>OY540805.1:3268358-4468358 GCA_961205885.1 Ptychoptera albimana | reverse complement strand
TTAAATTTTGACAACTAAAAAATAAAAAATCTAATAGACTGAATATTGTTAATTAATGTTAACAGTTTTGTGAAAAAATTTATCATGAATACGAGATAAAAAAAATCACACAGAGATTTACAAATATATAAAAAAAAAAAAACTAATTAAATAATTAAATTGGTAGACGTTTGATGTTTTTTCATTTATTTAAAATTTAAACAAAAAAATTATGCAAATATTGTTAATTTTGTTTAAAAACATTAGCAGTAGCATTTTGTTTAAACAAAAAAATGTAAAAAAAGTTAAATTACAAAAGGGAATTAAATTATAAAAAAAAAAAAAAATTTATTTACTTTGATTTTGTTAAATAAAACTTTAATAATTGCAAAAAAAAAATCGTTTGGAAAAAGGCTCTAAAAGTCTTTTTTTGTGCTGTTTTTAATTTAACTTAGTTAACTTTCATAGTTAAAAGTTGCACATGTCTAATTTTGAATGAATTTAGGGTAAAAAATGATCAAACATTGCATCCATATAACAACGTATTTATACTAAAACATTATTTATATTTAGGAAGATATACATAATAAAAGTTCATTAAAAGTTTTTCACCCTTTTAAAAAATACTGGATATGGATTACTCCCTATTAATGATGTGTCCAGGTAAAAATATAAAAATCTGTAATAATTAACAACGTTAGCTAATTATTTTTGTTTTATGATAATATTTTATAACCATTTACAGCAACATTTTGGATCTACAAAGTGCATAATTAATGATTTAATAAAGAAAACAATTACTTAATTCACAGTATTAGCTACAGCGATAAAATGGAAGTTAAGAAAAAGCCATTTTAAGCGATTTAAAAAAAATATATAACGAAAAATAATAATTAAAGAAAAACTTTTTATTTTCTGCATTTTCTGTTCTCTTTTTTAATTTACCTGCAACGTTGCAATGTTGCTGCATAAAGCGTAGAAAAGAAAACAATTTATTATTACTTTTTTTAAGTTTTAGTTTTAGTTTTAGTTTTAATTAAGAAACAACAACTTTTAACGTGTAGAAAATTAATTCTAAACTTACCATCATTTTGTATGTCGTCTTATTAAATTGTAAGCTTATTAAATAAAAAAAATGTTCAAAACATATTTTTCTATACTTTAAAATCCTGATTATTGAGAAAACTTTTTAAAGCAATTTTTAATTCGATAATAGTTTTTATCAGGTAGAGATAACACAATTGATACAGATTAATAAACGAATTTGCAATAAATAAGATCGTTGAATATACCTAAAAAAAACTCAACAAGGGTATAGAGATAAAATTGCATAACAACCGCTACAGCTACTACAGATTTACAATTTTTAATAAAATAGAAAATAATGTTCCGAAAACAAAGTCTATAATTAAAATATTATACCTATGTGAATTTTAGTTTATAAACAACAAACCAGAAGCAGCTAATTTTTTTTTTCCTTTTTTTTTTAATTTTATATATTTTCCCTGGTACTCCTATTGAATTTTAGATATGCTTTCAACCGTTCCGATACAGCACAGAAGTAATTTTTTTATATAAAAATAAATTGTCATAGTGTGTGCTTTTAGTTTTATTTATATAATTTTTTTATTTTTTTACTTTTATTCTTGTTTAATAACGATTTGTGGTCGTTATTTTGTGTTATGATGGTGCAGAATATTTTTATTTATTTTTTTTGTAAATATAAAATTAAATTAAAATGTAGAAAGGAGTAAGCTTATTCTGAAGCTACTGTATCAGCATACCATTTTTTTTTTCAATTTTATTTATTGTGATTATATTTAATTGGACAAGTTAGAGTTGTACAGCTTTTTTTTACTACTACTACTATTATTATTATTATTATTTTATTTTCCTGTAAACAAAACATTGCAAATATTTATTTATTAATAAACAAATAGCCTGGCATGACCAACGTGTTTGTTAGAGAAACAATTTTTTGTTTTTGTTTTCTATATTTTACATTATTACAATAGAATTTCATTGTTTTTTTACTGTGCTTTACTGGGGGGTTTTTTTGAATTTATTTTCATAGTGTGAAACTTTGCTATAACTATTTATTATTATTATTACTATTTTTTTTTATTATTTAATGATGTTTTTGGTGTTACTTTCTGATCTCATAACATTATTGTTGCAGAGGAAAAATAATTTTCCAAGCATTTTTATACGTATTTAAGGATGTAAGTATGTTTTAGTAATAACATATCAGAAATGGACAACTGGGCATAAGACGTGCCATAGATACATGAAATAATATTACTTTGTCAAGTTGTAAGAATTTTTTTTTCATTTTATTGTAAAATAAGTCACACGTGTACTTAACACTCTTCTATTTAAGTATTTAATAAAGTGAACATGATATTATTAATTTTGATAAATTTACTTTAATAAATATCTTAACATAGTTTACGTTCACAGTCTCTTGAGTATCATTTTATTTATTTAAGTGACATTTAGTAAACGAATAACAAAAAACAAAAAAAAAAAAATGTAGTAAAATCTTGTTGCTTTCGTAGGAAGGGTTCTTTTATTTTATTAAAAAAAAAATAAATAAAAATAAAACGATAAAACGATAAAATATAAAAAAAAATTGAATTACATTCAATTAAAATAAAACAGAAAACGAGATAGAGTGAGAGTGAAAAAAAAATGGAAGAAGATAAATCGATTAGATAGGCTTGTGTGCGGTTTTATTTATATGAAATTTATTTATTTTTTTTTTTTTATTATCTTTTCGGTGTATGTAACTTAGTGACAGTGAATTGGCTAAAATGTGCTTAAAGATTTAGTGCTCTCTACTTATAAATTGGTATTTTTTGCCCGTGCGTTTTGTGCTTTTTTTTTTTTACTATTTTAGACCCATGAAAAAGTTTATTATTTATAACTTTGCGCCTACTCTATTCCCATATATTTTCCTTGTAAATAAATTTCTCCATTTTCACTTATATTGTTAGTTTTTATTTGTTTTTCCTTGGTCTGATATTGTGAATGACCTGAAATGCTCCTTTATGTATGCGGTTATAATTTTTTTTAATATTTGCTACACTGCAAGGTATATTTTGTTTTTATGTAAGGGAGTAACAAATAAAACAAAAAAAAAACCTAAGTGACACGGTTATGCTTATGCCACCTATCTCTAGAGAGACATTTTATTGTATTTTGTCGTCATAACCAATAAAAAAAATTATATAGAATAAGCTTACTACCTCATTTGGTGTTTTGTCTTACATAACCAAAAAAAAAATAAAAAATTCACTATACTAGTTTAACCCGTAACATTGCTTACAACAGTTAAATTACGTCATATAAAGCAACCTAATCAAATATAACACGTTTTATTTCTTATTCGGTTACGGTCTATAGGTCAAAATTATTATTATTTTTTTTTGTATTTACTTTTTCGCCAATGATAAAAAAATTAAATAAATTCTTATGATTATTGTTTATTATTTAGATGAAATAAAATTTTATCGCATTGAGAGAGTATTTACTAAATCAATGCCTGAAAAAAAAAAAAATAAGAAAAAAAAAACATCATTGGTATTGGTCATGAAATCGAAATATAAACACACTTTAATGAAACTGAATTGTTGTAACATTTATTCTCATTTCTATTATTATTTTCTTTTCTTTTCTTGGTATTAAGTTTATGGTAATAACGATACGGAAGTGAGCAGCAGAATTTACTAAATTTTTTTTTTTTTTTTTTTTTTTGCTTTAAAGGTTAGTTCATTTAAGTTTCTATTTACTTCCAAAAGAAATATCAGGACTTAAAGTAATGGTTATTTTCGTATTTTTATACAACAATTTATTTATTGTTATTATTTATTTTATTTATTTTTTTAAGCTTATTTCTTATTTTCTTATATCATCGTTTTATATTATGTATTTTTTTTTCTTTTTGGATAAACCAACGTACTATACAATATAAACTACATTATCCTATATTTTTATTTATTTATTTATATTTTACGTGTCCTTACTTCCATCCTAATTTCAAAAAGATTTTTGAATCAATAGAACAGAATTTAATATGCTTGAAGTTTTCGTACAATATCCTGGTATGACTAGTCAAATTGTTTATAACGAAAAAAATATAAATATATAAATAAATAAATGAATGAATGAACCACATGTAGAGAGAATATAAAGGGTCAAAAACTTAACTATAAATTGATTTTTATATCTTTATTCTTTGGTTTATTTGCTTAAACCATGTTGTGTATTGTTCGGTTTTCTTAGCGTCGCATATAAACTTATTTATTTTCTATTGAACAGAATGGACTTTAAAGAAAAATATTTTTTCTTTTTTTTTGATAAAATCATTCTAAAATGGCAAACTAAAGTTAAAAGAATCAAAGAAGTAAAGAATGGAAAAGTTTTTTAATTTAAGAATGAAATATTCGGTTTTTATTTTGTAAAGCGAAACAACTTTTATTAACATTTTTTTTTTATGGTTATAAACTAAAATCATAATCAATTACTAGCAAAACACTTACAATAAGGCAAAATGTGTATTTAAGTGTTATTTTGAAGTCAGCTTTAACATTTTTTATTTTGTTTTAAATAAAACAAAGACAATCTTAAAGTTTCTCCAAATGGAAAAATTCAAGATAAGTTGTTCATAGTAGAATAAAAAGAAAACAAAGTAAATTAAGCAAACTATTAATTTCTCCTTACTGTCTTGTTTGTCACACTGATTTTAATTTTTAATATAAATTAAAACTTTTTAAATTATGTAAATTTTTTTAGTTTTTATTAATTAATAAGTCATTTCTTCATTTTTTGTTTATATTTTTATTTTTAAATATTATTATCCTTAAAAGTTTTCTTTACAAAAGCAAACAACCCTTGATTCCTTTTATATTTATTTTACTTGTTGAATTATATTTTCGTTATTATGATAAGGAATAAATTTAATTAAGTACATTACATATATCTATATATGTGTGACTAGAAAGTTTCTATTTCTAATTATAAATTGTAGCAAAAATAAATTATTAAAAAGTTTTCCTTTTGATAACTGAAAAGACCAATTTTTTAGATTCTACTTTTTTTTTTTTTAAGCAAGAATATTATTTATCTATTAACAAAATTAGCAAAGAAGTTTGTCAACCGAAATTGTATGATGGTGAGTTGTTATTATAATTATTTATTTTAAAAAGTAAAGTAAACAGAGCAGTGCTTTTTTTATTTTTATTTTTATTTAAGAAGAGCTTAATACACACGACCCTTTAAAAATGAAAACGATATGTAAAACTTTAATAAAGTTTAATCGTGTGTAAAATTATTCATATTACGAATTTTTAAGTATTTTTCGATTTTATATAATGCTTCCATCTATTAGTATATATAATATTTGTTTTTTCTTTAAAGAAAAGTCGAAGAAAAACGATTTAATAGAAAAACAAACTAAGCTAAGAAGAACTTCTAAAAAAAAAACTTTTTTTATTTAACATAAACACGTTATGCTTGGAATCGGATAAACTAAGCTAAATATTTTTTTTATTTATTTTTTTTTTTTTTGGTAAAACGAAATAAAAAAAAATTTAATATTAAACGATTTGTTATTATAGGAGAAAAGAAAATAAATAAAAAAAATAAAAAAAAATGGAAAAACATTGCGTTAGAACTGTTACGAAAATCGCCCATCATCGACCTATCACCACCCACTATTACACCCATTATTACATATATATTAACCAGTGTTAGTTTATTTATTTTTCCATTATTATTATTATTCGTTTTTTTTTTAACCATTTATGTAAAAAGCATCACGTTTCAAATGTTCGCACGTTGTCGTCTACATCGTTTTTAAGAGGTTGAATATATGTGTATAAAATCCACCCTATTAGGATAATCGCCTCGTATTTTAAGTGACCATGGAAATGATCTGAAATTGTCACGTATGTTATTCTTTTTCTTTTTCTATTTTTTTTTTTTTTTTTTTTCGTTAGTATTATAGTAACATCTTTTTTTCTTTATTTATAAACGAAATTTGGAAAACGAGACGAAATCATATATGTTGCGTCTAGCCATGTTTTAAAAAAATAATAATAAAAAATAAAAATATAATACCCGTTTAACTATTTTTCATCTTAATTTTTTTGTTTTCTTTACAAGAACTTTACGATTTTATTAAATTATAGAAAATGCTCTATTTATTATTGAAAAGTTTGCCAAAAGTTTACCAAAACAAAGAAAAAGAAAAAGAAATTAAAGAGAAACTGAGTGGATTGTTTGCGCTTAGTAGCATTTTTAGACAATATGTTTATAATAATAAACATAAAGTCACTATAAATATTAGAAAATGTATACTTAAAATGAACAAAGACTTGAAGAGAAAACTGTAAATAAACTAAAATTCATCATAAAATTGTATAAAAGCTCACACAAACTTCTTTTATTAGTTTCTGTGTTAAAAATTATACAAAAAAAAAAATAAATAAATAAAAAACCAAAATATATTACCAACACTAACAATAGTAACATTTATGTTTAATTTAAACATTATAAACAAACATGAATATTTAGTTAAAATTATTATTAAAATTACTTTGGGTAATATGAGTACGATAATTTTATTCAAATTGAGCTTAACAAAGCTACAAATGTTTTACATTTCTATTGATGGTTATTAGGGTTTTTAACCAAACAACAGAGCGAAAATAGATGAAAAAAAAAATAAAAAAGGTTTTTTTCATCTTCTAGTTAGTGTTTTTGCTTTTTCTTTATAATTTGCCTTTGGTTTTGCTTTTAATAGTTCTGTTTTTGTTGCCATCGTGTTTTTTTTTCTTCTTCTTTCATTCATTTAAGCAGCCAACAACAATCAAAACTAAAATAATGGCATGAATCAGCTACAATTGGTTACATTTCTTTTATGTACAAATAAAAACGAGAAAAACAAAAGAAACAAAAAAATAGAAACAACATTTAAGTCCTAAGAGTATGATTTAAGCTTCTTAACTAGTTTTTGTTTTATTCATTTAGTTTTGTCACTTTTTTATAATCTCAAAATATTCATAAAAAAAAAACAGAAACTTTATAGCCTTGTTATTTGCTTACGTTTACTTAAAAGGCAACAATTGTGTTGTTGTTTTTATTATTTTGTTATATTTGCCATGAATGCTTTAAGCACAAGCTTTTATCATTCAAAAAAATATATATATTCGGTTCGATGCTCTGATAAGAAATAATTTACCCCATCAAAAACATAAATTTTATGGTTATTTAACGAAATATTTTAATATAAGTAATAAAAAAAGAGAAAAGAAAACAGAAAAAATAACATCGTGCAACAGTTGAGCACAGAATTTATGCTTTTTATGTTTAATAATTACAATTTGTTACACTTAAATTTAGTTTTTTCTGTTTGTTTATTATTATTATTATTATTATTATAAAAAGAACTTTTAGTATATTAATTGTGCGTGTATCAATTAGCACATTAACATAAACATAAATGTAAATTAGGCTTAAAAATATGTTTTACAAAAGTAAACACGAAAAAAATAATGAAAAAAAATTATTTTTTTTCTTGTATTTTCTCTCATTAGCACGATAAAAGTATTTATTTTTATTATTATTATTATAAATATATTTTTTTTTATACTTGTAAACATTACACATGTTAGCGATGGTTAAATTTCCTTAAAATAAAATTCATTTTCATTAAATATTTAGGGTGGAAATTAAATCAAGTGATAAGATTTATTTTTTTTTTGTTAATGTTGTTTGTATTGTTGTTGCTGTTGTTGCTGTTGCCACATTTTAATTCCCTTTTTTTTTTTTTTTGTAATTTTCCCCATTAATTTCTCTTTAATAATTTTTGTTTATATTACGCATTTTAATTTTTATTTGTGTTATTTATTTTTGCTGGATGAAAATGTAAATTTTTGTTATAAGCTTAGGTAAATTTGATTTTTTTTTTGTCTTATAAACATAAAATAGATTTACTTTTCAACAACAACATATTTAATAATAATACAAGTACTAGTCACACTCAGTAAAGGTAATTTATATATCTTAAACGTAAACAAAAAACAAATTTCTCTTGTTGCTAATATTATAAATGTGATAAAGCACACATAATTGTATATTTATATTATTAATCCTATTAGTTAAAATTTTTTTCTCCGAACTTTTTCTGTAATTTATTAAATTTTAAACTTCGTGTTGACTATAAGCCATTTATAAATTAACATTTATAATAATTGATAATTAAATAATTTATATAAATAAGGTAATAGGATAAATATTATATAACAAGAATAATCGATTATGGCTAATTTAAGTATCATCATAAAATTTTTTTATTGCTTTTGATCAATTTTTTTTTTCTGCAAACTTAGACCAATTTTAACTATTTCATTCGATTTAATCGAATTGAATAGAATTTTTTCGTTGTAATTTTTATGCTTGGTTTAACTTATATGGAATCAAGTGCTTGTTGCAATAACGTTTAAATTCCAATCAAATCACCTTTAAAGCAAAAGATAAAAAAAAAATGTTATAATAAGATAGCATTATACTTCTGATAACAAAAATAAATGTTAACTTAGCTATTTCAACCTTTTTTTTTCTCAACATAAAAACCAAACAACAGATGACTTTTATTGCATTTTTTTTTTATGTTATCTTGGACAATTTTCTTTTTTCACAAACAACCAAACAACAGTTATTTAATTAAAATTTCTTGAGAATTTATTTAATTAATATAAGAAAACATCTTGATTACTAGAAAAATGTAAAGAAAATTATTTAATTAATGTTTATCCAGTTTTAGCACGCAAGTATATTCATTTCAAGTACTCTGAAAAATGCTGATTTATTTATATTTTTATTTCATTTAAATAGTGAAAAAGATTTAAAGAGCTTTAAAAATCAATTAAAACATTTATCAAAATTAAAAAAAAAAATGAATCGAATAAATTAAGCAAAACAACATTTCCAAAAAAAAAAAAGCTTATTTAAATCCTGGAGGATAAACTCAATGTTGGTTAGAGTATGGGTTGATACCAACTGGGTATTTTCCCATCTAGAATTGCAGACGAAAGTAATTTATATCTGAAAATTGATTTAAATATGGATGAATTATTTTTGTTTTTCTAATATTAAGAGTCAAGGTCTAGACTTAATAATGTTTTAGATTTATATTCATTAGTAAGCTAAATGCCATAAAAACAATTTTTTTATTTATATTTTTTTTATTAAAACTTAATATAAAAATGTTGACTTGTTGTTTTAAAATTACAATTGAGTTGTTTGTATTATTAAAATGTATAGCAAATGCCTTTTGAAAACCAGACACAGTTAATTTTTTTTTTTTTAAGATATAAAGCGCTATTCAATTACCTGTCACAATCTTGAATACACCATTTTAAGCACTGTGTTGAAATGCTTCGCCTAAGTGTGTGTTATTTTTCATTTAAGTACATATTTCATAAAATCTTTAGTAAGAAAAAAGATTAATTATTTTTTGTATGATGCTAAAATCAAATGGGGTTATATAAAATAATACACCACTCCAAAAAAATAAAAGAAAAACAGCTTTGGCAATTAATTATTATTAATTTACAAAAAAAAAAAAATATCCTGTAATATTCCGCCATATAATAACAACATAATCAAATTTGTTGTTTTAGGGTTTTTGAACTGTGGTAGCGGTTTTATATATTTGTTTGCTTTTCGATGAGTTTCTTTTTTTTTTTTTTGAATTTTCCCTTCTTTTTTTATGTTGTATTTATTTTGTATATGTTTATTTTTCAAAGTACAACATTACATACAAAATTTCCATTACAGGATATTAAATCGACAAAAACAAGTGGAGAAAGTATCACGAACAACACCCTTTTATATTACCTCGCTTATATTTTTTTTATTTTTTTTTTCATTTGATAAACAATATAAATTGGTTGCTGTTGATGTCTAGCGTTGTTATTGCACCAAGTTAATATTTTCGTTTGTAATTATCATCAATAAGTCAGGTAAATATTTCATTTATTATAAAAGCTTGTGCGCGATGTTTTTAAGTAAAAATATTAATAAAAAATGTGAAATAACTGAAAATCAACCTTAAATAATATTCTCTATTATAAAAAAAAAGGGAAAATAATAATAATATTATTAATAAGATAGGAAAAATTACCTTATGTTAATATTTTAATAAACACAAAAAAAAAAATGACTAAGTGTCTATAAAAGAAAAAAAAATCAACCAATGATTATGATTCGTATTATAATGCCTTCGATATCATAGTTGTTGCTGTAAGCAATTTATTTGATTAAATAAATAATAAACAAATTGATCAAAATAGTAAAACGAAATGAATGTGTATTTCCCTAGAGACTCAAAGCAATGAAAAATAAACTAAAATACGCTTAATTTGAATGTCTAAAGATAAGACAAGGTACAAACAGCTCTAAAGTAATAATCAATAAGAATTTACTTTTATTTAATAAATATATTAAACAATTGGTTATTTTTACCTACCCTTAATTTAATTCTGGCTAATTCCCCCTTATCAATAATTAGTTTTTTTGTTTATTTTAGAATTTACTCTTAAATTTAAATAACGTGTCTACCTTACAACCGAAATTGCTTTGTGATTACGTTTTTATTTTTCTTTTCCTTTTTACTAAATTAAATTTTAATTAAGTTTAATTTTCACAAATAAATACCTAAAGTACTGCCAAACAAAAAAAAATAAATAAAATAAATAAAAGTACTAAGAATAAATTTTGGGCAAATATTTGTTTAACAATATTATTGTTAACAATTAATTCATTATATTGAATAAACAAATAAAAGGAAATATAAAACGTCTCGCTACGATAATTATTAAAATGGTCTTTTTTTGTAATTTATTATTTATTTATTTAAGGAAACGAAGGCGTATAAAGTTTACGTCAGTATTTATTTAACTAAAACAATTAAAACCGTGAAAGATCTGGTTAATAAAATTATTATCCATGACTTTTGTTTACCTCTGTATTAACTTATTATTGGTTCATATTATGATAGAATATCTAAATTTAACTTTTTTTTATTTATTTACATTTTACTTAATTATTCATGCTTGTTTTTTTGATTTATTTTTAATTAATTAAACTATTTATATATATTTTAACCTATATCTATCGCATAATTTTCTTCTATATTAATCCTAATTGTTTTTTCGAGCGTAAAACAATAAAATTTTGTATAAGATAAATAATCGTAATGTAAAAGAAATCCATTTTCTCATCAGTAACAACAAGACATAAAAAATAGTTTTTCTTTAGAATAATACAAACTAAAAAAAAAAACAAAAAAATATCTTCTGAGAGTAAATTCTTACAAAAGAAAATGAAAAATACTTGAAGTCATCTTTTGAGAACTTTATTTAATAAAATAAAAAAAATAAAAAAAAAAACAACTAGAAACTAGAATGATGGAAATCTATTATGCTTTTATTATTTAAGTCTGACCAAATACTACTTTTTTTTACTTTGCTTTAGTTAAAAAAAGACAAAAATGAGAAAACTTATTTAAAGTTCAAGTTGCAAAATCTTTTTTCGTTTCTTTTTTTTTTGTATTCAAAACAGCAAAACAATTTTTAATAACAAAATTAAATATTTTTTTTTTTAGTATTATTATTATTATTATTATTATTATTATTATTATTATTCTGAATTGTAAGAGTGAATATTTTTCATATCTTCATCTTGTGTTTACATTTGATAAAGAGAAGTAAGCTTTTCAAAAAGAAAAAAAAAAAATTATACCAAAGCCATCGAAACGACAAGAAATGACAAGAAAAAATTAATTCAATTATTGTTTTCGTCATTGGTATGCTGCATTCTTTCATAGTGTTTTCCAATTTTCTTTCTACTTTTTTATTATTTTGTTAAATTAAAACTCATTATTTACACAGAACTAGAGTAAAACTACTTCAGAATATATTTTAAATTGAAAATTGGTAACAAACATTTTTATGATAAAAAATCAATTCATGTTGCTTCTTTATTTTTTAATAAAAAAAAAATTGTCTATTTTTTTTTCTTCTTTTACTTAAATTTAATGGACAAAAGTACTCAAGACAATAATTGTTAAGAAAACTTGTTACTTTATTTAAATTAAATAAAAAAATAAAAAATAATAATAATAATAACAACAATGTAGATAAACTAAGTATAAATAATTTACATTATGAATAAATCATGCAATTATTTTGTCGTTTGTTTTATCCCTTTTTTTTTTAATATTTTCTTAAAAATAAATTATTATAATAATTGTGGAAATGTGTATTTTTTTCGAAGAAATATAGGTTAAAGGATATTTCAAACAAATTTTTGTTAATGTAAAATCTAATAAATTATTTATTAAAATCAAATTTACATCATTAAAATATTAAATAAAAGGCATTGAAATGGTTTAAAGTACACAAATGTTAGTACACAACCGTTTGTTTCTAATAAATCTCCCACAGTATTATAAAAAAAATTAAAAATCTTCATAGGTCACACAGTTTTATCCGCTAATTTTTTTTTCTATACTCATTTCCTTTTTTTTTTATCACAAAAATATAAGAAAAAAACTAGAGAAAAATGAACTTGAATACCCTTTTAAAATGCAAATCATTGCGTACGCATTTAACCACAAAGAAAATGAAAATAAAGTTAAAACTCATATTGGGAAACACTTTTCCCTAAAAAAAAAAATATATATGTAAGCTAAGGATCGCCATAAAATTGCCATTATATTTCCTTTTTCTTTTTTTTTTCATCCTCTATCTTAAACTCTTGTTGAGTAAAATAATATTTTTCGGTATGAGTGGTGGATACACAGTGAATTCTGTTTGTTTCTTCATGAATGCGTTTTGTATTTTTTTATTTTTTTTTTTGTATTATGATCGTTAATAGTATAATATAGATGTTTGTTTCGATATTTTTTTGTCTTCTCTTATCTATAATGTGACATGTATGACTTTTTTAAATAAAACAAAAATAAAAATATTTTCTTCCTTTGAATGTCACCTCGCACCTCTGTTCACAACCATTATTTTTATATTTCTATATATATTTTTTAACTACTTCTTTAACTTATTCCCTTTATTATTCACCTTCAATGAACAATTTCAATTTAATGTCATAGAAATATTACAAAATGACGATGCGTTATTTTTTTTATTTTTCAGTTTTTATTTAAAAAAAAAATAGAAAGTAAATCATTTTTTATAAAATAAGAACAATTGAATGTTTTTTGTCTCCATGTAGACTTATATACTTTTGATATTTTACATAGTTAATCCTGTAACAGAATTTAGTTTTTTTTCTAGCAGTTTGCAATTAATTCACAAAATTCTGATGAGTAAACAATTTCCAATTCTATTGAAATGTAAATACCAGAATAATCCTTTAGAGACCCTTTTTTGTGTATTATAATTATTATTATTATTATTGTTCTAGTTAGTATTTTTTTTAAGTTCAGTTTTGTTTGTCGTCTGTTATGTACGTGTGGCTATTTTCAACTGAGTTTTTAAAATTGATCAAATTGAAATTATGAAAGGGTGAGAATTTTAAAAGTCTGGTAAAAAATTGATTTAAACAAAGTTTATAACCCAAATGACATAATTAGGTAATTTAAACCACCTTTTTAGCATGGTGAAGTATTTGGGGAAAAAAGAAATTCTTTTATACATTGTAGACGGGTAAAAGTTAAATCCTTTGTATACGCAACACAAACGCGTACACAAATTAATCCAGCAAAAAAAAAAAAAAAACAGAAAAAAAAAACGAATACAAGGACTATGGTTGGACTGTTTTGCTTATTTAATGCTTTATTCATAGTAAAATTCATCCTTTTCACAGGACGAAGGAATTTCAAACAAAATAAAAACAAAACGAGGCAGAAAAATTTGAAACAAATCTAAATAGAAAATAACAGACAAATACTAATTAACATTTATTAAGCTTTTTAGAACACATTGCACCCTTTTCTATTCTTTATAAAAATAAATATCCAAGATTTTTTTTTTTTATAATTCTTTAAAATATAAAAAACGCGTCCTTTATTCCTTAGCTGATTTCCATTTACTTTTGTTTTTTGCTTCTTTATTTATTTTTTTTTTTTTTTGAGTGCTGCAATTATTTTTAATTTCTTCTCTACTATAGCTTTTTTTTTTGCCGTTGTATGTTGCTGATACTTTTGTCTTTACGCTAAATTATAGTCGACCCCATTTAATAGCAACGCGGTTTTATATTCTTAATTCCTTTTACATTTTTTTTATCTTCCTTTATTTTTATGCATAATGATTGATAATTTGTATTCTTTTAATGTTTTTTGAGAATTTTTTTTTTGTATAATTCCAACGCACAAATGATATTTAAATATTTTCATTTTTCATTAAAATATTGATTACATACTTATGTAAATTATACTTCTCTTGTCTTTTTTTTTGTTTCTTCGAAATATTTTGTAGTTCGTCTTACAAATCAAAAAAAAGAAACGAAAACAAAGATAAATTTGATTCCAAAAAGAAAAGAAAAATATTAAAACAACTTTTTGATTGTTTTAAAAAGCATAGCTGGTGACATACCGTCACATTTTTTCTTAAATATACAAATCTACTCTGCTTTTATACAGAAAATATAAAAAACATGAGATACGAATCAACTTTCAGCAATAACTTATCGCATTTTTTTATTTTTTTTTGGATATTAAATATTTCGTATTTACTTAGTTTTATAATCTGATTATAAATTAAGATATCACTTTTCGATAATCAGATAAGCTTTTAATAAACCAAATAAGTTTCTTATGTTTGCTTATTATTTTTTCTTATTCTCTTTATTATTTTTATTATTTCATTATTTTCTTCTATTTTGGTATTTATTATTTTTGTTGTTTATTGGCCATACCTTAGGGTATATAAATCAAATTCAATATAACGTAAAAGTAAAAATAAAAATAAAATGCAAAAGATAACAAAGAAATAATAATAGAAATAAGAATAACAGAGAAATTAAAACCAGAAAAGTGTTCAATCTCTTTAATTTTAGTATTGCGATGCGCATTTACTGACCAGGCGTCTCCACTACCATGTGCCATTCGTATACGAATTTTCACATGCAACGAAGCTTTTTGCGCTCTTTTTTTTTTGTATATAAATACTCTTATTGGGGTAAAATATAGTCCTAAATGCCTTCTCCGCCAAAAAATAATTCTCTGTTATCAAAGCTTTTTGTTAGAAACTCTCATTCGGTTTAGCGCTCAATAAATTATTCGGAGTAGTACACACTTGTTCTACCCTTAACTACATTCTACATGAAAATTCAAGCAGAACAACTTCAGTTGATTTTTGGTTCGGGATATGGACACTTCGTTACACGTTAAACATTTTAGATAGTAATTTAGTTCAATATTTTTGATTTTTGTTTTCCTTTTACGAATTAAATTTTTTTTGTTATTTTTTTTGGCAAAGAATAAAATTTTCTTATTTTTAGATTTATAAAAACAAAGGGAATAAGTTTTATAATTTTGTGTTATGAAATGCGCGCGTCTTTTCAATTTTACACATCCGTATTTTATGATAAATGATATTGTGTCATAGAAAAATGTTACGTGAGTGTTTGATTTGACCTATGTGTTATACAGCCTATCTGTAAATACATGTTTTTATGTATTTTTCTGTTTCTTTAAAAAAAAAAAACCTAAGAAAAAGTTCTAAACAAGCAAAAAAAAATAAAAAAGGAAAAAACTTCGGGAAATATCTATAAGAGAATTATTTTATGTATTATCATAAAAAAAAGAAGTGAAAAACAAGGAAAATATTTTATTTTCATGTTAAAAATTTTTTTTTTTTGAAACAAGTGTCGGTGAATTTGTTTTTTGTTTATTTTTACTAGAATAAAAAGATTAAAAAATAAATAAATAAAATCATACAGCACGATAAAAATTGTAATCAGATTACATTTAAAAGAATAAAATAAAATAAAATAAAGTGAAAATATAAAAAAGAAAATAAAATTGTTTATAAAGAAAATTGGTTAGTGTTTGCTTCTCAGTGTATTTGTGTATTTTACATATTTCTTAAGAATCAACGCAATATTTTTTTTTTTTATTGCTGGAAAACGTTTAACTTAACAATCAACGACACTATTTTAAATAACTACAAAAAGTTAAACAAACACAAAAGAAAATAACGAAAAAAAAAATAAAATAATTATCAATTGGATTGTACAGTGGAAGTAGTGATACAAGGAATATTTATTATTGGAATTTTCCTGCACACCGGAAAATAATTTTTTTTATTTTCTTTGAATTATTATTATTTTTATTTCTTATAAATTTTGATCAAAGGTGAGTTTTAGTTAAATGTTTTCAACTTTTTTTTTGTTTTTTGTGAGGAAGTTTATTTACTTATTTATTTTTGTTTTGTTACTACCAACAACATTGAAGCTTTCACATTTTTTTTAATATCATATCCACATGCCGCTTTTGAAAAGGGTTTTATATTTCGTGTTTTTCTATTTATATTTTTGTATTATTATTAAATAATTTTTTTCTTTTTTTTTTATTTTATATAACTTGAGCTCTACGTTTTTCTTATGTCATTGTTGACATTTTTCAATCGGAGCACACGATAGAAGCTAAATAAGTTTCTTAAAAATCATCTGTCTAATATTACTAGTCACGATTATTGATAAAAATTTATTTGCTCGATTAAACAATTTTTAATAGAATAAAGTATTTTCTGCAATCTGAAGCTTATAGAAAACAAAATAAATATAAAAAATAAAAAATCAACAAATCCTCAAAAGTTCATTTACTTATTATTCTTAATACATTTTTTTTTAAATAGAAAAATAGAAAAATAAATTGTAAAAGCGCACAACCTTTGAGTAAAAAAGTTTTTGTTTGTTTGACTTTCTATTGTTATGGTATACGTATTTCCCTTTGTCTTATCGGTGCGAAAATATTTATTATTAGAATTTGAATTAAAATAACAGAGCAAAAAAATAAAATTGCTACCAAGTACACAAAGAAATATCAAGCAACAAGAAATGTAACTGCCAGCTGAAATAACAGCACCAGCTAACCAAAGTTAATACAATTTTTAGCTGTCGTTGTTGGTGGTACTATTAATGGTTGTAGCTGTTGGTGTTTGTGGTGTTTCTAAAGTCGAAATGTAAAAGTAAAAAATGTGTTTCTATAACATGAAAATGATACTATTCAACTAACTTTTGGCATATTGTTCACTTTGTCATTATGTGTGCGATTTTTTCTTATAAAAATATATATATTTTTTTGTATTATTCTCAGTTTTGTTACTTCTCTAAAGTTTTGAACTTTTTTTTTTGTTTATTTGTTTGTTTGTCGTTGCTGTTGATGTGGCAGTGGTACTACATTCAGAGGGTGTACTGTGAACAATGGGTTGGAAGAGTTTAATATTGAAAAAGTTTCCTTTCGATAAAAAATCGTTTGTAAAATCTGATTTTTTCCCTTCTCTGCTGATGCTTTTTTTTTTTTCTTTTTTTCCTTCTATAATATATCAAAGCACTGAAGATTGATCTAATTTTCAAGTTTTTTTTGTTTTTTATTTATTATTTTTCTTTCGGTTTGTATTAAAAAAAAAAAAAAATGTAATTATGCTAATTGCAAAATTCTGTTAGTGGTGCTTTTGGTTATTAACATTGTTTTAAACTTTTCTTTATACATAATTTATGTTTTTTACTTGACAATTTTTATTTTATTTTTTTTTGTTGCTGTAACGAATAAAATAAAACTAATATTAATTGAATTTAAATTTTTATAAAATAATAAAATAATTATAATAATAAATAAAGTTCTCTCTAAGTTTTACCTTTAAACATTTATTATATTTATTTTGTTTAATTTCAGTTTATACTTGTGTTTGGCGTTTATTTATTTATTTATGAAAAATAAAATAAATAAAAAAGTTAAAATCATAGGATTATCTTTAATATTATTTTATTTAAATTAAAAACAGCTCAGGCACAAACAAGTACAAAAAAAAAGAAATAATTTTAGATTAAAGAATGAGAAAAGAATCTTAGCGTATTTGTTACATTTTTTTTCTGTTAGTTTGTTTATGAATTTAATTATATAAAATTGTGAGAAAGAAGGTTCAAGTTATTCGCATCTTTTTATTTTTTTTTTGCTTTAATTTTATTTATTCATGAGACTCGCAAAATTTATACATTAAAGCTTTGTCCACTTTACTACAGTCATTTAAAAGTATTTCTTTTTTTTATATACAACTCCTCACCAAAAGTAGCTTTATTGTGTTTATTTTATAATTAGTGGCAGTTTTTCTATGGAATATTCTAATGTAACAAGTATTTTAACTTGATGGGGCTAGTATATGATATGGTATCGCGTTGCACAGTACTTCAATTCGTTAATTAATATTAATAATAACAACAAAAAAAGGCACAAAACTTAAATTTTATATTAATAAAAGTAGCATTGCTTAGCAATTAAATATTACCGAAGTAAAAGGATATTTTTACTTCTTTTAGTTAATGAATTAATAAAAAAATAAAATGCGGAAGGAAAAGAAGCCGAAAAGAAGACAAAATCAAATGAAATGAAACGAACCGAACCGCAAATATTGTTACGCTTATACTTATATTATAATTTATATGTATCTTTACCTAATTAAATTTCGCTCATGTAGCCACTAGGTTTATTATTTTATTTACTTCTTTATTTTTTATTGCCTATTACTCTACACCTACTCTACACTCTACCAATTCATAAACCATTTACTGGTTTAGGGTAGCAAAATGTGTATATTTGTAGAAAATTCAAGAAAAACACCAAGCATGGTTAAAGAAAATATATACAATCTTCATTCGTCTCATATTATATTATATATTTTGCTCTACTCTCGTGAACACGAAAGTGCGAAATTTTTCATTCATTAACTCAAACCTTTTTATTTATTTATCTTGTTTTATTATTATTTTTTTTTTGCTCTGCTAGTGCGACGCCGAGTTGTAGTAAAAAAATTCACTGCAACATAAAATATTTCACTTGTTTTGTATATTTCTTTTATTTTTACCTAACTTTGTTGCTGTTGTTGTTGCTGTTCACCATGTGATGGTTTAGTTGTGTGTAAAAAGCTTCGTTATTTTTTTTATTTTTATTAAAATTTATTCACAAGGCAAAATTGTATTTTTTTTTTGTTTGTTTGTTACTATTTTCTACTTACTTTTTAGTTTTCATTTTGTTTCTTTAACGCTATACTGTTGCTTTTTATTCCTCTGCTTGCTATGTTTTACGCAAGTTGGGTAAAAAATATTATTATAAAAGTTTCTTTATTGAGATGAAATATTGTAAATGCTTTTCGCTTTCGTTCTTTTTTTTTTTGTTCTGTTTTGCTATTTTTTTATTCATTTTCTTTCGTTACTTTTTTTTGCTGTTGCTGCTGATAGTAGCTTTTGTTAGCTAGCTAAATCATCGATGATGATCTTTTATTTATATTTATCATCAGCATTATTTTTATTTATTTATTTATTCTTTCTATTTTTTTTTTAATCAAAAAAGAAATTCTTATTTTATGTTATATTCATTGGCATTTGTAGTGTCTTAAAAAAGTCTATTAAAGCTTAGGATGAAACTAGTTTTTATAATAACAATAATAATGATAATGATACTAAAAATAATAATAATAATAATAATAAGATAAAAATTGATAACATTTTGTCTTCTGTTAGTTGATAAAGTGACGTAAATTTCAGCCTCTAAATTTATTTCTTATGCAAGATGTTTGTGGTGTCGTAAGAGTTTTTCTAATTTTATTTTTTTTTGCCTTGCCAGCTACTTTTATTTATTTTTTTTTTTTTGTTTTTTTCTCTCCTTAAAGCCTCGTAGTACAATTGAGTATACTTTAGTCTACTTTGCTATATTAGACTTAAATATTATATAAATATAAAAAGGAAAGAAAGAAGACTAATAATAAAAAAAAAAAAATGGGAACTAGAAACTAACTAACTACGCACATACCAATGTATCTTCGTCTTTTGACTACTTTGTCTTTATCCACGACAGATGTCTTGTTAGCTCAATTGCTTTAGTATGAAGATTTCATCTTATTTATTTTATTTTATTATAATATTTTCTATTGCTGTTGTTGTTTTCCTCTGCTTTTTTGTTCTTAGTCCTTAGTATTATTATCATTGTATAATTTACTAAGCAAATATACTACACACTAGAACTAGGTAGTTACTACAGGCGAAGATGTGATGTTTTTAGTTTAATAAGATAAAACCGCAAAACGGGAAAAAGTTGTATAAAAAATCAACATATGTGCCATTTAAATATTAAAGAGTTACATTCGTTTATAACGTTTAAATTGTATTAAAAGCAACTTTAATTTACAGGGAGAAAATGTTTGTTGTAATAAAAAAGCCTTAAAGCTTCAAAGCTTTTTTTTATACCATTATAAAATCAAAAAAAATTTGCATTTGAATCATTAGCATTGAAAAATCACAAAAAATCATGTTCACATAATGCTTTGGTTATTATCAAGGATTAATTCCCTATGTTCGTTTATTCGATCAAAAACCAAAACCATAAAAACCGATTTTTTGTTGTTTTTTTTTTTTTTGTGTATGGGAAAGAAAATAAACAAAGGAAAACAAATCTATCATAGCTCATTGATCGATTTAATCTAAAGGTTTTATTTTCATTCTAGTTTCCCCTTATGTGATTTAGAAATGAAAAAAAAAAAGGAAAAAGAAAAAACTAAACAAAATAAACTTAATCTAGTTTGTCTGGCTACTTATTTTCTATGTTTTTACTAAACACACACGCACCTTTTTATAACTTAAAGGTCATTTAAGTAATTGTAAATTGTTTTCCACCACAATTTCAATATAAATAGGGAATTAAATATCATCGGCATGATGACTAGCATTACCACAAATATATTTCATTAATTGACTAGTTTCAATTAATCATTCGTTAGGGATATATTTTTTTTTTTGTATTACTCTACTATCAATAAAAGGAATTAATTTAATGAAATAGCGAAAAGAATGAAAGAAAGCAAAAAATAGAAAAATAAAATAAAGAGAAAAGTAATTTTCTTTAGCTTTCGTTTTATTGTTTGTAACTAATGGAATTATTAATTTCAAATTATATTGAAAAGGTGAAGTTATTTTATTGTTTTTCCTATGTAGGCAGATAAACGCTATTAATGAAATTTATGTAGAGTATAAGTTCTATGGAAAGCGAGTAGTATTTAGGCGAAATTTTTGTATTTAATGCACTAAAAAGCTTTTTAATTATAAAATTAACAAAATAATCCTTCCTATACGGATTTTAATATACTTAGTTCAAGTGCAAAACATATATTTTTAGACATGAAAAGTTTTCTTTTTTTATCAATGTTGCATTTATCATTGTTCAACCTTACTGCTCTGCTAAAGGTGAAGCTTGCGTTAAATGTTATACTTTATATAACAAAGTTAAACTTTATTACATTTATTTATTATTAAATTTCGTAGAAACATACATATTTTTTTTTTCCTTAACTTACGTATTGAAATGCGATTATATAAAGTGGAGGTTTTACAGCTTTAACTCAGTTTTAACACAGTTGATGCGATTCTAACATTACATTAAATGATGAAAAATTTTCTACTGTCTCGTCCATATATTTATCATCTATTGAAAAACACTAGTACTAATTCAATTTAGTAACAGAAAAAAAAAATAAAAAAATTACAAAACTATTATCATTTTCTATGCTTATCTTATTTAACAAAAATTCTTCGTACATAATTTAATAAACTTATGAACTTTGTTGAAAAATAAACTTGAACGTGTGCATTATGAAAATTCATTTTAAACACTTTAATTGTTTTCTTTTTTTCCTTTCAACATTTAGCCTTTTTTATATTATCGATATATTATATTTTTATGTGAAACGAATTATAACACTTAGTTAACTGATTCTAAATTATATTTCCATTGTATATAATGTATAAACTGTAAAAATAATAACAGGAGAAATAAAAAAAAAAAAAACAGATAAGACCGACAAAAGGGAAAAATTCAATATTCAAATCAGTCGACTTTTCTTCACATTTTCACATGCATTGAATATTATATGTTGTGCGCGTGAAAATAGTGATGAGTTTCTTCAGAAAAATATTTCCTACTGTTTTTGCCTTTCTTTAGGTTATTTTGTTTTAACATTCTGAGCCTTTTTTTTAGTTGATGCTACTGTTGTTGTTACTGTTACTGTTGTTGTTACTGTTACTGTTGTTGTACGGTACAACCTATATACATTTATATATTTAAGAAAAAGCAATGTTTGTGGTGTATCATTATTGAGGTGAACGTGATTGCAATTTATTATTAATGGAATCCAAACAGAGCTTTATTTTAGCATGTACCGTATACAAAGTTTTATTAGAATGGGTGAGCTTTTAGGTTTTTTTTTTTTTTTTTACTGAAAAAAAAAATAAAATAACCAGCCAAAGCAGACAGTGTTTTTCTTTTTTACTTTTCTCTACGTTTTTACTTCTTGCTCGATTATATAAATATATATATATAGATATAGATTGAATCTGTTATATAACATCAAAATGCGAAAGGCATAAAAATTCTTCGTGTTTTTTTTTTTTTTTTTCTTTTTAGCTAGCTTTTTTCATTTGCTTCTTGTTTTTTTTTTTTTGAGCAAATATTTTGCTATGATTTCATGTTATCTAATATAATACAAGTAAATTGTAATTTGATTTAAATCACGTTATTGATTTTGTTTTATAGAAAAAAAAATAAAAATTTAATTCAATTTAAAATAAATAAAAGAATTTTATTTATTTATTATTATTTTTTTTTTAATTGTTTTATATTATATTATTTATTATTATTACGTTAAAGTAATTAAGGATTTTTTTTTTATTTTTTTAGTTATTTATTTAAGCGATAAAAAAAGAGTTTTTTTTTCGTATTTATTTATTTATAAACAATAAATTATATAACTTACATAATACGTTATAAATATATAAATAAATAAAAATAAAACCCATATTTAAATGTTAATTAAAGTCACGCCAAACTGTCTAACAATTTACAAATAATGGGATTTTTAGTTAATTTTATATATTTATTTTTTTTCCATATAAATTTCTCGTATTTTGTCTATGTTTCGTTTATATTTTGGCAAAATTTTTGGTTGGAAAATTTTGTACAGAATTTATTTTTGTGTATCCCCAGTGTTTGCTTGGCTTTTTTTCGTTTTTTGGTTGTAGTTTATTTGAGTTTATATAAATATATGTATTTAAAATAGTTAAAATAATAATACAAATGACAACAACATGAGGCAACTGAGAGCATAGTAATATTGAAACAACATAGAACAGTATTTAGACAGTTTTGATACTAACAAGTAATGATATTAGTATTATCATGTCATTTAGAAATGTAATATTTTTATTTTTTTTTATTTACTTATCATGTATAATAATTATTTAATTTATATAAAGAAATATTATTTTATTAATATTAGATTAATAATGAAGAAAGGAATAAACGGAATGCGAATTATATATAGTCGAAATATGACATGACACATGAATAATTATTTATTTATTTATTAATAGCCATATTCCACAAGATTATTTATTATTATTATTATTTTTGTTATTATTTTTGTTATCATGTCAAGTAATATTATTTAATTTAATTTAATTTATGTGAACTTTTTTTTTTTTTTTTTTTTTTTGTATTAATAATAAATAATGCAAAAGAAGTTAAATAACGTGACAGTTTCAGTTTAGTTAAATATAAGCTTGAAAAAAAAAAAATTTACAACGAACAAAACAGAAACTTTGCATGTTAATTCTACTCTTTTTTTTCTGCTGTAAAAAACAGCTTTTTTTTTTAATTTTATTTAAATAGTAATAGTAATAATAATAATAATAATAATGAAACAAAAATAAAAAAAAGCTTCATTTTTATTGTCTCACTTAAAAATAAACATCAAAACTTTAAAATTAGCACAACCATAACTAACTACTTGTCATGTGATTAAAATTTATAACAGAACAGCAGTATATATAATAAAAATAATAATAAATACAAATTACAACGCGAATATAATTATTGTAATAATAATAAAAGAATTAATTTTAAATGTTATCAAAAAATTGTTCCAATTAAACTTTTGAACTATTTATTCACGATTTTTTTTTTATATATGTTAAACTTTTGCATTAAAAAAAGAAACAAAAATCAATTTCTTTACATTTAACAACGAAAGCGTTAAAGCTTTAAAATATGCCACCCAATATTTTTAAAGCAATAAAATACGAAAAATGTTCTATTTCCTTTGTATTGTAAAGGTTTTTTTTTTCCTATCGGTCAACCGTAAATTTTTTGATTTTTTATACAAAATGGGGAAAGGCTGCTTTTATTTTTAAATCATCAGTTATAATCCCGTTGCCCTTATTTTCCTTTACTACTTTTAGTTATTTGTTAGATGAAATTTACACTAAAAGATATTAGTTGACCTATTTATTTATATTTTGTCGATATATCAAAATCTTAATGGTTCTATATTTAAGCGAGGAAGTGAAATGAACAAAAAAAAAAAAATAAAAAAAAAAAAAAAATTCCGAAAAAGGTGTTATCAATGATACGAAACGTTAAAAGGAAGCTTAAAAAAAATGTTGAGTAATAAAATACAAATTGGATTTATCTGTTTATAATAATAAAAAAAAGAAACATATTTTCTTATGAATAAATTACATTTTATGTCTTGTTAAAAATTTCCAACATATTTTCATGAAAGGAAGTAATTTTCATTTTCATTTTTTTTTTTGCATTGCTTTTATAATTTTATTAAACAATGTCTTAGTGTATAATTAAATTAACACATAATTTAATTTATAAATTGAATATCTTTTAATGTCAATATATAACACATTTATATATATATATATATATGTTGTCTCTAGTTAAAACTACTTATGTAACAAACACCTCATCATTAACTATTAAATTTTAACGAAATTATAACCATTTTACTTGTTTGACAAATAGAAAATTTTATAACTTAATATCTATCTAGTATAATATAAATGAAATCTGCATGGTTAAAGTTTGAACTATAAACTTTACATGGTATTTTATATATATACTATACATATTTATTTTCATATAAACAAAGTTTTTTTTTTTTTTTTTTGTTATTTACAATTAACATTTAACATTTTGCATGTGATGTAAAATATTCAAAGTTCACGCACATTTATTTATTTATTTATTAAATTCATAATGAAAATTTATATTAATTTGAATAACACAAAAATTAAATAAAAAAAAAAAAAAATAGAGAGAAAATACTTCAACATGTTGCATTGTTTGCATTCTACCTTGTTGCTATTCTATATATATATATATATATATATATATATATATATATATAAATGCTAGATGATGAAATGAAATACAATTATTAAATAGAAAAGCATTCGTACAAATTAAATCGCAAACCTTTTTTTATAAATGTATGTATAGAGGATTCTTGTGCTATATATTTTCAAATACTATTTAAACATTCGTTTTTTGTACAGTACTGTTGATTCTTTATATATTTTATATCCTGCTTGTTAAGTATATAATTATAACATAAAAGAAAACCTTTTGTCACAAAAGCAATAAAAATAAATTGTGATGTAATCGTTAATTGTTCAACGTTAAATAGAAGACAATGTTTAGGAGTTTGATGTTTTTTAGTCCTTTTGCATTTATTTTTTTTGCCTAAGTGGAAATTAAACAAGTAGTTATTTGTATTATGTTGGAGGTTTTTTTTTTCTTTCTTTTTTTTATATTCCTTTTGTTTGTTAATTTGTTTGTTTGTTTATTTGTGTATAAGTCTTAAATAATGATATATCTCTAATCAATATTCATGTCATTGACTTAGATTTATCTTGTCATTAAGTTAAATAGCAAAATACATAATCAAATGTAATTAGTTTGAATAAGTTTCCCTTTATTTACTTTTTTTTTATTTGTTTTATTTGTCTGCTTGTTGACTTTACTTTATTTGTTGGATTTTCATACCAAATACTAAAATCTTATGCAGTAATAAAGTAAAAAAATAAATAAATTATTAAAAAAAAAATAATAAAAAAACACATTTTCTTTACTAGAAACTATAAGCTTTTTTGTGTTTTAATTTAATTAATTCACTTTGTCCATTTACTGTTTATGTATCAATTTACTTGCAAACGTTTATTTTAAAAAAATGTAAATTTATATATTGCAGAGCTTTTTTTTCGATAAAAACAAAAAAAAAATTCCCATACTATTTTAAATAATATTAAATAACAAACAAAATATAAAAGCTTTTTTATATATATATTATATATACAGCAAATAATTTATTGTATTGATCGGTTTTTTTATTTATTTTAAATTTGTATATAAAAAAAAAATATACAATTTATTGCGGAAATTTATTTTTATTTTGTATTTTATATTTAAAATAAAACTTAAAACGCCCAAAAAATTATAATAAATTTAAACAATTAGAATCAAGTGAAAAAAATAACAATTTTTCTTTGTTGTTTATTTTATAGAAACAAAATTCATTAATTTTTCATAATATATAATTAGCAAAAGGTGTTTATATTATTGATAAATTACTTGTTGCCTAGATTAATGCATTATCATTGTGTTGATTGAAAGAATTTCCTTTAGTTTTATTTTTATATAAGTTTGTATTTTTGCAATTAAGGATTATTTTGTAGAAGGATGACCAACAAATTTATTAATATTTATTTAAACTAATCAACTAGCTTATGTTTTTTTTTTGTTTATAAAACTTACTATAATTACTATAATAACAAATAAAAAGCCAATTACTAATTAGATATTTAGAATACTTTCTTTGATTATCTATTATTTATAAATCACCACCAAATGATAAATGAATTTTGTATATAAGTAATTTTTCCATATAGAAAGTAAAAGTAAAACACAATATTTAAACTAATCACTGTTTAATCTAATTAAATCATGAAAATTCATTAAATCTCTATTTGTTATCACATTTATTAATTCTATTTAACTTTTTAATTAAATTTTTGTTCTAATTAATGCTTTAATGCTTTAATCCTTTAAGTATTTTTTTTATATACATATATATATTTCATTTGTTACAAAAGGAACAAAATAATATAAATAAAATTAAACATAAATTACCAAATTTAGATTTATTAAACTAAAATGTATGGCAATCAGTTGTGGAATATCTCATTACATAAAAAAAAAATATCACGGTGAGTAAAAATGATTCACAAATATTAACATATATAGATTCGGTATTCTACTGATGTTGCGATTTTTTTTTTTTTTTACAATTAATAAAAGGATATAGAAGCTCTATAGATACTCCAAACTGTTAAATTTTAATAATAAAATTACAGTATAATCTCTGTGGTGGATATAAATCAATCTTTTGTTCGATTGTTGGCTCAATTCATTGATCAAAAAAAATTTTTTTTAATTTAATTTAATTAAATGCTTTTTAGTGTTTAATAAAAAAAAAAAACGTAAATGTAATAGAAGTGACTTGTTTCATCTATATACATATAATATATATTTTCCTTTTCTAAAATAATCTCCAATAATCTTATAATCCGACACTACTTAATAGATTTATTACAATTTTGGTAAAAGATAATACTGAAATTGATATACGATTCAATATTTTATTTATTTATTTATTATTTGTCTTATAGAATTATGGATTATGGTAGAGAATAAACCATATGCTTTTCTTCTGTTCACCCTTAAGCTAAAAAGCGCCTACTAAATTCTATTTTATTTATTTATTTTTAAGAGAAATATTTTTATTTTTTTTTGACCACTTGTCAGAGTATCTACTGTATATTTATGGAAAATATTTGTATTTATTTTTTTTTAAAATAAATACATTTATAAAACGTTTCAATATTTTCCACCCCCTCACAGTTAAATAATAAATAAATTAAATGAATAAATTAAAAATGGATAATTTAAATCACTTTGTTATGCATCAAAAAATCCTTCTTTTTTTTTTTTTTTTTTGCTGTGATTTTATTTTGCTGAATTTTGAAAAATGTTACTCATTGTTACTGTTTGCTACACCTCTCTCTTCATTTTCTATGTTTGTTTTTATTTTGAAAAATGCAAATTTTTGTGATAAAAAATAAATTTGTTGATTTTTCTCTCGATTATTTTTAATCAGATTGAAGTGTTGTATGAATATATTTATGCGGTGCTTTAGATATTTTTTTTTTTTTTTTTTTTTAAATAAAATTCGCTTATATTACACAAATAAAAATCATTTAGAATTGTGACTAGAAATTAATTTTTATATTTATCTTATATTTTTCAGGAGTTTTTATCAGTATTGTACAACATTATTTGTTGAATTAGCAAAAAAAAGTGTAATGTGTTCCCCATTAATTTATGATTCGTTAACACTGTTGTTAGTGTTTTATAATAATAATAATAAAAAAAATATTTATAACAAAAGTGTTTTATAATTTATGCGAAAATGCGTACTTGTTCAATTTAATATTAAAAATTTAAAACAGAAACGTTAATGGTAAATAGTAAAAATTAGGGGAAGACAAATATATCAATTAAGTATCTTTCTAGTAGAACAGTGAGTAACTCAAGTTAGGGACAAAGTTATTTACAAAAAAAAATAAAATAAAAAACTCTTTGCTTAATCAAATTAAAAATTAGACAAGTGAAAATTAAATTAATTTTCGTATTTATATTTATAAACTATGGTGTTAAATGTAAATAACCATAACCAAAAGTAAAATACAAATAAACCAAAAGAAAAAAAAAAAAAGAAAGAAAAAGAAATGACAAAATAAATTTATTAGATGAATATGAAAATTTATTTGATTATCATTTGTGATGTACACGTTTTTGTGCTTCGTTGATGACCTAATTTTTTTCATTTTCATGCATACACCATACTGTATTGTATAAATATATAGAGAAAAATTTATTTTTTTTTTTTTACTCTGTGTAGGATATTCATCTTCTAAAGTACACACAACAAGTGAACGCGACATATTCCCATATTTTTTTCATCATTTATTTGAAAAAAAAAAAAAAAAAAAAAAAAAAATGAAAAATAAAAAAGGTACAGTGTGCCTCATATAATATAATTTAATAAACTTCATCTCCATTATATATTAATTTCGACTTTTAAATATAATACAAAAAAAAAATATGATCTTTTTCCAGGTAATAATTTAAATAAAAAATTTACTTGTTTATTATTATTATAAATTTTTTTTTTTTGGTTTAACTATAATTGAATTAAAGTGAAACACACTGTATATAAACTGTAGTAACAATTTTATTGCTTATATGTGCAATGCTAAACAGATGAAAAAAAAAGAAGCGAAATATTGTAACCAAACTTTAACCAACAATAAAACATGATGTCGTTTTATATATTTACCTGGTGTGTATATATATATATTGCATGTGTTAAGCAGTAGCAGTAGCAGCAGCAAAGAATGTCGGTACATCTTTTTAACTAACTATGTCAATGTGTACGCAACTTTCGTATAAATTCAAACCATCATCCCTATACCACCACCCGCATTAAATACAAGCAAACGTTCAAACAACAAAATATTTTATAATAAAAATTTAAATTCATGAATCTTTTAACATAATCACAAAAAAACGTTATATTTGTTTCTCGAATCTTTTTTTTTTTTGGCTCACTTTTGGTCTGTGTACTTTCGCGTATTATAATGCGACGATGATGATAATACGACTGCAAAATATATTCTAGCCGGCATTTATACATGTTGTACAGCTTGTATCTACAAGAGTCTTTTACTTTTTTTGGGAATACATAAAATAAAATATAACATATGATGATAAATTTAATATTATCTTTATTTGTTTAATTTTTTTGGTACATTTTTTATTTAGCTTGTTAAATGCTTGTCCCAATATTAACGCATTTAACAACAACAGTTACACCACATTAAAAATAATCCCCAAATATATTTTTATATTCGTTATTTTTATTATAACACAAACACTTAATAGTTGTGTCGTTTCTTATCTAGATATAAAAGTATCCGGATGTTATTCAGTTTCTTTAATTTTTTTCTTTTTGTTATTAATCTTGAAGTAGTTTTATTATTTGCTTTTATCTGATGATTTTAACTGGCGTTTTTTTTTCTTATTTTTTTGGAAGTAAATAATAAAATAAATATGAAATATGAGGAGAAACATATTTTTATTATAACCGTAGTATAATATAATGTGTAGTCTTAATAAATAATTTTTCTTTCTTTTCCATTTTTTTTTGTTTGCTTAGAAAATAAGTGGAAATGTTTTGATGTTTCATAGTTATATATGCTCTGGTTTTTTTTTAATTTTTTGCATAAATGTTCTTTATAAAATTACTTTTAGATGAATGCATCGAAATGCAACAGTGATTTTATTCATATTTTATTGTAGTTTATACATGACTGGCTAACAACTGATCTATTATAAATAAACATATATGGTTTTTTTTTTTTATATATACTTTAGTTTTATTTTACAAGCAATTTCACAAGTTCACCCTTTTTAGTACTTTGTCTATTCTACGATTTTATTTTACTACAAAGTGCTTTTTTTTTTCCTATTTTGTGTTATGTTGTACAGTAGATTCAACAATTTTATTTATATTTATATGTTTAAAAAAAAAAAAAAAGAATTATTCAAAAAATAATATTTGTAAATTTTTGAAATCATTGAAAGCTAAATTACATACATTTTTATTAAGTAGAAAAAAAAAAATACATAATTTTTATTTTTTAAAGTAAATTCTCGTTCATTTATTTATATTTTCTTTTGTAAACTTGAGCGAGATATTTATTTCCAAGTATTAATTTAATTTAAATACAGATAAAATGAGTGGATTAATAAAGCACAAAACCATTCATAACGTGTTTATTTAATTAATTATGTTTACAGAAGAAACGTTTCAACATTTTTAAAAGAATGTTTGTTTGTATGAAGCAAATAAAAATCATAATACCATAAAAATAAAAAAAATTCCACAAATCCTACATCTGCAAACACATTCAAATCACGGCGTTTTACTATGGTTGACTGCATTATATAAGATTATAAATAGAATATATATATATAAGAAATTTCAATTTTCTCTACTAAAACATCACCCACATCACAAGATTTTCTTCCATGTCTATAACATCGATTATAAAATCCGTATGCTTTTTATATATTTTATAATAGTTGAAACAAAATTCAGATTATTTCACGTATAGAATATTTCCTACAACAACTACTACAAAACGAACACCCTCATTTAAAGTCCAAATATTTAAACTTTTGTCCATCAGTCATCAATCTCATTATTTTTCCAATTTATTGACCACATTATATTTCATCGTTATATTCTTCCACCATTTAATATATTTATTTATTTCTTTTATATTCCCAGACGATCAGAAAATCCAACATGTTTTTCTTATTTATTTTTTTAGTTCTTGTGCTTTTTCTTAACGATTTAGATACTAAAACAAGTCTTTAAAACTTGGCTTTTTTTTCCTACGTATGATCATAAATGTTTCATTACTTTTAACTTGTTTTCAATAAAACCACAATAATCATAATAATAATCATAATTTACAACATTTAATATAAATTTTTAGTTATAAATTTGAATTTTATTATTAATAATTTTATTCTTCAATTCCCTCGATGACAAATTTTTTGTTTTTTTTTTTTCTGTTTTTTTATAACCGTTTTCGAAAATAACATAAAAACCTAACCGAGGTAACGAAGAAAAATTAAATGAATAAGAAAACTTTGACTTTGTGTGTGTGTTATTTTTTTTGGTTGAATATTGAAAAAGTTTTTCCTCTATAAATTAAAAAAAGAAATTTTTAGTTTTGTTTGTTTTATTTGTTTGTTTAAAGTCATACAGCACACATATAAAAAAAGCACAAACAAAGAAAGGAAAATTCCCAGCAACACTAAGGACGCTTTTTTTTAAGTTTTATGTAACTTTTCTTAAGTTTTTTCTACTTTTTATCATGTGATATTCGACATTTTTTTATTTTTATTTATTTATTTCTTGTTGTCTTATCTTTTTAATAAATATTTGCGATTCGTTTTAATTTCTTCTTCTATACACACAAAATCACACCAGTTACAGGATGTTTATTTAATTCCTTTTCTTTTCTTTTCTACTTTTTTTTATCTTTTATTTAATTCTCAAGTTTTTCTTTTTTAAGCTTCTTAAATAAATAAATGATTTTTCCTATTTTTTTATCTTTCATTTATTTACAAAAGAAAATGTCAATATGTGTCAATCTTCAACTCAATTGAACAAGAACGAAGAGCTTTATAAAAAATTCATTTCAATTTAAATTACTTTTTATCGTTTTTTCTTTTTTTTTTTATCATTTTCACCTAATTTTTAGTATGAATAAAACTTTATTTTATTTTTTATTTTACTTTGCTACACCACTACATACCACTTTATTTAATTTTCCTAAACTTAATTCAACTTTATTTAATGTTAATTTAACAGAGTCTTAAGTAAAAAATAAAGAAAATTTACTTTTGGATGATAATCAACATGAATTATGTGCTTAAAGCTTTTATTATAATTTCATACATTTCACGTAAATCACATACATTATGTTGACCTTTTTCATGTTTGTTGTGCTTATTTTTTTTTGCACCAGTATCTCTTTATATTGTTCATTTTTTTCCTTCTTTCTATCTTTGGTTGTTGATGGTGCTGCTTCTAAATAAAAAATAAAAAAAAAAAATTTTTTTTGATGCCGGCAAAGTAGAAAAAAGTAACGAAGAAATGATGAAAAAAAAAATCAACAATGTCAACCTTAAATGGTTAAACATTGTCTAACAAATTTGTGATCATTACCATCTTCGTGCTTTTTCTTTTTTTTTTTTTGTTATTCCATTGTTACTTTGCTTCGTTCTTTCTTTTATTATTATTTTATATAATAAAAACTTGACTGTTAAATGTGAAATGGTGTTGATATTACTTTATTGCGGAGCTTTCTTATTTTTTATTTAACGCCAAAGCTTCATTTGTTTATATATTTTACTTTCTTTTTTTCATCTAAACATTTTTCGATTCAATTCATGCAGAAAAGGCTATTAAGGACGAACTTAATACAATCTATTTTTTATTTTTTTTTTGTTATTGTGCTTAATTTATCATGGATGCTGTTTAAGGTTGACTTAACTTAATTTAAGTTAACCTAACTTTAAGTTAAATCTAGTGCTGTTAAACAATTCATATTGTACTCCTAATTTATTTCTTGCTTAATTATAATTAATTTATCAAAATGACATTTTTTTTTTCTTTTTTCATCTTTGTGTCGAGCCTCTAATAAACAAATCCTTAACAAACAACCGAAATAAAAAAAAAGTTTTATCACTTAAAAGACAAAAAGAATGAAAAAGTAAGTTGTGTCGAGTAAATTAAACATTAAAGAACAAACGAAAAAAAAAAAAAAAAAAAATTAATCGTTTAAACAAAAATTATCCAAGTAGAGTATTTTTTGTCATTCCTTTACGCTTTTTGTGTTAATAGGAAAAAAGCTGTTTGTTGCTTTTCGGTTTGTACTTTTTTACGTATCGTGTTTTCTTGTCTTAAATAACATACATTTTTCGGCCACAAAATTTCTGAAATTGTGTTAAAATAAAAATAGAATAAAATTTGTAAGGAAACACAAATAAATAGACACCAAAAACACATAGGGAAAAGGGATGAAAAGAACAAAAAAACAAACAAAAAGTAGATAAAAAAGAAAAATAATAGAAAAACAAAGTGAACCTTCATAAATCAAGAGTTGTCTCGACTCTCGTCTCATCTTATGCTGCTGCTGCTCCAGTTTTTTTTTTTTTTTCTTATTCTTATTTTTGCTATTTTATGTATGAGAAACAACAAAAAATTTTGTTCAGCAGAATGTCTTATGTTTAGCAAAGTAACATTACGTTACGTTAGTTAAGTTAAGATGAAAATTGGATAGCCTTCACCACACAACATAAAACGACGACAATGAGAACGAGAACAACAACAACAACAACAAGAAGAAGAACAATTCAAACTGGATATGGGTGATTTTATTTATTTTATGCAACGAGTGATGGGTGATCAAATTTGGGTGATTTAACATTTTGGGCGGTAGATGAGGGTAATGTCGTCACAATTTGGTGCAAAACGAAAACGATTTGTTTTCATCATCATCGCTGTTGGACATTGTTGAATGACATATCAACAAAGCAAAAAAAGAGAGATGAAGAAAAAAAAAATTATTTATGTTTTTCTGTTTGTTTAAGACAAAACAAGAAAAATAAATTTTGCAGAAAAAGTTTGTTGTAATTCATATATGTTTGGAGGTTTTTGTTTACTTTTTTTTTATTATTCTTCCGCTGTAATTCCTATGGGAATGAGTGTTTGTTTGTTTGTGGATTTCCTCGATTTCGTTGTTATTTTCCCGAGCTAATCTTCTATTTATAGAGAAATAAAGTAGGAAAAGGAAAAAAAAAAATTGAAATTTAAATGCTTTTTTAATGATCAAATTTAATTCTCATTCCCTTAAATTAAATTAAAATACACAATAAAAGCTCGTTTGATTTTATTTTATTTTATTTCTCAGCCTTAATGATTTTATTTTTGGTTAAGTGTTTGCGTTGGTTTTTACCCACTTCTCCCATTTGCCCCAATTTCATACAATTTTTGCTTTTTTTTTTTTAAACATAAATAAATTTTTCGTACATAAATCTTAATTTCTATCTTTTCCATGCATAATAAATTAACTTAAGAGAACGAAAAATTAAGTTAAATAAATTAAAATAAGAATTTTAAGTTTTATATTCTGTTAGAATATCGACCCATGACGCAATTGAGGTAATTTCAGGTGCATTTTAGTGTTTTATTGCTTAGAGTAAAGATTTAGTTTATTTCTTTGTGGTGTTAGAGCAATAGTATTTTTAATTTTTTAATAGGTGATAAGATTCTGTGCGATAAAATAAAATCTACATTAAAACTAAATTCCCTACTTCACCATGTTACAAGACAAGTAATTTGTTGATACCGATTTACAAGTATCACGCCTTTACTTAATTGGAATACTTGAGTAAAAAAATAAATAAATGAAAAAAATTAAGAAATTTACAAAGTATCAAAACATCCTCAGCACACCTGACATTCAGCAATACTGTGGCGTACACAATGCGTCTTCTAACACGTAGCCATTCCAAAAAATATCATGTTAGCTAGAAAATAAAACGGGGAAAATTTAAATTAAATTGTATGATGTACATATTTAATTTATTCGTGGGAGCGAAGATAATTTTCACTAAATTTCTTATATAGGAAAAAAAGAAAAGAAAAGAAAAAAAAAACTAAATTTAGGATGAAAATTCCTCAGCATTGCAGTGCTCTATCACGAAACTAAAGTAATTTTCTTTTGCTGAATTTTTTCACATTTTTTTGCAACATAATTTTTTTTATTTTTTATTGGTGTGTCATTTTGAGGAGGGTAAAAAACGTGACGTCGAATGTGATGCTACTGGTGCTGATGTTGCCTTTACTGCTGCATCTATATTTGATTTAATGGTTCGTTTTCAATCTTTTTTTTTTTATTATTTATTTCAAATGTTAGTTTTGTTATTAGTAACAGGAAATAAATGTAAATTTCTTCTTCTTTTTTTTACTTTTTTTATTTTTGTATGTTATTTTGTGGAGTTTCAACAGTCTTTACAAAGTAGAACGACTTTTACACTAGAAATTGATTTAAAAATTAAATAACAAAATCGAAAATAAATCTCCAATGTTTTTAAAAATAGTAAAAAACACAAAAGAAGAAAATTGTTTATTTAAATAAAAAAATACAGAGATAGGGAAGAGAGAGTGTGGAAAAATGTAATAAATTTGTGCTGCTTTTATTATTTTCAACATTTTTTTGTTATGAACAGAATATAAATTAAAAGGTGAAAATTGTAGTTTTTTAATGATTGTTTTATCCCTGGCAATGCTAGAGAATTTTTTTTTTATTTTTTTTTGATTATTTATGTGTTGCTATGAAAGTAATTTTAGTTTTCCGATTGATTTGCAAATGATAATGCAACAGTTTTTCTACATTTTTTGTATTTTTTTTTTTTGTATTTTGATAACGAAAAATGCTAGAAATTGTTTTTACTGTAATTAAAATAATATTTGGAATAGAAATTCTTATATAAATACATCAAAATATCGTTTGTCATATACATATAAAATATTACAAAACATATTTATCGTACATTAACGTAATGTTTCACAACGTATAAATAGCTAAAGCTAAAGCATTTTGTCGGTATAACTAGATAATAGCAGAGGTTTTAAATGTTTTTCAATGAGTATAGAAATAGATTTAGGTATATTGCATTAAAACTTCTACATATTTCTGTAAGCATTAAATGTTTGGAAACAATGGTAAAAATAATAAATTTTTATGTAATAAATTGTTCTTAGTTTAACGAGCAATTTAATGGGTGAGCTTAACTAAAAAAAAAGAAAAGAAAAGAACAATAAAAACGTAAACCCATACGACGACTTATATAACTATTGTGACTTTTGATGACATTTTAGTTTTTTTTTTTTTTTTGTCATTTTGGTTCGCTCTTTTATTACTTTCACTTTTTATTTCAATTTGTTGGGTTGTTAGTTCTTTGTTTCCCTTTAACTATTAGTCGCGTGTATTTAACAGCCAAATTATGTGCCTTACCTCTGTCTTCCTGACTTATGTAATTTTTTTCCTCTATTTTATTTTTTATGTTTGTTATTAATGATCGTTGTTACATCATCAACTTTTTTTTTTTTCGGTTTATTTTAATGTTAGCGTGCATTCTCTAATCGTTTTATGTTTTTAACGAACAAATAAAATGCAATCGCTATTTGTTTTATTCAATAAAATATATCAAAAAATACTTTTCCACTTTAACGACACACTTTTTTTTTTTTTTTTTTGTTATCAATTTAGTTTCATTAAAAAGTTTTTTTTTATACGATTACATAAATCGATTAATTTACTTTAAAGAGAGTTGAGTTTTTAACTGATTTTTACGAATACTATTTAGGTTGTTGTTAATCTAAACTCTTTATGTTTCTTTAGTAATCATATTTATTTATTAAAGTAGAAATTTAAGAAAAACTTTTTTTTGCTTTCAGTTCAAAAGTGTCACGTTACTTTATTATTTTGCATCCTGTGTTAGTAGAGCAACTGTTTGAACTTTTCATTGGTTAAAAATTGTTACATTGTAGCTAAGGTTTCCTGTAATTTGGTTTCTTTACAAATTTTTCTTTTTTTTTTCTCTTCCTCTCCTAGCATAAAATCCAAAATATGCAATTTTTCCATTCGCTGTTTTTATTTAAACTCTAATTGCATAACTACTCAACTTTTTTTTACAAAAAGTACAAAATTAGTGTGACTTCCAACCAACTTTTTTATGTTTTGCTGACTTCCGATGTTTAAAACAAAGTTAATATGCGCTACCGTTTTATTACTTTGTTATTTTCCAAAGTATTCATAATTTTGCTTCTTAAATTTATTAAACAAAAAACAAAATAAAAAAAGAAAATTATGCAAAGAAAGCTTAATTCAATTTTACTTTAAGAATGAAATTTTTTATTTTTTTTCCATGAATGAATTATTAAAGAAAAAAAAAATGTTAAATAAATATTTTAACTTTTATGCTGGTCTTTAGAATTTATTTTTACTTCTAATCTACAATAAGAAAGTATCGCTTATCCCGTGTAATCTATGATTTTCTTCTTTTTTTTCTTTTTTTTCTTTTACTGGTGCGACAAAGATGAATTTAAGATAGGAAAATTCAATTTCATAAACTGTTGTCTTTTTTTTTTATTTCGGTATTTGTTTGCTTGGACTTTCTAACAATGAACTTGATATGGGTGTTTGTTTTTATTTTTCCCTTTGAGCTTTTATCTTTAATACAATTTTTTTATCTAATTTTTAATAAAAAAAAATTCAATCAATATTTACATTAAAAATAATATTATCGAAATCAATTAATTTACATAATTTTTGCTCCTGTTTGTTTACTTTTTTATAATCGATCATAAAAATAAAACCGAAAAAAAAAAAAGGAAAAAGGGAAAGAAATTGAAACCTTATTTTCCCAACCGGAAGAATAAATACAAAAAAAAAAGAAAAAAAAACGAACTTTTTCAATTGGGAAAACAACAGAAAACCTTTTCTTTTCATTTTTTTTTTATTCTTTTTTATATTTCCTGTATTATTTCTAATGATTTTTATTATTCCATTTTGTGTATTAAAACGTAAAAAAAAAAAAAAAAAAATTAAATAAACAAAAAAGAAATCAGTTTAACCAAAAAATAAACGGATGGAGAGAAAAAAAAATGTAAAAATAATTCTGAGAGTTAAAAAAAAAATTATTCTGCATATGACAGACGTTCGAATTTATTATCAGAAAATATTTTTGATAATTTATTTGTTGTTCTGTTGTATGTTTTGTCGTATTTTAATTTAGTTGAATTTAGTGTTTATTATTTTTTGTTTATCATCAATCCGTAGTCAATTATGAAATTATGTTCAAGGTAAATATGTATATTAATTAAGCTAATTTAAATCAACGTAAATGCGACTTTTGTCATTAATTCAGATAATAAGCAATAAACCGTTTAATATACTTTGTGCGAGTGCTGTGCATTTTTTATTTGTAAACCAAACAAATTTCAATTGAAATCATTTTAATCAGATTTTATATAAATTCCATTACAAACCAGTATGATTGTATTTTAGAATTCAATTCAACGGAATTTAATCATAAATAAATTCTCATTTTTCTAGCAAAATAATAATATTAAAAAAAAAAAAAAAACTTTTATTAATTATATAATAACTAAAACTTGATTATGTGAAAATTATGTTAGCGTAAAAAGGTATTTAAATATGAAAATTAAATAAAATTTCTTGTATTCTCATAGAAAAATCTTAAATAGTTATTTAATAACAGTTTAAAAAACTTCTGCAAATGTAGATAATTTATTTTTAAATTTATACGAAAGCTTTCTTTGAAAGTTTTTTACCTTGAAGTTTTCTGGTTGGTTTCTAGTAAGAATGCTTTAATGAAATCATTTTTTTTGATGGAAAATTATTTCTTTATTATTCTGTTGTTTGTTTATTATAAAGAATTTAATATTTGTCTTGTAAAAATAGTGACAATAATAATAATAATAATAATAAAAAAAAAGTATTTATCATAAACGAAAAGCTTACAAACTTTTATAACATACAAGTATTTTACAGATGAATGTCGTAATTTGTCAATTTATGATTCTCAAAAGTTTCTCTCTGTGTGTTTTTTATTTTTGTTGCTACTGAACTTTTGATAAAATAACAATGATGTTTAAAAGCTTTTGTTACTTTTGTAAAATAATAATAATTGTTGGTTAAATTATTGGTTTTATTGTTTTAAAACGTTGTATATTCAGCATGTTCTACACCGAAATGCATTTATTTAATTTTTTTTATATGTTTTTTAATGCAGCGATGAATGGTTATGCTGATATTTTCTATTCTCAACAAAATGGAATAATAAGTAATTTAGTTTGAGGGTCTCTGCTGTGGCAATATTGAACAGGACTAACATCATTTATTTTACTTTTGATATATAAATATAAAAGCAAATAAATGGACATTTATCATTTTACTATCTAACTGGAATGATCTAAGGACAATTTCCGTTTTTATTCTGAAACGACAAAAAAAGAAAGAAAAACATAAAGGAAAATGGAAAATGTTCGTAATTTTTTCTCTTATATAAATTTCTATTCTATGGCTACCTATAAATTTTATCTATTGAAAATTTTCTGTTACCACACTAACTAGAATAATAAACTACTTGACTTAAGTTCAATTTTTCTTTCTGTTATAAAATTACTCTGTTGCTATTGTTTGTAACAATTGTCTATTATAGCCAATAAAATAGAAAAACTTATTGTACTTTCTTTTCATTTCTTTTCTCATCTTTTGCTTTTGCTTTGACTTGTTTCCAGTTTAAAGAAAATTTAGTGTTAATCCACTTTGAAAGCGAAGAACAAATAAAAAAAAAGCAATACTAAATTCTTTTCCTGTAAACGTATTATTTTCTTGTTTCTTTCTCTCTTTCTTTTTCTTTTTTTCATTATAAATATAAATTTTAATAATTTATTATGATTGGGTTTTGCTAAGAAAGAATTTACAACTGTAAGAAAATTTTGTGCAAAATGCTAAAAACGGAGCACAGTACAGTGTAAAAAAATAATGAAATGTTCATTCATGAATTATAAAATAAAATAAGAAAAAAAAAATTTCTTTTTACTCACAATATTTATACAGTGGAAATGAAAAAAAAAAAATTAAAAAAAAAACAGCGGCAACAGCAGTTTAATTTTCGTAATTAATGAAAAAAATAAAAATAAAATTATATATAATTAGCATTTAAATTAGTTTCTTTTAAATAAAATATAATTAAAGGTAGAAACTTTAATCTAAGGCTACTATTTCTGCTTTTTTTTTTGTATAGATTTACATTTTTATTTGGTAAAAAGTTTATACGGCAAAGTTCTCCTTTAATCAATTTTATCCAGTAATAGACAAGAAAGTTTACAAAAAATGTTCACCGGATATTACCGGATAGTAATACATTGAAATTGGCATTGAGTTACTAAATTGATAAAAATGAAAAACACATTTAAACATGTCAACGATCCTAGTCAAAAGTAAACATTTGTGTATTTTGCGGTCTAATTTATGATTGACAGAATAGAAGGGAACAGAATGAATTTTGTTTACCTTGTACACAATTTCATCTAGTATCCGGGAATAAAAAAAAAATAATAATCGATTAAAAATTAATTAAATTAAGTACATAATCAATGGTGCATGTAAGAGATTGTTATAGAATAGCAAATTAATCTCGAAACTAACTCCATTTAATTTTTATTTTACCTTATCCACTACTCAAGTTAAAATTCGGTTGTATTTGGCAGTATCAAAATATACGATCAATAATTAACTTAAAACAAAAAATAAAAACCTTATAAATAACAACAAAAAAAAAAAATTTAACGCTTTAAGGGTAAATTTATAATTAAAAGCTTCGAGGTGTGTCGCCTAAAACTACAATATTGAATTTAAAGTTAATTTAAAATTGGTTAATGGTTAACTGCAGGGATTTTGTTTATGTTAACATATAGCTTTAATCTAAATTACTACTATTAATATATATATGCAATTTTAATCATAATTCATAAGTTAATTTGTGTTTTTACAAATCCCCTATTTTTGATTAGCTAATTTACAAAATTTTTTTTCAATTATTTTTTAAAGCCCAGATAATTTTATACAATTAATTGAACGCTTTAGTATGAATAACCTGAAGGCTATTTTGATATTCTGTTATAATTTCTATTTTCTAGATGTAACCTTGGATGTTTCAAACAGTAATACAAAAGTCATGATTTCTCGTTGCAAGTCTTTCCACAATGCTAGAAAAATAACAAGAAGTAAAAACCATTCAGTTTCACAAAATGGAAAAACTATAATTTTCTTGATGTTTTCGAGTTTTCAAACCGATTTTAAATTTTCTTGTATAAAATGTTGCATTATAAATGATTATCTTGAAATAATTAGATTTAATTTTTAAAATACCTGAATACCTGAATAACTGAATACCATGAATAAACGAGATTTAGTTTTCTTTAATCCTCATCCTTTACATTGTTGCATATTTATGTGGTTAAGAGGATTCATAAACATTTCTCATTACTAGCTGAGCTTATAATAAAAAATGAAAACATTGAAAAATATTTCTGTTTCCATACATCATACGATGTTTATATTTAATTAATTATTTTTTGCTATAACATTTTGTATCGGTTTTTTTTTTGTTGCTTTGATTTTATTATTTATTCGTCAATAAAAATTTGTCAATTTTATTTATATAAAATTAATTTTGTAAATATTCATATGGGCCAATGATACAAAAAAAAAAAAAAAAAAAATTTCAAAATCAAAATACTAATAAAAATGATCATAAAAATAATAATGATGATATAAAAAATTAGGGGTTGGTAAGTTATAGTTAATTTCCTTTAAACAATTTCGTTTTCCTTATATGTTTTCCACACATCTATATATATGTTTATAAAGAAATTTCATTTGTTGTGTGCTTTTGTTATGGGTTATTATTATTTTTCTTTCATTTTTACTACTTTATCATGATTTCTTTTGCTCATTTTTTGTTTTGTTTCGTTGTTTGGTTTTGTCCTGTTGGTGTGATGCTACTGCTGATGCTGTTATTCTTGTTTACCTTCATTTCATATTTTGTGACATATATTTCACTTTTTTATAGTTAAAGCGTGACTTTTATATGATGGTTTTTTGTAACGTTAATTTTCCTTTTTCTTTTTCTTTATTTTTTTCTGTACATTTTTATATTATTTATTTATTTCTTTTACATTTTTCACAATTTTACTTTCTGTGCTGCTGTTGCTGTTGCTGTTGCTGCTGCTGCTTTTTTGGTTTCTTTCTTTGCTTATATAACTTTTCTTTATCGTTTTTTGTTATTATTTTTTATTCCTCGTGATTCTATTTATATATTTAACGCATATAAAAACAAATATATATTTATATATCTATATGTATATACAATATTATTATTATTATTATTATTATTATTATTATTATTATTATTATTATTATTATTATTATTATTTTTGTTGACGTAAAACTGCGCTATATACGAGTTATATATATATATATATATATATATATATATATAAATTACATATGTATGATTGTGCTATAAATTATTCTGAATCCATTTAGATATTTCTTTATTTTTATTTATTTATTTATATATATGTGTTGCTTTTGATGTTACTTTCAGTTTATTATTTTTATTATTATTATTATTTTTTCGAAAAAAGAAAAAGTATGGAAAAAAAGCACATAATAAGCTTAGTCGATGATGTACTGAGTAAGTAACTCCCAATAAATATAAAAACAAAATTAAAAATAACGTAAATATGTATGGAATGAAAATCTTATTGCTGAAAAATTACCTCGCTGTACCTTTAAAGGATTAATAACAATTTTTTTACTTTGATAAACTTATCCAGATCGGTTTAGCCAGTAAGCTTAAAAATATATTTCACGTGAACTTAATTTAAATATCTAAATGCCGGCAAGAATACACAATATGAATAAATAGAAATTGATAATAAAATAAAGTAATAAGCAGACGTTTTTTGCTATAATAAACAAACGGAAAGGACACTCCCACATAATTTATTTTAAACTTAAAACAGCAAGTTTAGGGGGAGAAAACAAAGAGGAAAAGCAAAGTGTAAACCGAGTTAAGCAATTAAGACATTTCTACCTTTATTGTTTAGACAAATTATTTTTTTTTATTAAACATTTGTGTGCTATGTAATTAACTCTTTTAATTAACATTTCCGTTTGCTGTTTATTTTTAAATTAGTTTTATTTTCTTTTCTTTCCTTTCCTTTTTTATTGATATTTCAATTAAATTAATTTTCTCAAAGTCGCAAATTCTGTTTAATTTGTAATATTATTAATTCAGATTTTATTTTATTTTTTTTAATATTTTTTATTATTATTATTATTCATAATTGAAATATTCCCTGCAAAATAAAGTTGCATTAAAATTGGTTTTCTGTTTGTATAAAACTGAAAATTTGTGCTCTTGTAAATAAAATCATGGATAATTGGGTTAAATTATAATTTGATTACTTCAAAAAAAAAAAGTAAAATAAAAATGAGAGGAAAATAATATTTATTTAGCAACTCGGAGACCTGAATTTAGGTTTATTTTGTAATATTTGCAATTTTATGAGACATTTTATAAAGAAAACTCTTAAATAAATTTAATTTTATATAGAAAAAAGATAGAAAAATAGAAAAAAATATTTTTGCTGTGTTTGCTTATTAAGGAGAAAGACCAGCAATGTAAAGTTTAAAAAACTTTAGCAACTAACGACTTCATTGTGTATATAACTGAGTGTTTTTGAATAATTTTGAGGTCAGACAGATGTGGATTTTGGTATTATTTTAAAACTTATTTACCTAGTATTTGTGACAGAAATTCATAAAATAAATTTTCTATAAGCGAGACTCAAGGCTTTAATAGTATTATTATTGTACCTTAAAAATGCATTAAATTTCTACTTATCGGTGTAAATAAAATTGAATTAATAACAAATAACGTCAAGTGATTTTAACGAAACATAATATATGTATATATATATAGATATATTTAGATAAATTGAGAATGACAAAGTTTAAAAATTCATCAACCCTAATAAAAAAGGCATCCGAAAAACCAATTACATACAATTAAATTACCTATTTTGTAGTTATTTACTTGGTTATAAGCTTATTATTCACTTTATTACTTTACTATTTAACGAAGTTACGTAACTAGATTTTTAGTCATTGTGTATGTGTGTAATTTTAGATATTTAAAAACCATCACGTATTTAGGGTAGAAATAGAAAAAAAAAAAAAAACAAAAACACAACGAATCAGCAATTACAAATCCATTTCCATTTAGACATTACGTAATATTATGTAGCATACTGTAACATACAACGTAATATAATTTAATTTAATGGAAATTACATGATTTATTGATTTAAATCCTAATTCTGTTATAAATAAATTTAATTTTTTTTATATTTTTATCACCCAAAAGATCATAAAATGATCACTTTTTATTAGCTAATCATGTAGAGATAGATATAAGAATGCAACAAAAAAAAACATACAAACAATAATTACATAATGAGAAATATTTAATTATTTTTACATCAATGATGTCGTTCATTTCGTTTTTAATGTATATTTTATGCTACTTTTTAATTTGATAATATTAAGTTAATATTTGTTTTTTTTTTGCACACTGTTTTGTTGTCTTCTATGCTTATTAGTAAGTAACATGTAAAATTACTTAAATTAATCTAATTACAGTCGAGTCTTAGATTAATAATCACAAATTATTTGTTTTGTAATAATAATAATAGTAATAAAGGGATGAATTTATGTGGTTAAAATAATTTTCTTATGTTATTATGGTAGTGGTATGGTGTTATTACACAACAAAAATAAAATTAATTTAAAAGGACTTTTTAGTTATAATTTCTACACAAAAATTATAAATTCCTGCAGGTGTTACAAATAACTTTCTTAATATATTTTAAAGTTTATAACAAATGTCCAATACAAGACAACTGAAAATAAACAGAAACTATACGTTTTTAACAATTAAATAATAATATTAAATAAAATCCGTTCAACTTAAAAACAATCTACTGTAATTAAGTATAAAAAGGAAAAAAAAAACATTAAATTAATCAAATCAAAATCATATGTTACTTGTGCTTTGCTCATATTTCTCATATCTTTATCCAAACAGATTTTCGTTTTAATTTTTAATGGTAAGGTCGTAATTTTATTTTATTATTATTATTTTCTGTTCGTTTTTATCATTTTTATTCATTTAATATAAACAACAGCAAAAAAGATAGAAAAATTAATTTAAATCATTTATATAAAAAAAAAAAATTCGTTTTTATTTTCTTTTTTTTTTTTTCACCCTTAAACATCTTGACACGCTTGGTTTTTTATGGTTTAACATTTTTTTTTGTTTGTGTATGCTTTGGTTTTAGATTTTTATTTGACTGTAGCAGAACTAGAAGAAGATATGTGTGATGAATTAAAACACAATGAAAGTATAATTTTTTATTATTGTGTCGGTTTGTTTTTTTTTTTTCTACCTTTTCATTATTATAATTATTTATTAACCTTAAACCATATTTTAATTGAAATTGCGTGTATTATTGCTGTTGATAATAAAAACACAATAACACTAACCAGCAAACATACAATTTATAATAAATAAAAACAAAAAAAAAAATAATAATAAAATTGTATTTAAACTATAATTTACATTAATTTATTTACTACTATTATCGAAAAATAACCTTTTTTTTTTATTATACCCGTTTAATAAACTAACAAATTTTGCTTTTTTTTGTTTCTCTCTCATATTAGTATTGTCGGTGTTATTAAAATGTTCTCGGAAATAAAAACAGAACAGAAAACATAGTAAAAAAAATATAAACGAAAAAACATTTTAATGTAATTGAATTGTATTAACATGTTAACTGAAATTATGTTACAAAAAAAAAAAAAAGAAATACAAACGGAAATTCTAAATTAATTAGTAAATGTCGAATCACGTCGTTTTTATTTTATTTTTGTTTGCTTAATTATTTGTTTAATGATTAATGTTCATAAAGCTAATTAATTTTTTTTTTATGTTTACTGGTTTAATTAATTATTGACTAATTGGATTTTAAATCTTTAACGTAAATAATATTGTCTTGTTTACAGTTTTTCTTTTGTTTGTTTATTTAAGCTTTTTCTACTATTTTTATTGAATGAAATGATTAGAGATATTCCTGTATTGAATGAAGAATTACTGTCACTGAAAGTCATCAATTCTGAATCTTCAATTGGAATGAATGATGTACGATTTAAATGGTTATCATATTTATGAAACAATAATTTTAGCTTTAAGCTTCCAAACTTATATTAACGCTTATTTAAATCTTAATTTGAAACATTTCATCTAATTAATAATAACTAAAAGGGCATCAAATGCCAGAAAAAGGGTATTACAAACAGTGATTTCATTAACAAAAATTTAACAAACAACAAATCACTAATCTACTAATAACAATTTAAATATATATATAAATAATGTTAAGAGCAGTTTCATGTAACAATAGATAAACACTTTGAAATAGTTAAATAATATCTGCAGGTGAAAGAAATTACTTAAAAAAAAAAAATTTTAACAAAACACCATTTCAAGTATTAATAATGTTGAGTTATTGGCTTGAAAAGTTAACAAAATACGGTTCATACTGTGTTATTATATTTTAATTTTTTAATTTTTGTAATTTCTAGATGAATAGAAAATATATTTTCCACGTTTATCTTATGAATTGTTTTTTTTTTTTTTTTTGTCAATAACAGATATGATAAGAAAAATATTTTCACAACATTATAATAGTTGGCAGCTGTTCCAGTTAGGTTAATTTTATTTCCAAGGCATTTATTATTATTATTTTCTTTTTTTTGTTTGGGTTTTTCCTTTGAATTTTCACAATTATTTTTATCTTATGTAATAATATTATTATTAATTCCTATAATCTTTACTAAAATGCCAGTAAACAAAATAACTATTTCATTTAGATTTAGTAATTTCAAAACTACTTATACAGAGAATTTATACATTTTTGAATAAATATTTAAAATAGTGGTTTGTCGTGTATTACAAATTTAAATTTTACAATGAAATAAATGTAAAAGCTTTAGTTTCTCTAAAGGAATCATCTAATCCATATGATTAACAAAAATATTTCGCTTTATATTTAAATGGTCCATTAATGTCTTTTAAACATTTTATATGAGAGTGGTGTAGTACATTCACTTATAATAATAATAATAAATTGAAATACTATTTTAGTTTTTTTTATTAATTTTAAAGTTATTTCATGCTTAAATAACCATAAAGAAAAAAAAGTATTCCTAAGCTCCAATAGTTTTTTAAAATTATATTTGAATTTCTTTTTTTATTTTTCTTTATCTACTTTGTCCAATAATTCAGTCTACTGTAAGTAAACCGATCACTGATCATTATTAAATAAATATAATTAATACAAAAAAAACCAAATACAAAAAATAATCAATTCCAAATAGTTTTTTTTTATTCAAAATACATAATAAAATCAAATAAAGCATAGATACATGATGTAACTAAATAAAATTCAAGTAAAAATATAGATGAAGAATAAGTAGGAAAAATAAAAAAGCTTTTAATCAAATTATTTTTAATGATTTGATACGAGAAAAACAAATAAAGGTGGCCCGAGTAAATATTTTGATTTTTATAAATAACTTCCTTATAAATTGTAATTAATTAGAAGTAGAATAATAATAATAATATTATTAATAAATAAAGGAAGCTTAAAATCATCTCATTTTTTATTTTTGGGTAATTAATTAACACTCATTGTAATAAATTTTGATTATAATAAAAGTTTATTTATCAATCATTTATTAATGACATAGTACACAGCAATTTAATTATATAATAAAAAAAAATTGAATAAATAATTGAATTAAAATCAATAATATGCATTTTTATATATAATTTGAGCTTTTTTTTTTTATTTATTTATTACTCTATAAAATAAATTATTTTAACGACGTTTATATTTTGTTATTTTTGTTTGATTGTACATCCTGTGTTCATTCGTGTTATTTTAATTTATTTTATTTTTATACATTTATATATGTATATATTAGCGTAACACAGTTCTTTGGAAAAAAAAAGAACTATAGTAAAAGCTATATAGTTACAACGAACTTCAGTTGTACATGTTGGGTTTTTTGTTACAGAAAAACAAAAAAAAAAATTTCTGTTATATTAAACCAATCTATATTATTGTGAGTTTAACCGTTGTCTATATATATATATATATATATATATATAATGTAATAAATAAACCTGAAAAATAGTTGATAGAAATAAAAAGGAGAAACAACAACAGCAGTAGCAGCAGATACAATGATAATGACAATATCAAATTCGATCACTGTATTCTCTATAAACAAAATTCTCTCACATTCATTTTTATTAATAAAAGCTCCATGTACACTAACTCTATCAACTCTACACTCTAGAACTATTTCACTGAAGCAAATAATCGGGGAATAAAAAAGAATAAAAAAAAAAGTAGAAAAGTTTGAAAAAATAGCATCGGTTTTTTTTTTTTTTTTATATAAAAATTGGTATCACGTACACCTGAACATCTATCGCAAATATCTCTCACCTTTATCGTTTATCGTTACTATGTCTATTGGGAATTATTTTGACCCACTTTGTTAAATTAAAAAAGAAAAATTGTTTTCAATTTCACACTATACCGATTATATGTTGTTCGTTTCGTTTTCTCTTCTGGTTATATGTCGTCTGCCTGCCAGTTAGTTAGGAGCTATATAGTCAGCCTTATCTTATATATCCACAGGGTTTTCCATTCGTTTTGTCTTCTTATCAAAAAAAAATAAAAAATATCCTTATTCCCTTATGCTATTGTTGTGTGAAGTACAACTGATAATGATTTTTTTTTTTTTTTTTTCGTTAATTTTGATAAAAAATAAATCAGAAATTTTATTTTTATTTGTCGACTGTCGACTTCTAAAAGTGTTTTGATTTTTATTAATTAATTTACTATTATTGTATCAACGTGACGCTGTGCTTTTTGGAATGTATATATTTTGTATGTAGCTTATCATGAAAGCTACGGAAAAGGTGACAAGCAGGCAATTTTATAAATTATTCGTTATTAAAAAAAAATAAAGTGAAATACGTTCAACTACACTTAAAAAGCATTAATATGAGTAGACAGACAGTGGGTGTGTTTATGACTTATTGCTTCTATTTAGTTCGAAGTGAAAGCTTTAAGTAACGGTTTTTTACTACAGGATAACAATACCTTCAAATAAGCGTGATAAAAGAATTATTTAAGGATAATCAGTGATAAAACTAAATCGTTTCGATTTGTTACGAATTTATTTTCAAGTTTCTTTCGAACGTATGCACAGAATTTACACAGACAAATTTTACCTGTACTGAACAATTATTTGATCTCTTGATGCAGATAATCAATACAAATTTCATTTTAATCAATTCAAATCTGTATTTTGCTGCTTTTATCACAAAAAAAAACGTACGAAAATGTTTGCATAAATTAGTAAAGTGTGTCCTTAAAGAATCATCGAAAAAGCAGATGATTTATATTTAAGATAATTTTATTATGTGAGATGATATTTTCTGTTTTTCTTGGACTTATCTCAGCTGGTTTTATTTTAATTTTTGTTTTTTTTTTTTTTTTTTAATGCTATGCTGATGTTGTTTTGTATTTTTAAACGAGCGACAATTTTTGTGTTTTTTGAGCGATTTATGTTCTACAATAATGCCACGATGGTGTTTGAATCATTTTTCAACTTTTCTTCATTGTTTTTTTCTTTTTTATTCTTTTATCAACTAACGAAGTTACTGCTTTTTAACAATGTTGGCAAATTTGTTGTGTTAAAAGTGAAAACGAAATTGTATAAAATTAATGAAAAGGTGGACAGATTTAAGAGCTTCCTTTTTCATTTGCTGATGTTTCTGATGTTCTGCTTTCTTTTTTCTTTATTAGGGGGAGATTATGACTTAAAGACAACCGTGCTTTATATATATTTATATATATATATATGAATTTATAAATTTTAATTTACAGGCAAAAGCAAAACAAAGCTAATTTGTTTTTTTTTTATGTTTATTATTAACGTTAATGTGAGCGTTATCTGTACGCTGTTGTTTGTCGCCCGTTTTTATATTCAAGCATAAATAACTTTGATTTGTGACTCCTTTAAGAATTTTCTCTGTTCTTTATAGCTTTTATATTAATAGAGCTTTTTTTTAGCATGAAAAGCATTTTTTTGTTCTCGTTTTTTACTCCTCTATCTACAAAAAATGATTAATTTAGCGTTTATTGATTTATATAATTGTACTAAGTGATAAGCCTGAAGCTTCTTTTCAACAAGTTTAAAACAGTGGGAGAAATAGAAATAGTAGAAAGCAAAAAAATTATAAAATTTAATTATCAAGATTATATATGGGTGCTTTTATCGTTTAATCTTATTTTTCCATGATTTATCTACTCAGTATACACTCGATTATTTTCCATTATTCTATTTTATAAACTTTTAAATAATTGTTTTTTAAAAGCAAAAAGTTTCTTATCGATGGTGATGAGATTGTTTTATCGAGAAACTGTACCCAAAGACATTAATACAATACGTTTGTTGCATTTTCTTCTTTATTAAAATGTGGTTTAGATTTTTATTATTATGCATTCAATTTCTATTTGACAATCGTTTAATGCTTATAAAATAATATAAAACAATTAAACCACAGTGTTTTTTTATTACAAAAACACCAATTAAGTAAGAAAATAATAATAAGGATAGAAACGATAAAAATCACAAGAAATAATTTTAATTACAATAAAATTGCACAAGACCCATTTACATTGTTGTTCATTTATTAACCGAAGAAGAAAAGTAAGTAATACGTAATACGTAATACTTAATAATAATAACAAACCGTAATCTATTAATACCAATTAAAATAAATTTCGGTGGTGGGTGGTGGGTTTTTTTCATCATCATCTCTTATTTTTTAATTATATTTTAATCACAGCAATAAAAAAAAAAAAAATTTTTTTTTTTGTAACCGAGCAGCAGTAGTAAAAGCATCAGCTTTCTTATACCAAAAAAGTAAAAAAAAAAACTTAATTATCTATTTTAATTAAATCATTTTCGAAACATTTAAGGCTTTAACATAATATCATTCAAACCTTAAATTATAGATAGAAGGAAGAAAAGTTTCTTATTTATTTTTTTTTTGTGTCAAATTCGATTGGATTTATTTACCATCAATTTACGAAGAAGAAAAATGTATTTAAGATTCTAGAATAAAACCCCAAGCTGTTTTTTTTTAATAAAATAAAATAAAAATCGGAGAAAAGTATTTCATTTCTTTTTCATTAAAAAATAATAAAAAAAAAAAAAATTTCTCTTTTTGGTTTTTGGGTGTTGTGGCTGTCATTGTCGTTATCGCTGAATTTTCTTTTAAAGAAATGTAAATCGTTTTCAAATTGATATTAATACAAAAGGACGCGGAAGGCAGCGTTGAATAAAAAAAGAGTGAAGCAAGGTTGTATCCTCACACAATTTTTGTTAAGAAACTCCTTTCTTTCAACCCTTTTTTTTTGTAATGTTTTATGTTCTGTACTGGTTTTATGTATCAACCTTCAAATCAATGGAATTATTGTATTGCGGGTTGTTTTTTGTTGTCTTTTTTAAATATTTGAAATAAAATTCTAACGAACTTCTAAGCAAATAAAAAGGAATCAAAATACATTGTTTTTTGTTTTTTTTGTTATTAATATAATATATATACCGAAAATTATAATGCCGGCGGGTTTAACCACCTACTTTTACTGTATGTTGGTCTTATTGCTGCCTCAACTGCTTTTGCCGTTGCCTTTTGTATCTGAGTCGCTTTTATTTTATTTTTCTTCTTTTCTTAACCATTTAATGAGTATATTTTGGGTGTGAATAAACTTACTGTATGTACTTGTAAAATAAAAAAAAATTAAAAATTCCAAAAAAAGAAAAAAAGTTTCATTTTAATTGAGTTATATCTTTGGCACACAATCCATGGTATTTCATGGTTTTATATAATATAAACCCACACTAAGGGTTGTATTGTTATATTTATATTTTTATTTCAATAAACTCTAATCAATAACCAAATGTTTAATAAAAAAATAAAAAAAAGGATGAAAATACTTTCCGAAAGCTCACACATGCGATAAATTCTATTATTAAAAGCATTTTTGTTTTTTTTTTTTTTTTTCATTTTTATCAATTAAATACAATCAGCATTTAAATATTTCAACTTTAAAAAACACCCCACGCACTTAGGGTTAAAATAAAATAAAAATCTCATTGAAAAAACAAAACAAAAGCATAAAAAAAAAAATTAAAATTTGTTTCAAGTACAAAAGCTTTTGAGTTTGTAAGAAATTATAGCAGGAAGTAAAAAATAATTGTTTGGCTTCTTATTTACTTTTTTCTTTTTACAACTGTGTGTGTGTGTGTGTGTGTGTGTGTGTGTGTGTGTGTGTGTGTGTGTGTGTGTGTATGCTTGAGCGTTTATGCTTTTTATTATAACTTAAAAAGCTTATTAATTATTTAAAAAAAAAAAGGAAAAAAGTTTTTAAGTGTGTAAGGCGTTTTTCTGTGTTGATTTCTTTTCTTTAACATAATTTATTCGTCTCAATATAGTCCAGCCCTTATTGATGATGATTGTGATCCTTTTTCTCTTATTCAAGTTTTTTTTTCCCCCCTTTGTTATAAATTTAAGATAATTCGCATGCCTTTATCCTTGTTTTTTATTTTTTCCTTTTTTCTTTCTTATTTAAGTCTTAATCTATTCGGTTATTGAGTTGTGTCGCATTGATTTTTATTTCATCTATTATCCCTTTTCTGTCGGTTTACCCGATTTTGTTATTTCAATCGATTTAATTACTTGTTAAAGCTTTTACTGCATTAAAAATTGCTTTTTTTTTTGTTCGATTCGGTTTAAACTTTTTTTTTATTTTTACTTTTGTGGATTAAGATTTTTGCTTTTCTTTCTTGCCATGGGGAGGAAATATTTTTAAAGTGTCACCAATGTTTGCTGTTTTTTTACTTTCTTTCTAAGAAATATAATTCGTTGATAAATGTGCATCGGGATTTGCCTGTGATGTTTTTATTTTTACGTTTTGTGCTAAAACAAACCCAAAATCATCAGCTAAAGAAGCAAAACGATGAGTTACAAATAAAAGCGGATTGAAAGATTTCTGTTTTCTTTTTTTTTTGTAACAATTTGTTTTGTTTGCGGGACTGTGGAATGGGTGAACGACAAAGATGAACAAAGAAGGAAAGTAAGCAACAAAAATGCGTTAAAGTTAAATTTGATTTGATTTATTTTCATTTCATTTTGTTGCTTTCCAAAGGGAATGGCGTTAACCAAATGGAATGAAATGAAATGAAAAAAAAAAAATTCTGTACTTGTTTCCTTTTCTTTAACACTTTCACTGTGCTGACAAATAATTTTTCTAACAATTCCCGTAATAAATAAAATTTTATATAAAGATAAATTGTGGTTGGTTAAATAAAAGGGAAAAAAAAAAGAAAATTCGTTGAGCTTTTTCTTAGCTGAAAATGTTTTTTTATAGTTTTTTTTTTTTTTTCTATTTTATTTTTAACTCGCGATTTTTATTTTCAGTCCCTTTTTTATCCCTTTATAAGTAAAACCATTTGAAACGTTTATACATATATCCAAAAAAAAAAGAAAAGAAAAGCTTTTTGCCGGTGTAACAAACACTCTAAGCTGAAATGGAGATGAAAAAAAAAGAAAAGAAAAATATCAATAGTTTATGAGGCAAGAGATAAAAATGTTTATATTTGTTGTTGCTGTTGCTGTTGGTGTTATTTAGTTTTAACAACAACAACAACAAAAATAAATAAAATTTCCTGAGCTTTTTCGGTATCAAAAATGGTTGTAAAAGTGAAAAAACCATCTAAAAGCTGCAACATTTTTCGTCTTTTTGCTTGGTTATTTGGTTTTCCTTTACAATTTCTTACCGCTTTTTTTTTTCTTTTTTGAAATTTTATTGTTAGATTATAATTTAAAGATATTTGCTTTTATTATTTTATTTTTTTTTTTTGGTGGCAATAAATGGGAAAAGTAAAAGAAGGAAAACAAAAGTGTGTTAAGTGTGACGGTTTTTCGCAGCGGCACCAACAATACAGAAAAGTTGGGTTGGTTCTCTCCCCAATTCTTTTTTTGTAATTTTATATAGATAGATAGAGATATTTTTCAATTACTATTTTTTATAAAGTAAATCTAAAAGCATTGGGCTGAATTTGGGCTTACGTAATGTTTCCATATCCGAAAATAGAACAAATTAAATAAGCTCAGAGTGAAATTTTAGTGAAACAAATACGTCATTCATATATAAAAACTTGTTGGGTTTGAATATTTGATAACATTATTATTAATTTTTGCTTAATTTTCTTTTTCTTATGTGGGTGGTTTTTAGTGGCTGTTATTATATTTATTTATTTTTTTTCTTTTGTTAATAAAGTGAAAAATTCCACAGATTTTGTTATTGTTTATAAATTATCTTATTTATTATTGTATCGATTTCTTATCATACATTGTTCTGCCAAAATCAAAATTTCTCAAGTTTATGATAGGTATTTATTACATTTAAAATTCTTTGGTTAATTATTAATAAACTATTTACGATTTTGTTCATTTTTCTAAGTAAAACTTGCATGGTTAACTAATAAATAATTAAATATTATTTAATTAATTAAAATTTTTAATATTTCAAAGTACAAAACAAAAATGCCATCTATATGAATAACTTATAAATAATCTTAGATAAATAAATTGTATCATATACTTAAACCTACTATAAAACATTCGTTAAATATTGCACATATAGCGCCATCTATAATTTCATCATAAAACAGTTTTACTTTCATATAATAACGTCACTTCGGATTTATCACTAATTGTAGCAAAGACACTATTTTAATAATAAAAAAGATAAAAAATTCGCGATTAAAAATTTTTTTTTTTAATTAAATTGAGCGAAATATAGAAAAGATAATTTCGGTTATAAAGATTTCAATTGCATTTATCATGTTTTCATTTCATTATAGAAAATTTAATTTTATTTGCATCGTTTCCGCTCAGTAAATGATTAGCAAAGTGGTTTTTGGTGGTTTTAGATGATGAAAGCTGAAACTAAGTCTGTTATTGCCCTCATCTGAAATTAAATGAAATTTTGAAGAATAAAAACACAAAATAGAATTTATTATCGCTTCGTGTAGTAGATAATTCATTTTAATTAATTTATTTTTTATATGATAATCCTAATAATTAGACAAGGAACTCAGTTTTATGTTGTCGCAAAAAACGCGTTGCTTGCATTTTCAAATAGAGAAAGAATAAACCGTAGAAATACATAATTTGGTCTGTTAATCCCAGTATTATCTATCGCGCTATACAAAACTCGTGTAAACGGAGGGATTTATGTACATTTAAACGTTTTAACTAAATATTTTCAGGAAGAATAACTACAATAAACAGCAAATTATCTAATCAAAACACCCCTCAATATTTCGCATAAGGAGAAATAAAATAATTTTGTCAGTTAAGGCAAAAGGGATTTTTAATTTATTTAATTTGTTTTCATATTTGGTTGAGTAGACGACGTTTGATGCGTTTAAATGTCACATGTGATACTCGTTGCCGTTGTGATTCGACGTAACCAAGTAACAAAGTTCACTCACTCTACGGTACAGAATCCTAAAATGAAAGATAAATGATTAGAAAAAAAATTATTTTTTTAGGGTATTAATAGTGAAATGGGTGATGGTGGTGGTGGTTGTGTGCGGTTTTCTTTACATTTTTGTATCACTATGGTAATCCGTTACCCTCCTACTCGTGTCACGTTGTCATAGTTTAAGCTTTTATCCTTTTTTGCTTTCTGTTTTTTTTTTTTTTTTTTTCCACTGCTTCTGCATATTTATCTATTTTTTCGTGAGGGCACGTGTACAAATATATATTTAAAAATAAATTTTCCCTTAACTATTAAACATTTTTTTTTATATATATTTTTAATGACTGAGATGTCAACACTCAACCATTGAATTGTGAAGAAAATATTATAATAAATCAGAAAATTTATAATCAAATTCATATTAAATCGTTTACAGGGATCGGTCTGGAAATTACATTTTAATTTTAATTTTAATTTTTTTTTTTTTCCAAAATTTAAATATTTATTTATTCGTAATGTTTTATGGGTAAGGTGATTACTGAACAATTTTCGGTGCACGATAATAAAATTAGAGAAAAGTTGTATTACGTTGAGTTAAGCGGAAAAACTGAAGAACCTGCAGAATAAAAGAAACATTTGAGTGATTTTACTAAGAAAACGGTGCTTCAGGGTGGTTAAATTTGTATTAAAAATGAAAATCATCTACGGTGGATAAGAAAAATTATCAGAATTTTAATTCGCGTTAGTTTTTAAGGTAAATTCGGAAAATTGCAATAAGTAAATAAACCGGAAAAATCGTGCTGCACGTTTTAACGTCGCTAGAAACTTTGTTTTAGTTTTTTTCCTGTAAAAATCGTTGCTAACTTCCAAAAAAAAAAAAAAAAAATTTTAAAAAAACGAAGAAAAAAGATAAACTTTTTACTTTGCTTTAAACAAAAAAGGAAAAGATTTCACCACTTTGCTTGACTTTTGATTCAATAACCAAAAAAAAGTATTCTCAAAGCTGAAAAATCTAATTATTAATTGTTTTTTTTTTTTTAAACTTTTATTCTCATATTTTTTCTTTTTTGCCTCTTTCATTTCATTTAATTAGATTTTAAGTTTTCTGCTTTTTTTATTAAAGCTTATCGAATGGAACAAACAGACGTAAAACAAAGCAAAACGCATAAAGTTTTTTTTATTTTCTTATTGATGATCCCTGATCTGATAGCAAACACTGAATTTTTTATTTTTTTTTTTTTGGAAAATCTGATTATTAGCTTTTATTGAAGCTTTAAAAGTTTTTATTTATTTTTTAGTTCCTATGTGACTTTGTTTCCTTTGTTTTGTTTATTGAGGATAATTCAGAGGTTTGATTTGTGCTTAGTTTCAAAGATTTTTCTATTTTGTTACTAATAGAAAACTCTCCAGCACCTGAACAGATAATTCCATTGCAAAAAATTTAACAACCAACGGTAGATACTTAAATTTTAATAAATTCTCTTTTCTTTTATTTTAAAACTCTTTATCAAATTTATTCAAAAAATCTTTCTTTTTTGTTTATTCTGTAAACCCCAATAACTAGACTCATTTCCAGTAAAATCTTTTTATTAAATTTTTCTCATTATCGTTGCATTTTTCTTTATTTTTCAATATTTTCAATTATATTCCTGTTAATTTGGTTTATTTATTTGAATTTTTTTTATTTTATTTATTGTCTGGCAAATATTTGTTGCATTTTTTTTTCTGTATTTTTGTTGAAACACAACGAAAAATTAATACAAAATGTAATTACAATATGCAAATTAATCATAAATTAAAATAGAAAAACAGAAAATAAAACAATTTATTATTATTATTATTATTATTATTATTATTATTATTATTATTATTATTTTTGAATAATTCATTTATTATTGCTGTGTTGTCGCATCTTTTCCGTTCAATTTGTCAATGTTGATGACAATGACTGGTACAGTGACTGTGACGGATGGATAGAATTTTCCTTCTTTTTTTTTGCCATTTTCATTTTCTCATTTTCATTTTCTTCTCCATTGTGTTGATTTCATTTTTCTTCTCCTTTTTTTTATTTATTCTAATAAATTGATTTGTCCTGGTCTGCTTGATGATGGTTTATCTGTTTCTATACCAACGTCATTGTTTCTCCTGTTGTATTGCACCACATACAGTTTTCTAAAAAAAAAAAAAATTTTAATTATTATTTAATTTGTTTTTATATGCAAACAAATCAAGAACAAATAAAAAAAATAAAAATTATTTTTCATAGTATTTTGCATTTCAAATATAATTTCCATATTCAGTGATATCGCGCTGTAACAACATCAACAATAAAAACAATATAAATCTAAAGCTTTTGCTTCCGTTTTATTTACTAATAACCATTCAGCATTTAGCTAAGTTTTATAGACGAATGTAATATTTATATATATATATATATATAAAAAAATAAGAGAAAATTAAACGATAAAATCGATTTTATTACTTTATATCACGGAAATACTAAATACGAATTGAAGTACAAAAATTAAAATTTTAATTTATATAAAAAAAAAAAAACAAAGAAAATTAGTTTTTAAAGAATAAAAATTGCAATCAAGCATTGAAATCAACTTGAGGAATAATTTCTTCCTCTTCTTATCCGTTTTAATTGCCTTAAAATGCAATAATTTTGTATTAATAAGCACTGTACAGGTATATTGATATGTGAATTTAAAGTGCACGTCGATATGGTAAATAGGCTTAATAATAGAACAAACATTAAAAAAATAATAATAATAAAACTTGTCAACCGTAAAGCACAATCAGAAATTGAATAGAAAGAATAAACAAAAAACCTCGATATGCCAGTGGAGTTGCCTAGTATTAAAGAACTTTACTTTGAATATTAAATGATGAATTAAAGCTTTTGTGAAAACTAATGCAAAAATATTATTTTTATAGGAATATACCGTTTACAACGCCCCTTTTATACCATGAGTGTTTTTTAGTTAAGTATAGCACGGATATACGTGCTCGTGTTATAACAAGGGTTTATTGTATCTGCTGCTGTTTGGTCATCTACATTTTTAAAGCACATTTCATACTGTTTTTTTTTTTTTTTTGATTAATAAAATAAAAATAAAGCCATGGCATAAAAGGCAAAAATTATGTTTAAAAAAATAAACAATAATTGTCCTAAGAAAAATATAATGGAAAATGTTCGCCTTTTATCATTTTTTTTCTTTTTTCGTTTTCTTTTCTTTAAACCTTATGAGGGTAGATTCTTCGATAGAATTTCTTCTCTTTACTTTTCCTATTAATTTTCTGTTTTATTTTCATTTTCCTTTAAACCTAAATGATGTTATGTAATTTAAAATATACTAAATTTGTCATATTTATATATATATATATATATATATATCTAACAGACATAACATGTTTTTTTTTCATTTTTTTTTTTTATGTTTTTCTCTTCGGTGCTTTTGGTTATATTAAAAGCATGTCATAACTTTTTTAACAAAGAATTGTATGAAGATAAGTACTGAGTACATACTGGTTGATATTTTATTTTTTATTTCTCTCCATATTTTCATTCTCAACTCCTTATATTTATTGTTTGTCTTAATAAGGAGTAAAAATAATGCAAAAATTGCCTCCAGAGATAATTCTTTGTTTTTTATTTATTTACTTTTTTTCTGCGTTTTCTTATTTTTCTATAACTGAAAATTGGAGGTAAGAAAAATCTTTTTACGTTAATAAAACGAAAAACAATTATTTATCTGTCATAAAAAAAAATTGTTTGTCTGTTTGAAATTGAATATGGTATCAGGTTATAGTTTAATGAAATAATTTTATTATTGTTTATTTTTTAATATATATGTTTGGGTAATAATTAGAAATGTAAATCCAATTATTTATATAAATAATGAACAATTTTAATTATTTATCGATAAATATAAATAAATAATGATTAAGCAGGACTATAATATAATAAACACAGTGTGAATATAAACAGTTTTATGTTAAAAAGAATCACTTAGTCATCATCGTTTGTAATATTAAAACAAAGAATAAACTTTCTTTAGAAAAAACTAATTAATCAAAAGATAATTTTCTTGTCTTTATTTTCATTAATATATATCAGTTAAGTGTTGAAAACTTTTTCTCTTTTTAGTTTAGTTTTATTTATTATTAATAAAATTATTCTTTTTAAAGAGAGCCTGGAGTTGGAGTAAACCCCATTTATAACACATTTTAATTTCTATACAGACATAAATATTAAGACATTGATGTAACATAGAGTGATTGATTGATTTTCTTGTTATAATTCATTAATTTTTTTTTTTTTTTTGTATTTTTTAAACATAACTTGTGGCACAAAAAGCACAAATTAGTTATTTATTTATGCGTTGCGGTGTGTTACAACAATGAATTTTGGAAAAATTCCACAAAATATTTCTACCCTTAAACGCTGTATACTCTCTAATAGTTATTTGGGGGTAAAAACACAAAATAACAAAAATTTGGTTTTTTTTATTATTTTTTTTTTTTGCTACTTCATCTATTTTTTTTTTTACTTTGTCATGTGAGGTTTAGAAGCAAAATTATTCTCTAATTGAAATATTAGAAACTAATTTCTGTGGTACTAAAATATCTATATTTAAAACAGAGAAGTATTTTTATGTCCATTAGAAATTTCATTTCGTTTTTTGGTTAAACACAGAATTTTTAATGAAATAAAAAAAAAAGCAAATCAATAATAACACTGATTGATGTTGTGAAAAAAAGATTTAGTTTGTCTTGTAATTTAGGGGTGTAATTTCTACTTGTTACAAAATAATTTCAACAAAAATTCCGTAAATTAGTTTATTTAATTTTTTTTATTTATTTATTTTGATTGATCGGTTTTCCTTAGCGAAAACTATTTCATAAGCAACAAAAAAAATTGATTGTTCTGTTATATTGAGTATCTATAGGGTAAAGGGTTCATTTTTATGCTATAATCCAATTGGTTGTATTCATTAAAAGTTTACTCCTATCATAACTAATTACATTTCTTATAGATTATCATTTTATTTTTATTGCATCTCATAAAATAAATTAATTTGTTACCAAAACTTATAGGAAACTTAATAAAAGCTTCACATAAATCAAATTATTTAATAAAAATATAAAAAATAAAAAAAACTTCCCTTAAATATGTTAAAATAAAATAGTTTCTCAATTTTTAAAAATCGTTTCTTAATCAAAATTTAAAACTCTGAACATCAGATATTTACATCCCTTTGGCGAATTATAGCTAACTTATTTAGAGATAGTTTTTCTTTTAGATGTTTAGGGTGAATTTCTTTTTATTTTTTTTTTGATTGATTTTAAAACATTTTTTATTACTTAGTTAGTTTGAATGAACACAGTTGGTATTTTAAAACATCTCATTAATTATTTAAATTTTATTGTGTAATACATCAGTCAACCAGTAAAATTAGTTTAATAATTTTTGTTTTTGTGAAATTATTTCTATAAATTAAAAAATGTGTTTTTGTAAGACGATAAATCATTCAGATAATAATAATAATAATAATAATAATGAAAACACCGAAACAACCGTAATGTTATTTGTTTAGATCCCTTATTTAAAGATGGTGATGTAGGTTCGCGTTTTCTACAAGAGTTGCTTCTACCGCATGACTTAATTTAATTTGTTGCTCTGAACATTAGAATAATTTTTTTTCCGGCAAACACATAACTTTATTCCATTCTACCGTCGGTTTTATTTTAAATATTTCATTTTCATAATGTTCCAGGATTTTTAATTAATGTGAATATTACTTGATGTTTTTGATAAAAACTCCCATATATTCCCAAAATATCCCAAAATTATAAGCTTGTTTACTGGAAACAGCAGGACCGGAGACTTGGAAGTTGTAATCTACTATGCAGTGTAATAATAATTCATCTGCCACAGCAACTAGTTCTGCAAAAACAAAAAAAAAAAAACCAACAAGTTAAATTATGGAGTGATTAAGAAGCACCAACAAAAATATACTTCTATAGTTTTTTTTCGAGTCAAAAACCTCACAAAGCTTCTTCAAATTTTTCTAAAGAAGCAACAAGTTTAAAATCTCTATACGGTTATGCCTTTAAGGTTTCTTTTGGCGTAAAAAATTTCTTATTATTTTAATTAAATTTTCTGCAATAGAAAACAATAACGTTTTCTTAATTAACGTATTTAAAAAAAAAAAAAAAGAAAAAAAAAAGAAAAAGAAAAGAAATGAGAGAAAAACTTCTTTACCACCACAAAGGTAAAGTTTATTTGTTAAATGAAAAACGTGATAAATAAGTCTGTTCAACCTCATACAAAACTCATACATATAATTATTCATCTTTAATTATGAAGTTTTCTCATGTTTGTAATCTTTTACAAACATATTTATATATATATATATATACTTGCGAGTAGCATCAGATGAGCTTTTGATATATTAAAATATAAATATTAATTTGTGTTAAAAGTAACAGTAAAAGGAACGGCAAAAGACGTAATAAGTTAAAGATAAATAATCAAATTTTCTCTATACTGTTTTTAGATAACTTTTCATTTTCATAATGCTTATTTGATTCTACTTTAATAAATTTTAATTAAGTATTTACCGCTCTGGGCGGTCATTATTCTTATTTTTCCACTCCAAAATAGTTTTTTTTGTTTCTATTAAAACAGCAAAAAAAAAAAAAAAAAAACTTAAATGAGGAATTTTTTTTTCTTTTTTATTATTTCTTGATTGTTTTAGTTTTTGAATTTTATGTAACATTAAACATTACTTAGCTGTTTGCTTATTTAAGCCAACAAATGTGTGTTGTTTGTTTCGTCGTACCTTTAAATATCAACAAAACTTTTTAAAACTTTTTTTTTTGGTGAAATGTCACTGTTTATTATGTGACTTTACTAAACTTTTTCCATTCCTTATTATTATTATTTTTGTAATGCTTTGTATTTTTGACTTAAAGCTTTTTAATTTTATAAATTAAAAAACAAAAATACTCTTTAAAAAAATTAATAAAAAATCATGAGTGAGAGAGAGAGAATGGAAAAAAAATAAAATCATTCTTATCGCGGTTTTATTCGCTTGATAATTTTTATTTTAATGTAATAATGTAATGAAGCAACAAAGTTATTTAATATAAAAAAAAAAACATAATAAATATATTTTAACGATTATCATCATTGGAAAATTAATGTTAATTTAAAAAATTTATTAAAAAAAAAAGCAACAGAAGCAGCATTAAATAAAGATTTATGTCAAAGAATCATGATTTAAAGTAATAAAAAAACAAAAAAAATAAATAAAATTATTATTATTAAAAGCTTTATTTATTTTTTACGATGTTTGACGAAATATTATCATTTATTTTAACAGCATCATTAATGTCTTCTTATGTATGTACGCGCTTTTTATGCTATAAATTACCAAATCATTACAATTTATTTATATTTTTCTCTTTTTTTTTTTTTTTGCTGTTTGATTTAAATTAAATTTTTTATTCATGAAAATAAAAAATATTATTAACAGGGTTGCAATGTGTTTTGTAAGCGGACTAGATGTATTTTTTTTTTAAATTTATATTAAAACATAAAAAACATATTTATAAAGCTCGGGTATATAAAAAAAAAAAAATTAACAAGACTTGCCTTGTCTTTGATTGATTTAAAAAAAAAATCACTAGACAAGCATAGAAATTGCATAAATAAATAAAAGTGATACTAAACAATCACGGAAAAAAAGCACCAACCATGTTATTAACAATTCATAAAAGTATTAAAAATGCCTGACAATCAAAAATTAAGTAATCAATTATTTTAATAACTGAAAACCGAAAAAGAAAAAGCTCAAAATAATGAAGCAGAAAAACATTTTCTTTTTTTTTTTTAATTTTAATTTTAATAATAACAATAATAATTTACTCATCTTTAATTAAAGAATTTTAATTCGTTTTTATTTTTTATTAAAATATAATTAAAAAAAAAAAATAAGAAGAAAAAGCTAAAGGAAAAAGCAATAAAATCACATTTATAGCTTTAATGTAATTAATTTTATATAATATTATATTTTTCAACATAACAAAAAAAAAAAAAAACATAAAATTATTATTTAATAATTTGAGAACGAAATTAGATGATAAAGATGTTTTTAGTGCTTTTAATTATTTATTTAAATTTTTATTATTTTGTTTTTTTTCGAATCGAATATTAAGATTTAGATTGATGGGGTGTGAAGATTCTTAACTATTCAACTCCTCAATACACACCCATTGCTAATGTTAATAAAATAAAAAAATTATTATTTATTTTAAAGCTTTACAATCCGTTCAACCTAATTTTCATCAATTTTAATATTTACTTACAAAGCTTTACGTGTCAGTCTTTAGAACGATCTACCATTTCGGATAGGTTTTTAATTTAATTATTCAAATATTTTTAGTTTTTTTTTTGTATACCATGGAATAACAAATGTTTTAACTGTAATAAATTTAAAGACATTAAATCAGAAATAAAATTATATTTCAAAGCGCCAGGTCGGTCCAAAAAAAAAAAAAAACGTTTATGTCGTTAAAATTATTTATTTTATAGTAAAATAATTTTATTTAATATGTGTTCAGATGAAATTTGTACGAAATTAAACACAAAATTGAAGTTCTTTAAGATCGGAACAAAGTGATTACGACGATAATGTGGTCTGGAAACTTTATTTTTCTACTGTTTCTTACTAGTTTTATTGTTTCAAAGATTTTGAACAAGAACAGCACAAAGCAGACATAAAGTTGCATTTAAACAACAAAGAAACAACATATTTCTACCTAATTTCAACAATCAACATTTGATGGTTATTAGATTAAATTTCTCTGTAGAGACAAAACCGTAAAGATTATTTCTCAAAAAATAAAAAATTGTTTGAGGATTAAACGACAAAATAAATATTAAAAAAAAAAAAAAATAGGAAAAAATTAAATAAACACCAAACGACCGATATTTAAATACGGAAAATACTCTTGTGTGGAGTTTTAATTTTTTTTTTTTTACGTTTCTTGGTTTTTGTGTTTTTAATGCATGAATTTACTGGCGTTACAAATGTAATAACAGCATAAGAAAAATATTCACAATAAACTTAAGTCTTGTTATATTTGATATCCATAAGTTAAGCACCTAAAGCTCTCGTAAACATTTTATCATTCCAATGAAGAAAAAAGAAAAAAAAAATTAAGTAGCTAACCAAAAAAAAAATCGGTCTATTCGGTTTTATTGTTGTGCTATGTGAGGTTCTTAAATATTTTCTATGTTTTTTTATTCTGTATTTCGTTTATCATTTATGTACTGCAAGTGTGGGTACGGATTTATATACATATTTGGTATTTATCCCAATATGATGTTTCGCATAAATAAATCTTAATTTAATGACAGGGTGTTGAGTTTTTTTTTAAAAATAATTAAAGCTTTTAGTTTATTTAATGCAAAAACTTTAAACAAATTATTTAATTAATTTTCCTACGATTAACAATTAATAAATGTATCAAAATCGTGCATTAGTAGCACCCTGTTTACTTAAATTATATAACAAATAAATTTTTTTTATAAAAGCTCTGATATTATTATTATTTTTCTTTTTTTCGATTTTTTTTTTTTTCGTATGCTGATATGTGAAAATAACATTTTATGTTTCTTCCTTCGGTATTTTTTATTTTTTTTCGGTATGTTTCTATGTATTTATAAAATGGCAATATCATTTTGTTTATTTTTATGTTGTTCAACCAAAAAAAAAAAAAAAAAAAAGAAGAAAAAGCATATAAATGTTGTATAATAATGTGGTGTGGAGTTTATTATATTTCTCTTCAGTGGTTTTTCACATTTTTTTTATTTTTATTTATCATTCTTTCTGTTTTATTTTGTGATTATATAAATGCAGAGCTTGTTAACCTTTTTGTGCTTTTTTTGTTGTTGGTTAATTTTCCTCTTATTAAGTTATTTGTTGATGTCATTTAATAATCTTATCAAGCTTTAACTTGTATTGATTTATTTATTAATGATGGTTATGCTTTTTTTTTTTAATAACAATAAACACGTTAAACAGTGCAGGTAATTAAAATTAACAGCTGAATGATTTTTTTTATTAATTGTATTAACGTAGGAATTTGTCACATCGATTAGAAAGTCATAAACATTTTATTTTTCAGTATCACAGCAACGATACATAAAAATTTAAACATAAAACTGCTGTAAATAAAATAAAAAGCTTATTATTACCAAATTTCTAATTTAATAAAAGCTTAAAATGAATTTTTATTATTTTTATTATTATCACCAACGTACAGTATCAACAAACAGAGAGTTATTTTTTTTTAATTTTATAATTGAAAATCTACCAACTACTATGTGATAATCTTATTTAATTAAATACCAAAAAAAAAAAAAAAAATACGAAGCTTTATAACTAATTTAACTTTTGTTTAATAAAATAAAAAAATAAAATAAAAAAATTACATTTGGTTTCCTTTTGTGATAAACTTATTGTGATATAAAAGTGTTTTATTTTATGTATTGAAAATTAGAAATTAATTTCATTATAAGAAGCTTTTACAGTATATTTAGACATTTTTTTTTTAATTTATAAAGACAAAGGATAGCTTTAAAAGCTTTCTGTAACTACAAAAAAGTTTGTAAACCACTTTATACATATTTTTTTTTTATATTATTATTATTTTATTTGCATCTAACAAAAGTTTATCGTATTTAAATATAAATCTGGAAAGGTTTTCAGTTTCTTTATATAGATAGCAAAAAATGTTTTGTAAGGGTAATCTATTCCCAAGAGCTTGTAATGTTAGATGATTTTGTCTTTTTTTTATAGTATTTTTACCAATTGCTATCGATTTAGCCTTACACTTAGGTAACTTACGCAATGTGAGTCAATAATTTTGTTTAACCATCGTTCTCGTAAGACGAATTAAGGGTTTTCTCCACTTTGGTAAGGAAAATCCTATAGACTTAAGACTGAAATTTACCCTAAATCCACTTTGGCTTTGTTACATTTTTATTTTTTTTTAATAATAATAATATTCTTTTTCATCCGGATCTTTAAAATTTCCATGTTCAATTTAGTTCCAACATTTTCGTTTTTTCTTCATTTTTTATGAGGTAATTTTTTTTTTCTCTGGAAATTTTTTATTATACAAAATGCTTTTACATTGACAATTCCCTGTGTAGCTATTTAAACTTCAATAAGTAAGCAAAGTGTATTACGCATTGACGTACCTTTTTTTTTTATCTACAGTTTTGCTTTAACGTTTTAAAATGTTTCGTTTTTTTTTTCTTTTGCTATCTTTTGCTGTCTATTTGCTTCGTTTTTTTTATGTAAAAATAGTTTATATATGTCTTACCTTTCAAGAAGTAAACATAATTTAGAGAGAAAAAAGTAGGATATATATGTAAAAGTATGAAGAATATGATGAAAAATTATGTACATATTGAGTGCTTTTTATTACAATTTACTTGGTGCTATTGCAGCAAGCCGCAGGATGGCAAGTAGAATAATAAAAAAAAAAAAAAACGAACGAAAGAAATGAATTTTTTTTTTCTTGTTTTTCTCCTTTGGGAAAAGTTTTCGACCGGAAATTTGTATTTTCCGTATTTACTTCATAATTTTTTTTTTTTTACTTGTTTTTTTTTATAAATTTATCTTATCTTCTTGTCATGTCCTTTTTAGTATTTTCTTTTTATACATTTCCTTAGTAGCTTGCGCCAATTTTCTTCTTCTATTTTCGTTTTTTTTTTTTTTTTTTTAAGAACTATAAATGGTTGACAGCATTTTATGAGTAAAAAATATTTCTAGCTATTTTTTTTACTTTACTTTGCTATCATCAACGTCAATAATATTATTTGATAAACAAAAGAAAAGAAAAAACAAAACAAAAAAACATCTTAAATCAGAAAACGGAAAAATAAATCGCTGATCTGTTGATCTGTTTATGTTGTGTGAAATTTTCTTTAGATTATTGATGATATTTTAAGTAGATAAGCAATAATAATAATAATAATAAAAAATCCTAATTCACCCCTATTCTATTTTTTATTGTGTGTGTGTATTTACATTTTTTTTTATTTATTTATTAAAATCAAGAGATGTTGTGCTGAATGACGTTACGCTAAAGCCATTATTATCTTTTTTTATTTACAATAATCGACAGCAAATAAACAACAAAAATAATAATAAATTACCCATTGAGTGTGGCGGCTTCGTTTTTTTTTTTTTTAATTTATATTTTTTAAAAATGTAAACGTATAATACACAGCGAATATTATTGTTACAAACAACGTACCATTGGCTCTATGATAAATAAATAATAACACAATAGTATTTAGTTGTTATCTAATTGACACTAGAAATCAGAAAATCTAAATTGTTAATAAATAAATAATTAATGATTATTTATTAAAATAATATTTTTTATCAATTTATTATTATTATTATTATTTATGATTATTATTATTTTTCCCTGTATACAAATTTTTTATTTTATTTTTTTTTTTGAAATTTTATTTTTAAATAATAAACAATAAATAATAAATGAATGCTGGTTTGACTTTTAGTTAATTATTTGTTATGTTAATTGAATTGTGAGAGAGATATTACCGATTACCTAGTCATTTCCCGTAGGAACATTCTATATAATATTTTGTCAGCATTTCAACTAGTAAATAACTAGGCAACATATTTAATTTGTAATTAGAAAATAGATAATGTCTATTTGATGCTTCTATAATATAACAATAATAAATAATTAATATTGAATTGTTTTTTATTTATTTTTTTGTTTGTATAATCTCTATTCTCTTGTTAATTATTTATTTTGTTATTTTATTTTAGTAATATCAACATCTATCGTATCAGCCGATATAGAGATTAATAAAATCATTGTTTTCGAATATTTTGTTAATAATAATTAATTAAATAAATAAAACAATAAGATAAGGTTATAAAGACATTTATTAAATAGTAATTTCACATTTAAATAAGTTGGATTAAATTTTTCTACTGTCCACATCCTGTTAATCTCTATTATTTTTGTTTTATTAATAACTACAGTAATAATCGATTTTATAAATTATTTAAAAATGCATAATAAATGATAATTACTGACTTGAATAAATAATTATTTTTAAAATCAACAGACTTACCTGTAGAAAAAGGAAAAACCAGATCGGCTTTTATCAAATAGCGAAAACGCAACTATTAAACACACTGTTGCTCTGGTGATATCACCGTTTGTATTTTTTATTTTTTTAAATTAGTGTTGCTTGTTTACAACAACAATGGATATCTATTGAACCCCTAAAAAAAAAATTATATTATTTATGTAGATTCCACTAAAATGTTGTGTGCGTACAATAAATACGGAAAAAATATTTATTGTTCACCCCTATATGCAACACTTGAATACAACCAAAAAAAAAACATAATACAAAAGGAATATATTTCATAAATCATAAATTATTGTAAGCATTAGGGAAATAATATATTAAAAAACATAAATAACGACAAATAAACTGATTAAAAAAATTTATTTTTTCTTAAACGAAGTTAGTTAATGTGGGAATTTTTTTTTAATTTAATTTTTTTGTTACAAATCATCATTTTACGTAGATACATAAATTTTTTATCGAAATTTATGTAATAAGAAATAACACAAGAACACACTTAAGATTAATTCAATACCTAAGTAATGTACAAAATTTCAAAAATCAATTTTATGATATTGAAGTAAACTTGATAGCTCAACATTCCATGCATACAAACATACAATTTTAAATAATTGATTATGGTAATTAATGTAAACCATTGTCCACAAAACTATCGTCTTAAAGTTAGAAATAAGTTTCTTTTCTTACATGAGAAAATTGTCTTAATACTGCATTACAACCATAAAAATGCAGCAAACACAGTAAACAAAATAAAAATAAAAAAAAAATAGAAGAAGAAAATTTTCTAAAAACTTTAACAATTTGTGTTAAACAAGAAAGCAGAAGCAAAAAGCTGTAAAGTTTGATAGTTTTAAGATTTAGCTTAAACTAAGTTCAAACTATCACGTTATAAAGAATTAGATTAGATCAGCAAAAACAATATAATAAAAAAAATATAATAAGAACTGTGGTTAACAACCTAGTTAAGATTTTGCGAAGAGAGACATAAATATTTTAACAACTTGACCACAGTAGTTTTCTTATTTTATTCAATCAGCACATGAACATGAGAAACCCATCAAAATGTCGAAAGATTTTCTATTTTTTTTTTTTTTTTGGGAAATTTAAAATTATAACTTTAAGTATTAAAACAAATAAAAATTTTATTTTAAATTTTAGATGAAAATTAAATACAAATTAGCAGGTAAATTAGGTAAAAATTAAATTTTCGTTTCTTGAACTAAGAACAACAACAAACAAATTGTACACGTGCCAATAATTGATTTGTTTTCATTCTAATTAAAAGCTATATTAAGAAAGCATTGTTCTACTCTATAGTAATCTTCCATGAACAAAGTATAACTTGAGATTTGTGTAGGATTCTAAATTAGCAAGTAAACATTCTAATGACCAACGAGGCTGCACAAACATTCTTATAAAGTTTTAAACTTTCTCCTTTCTTTTCTTATTATTATTATTATTTTTTTTTTTATTTTTGTAATGTAGATAAATACTTAAATGGTATTGTCTAGACACTTAACGGTTTAAATCGTTGTTATTCTGTACAGACATCTTCAGGGCTAATATAAAACAAATATCTCACAAATTGTTTATTCTTAAATAAAACAGTTTTATTTTATTTTTTTGAAGTACATCACTGACATTTAAACACAATGTATGAGCAATTTAATTTAATTCTTTAAATAGATAAAGTAATTAAATTAATTAATTAATTAATTAATAAATAAATAAATAATATCCCTTGACTAATAACGCTTCAATAGAATCATTAATGACGCAGCATTTGGCGATTACTAAACGTTATAATTAAATTCATTAATGATTATAATAAAATCGTCATAATTTTTCTTAATTAAATAATTTTTTTTTTATTATGTAATCAATAATAAAGAAATACATAAATAAATAAAATACGGATGGACAAATAAGACGAAAGACGAAATAATATAAAAAGCGTGCATCTGTATTTATATTAAGTATTAAATAAAAATGAATCAATTAAATTATTAATTGAATGAAATGAAGAAATGAAATCTTAAGTAGATCAGTAAATAGTAAATCAATAAAATTTAATCTTTATTTTATTACTAAAATACTAATTATATCTTAAGATGAATTATTATTATTATTATTATTATTAATATTATTATTTGCTACGAAGCAATTAAATTTAATCAACTTAATTTTAATTCTTCGCCCTATCTCTATCTATCTGTTTTATTTATTTATTTATTTTCTTTTTTCTTTATTTTATTTTTGTTGTTATAGATGCCCCGATGAAGATTGGATTTAAAATTTAAATTTTAATTAAAAAAAAAAAAAATCAAAATAAAATGAAAAGAAAAAAAAATTTCTAAATAAATTAGATATGTGTGGAGTAATAATTATTTTACTTAGACTTATTCCTATTTTCACTTTATATTATTTATGAATAATTTCGGAACAATTTCTATGAACAATTATTAAAAATCATAATTAGAAAAAAATTAAAAATTGTACAAAAAAAAAGTTAAGAAATGTCTAGTCAATCGATTGGTCGAACTCGTGGTATTTCATTAAGTGGACAAATACGACGTCAACATTCTGTTGAATGGCAACATCGTGATCGTGGATACAGTAGTAGTGAAGAAGATGAAAGAATTGGTGGACGTAGCTCAATTGGACCAACTGTTGATAGTGCTTTGTTAGCATCATTAATCGCACAGGGCCAACCATTTGCTAGTAAGTTTTCCATTCATTCATTCAATTTTTTTCTTTCTTTTTCATTTTTTTTTTTTTTTTACTGTGCTTTAAATCATGTTTTTTACAGTTTTATGTGTTCAAAAAAAAAAAGTCTATACACAAAAAAACATACACAGGAAATTGAGAGAAAATTTTACAAACAAACTAAAAAACTCTTTGACATTTTTTTTATATTTCCCATAAAAGCACGAAGCTTTTTTTTTGCAACATTTTTCAATTTCTGTAAATGTAAATAAACAAGCGAAACATATTTGTTGTACAAATGTACGAAAAAAATAAAAGTAACGCATTTCATGTCAAAGCATAACAAAATACATGAGCTGCAAAAGTTTGTTTTTTTTTTTTTTTTTTCCTCGTTACATTTTTACCTGGTGACGCGTTCATGATCATAAACAAATATTCAAGCAAACAGCATAAACTACAATTTTACTTTATATTTATCAAAAATAATAATAAAAAAATCACAATAAAAGCAAAAAAATCACAACGTAGAGACAAAATATGTGTGGAAAAGTTATTAAGTGAGGCTAAGCGAAACACATCAAGGTGATTGTAGCTTTTTTTTTTGTCTACTTGTTTTGTGAACTTTTCTGTTTTTTTGTTACACACTTTTTGTGTGTCAAAAGGTGACAAAAATACTGTTTGATTAATATAAACAGAAAAAAAAAACGATAAGAAAATTGAATAAAAATGATAAAATATTAAAGTTGCCACAGGGCGAAGTTATTAACACAGCTAAACATTGGTAAAAAGTTTTTTTTTTTTAATTTTTAATAAAAGATTTTTCTCGTCTATTGACTTTTGTGAATATTTTCAATATTTTTTATAATTAGAGAATAAAACCTAAACAACACCCTGTATGATTTTTTTTATTGTTGTTGTCATTGTTTTTCTTTTACTTAAAATATTGCTAGTGAAATTTTGTGATTTTGTTAAAAGGGTCACCCTTAGTCCAACAACAATAAGAGCAACTAAAACCATGAACCCTTATCGTCTTATATTGTTTGTTTTAATTTTCTACAACACTAAAAGCACAGCATCACAATTCTATTCTCCACATATTCTTTTATTTTTTTTTATTTGTGTGTAACACAGGGAAAAAATTAATTAAAATAAGAGATATTTGTTTGCATCAATGGTAAAGCTTTTTATTTTATTTATCTTTTTTTTTTTTTTTTTTTTTGTTGCTTCTAAAAATTTAAATCTCGTCCCGTATTATTCTACTGTTGACACTTTGCTTTGTTTCTGTTTTTTTTATTTATTTATTTACTTTTTCTTTTTTGTTCTCATCAACTATTTCATCACTTAATGTTTGTTGTTTGTTTGCTATTTTCACATACTCACATACAATTTCCGTGTATGAATATTTTTGGTAGTAATTTGTTGAATTTTTACCACTTTGCTGACATCATGATGAATGAACGAAGAAAATTTTCACACACAGGTCACACAGTTATAAATACCAAAATGGAAATTATTTCACTTTAATAGATGAATTTTTGCAGTTAAGTGTAAAGGTGTGAGATTTTTTCTTTTTTCTTCTCTTTTCTAACCTAGCTTAAAGAGCTTTATTTTTTATTCACTATAAATTTAATTCGTTTAATCAAAAATGACGTTTAGATTTTATAACAACAAGAGATAAAACTGCAATCATTATTTGGCCGTAGAAATGTATATAGATAAAAACTCAAAATTGTGTGAAAAAAGAGCTTAAAGTTTATTTTTTAATATAAAACGTAAACAGAGAAAATAAAAAAATAAAAGAAGTAAATAATGCAGAAGAAAACTCTTTATACTCCATAAACAACAACAGAATATTTTTAAGAATATTTCCATTCTCAATTCTCGCATTTTTTTTTATTTTGCTTATTTTTAATTAAAAATTGTCTATGCTGTAAATTTTGTTAAATATTTCATTTCAACATATGACGTCGAGAATATTGTGAATAATAAAAAAGCGGGGGAAAAAAAAATTAATAATGCACAGATGAAATAGTCCATGTCGTCATTATGATCATTTAAATTGAAAAGAAGAAAAAAAAATAATTTCATGTATTTTTTTTTAATAAATAAACAGAATATAATGGAATTTTCTTCACAAAACTAAAATAAAACAAATAATACGAAGAAAGATATGATAAGATTGTAGTTAATAAAACTTTTATTATTTTTATATATCGAAAAAGTGTTGAGCTTTCAAAAGTAATAGACGACAAAAAAAAAAATTAATAAAATAGAAAAATTAATACAATAAATGAGAAGAAAAAAATGCAACAGATGTTACATGAGAAAAATGATCACACATCATTCATTTTTATTAATAGAAATATTAAAATAAATTTAAAAAATAGAGAAAATATTATTAGATGATGATGTATGGAGAAATTATAATTGAGTTTACTTTCTTTATTATTATTATTATTATCATGGCACTTTTTCATACTTTCTTCCGTGAACATTAGCATTAGCGTTGTTGATATTGCTGATGATGTTTGTTATTCCTACAATCTACATTTGCTAGATGATTCTGAAGTCTTTCGCTACTAATCTCTGAATTGAATGACATTTCTTTAATTCCTATAACAAATTCGTTGTTTTTTTTTCTTCTACAAGCACACATATATGAGAGCAGAGATATAGAGTTTTACATTAAAAATTGATCATGATAATCAGGAGTGGCGGCACTTAAGTATTTGCAGCCCTAAGCAAATGTAATATTTACTAAAAAAATAAAAAATAATAAAGGAGAATAGAAACGTGACAAACGTATTCTTGGAAAAAAGCTTATATATTAAAATTATATTTGTTTTAGCCAACATAATATCATCAAGAATAATGTTAGATAAAGCTTTTTATGCGCTGACTATGTAACGAACAGATTTTTGAAATTACATTAGGAGATTTTAGAAGAATATCATCGGTGTTCTTGCACTTTAAAACTTTATAGTTTTATATACAAATTAATGTCAAATAGTTAATCGAACAACCACTCACTTGTATCACATAATCTTAATCACACAAGTGAACCGGCTCTGTGAAGACAAAAACGAAAACATACCAGCAACAAGAAAAAAAAAATTAAGTAATCCGTCTTTAGCTGAGTTTATTATTTTATTCCATTATTTTAACGTTGGCTGGACATTTCATGATGAAAATCTTAATGCAGATATGTTCAATTTATAAAAGATAAAAACATAAACATAGTCTTGTATTTTTCGAAAGATTATCCCCTTACCATGTCATATGGATGTCGTTTAATATTTTCGCTTCTTGTTTTTCATACAAATTTTTTTTTTTTTGTTTCTTCTACGTTTGGATTATGTTTATTTTATATTTACTAAAATAATATTTACAATAAGCCAAGTAAAGCATTTTCCTTTAGACTTAAAGTAAGATGTTAACAAAAAAAAAAAAAAAAAAAAAAAAAAACGATAAAAGCAGCAAGCAGCAAGTATAGAGTAAAAATATAAAAAAAAAAAAAAAATTAGTAAGAAGTAGATAAGATGAATACAAATAAAGTTACATTAAGTCATTGTTGATGTCAAAGTGTACAGAAGATTTTTTTTTTCTTTATTTTTATTTTTGTTAATGTCGAAAAAATAAACTTTTCTATGCCTAGAAGGATGAATTATAATTTTTTTGTGTTTTCACTGCTACTTTTGCTATATGGTGTTTCATGGACTATTTTGACGACATCATGCTGTTTTAACTAGAAAACAATTTTTTTCTTTCTTTTTTCGCTTTCTCGTTGTATATCATTTGTCAATTGTCAGTTAAGCAAAATATAAAAACAGGAGAAATATTTATATAAATATGATAAATTATTAAAATTCAAAAAGCTAATTTTTTGTTTCTCTCACTCTCTCTCTATGTGTTCAACCCTAAGGCTATTGTATTTTGTCTATCTGCCAACTAATATGATAAATGCAAAAGAAAAATAAAAAGAATTAAATATCAAAAATAGAGAAAATTGAAATAAAAAATGCATTTTTATGCAATTTAGATGTTAGCGGAAATATTTAAAATCATAATTTTATGATTAATTACTTTTCTTATTCATTCTGATTCACCCCTAGTGTTATCCACATTTATTGAAAAGTGAAAAGACAAATTGAATGATTCATTGAATTATATTTGAAATTTTTTTTATCCTGATTTAACTACATTTACTTACAGGATTTATGATTGCGTTTAACTAACTACAATTTATTACAATGTAATCCAATAAATTATTTATTTGTTTCGTTATTTAAGTTTATTACCAACCCCCCAACCAATAAATAGACATTGTAAGACTTGAAAATGATTTTTTTTTAATTAATAATAAAAATTAGAATAATTTTTTGTTTTTTCTTAAACGAATTAATACTTTTATGGAAATAAACGTAAATTGTTAACAGCATAAAAGTAAGGAGAAAAAAAAAACTTATTACTAGCAGACATATGTTAAAAAAAAAAGGAAAAAATATTCACTGTAGAAAATAAGAAAACTTTTTTTGTTCAATAAAAAAAATATATAATAATAATAATGAATATTAATAAATGTTTAACTATGTGTTTAAAAGTCATCAATAAAACTCTGTAACTCACTATTATAACATGGAGGTTAAACACCCACCCAAAAATGCTATAAACAATTTTTTTATTTTAATTTTCTTATTTCGACCCGTTTAAACGTTTTTTTTTTTTGCGTTTTTATTTCTTTTATTATTATTTTCTATAAAATAGAGAGAACAAAAAAAAAAAAAAAAAAACTATAAAATTTAGCAATATTGCTCATAGCTTAAAATCACATAATAATAAATTTCAATTAAGTATGTTGGTGGTTACTTGTCTCTTCCACTACAATTTAATTTCTATAAATTTAATTCTTTTTGTAGCTGTGTTTCTATTTATTTTTTTTTTTTTTGGCCAAATAATAATAAAAAAAAAAAAGCTTTAATTGCACAACTTTATTATATAATAATTTCATTATACTGTTATTATAGTTTTATAACAATACTTAAAGGAAGCATGATGACTATTACTATGACTATGAGTTAAAGTAAACGCCTTCATCGTCTTATTATTAATATTAAAAAAGAAATTAAATATAAATAAAGGAGGATGTTGCAGTTTTTTGTATAATAAAATTTCGAAACGACTTTAAGCTTTACCATCAAACATTTTTCTGCTTTTTTTTTTTTTGTTAAACAATTTATTTAAGTACAAAAAAAAAAATATTTTCCTATATAAGTTAATATTATGTCATCATATAAGTTATATTACTTTATACATAGAGAGAAAAATGTTTTTTTATATTTCTTACAAAAGCTTTTAATCATCATTGTGACGATGATAAATAATTATAGTAAAAGTAATTTTAAAAAACTTACTCATAACTCAACTAATCAGATTTAGCATTAAAAAAAAACAACAAAATTCTCATGCATTTTAATTAATGCTTTTCATTTAAACATTATTTATATATATTAATAAATAATTTAAAACCAATTTTATTTCCAAAATTATAATAAATAAACAAAAAATTATAATAAATATAAAGAAAAAACTTCGCTTTGGGCGCGAGTAAATACACCGTTTACTTTGAACCGTGCTCTAAATAAATTTTTATTTTCACCGAAGCATAACAAATCACAAAACGATAAAAATGTTAAATAAATAAAAAGCTAAAAATTGAAATTGAATATATATATATAAAGTTACAACAGGAGCAACAGAAATAAATATTAAAAACAAAAAAAAAAAATAAGTAAAAGAAAAGAATAAATACATCATCAAGTCTCATCCCTCTTGTTCAGGGTTTCTTTCCTTTTTTTGCATTTCTTTCTCTTCTATTTTTTTTGTATTGAGGAGTACTTTTATTTTCTATATATATATATATACATATCTGTAAAACAGAAAGCATATAGCACAGAATTTTTGTTAAACTTTTGATGCTTCATTCCTGACAAAACATAATTCAAATATTTCAGGTGTATACATTCTGATAAGTTATATAAAAGAAAAGGAAGAAAAATATTCGTTTTTCTTTTTTTGGAAATTTATTTTTAAACTTTTTCGTTTGATATTAGAATATAAGAAAAAAAAAATTTTATTTTTAGAGCTTTTATGGTTTTTTATTAGGAACTAAAAATTTATATTATACAGGCGAAATAATATTTTTCAAAATTTATAGCAACTTTCCATTCTTATTTTAAATTTGTTTTGTGCCTAATTATTACGAAAATGCTACGTCGTTTCTCTACTATTCTATTTAAATAATTTGCGTATTGAGATGAATTTTAAATTTTATTTAAAGAATAAATTAAGCTTTAAGCTAATAGCACTCTTATTTCGGTATAAATCATAAAATTTCTGCTTAGAAGATTATCGATCTGGAAGTTTTTTGTTTAAAGTTCAAAAGTTTAGCGTTGATCAAAGGTGAACTTCAAAAATGAAAATTACATAGAAATTAGTTAAAGGAGAGAAAATAATCATGAAATGTTAATTAAACTCAAAATAATAAAAAAAAAACTGTACAGTCGGCCAGCAATCCAGACAAAGAAACAAAATCTAATTTTATCAATTCCTTGGAGGCGCAATCCGTGCACATCCGGTTTATTTCGGTAAAAAGTAAATTCAATAAACACGTTCGTATTGATGTAAGAAAAGTTTTTTTTTTGTTTTTAAAAACCAAACGAGAATAAATCCAACCAGAAAGCGATAAAGAAAGCAAAATCACTGTACGTAGCAAAGGAAGAAACTTTTTTGCTGTTTTGTTTTCATTATTGCACAGGGTAGGGCTAACAAAATTATGGAAAATTATGTTGCTTCCATTCACAATTTTCTTCTTTTCATTTTTAAATTTGTTTCGTTTTTACTTTTCTTTCTTTTTTTTTTTTTTTTTTTGTAAGTTAAAGTTTTAAAGCGAAAAGGGAAAACCAAATCTACTTGCCTGATATAATTTACAATTTTTTATTTTTTCTTTTCTTACTTTTCGCGTATTTTTGTTCTTTAAATTTATTGTATCATGTATAACATAATATTAAAACTTTAGCACCCCTCTTTTTTATTCTTAAATAATATTGACGATACTTTAGCATAACATAAAACACAAAAAAAAAAAAAATCTTTTCGTCGTCGTGTGTAAAAATTATTTTTATTCGCTTACAATTTTCAATTTGGTTACAAAAAAAAAAGTTTTTTTCCATTTTACAATATCCATATATATATATATATACATATATAATAAAAGTACGTCCGTGCGTCATAATATTGATGTAATTTTCAATTTTAGCTACCTCAAATGTTTAAATTTTAAATGACGTTGAAAAGTAGAATTTTTTTTTTTTACTTTTATTTTCATCAAAATATTATCATAATAATAAAAATAATATTGAATGAAATTTATGAAATATATACAGAGCCAGTTATAGCCAAAAAAAAAAAAAAAAAAGGAAAAGAAATGTTTGTTGGCACTCTTTTGGGTATTCGCTTGCCCTTTTAATTTATTTATATATTTTATTTATTACATCTGGATTTAATTTCATTTTTGTTTATTTATTTTTTTCCTATTTTTTGATGGAAAATAAATAATATAATAATCAATCTATAAATGTTAAATAATCCAAGTTATAAGTAATTTTAAATTACCTCTGTTCATACCTATGTATAATGGGCGGAAACAGTATTAAAAAATTTATTTTTTTATACAAAATTTCGAATGTAGAAAAAATCAGTAAAGAAATATGGCTGTATGGCTGTTATATAACGAAAATGTTAAAATCCCTTAAGTAATTTAGGATAATGTAAAAACATAAAATTTGTCATATAAACAGGAAGTCAAAAGTGTTGTAACTTACTACCTGTGACATATTAAAAAAAAAAGAAAAAAAAATTATAATTATAGAGATTTCTCTTTAAAACTATTTGTAATCCACGTAACAACCCTAGAAAAATTACAAGATATACATGTAATAAGTATTATAATCGTTATTGTAGGGAGAAGATTTATTTAATCACAACATGCTAAACAATTATATCCTTAGCAATTATTTAACATGTTGCATATCTACTTCAAACGAGAGAGAGTGTTATATAAAACACAAAGTCAAAAGGAAAATTACATTTTGGGTTTATGAAATAAAGAAACTTCTCTAACGCATTTTCTGCTTTTCATTTTTATTTCTGATTAAGTTTTTGGTATTTCCTTCTATAATGCAAGAATAATTTAAACAGTAAGTAGTACAAACAGTTATACAAACCCCTATGAAATTACTTGATTAAAGTTTCATATTCAATCTTGACTTGTATACCCCGGAGACCTTCAGAAAATATCTTTTATCCTTAATTGTATTTTAAGAAACTCGTGCAATTCTTGTGTGTGTTGGTAGATTTTTTTTTTTTAATTTTTTATTTAATATTACTGCTTCCTTTTTTTTCAAGGCAATTCTAAATGCTTGACTAGCATCATATACTTGATCTAAAGGAAAATTCATGAGGAAACACATTTTCACAACTTTGTTTATTTTTGATTAATTTTATGGCCGCCTTATATTTTTCGTTTTTTTTTTTCTTATTCTTCTTCCTTTTCTTCTTTACCTTAAATAATTATGACAAATTTGTTGTTTTATTAAAATTTAATTAAAAAAAATGTAATAAAGGACAAATGAAAAAGAAAATTAATAAAAATAAAAAAAAAATTAAAAGCAGTTATCCTTTTTAATGCAACCCTTGAGGAAATAAATTTGTGTTTATCTTTTTATATATACAAAAAAAAAAAAAATAAAAATAAATAAAAAATTACACCGGAAACTTACGGGTGCTTAATTTCTTTACCTTTTTACAATATTTTTTTTTTTTCATTTTTGTTATTTTGCATGGTTTATAGCAAGGGATGGATGTACAGTGCATAATTTTTTTTATTCATTCAATTGTCATCAATTGTTCCCATGGTGGATATCATTGTGTTTTCTCTAAAAAAAAAAAAAAAATCGGTGTAACAAAGGGAAATATATTTGCGTGTTATATTTATTGATTTAGTTTTTTTCAATAGTTTTAATAAATAATCAAAATCCTTAAATATTGCATAATAAAACTATTCTAATGAAACTAGTGATTGATTAATCTGACTGATTGTGTTAAATAATAATAAAAAATAAAAAAGAAAGAAATTTCACACGACATATTCATATAGAATCAATGTCTAGCCAGTAATATGGTATTCAAAATTGTATTATGAAGTAAAAATCAATTTTACATATATATTTTCAGGTGCAGACAGATCTTATCGTTCTGACTGTGATGTAGAGGATGTGTCGAGGACTGACAACTATCATCATACACAAATAACACCGGCAACAACAATAACAACATTAGGTGGTATTATATATTCAACGCCATCCACAAGCCATTCACCACTATCGGGAAATATTAGATCACCAATGTTGCAACATAGTAGACAGTCATCACCATTTCCCATGGAGACAACAAATTCAAGAAGATTATTATATACAGCAGGAACTAATGTTTCTGTAACTGGCCCAACACAACCGCCATTATCACAGGATCGTATTCGTACAAATGGTAACAATTTAATTTTTTTTTTTTTCAACTATTTGTAACTATAACCAATGGGATAAATATGATAATTAATTATATTATTTATTTTGAATTTAAAGGTGAATTAATTTACACATCAGCAACAACTGGCAAAACAATAATAGTATCAAATAGCACCTTAGGACGAAGTCGTTCAAAGGGCAATAATCGGCATCATCGCAGTAATGGCATGACATCATCAAGTAGTGCAACATCTTCAAATAGTAACAATAATAACAATAACAATAATAATAATAATAATAATGAACGTGAGCAGCAACGTGAAAAGGATAGAGAACGGGAATTACAGGAGACTAGGCAACAACGATTAATGATGGATTCAGGTGAGATAAGTTTTTACCTCTTATTACGTATTAACCATTTTTCACAATAGCATGTTGCTTTTTTTATATTTATATCCATTACAAAATACAGTACTAGAAAAAAAAAGATACCAAATAGATGAAAAAGCTAAAGGCGGTGGAGACGCCAGGTATTTAATTCAAAATAATCATTCATTCACTGACAGTTGAACTAAAGCACAATTACTTATTGTGTTACTTAAGCAAAAAAAAACAAAATAAAAATAAAAAACGTCGTATATTATATAAAGCTAATAATAATTAGATTAAAACTCTTTTTTAACACCTAAAATATGCGGTCATATTAATATAATTAAAGAAAAACTTCTACAATTAACATAATAAAACAATTTCTCTTTGTCTCCTGTTTTGTTGTTACGTTACATCAATTACAATTACGTTACATTGCAGACCTAGTTCAATTTAATTCAATATATGAAAATATAATAAAAAATAACAAAAATAGACAGACACATTTTATGTCCCCTAAAAACACTTTTTTGAAACAATATTTAATAAACAACGAAAAACCTAAAAAAAAAAAAGAAAAAACTTTTTCATATTCAAGCGTACATAAAACATATGCACCCCTTTCATGTATTTTTTCCTAAGCTTTTTTTTTATTCATACAAATATTCGTCGAAATGTATAAATTGTATATAGATGATATAATTGGCTACTGTCCGTGTAATATTTAATTGTATTTAACTTTATTACGTTTATATATACATAATGATGTGATCGTAAACAACGAATAACGAACAAAAGGGTTGTAAATTAATTGAATATCCCCATCAAACATACAGACAAACAAACAAACAAAATAAAAAGTTATAAACTACGGTAGATTATATTAAAAAATGATTTTTTTTTTATTCAATTTTAAAGAAAAGTTTTTAATTTTAGCAAAACTTTTTTTTTTTTTGATGTACACAGCTAATGATGATTCCATTGATTAATTTTATCTGTAGTAAAGGATTAAACATTTTTTGTTTTTATTTATTAATTATGTAAATTAAATTTTTTTTGTTAAATCAGAGCTTAGGCATAGGTAAATTTTATACCCTTATATTCTTATTTATAAACAAATATTTGTTGAATATTTTGACCTCAAAATTATCGTCATAATCACCAACATAGTCATCATTATTATTACAGTTAGAAATGTGATGCTGTTTAATTGTTAATTTGTTTGTACGTAAAATATCCTGTTTCAACAAAAGTTGCATATGTTGCTTCCGGATGCAAATTTAACCATATTTCTTTTACTATATATGGTTAGATTGTTGTCGACGCTGGTTATATCACTTTGCTGTGGTATGATAAGAATTGCACTATATATTATATACTTAATACCACATCAAATCAAATTGAACATACCTATATACATTATATATAAATATATATAAATATTCTGAAAACCACATTTTGTAACTAAGTCCCCTTTCTATAATTGTTCACAACAAATAATTTACCATCATTATCATTTGAAATTTAAATTCATTGATTAGCTTACCACATATATAAACACAATGAAATATGTGCGTTATATATTGCTAGGTAAGGTATTATCAATTCTAATAATATAATAATAATTATTATTATTATTATTATTATTATTATTATCATTATAATTATAACAATAATGTTGACAAGACCATATTGTACACATTTACGATTATACTATATATATATATATATATATATTTAAAAATGACTTAATTAATTATTTAATCATGTTAATTATAATTCTTATGATATTCCGTGTGATTTTTATATAAATAACCTGATAAGCATGTTTTTTAAATTCCATTTTTTTCTATTAATTATTTTTAAAAATTCATTAGCGAAACATCGAACTTTTTAATTAAAAAAATAAATAAATAAATAAAAATAGCAGCTTTATAAATATTGAATTAAGTTCAATAAACTTTTTAATGACCATTATTTAACAATGATTAATGATATTATCAATTTTCCACATTTACATTATTTAAATTACATAATAAATTCTACAGACAAGTTTATATTAATTATTGATAAATTAGATTCGATAATTGTGTTGTGAAGTTGCAGTTAGTTAAATAAAAAATAAAATTATAAACTTTTTATTTTATTTATTTATAAAAATAAAAAAACAGAGCAAAAAAAATCGAATGCAGGTGTCATTCAAATGGACATTCTATAAATTGTTAATGAATAGTTTTCCAGTGTAGAAGACGAAAAAAAAAATAAATTAACCAAATAAATGATCGACGTGTTGACAGGACGTCTGTTTCTCGTTTTATTATCAATTTTATTTTTTTTTTTTTTTCCTAGATTCAATTTATTTCTGTAATTGGTTCTTTTTTTTTTTTTTTTTGCCTGCAACAAAAATAAATAACAGAAAAAGAGAAATTACTGAATTTTTTATTAGAAAATTACATTTCTTTACATTTTTAATACGTTAAATAAATAATTAAATAAATTTAATCAATATATTTGTATTTTATAAATTTTAGATGCTGAAGAAGAGCCACCACCTGAACCGGCACCACCAGAAGTACCACCCCGTGGTCATTCGTTACATGCTGTTTCTTCATTAAAAAAACGTACTGAATATCATTTGCATATTGAAAAGAATGGTGATTTAAAGCATGAAGAATTTATACCAAGACAACAAGAACAAGGTGAGTTTTTCATAGCATATTCCCAATTAAAATAAATAAATAAATAATTAAAGAAAGTTGCTGTGGATGTCTTTAAACAAAATAAAAGAGACAAAGAAATTGGTTTATTTAAGTGTTAAATAGATAATGGTGGCTGGGGGAATATAGTTACATTTTTTTTTTAAATAGTTACACCATGATGGATTGTACCAATCATATTAATGTGGTCATTCATTGTAATGTCGACATGAGGTTTACTTAGATTTATATAAATATATCTATCTATCTATCTATATATCTATCTGTGTAGAGGAGACTATAGCTTCAAAACTGCTGTTTAACTTGAATCTTGTATATCATAGCCGATGATATATTGTTATGTTCATCCCTTATTTATATACAAATATATATGTAAAGATGGTTAGATAGATGGCAAACGTATATTCGTATACACACACCTTCTACATATTAACATCATTATATAACAAATTTATTAGAATATATTATCACAAAATATAACAACGAACAAAATATGTAGATGAAGAAATTTTTTATTTTTTTTTTCTTCTTGTTTTGACTTTTTCTTTTCTTTTTTATGTGTTGTTCTAAATAATTGGATATCAAATCTAATATAATTTATTTTATTTCAAGTGTTATATTAACCTTAGGCATCTTTCTTAAACATAAAGCAAAAAAAAAAAGAAAAGCAAAATCCATGAGAACATTTTCTTTTTCGGTTAGTTTTTTTTTTTTTTCTTCTTTTGGTTCTGCTTTTATTTTTATCTTTTTTAATAGAAATGAGTGATTGCTATACACAGTGTTCATATATTATGTAGAAATGTTATTTTCTTTCGTCAATCTTTAAGTTTATTAGAGGAAAATAAAACAAAAAATAAATAAAATTAAAGTAATGGTAAAAGAAAAGTAACTTGGCAAAAGAGAATTTTCTTTCGTTTTGCACTAAACCCACCTTAAAAATTTTATTTTGGCAAACTTACATTTTTGTAGAATATAACAGTGGAGCTTTTTTCAATTTTTTTTTATTCCTACTTTTATCTTTTATTGAATTGTTCACAGTGTGATGTGGATTTGCTTTTGAACAAACTTTTCATGTTTTGCTCTATTGCGGTGTTTGTTCTGAAACACTCTGTTTATAAATTTTATATTACACTTTTTCTTTTTTTTTTTTTCTTGTGTTCCATCTATTCACATGGACTTGTTTTTTATGTTATGTCATCATCAACATCAGTAGCAGCATCATTATCATTTGCTGTCATCATCCTCCTTTTTGGTTCCAATAATAACAAATGTAAAAAAAAAATAAAAAAATTTCTTCTGATCAAATTCGTATGTAGTTATCGTTTGTTGCTGTTGATGTTGTTGGTATTAAATTTTTTCATGTTATTCCATACATTTGCTACTGTTGTTGTTATTGTTGATGATGTTCTCGTGATCCTCCTATTTTTTTTTTTTTTTTTATTTAGTTACAAAATAACTTTATTTTTTTTATTTTCTTTGCTTCCTTGTATTGTCACCATTGAATACACAGCTTCTCTCTCCTGATGATTGATGATGTGTGATTTTTATACTGTAACTGACATCTATTGAATGAAATTTATCGAAAATTGGTCTCTATATAACACTATTATATAGATTAAAAGAATAATAAAAAATAGAAAAATACACACAGTGAATCATTTTTATGGTGTAAAAGATAGGTAATGCTTTTTTTTTCCCTCAATTCCGTTTTATTTTTAATATTGATGATGTTTACTTTTCTATATTAAATTCTTCTTCAAAAAGTTCAATGTAGCGAGCTTTTTTTATTTTTTTTTTTTAATATATAAAAAAGTCTTTAAACTTATTAAGTTTATTAATTTTTTTTTTCACTTTTTTGTATATCATTTGTGTTGTTCATTTAACAATTCAAGTTATACAATTATGAGAAAGGAACAAAAAAAGTCAGAAAAATTAAAATATGGTAAAAGTTTTCGTAGTAGTAAAGTTTACGTCTGCGTTTCTAAAAATATTTTTTTTTTATTATATTTTAGTTTTAATTTGAAATAACAACCTTAAATTGTATTTCAAGCGGAAACAGGAAACCATATTTAATAATAATTATTATTATTTTAAAGGCTTTCAGTATTATTATTATTATTTTGATTATTATTTTGATTATTATATCATTTCATAAAAGACTAATTGAATAGAGCATTAATTAAATTTTGTTTTCTTTCTTTGTAATAAATAATATAAATAAATAAATAAATAAATAAAACATCATAGAAAATCATTAACAAACTTACAAACAAAACAAAACAAACAAACACAAAAATATCGCTGTTGCATTTTATAGAAAATTATTATTTTCGATATACTTTAGGGAAGACATAGAAAAACGACAAAAAAAGTGGACAAAAAAAGTGGTACGAAAAAAAAGAAAAGAAAAATTCTTTGACAAGCATTATAAAATATTTTCCTCTCTCTATATATTTATGTATATATAAATTACATTACATAGACGATTTTTCATTAAATATAAGCAAAAGCATAACGAAAAATTTATTCTCCAAATTTTAACTTGCAAAAAAAAAAAAGTTTTTTTCTCATTAAAAACTAGATTTTATATTAGAGATATATTGTTAATTAAAGTTTTTAACTAAAATTCAATCAGTTTTCATCATTATTATTATTATTAATATTAATTTAATAAAACCATTTTATTTTTCTTGTTTTTTTTTTTATTATATTTTTATTATTATTTTTGCTGTTGCTGCTGCTTTATAATTTAAATTGAATATTGTTACTTTATTTGCTTTATTTTTTAAATTAATTTTTTTTCTTTTTTTGTTGAGAAAATAGTCAGGGGAAAAATCCCTATAAATATAGAAAATAGTAGAAAATTTAGTTATTCTATCTTATCAGGTATGTGTTTTAATTAAAAAGCAACATTGCTATCCCATTTATAACAGATCAAGTAATTATATAAACATCATACCCTATAGAAAAACGTATTTTTTAAACTCCCACAATATTCTGTTGCCACTGTTCTCTAGTTTTTTTCTTTTTTTTTATATATATAATTTGTTGCAAATTTCATCGCCGAGACAACAAAGAAGTAGAATAAGGGACAGAAGTTTTTTTTTTTTTAGTAAATAAAATTTACTCAGACGTTTGTTTAAATTATTTTGTGATATATTTTTTTATTTTTATTTTTAATTAAATCTCGATTTCTAATGTAATGACAATAGATATTTTGTTTTCATTTCACCTTACCTATTTTTGTATTTTTTTTTTTAGATGTTGTATCATTAACAAGATAAACATAAACATTAGCATTAACATTCAGACACGTTTAAATTACCTTTACCGATATTCCTTAAAACCTTTAAAACTATTTTCACATTTCGTTTTTCCTTTTTCTTTTCTTTTATTTTATTTTAATTAATTTTATTTTTTAAAAGCAATTAGTTTAGTAATTTGAATACAGTATAAAATCAGTTTGATTATGTCTGTCGTATCGTTTTAAATTAATTTAACTGTCTATTATGTCTTTATTTCTAAATTTCAATCAAATTGGTAAACAAAGATTTACCTGTTTAATGTTTTTTTTTTTTTTTTTTTTTTTGTTACTCATTTCCGTAATTAATTTAGACACTACATTGTGTGTCTCATTGCTTTTAAAATGTATTTTTCTTATTAACATTCTGCTATATTTTATAATAGTTACGCCATATTTACTTATTATACGATAAAATTAATCGATTGAACTCTTTTTCCTCTTTTCCTTTTCTTTTTTTTCTTTTTATTTATTATTTTCAATTTAAAAGATAAAAAAAAAAAATAAAAAAAATGAGAAGATTTTCTTGGCAGAACAAACAACATAAGAACTCAAGTGTAAATTTTGAATTTTCTTATTTAAAAAATCTATATAATAAAGAAAAGCTAAAGCGAAAAAATAAAAAAGAAGAAAAACTTTTGCTAGTTTTAATGCAAACAAAACTATCAATATCTCATGAGAAAAAATAAAAAAAAAGGAAAAGAAAAGAAAAAAACGTTGATAGAAAGAAAAGACTTAATACCATGACGACGACGTTTTATATATTGAAAAACTGTTTACTTAATTTAACTATAAGAAAATTAAGTCTCTTAGATGAAAAAGAAATCGATTTCCTTTCTATCTATTTTTTTTTTTTATATAATTTTATAACAGTAGAAAGAACAGTAAAATCGAATTAAATTAAAATAAATAAAACCGGTGCGTGTCCCAGCATTTGTATAAAGTATTAATTGTTTACATAAATTTACCATCACCAAGTTTATTTAGCTTTAAACAAACACAAATTTCTAGCTTTATTTTATAATTTAAATTTGACTATCGTTGTCGGTTTTTCGGTTTGCGTTTCTGATACAAAAAAACCAAAATAAAAAGTTCATTTAATTTAAAGAAAAATATAAATTGAAGCGAGAACAATTTTTTTTTACCCATTTTTAATTTAAACAAATTTACGATGTAATATTAAACTGATTACAGGTACGTTTATCTACTGATATTTACCTCGTTTGATAAAAGGTGACAAAAATTATTACTTTAATTGGTAACTTGGACGTTTTATGCTTTCGAAAGAAACAAACAAAAATATATATATATTTTTATCATTAAACATTAAGCATTAAACATTTTCTATCATTAAGAGTTTGATAAGGGTTTAACAAAATTATCACGATTTTTTCGTTTCTTCGTTATAATTTTTCAGTTTTAGCAAACATTTTGTTCATTTTTTATTTATTTATTTTTTCTTTTTTGTTCTCTTAAATTAATTAATTAATTATTTTAATTAAAATCTAAATTTATTTTAATTATAAATATTAACCAAGTAGAAAATGTAGTGAAAAAAATATAAAATACAAAAAAAAATACAGAAACAAATAATGGTATTTAAAACATTAATCAAGTGTTAAGAAATAAAGAAAATTACTTCCAAGTTTATAACACGCGACACAAAAATTGATGATGCTAAAGTTAAACTTAGTGTACAAAAAAAACAAAAAACAAAGAAAAAATTAAAAAACAGAAGAGAATTTAAGTTGAAACACTTTACAAAATTGCTTATTCTGAAATGAAAGATATTTAAAACAATTGTCTTGTATCATTTCTAGTGTTTCACGTATATATTCATATACGAATTCACAGTACATATTCATTTTATGAAAATTAAATTAGTTGTTTTGGTTTTAAGGTTTATATTCTGGTGTTTATTTGGTAATTCTTTGTTTTTTTCATTTTTTTGATACTCCTATTCCTGGTTGCTTTAAAATTATGACAAATTATCCTTTTTTTGTTTCTTCCTTTCATACACGGAAATAGAATCAACTGAAAATATGAAAACGTAATTATTTATTTATATTTATATAAACAATATTAGAATGGTAAATTTAGTATACTGATGTAATTGTGTGTCCTCCAGGAGTGGATTATTTTCATTATAAATAGTGCTTACAAATAAAAAAAAAACGCCCAAAATTTAATTACAATAATTACTTGTTCTCTACAAATCTGTGCTGCAAAAAACTAAAAAGGAAAAAAAAATTAAATAATCATTTCAAACTTGGCCATATAGACAACGACACACGCCAAACAAAAAAAAAAAAAAAAAAAAAAAATGTTTGTTATTATAAAATTAACACACCCACCCATTACATTATATTAGGATGCGATGTAAAATAATGCCAAAGCTGTAAAGTCAGCAGTTGTTATGCAATTTTCATTGGATAAATGAATTAAAATTAAAGTCAGTTGACTGAGTTTTATATAGTTTTTCTCTACTTTATTTTTTCTGTTTCTGTAAATTCCATTTTGTTGTTAATTTTCTATAATGTTTATAAAATTGGATATCTCGTCAATTATTAATCTAAACGTGTCTAGTTTATTTAATGAAGTTTTTTTATTATTTTTTTTTTCATTTTGGTATAGCAATGCTTTTAAGAAGATTTAAAGTTTAGCTAAAAATAAATCAGGGAACAAACACAATGACATTAATACAAATCTCGTTTTTCATTTATAAAATCCGTACCAATAAAACACATCGTCGTGTTTTTAACTCATGATTTTTAGTATCGGCTTTAACGAATAAAAAAATAAATTTAAATCTGTTTAAATTAAATCAATCACTTAGTGCATAGCTTTTTTTTTTGTTTAAAATTTATATATAATTTTCACCTCTAATTTAAAGCAACATAGAATATTGGGGTGTGCTTTTTTTTTACATTACTTTACTTTATTTTATTATATTTAGTTAGAGCAACAACCCTAAAAATATAATAATAATAATAATAAAGAATTGCAACCGAAAAAAAAACATGTTCTTTTTTCTAGAACCTCATTCAATATTTTGTTCATTCCCTGCTAAGAGAGTGCTAAATAGATGATGACGTGATGGTGCACAAATTTTTTAAAAAGAAAGACATATATATATATATATATATATATATATTTGTTGCCTCCTTCAGTTCATTTTTTATGTGTAAATGGGTTGAGTATTTTTTTTTTTTTTTTGGCCAATTTTTATCAGATATAAAAGGAGATATAATAAGTAAACATGATGTAAGAGATGTGCCAAATAGGCAAGCACGCGTCTTGTCCCAAGGGTTTAAGTAAACGAAAGAAAAAAGAAAAAAATATATATAAAGCTACAAGTTACACAATTTTGCTCTAAATTTTTATTTATTTTCATATATTATAATATTTTGAGGGTGGTGAAAATTTTTTGTTTTTATTGCTATAATAATTATTGAGATGATTGATCATAATGTATGCTCATCATATTAATAGGAAAATATTATTTATTTTTCATATAAAAAAAAAAAAAAACAATTTTTTATTATCATGATCAATATTTAATCATGTTGATTATATTAATTTAGATAATTGCATCAGAAATTTATTTTATAATCAAATTAAGTGTTTTTTATGTGCTATTTTTATATAGATATATATGAAATAATAATAATAATAATAATCAGTTAACAAAATATAAATATGTATATTTTGATTATTATACCATTATGTTACTTCACCCACATAAAGTGAAATTAGAATAGCTACAAATAACCCTTATACAAAAAAAATTATTTTTCCTTTCTTTTTTCTGTATGTATGTCTAAAAAATTTATGAACATAATATCAGTCTAACTATCTGACTATAAAATAAACGCATCCTATTTACATGCATTAGAGGGTGTCCAGTGAAACATGAAATATGAACTCAGCATAACGTATTTTCCTATCCATCTTATACTTTATATAGAGAAAAATAAATAAAAAAAATCTGCAGTAGCTTTATTTGAAATGACAAAACAAGTGGATTGTGCAGTGAATTTTGTAGATTTTCTTTTATTTTATGTTGTTACTTTACTTTTATGTTAAAAAAAAATAAATAAAATAAATAATAATAATACGGAAAAGATACATCAAATTGCATCTCTAAATTGGTAGGGTCTTTCAATGATTTTTTATTACTCATACATGCGTTTATAATCAATAAATCTGAAATTGTCGTCATTATACGCTTTTTATTTTGCATCTAATAAAATTTAATGATTTTCCGATGTTATCTCCTCTGCTTTTTTTTTTGCTTCGTTTGGTTTGGTTTGTTTTTTTTTTCTGCTGAATAAATTAAATCCTTTATCAAACACTGTTAAATTTTATATTTTAAATCCGTGTTTTTTACATCGCCCAACTTTTTTATTTTTATATGATCTCAGTCACACATCAATTCACAAAGCCGAAAATATTAATAAAAACGAAAAAAGAAAATTAAAGCGCAAAAAATTTTGAAATAAAATTCTACTCAAAGCCGCCTACACTAATTTACTGTTTTAGTTACATTTCAGCCCAATAATGAAGCTTTTTGTATATTTACAAACAAAAGATATATATGCTCTATATTAGAATTTGATTCATTATAACTGATTGACTATGCATGGCCGACACTCTATCAAGCTGCTATTGTCACCAGATTTGTCATATGAATAAATATATAAACGTGAGCCGGGTTGTTGAACGATGGGGTGTCATTATCGGGACTCATATTGCATAGGAATAAATAAGAAAATTAGTCAGAAATAATTGTACTTATACATTGTAGATTTATTTTGTTTTAAAATTCATTTTCTAATGGTATTATGTGATACTTTCTTTAAAATTTGATTTTAGTAAAACATAAATTGATTATTTTTATATCAGTTGTGGTATTGATTAAGCTAGATATATTGCCCGCTGTTTACTCATTTCAGTTTAGAGTTAATTAATAAAAACGCAAGAATATCTATATATAAGTTGTTGATTCTTTGTTTGTCTTTTTTATGTATATATACACTGATATGTAAAAATGAACATAAATTTATGACAGAACATGACATTGACGCATGATATAAAATTGTGATAAAATGTAATTGAAATAAACTCTTAGACATATTCGACTAATGTGGCTGTTGTCGTCTATATTTTGTATGAGACGAATATTAACATTTATACGTTAGACATATCTATAGAAACAGATATGTCTGCTTGTGTGAATATAAAATATAAATGTTTTCAAGTTTAATCCATTTTTGGTTTATGCTTTTATTATATTTCGATATGGATTAGTATAGAAAATTTACTTCGGTTTTATTATTATTTTCTTCTTTCATTTTTTTTTTTTTAATTCAACTGATGAATAATATCATTGCTATGACGTGTTAGAATATGGGATGGGAAAGACGTTTTTGCCTCATTTCATTACTTTTTTTTTAACGTTATCATTTTGAATTGTAATGAATAAATATGAGAAGTTATTATTCAAAAATATAAGATTATAAACTTAAAACTACATATGAATATTAAGAATTATAATAAATCTATTGTACAGTTGGTACAGTAAACAGATATGTTTATTGTGTGGGTGTGCTTATAATATTAATTGACTTTTCTATAAATAATATTTGTAAATTAGAAATAAACTCTTCCACACCTTTATTGTACTTAATCAAGTAAATTTTGTTTTATTTTTTCATCATTCATTTCTGCTATTTTAAAGTTTCACGATCTATGCATTATTTTTGAAAATTCCTGGATAAAAAATAAAATTATGTGTTGTAAGCAATAGTATATATTATATAGAAAATATGCATTTAGAATATTTTATATAGTTGATGTTGACATGAGTTATAATAGCTAACAATTGGTACCTAATTGCAACCAATTTAAAATCTCTTTTGGTTCGAATGGACGGTTCAACGGAAATGTATATTTATATACAAAAACATAAAAAAAAAATTGTGAATATTTCGTTACAATCATTGCTTGTTAGTTTAAATTTAAACGTATATGTCTAATAATAATTTATGTAATTTTGAACAGTGTTTGTCAACCAATTGTTTAATAAAATAAATAAAAAAATATTTTCTTGTTAGTTTACACAAAAAGTTTATTAAAGGTTGACGACAGCAGATATTTTGTGTATTTTCAAAAATTATTTTCAATAAACTCGACAATGGTGTAAAGTTCATTTAACAAAATAATATGCGTTGCTATATTATTCATAACAAGAAACAAGAAAAATAAAAAATAGCAACAAATGAGTAACCGTGTTATTCATAACAGAAAATAAAATAATAAAGCTTTTGAAAGCATATAAAACTGGACAATAGACATTAATATAAAACTCTGTATTGTTAATATCTTTGCATACATGTATAGCTGTAGCTGCTTTCAATTACAAATTCATTTCATATCCCACATATGTAATAATCAGTTCTTGTATGTTTTGTTTTTTGTTTAGTTTCATGCTTATTCATTTTAATTTTTCTATTTTTTTTTTTTTTTTTTTTGTATGTTAAATAAAATATGCAAAAATTATGTCTACAAAACATATGAAATTAAAATTCATATTTCTTGTATGTGAGTAGTTTTTTCTCTTTTTTCTTTTTTTCCTTTTATTTTGCTGCTATTTATGCTGAAGGAAAGCAAAAATGTATAATAATAATAATAAAAAATAATAATAAGAATAATATAAAAGTGAACAGAAATTTCACCTTTTTTTTTTATTTCACTTTTGTGTAAAGTGTAGGGAAGAAAAAACTTAAATTTTCTTCATTTTTAACAGCATATAACAAATAACATACGAATGCATTAAAAGCATTGTGTGTAATGAACTGCACGGAAAACTTTTATAGAACTATAAAATTGTTCAGTAAAAAGGAAAAAAAAATTGAATACAATAAAGTTTAGAGGAAAAGATGTTGAATATTTTTTCGTGTATGTTATGTAGGATTGTTAGTATTTTCCTACTTAGAAATTTCTTTATTCGTTTTTTTTTTACATTACATTTCTTTTACTTATGAATGGGAAAAAAATTGATGAATATTTTGCTGTTGCTGTTGCTGTTGTTGATGTTTTAATAAAAATATCCGTTTATTTCTTTATAAATCTTAAATTTAAACATATCGATATACATTTTAACTTTATTTTAATTTAATCAGCACGATTAATTTGATTCGATATTCTAAGTCAGATGACTTTATGTTACACGAATTTTTTATTATTTTTTTGTTAAAAAATGTTTACTATCTCTGTTTCTGGTTGATAAAGTATTGGGATAAAAAAAAAACCAGCAGAACTACATGAAAGTAAATAGAGCGTATTTAAGAACATATTTGCATGAAAGTAGGAAAAGAATATTTTATTATTTCATAAATAACAAGGTCACACAAAATACTTCTATTGTAATAACAATTTTTTATGAACGAAAAAGGATTATTTTAGTCTTGTTAGAATAGAATTTTTTTTTTATTATATTTATTTCTATATCAGAAACAAAAATATAAAAAACCCAAGTAATTGCTTAATTTTGCAATAAAAAAATAACAAACTTAACTTTAGCATAAGATATAAAAAGTTTCCCAACTCCATTTTTACAGAATATTATGTTTTTATGCAAAGTGTTTTTCTATTTTCCTTTTTTGTTTTAATATTTATAAATATATATGAATTTTTTAATAATTTGCAAAAACAATTCAACAAAGAAACAACCAACAAACACATAAAGGTGATGAAAAGTTTATTAAAACTATAAGCATAACGTAAAGTTTCTCATACTTTGTTTAAAAAATTTCTTCGTCTTTTTTTTATGTAACAGCATAATTCATTTTTAAATTAATTTTGATCCTTCTTTAAACTTATACACGTTTTATATACTATTAAAAAGAAAAAAGAAAACTTTGAAAACTGTTTGACATGAACACAATAATAATCAAATTTTTATTTTTTTTTTTTAATTAATTTATTTATTAGTTCAATAGATTTATTTTTTGTGTTTTATTATTAATGATAATATTTATTTAAAGATACTATTTTGTATCTATTTTAAAACAAATAGAAAATATAATGATGATGATAATAATAATCACAGGAATATAGAATAGAAAATTAAACGAAGTAACACTTTGCTGACAATGTCTAATGTTGACTCTTTACTTTATTATTATTTTATAATTTTGTATGGCGTTTTTAACGTCGCGTGTACTTGAATATTCATGAGGTTAACGTCGTCGGTGATATTACTGTAGGAATATACAAAAAAAAAAAAAAAGGAGTAAAAATGTACACAGGAAAAAGACAAAGATAGCCCATTTAGTCTGTGTACTAATGTCGCGTCGAGAACAACCCAAAACAAATATTAAAAAGCATCAAAATGAGGACGATTAAATGTAACTTTTTAAAACAATTTTTCTTTTTATTTTTTTTTTTTTAGTTTTAAAGTTTACACTAAAGAGCTTTGAAAGACGTCAGCCTGTAGATAGCATACCATGTGTCCTTTTTTTTTTTGTTTAACTCCTTTAATTTGGTTTCATTGTGTTATGTTGCAACAGAAATTCTTTGTTAATTTTAAACAAAAGTCTGGCATTGCAGTTTTGCGATAGTACAACGACCTATGCTATTCTATTTTACTTTTATACACAAAAAAAAAGTTTATTTTCTATGTTAAATGCACAACGTTTTCAACTTTTTTTTTTCTTATTTGTAATTCTAATGTGGGAACCAAATATTTGCTTTTAAAAAAAAAAAGTAGAAGAAATTTTCATTAATTTAGCACACAAAAAAAAAGTAGAAACAAAAATCCTGAACTCATTCAAAGTGTAATAAGTGTTGGGAATAAAAGTAATAAAAAACCAATAAATTAACAGTTAAGGAAACAATTAATATTTATAATGATAATTATAATTAAAAGTCAATATCTTGTGTCCTGTCATTAAAATTGACTAACTATTTAATAATTTAGAAGCATCAAAATAAACAAAACCAGTTTACCACCGAACACCGCATGCACATAATTTGTTTAATGATAAAAAAAAAAAAAGTACAAAAGAAAATTCATTAATGTTAAATTATGATAACATTAATTATATCTATTACATTAATTAAATGGAATGTTTTAAAAATGTACGTTATTATTATTTTTTTGGAATTGAGGAAATGAAAGAAAAAAAAAACTTATTGATGTTTTTGTTGGCCATAGTAAGAATTCTATGGCCAATTTGTTGATGTTATTAGTAAATTAATGCGTTATTATTCTGTTTTCTTTTATTTTATTCCAATATTAATATATATATATATATATATATATATATATTAATAATAATAAAGCCGCGATATCTTAATTTAGATCATATCGTTTTATTTATTTTTTAATTTGAACAAATATTTTGATGTCTATTGTTATTTGTTTTTACCTTACCTTACCTTACCTTTTCTATTTATTGATTGTTTTTCTTTTATTGATTTTTTATATTAGAATAACATGAGTTTTATGGTAAATATAAAAAAATATTTATATATAGTTTTTGTTTATTTGAATCATGTCTCGTCTGTTGTGTTCAGACACAAAATTATTTTTTTTATCCAATATTCAGTGAATCAATAAAATTTCCAATTACCAATTTACATTGGGTCTTTAATCATTGTTAAATCATAAAGCAAATATTTTATATTGAACAATTATTAATATTACTAATTAAATAATAACAAAATATACAAATATACAAATAAACTAAAAAAAAAAAATTAGGGCAAAACCATCAACATTTGTTTACTAAAAACCTTTTTAATTATGTTGCTGGTTATTTTATTTTATTTATTTATTATTCTTTTATTTTATATTTTTTTTAAACATGTAACAATCATTTGTACACATTTATCACACGTAAATTTGTAACGAAACATAAAATATAATTATTCAACAATAACGACCATATTAAATCAATTTCATTAAAATTAATGTTTTACGTAGATTTTTTTTTTTTTTGTTATTTCGCACAATAAATTAGGTAAAAACAATTTTTCATTTTTCACGTTATCTTTTGACCAAATCGTACTTTTAACATTTTGACTAATTTATAGAATAAAATAAAGTTAAACAACCACAAAGTTAACTTTTTATTGTTGTGTTTGTTTTGTATTACCAAAAAAAAAAAAGAAGAAGCAGAAAGCTTTTCTTTTTTTTTATATTTTTAAATAATAATAAAATGTCTTCCTTTTACTTCCTTGCGTTTTTATGGTTATAATAAATCAGGTTCTGTGTGGGCTATATTTTTGTTTCTGCAAAAATAATCTACTTTTTCAAAATACTTTTCAAGCTTTTCATTATTATTATTATTATTTTCTTTTTGTTTATATCGTTGTGGTCACGAAAGTCTTTATTTACCATTAACTATAATAATTTAATGCAATGTGGTCTGTTTGTTTGTTTATTTATTTATTCGCTAGTTTCTTTTATAATTCTTTACATGGCAAATAATATTAAGGTACATGAATCAAAAGTAATAACAGAAAAAAATAATAAAATACCTTAAATGTTAGCCAGTTAGTTACTCAGTTAGATTTTTTTTTTTTTTACTTTATTATTCTATAATTTATTGTTTAACGAAATATTATCGTTTTATTATTAGAAAACATTAATTAAGTTATCCAGAAAAAAAAGCTCGTGCATGTTTACAGATTTTGTTATAGAGTGAGACCTATTTTGCATACGTTTTGTTGTTTTTTTTTTGTGTATCTAATCCAAGCATAATATTTCATTTTTAATCATCATTTATATCCTATCAAAAAAAAAAAAAAAAAAGCTAAATATTTATTTATTTAAAGAAATATATCAAAAAAATCTGGAATATTTTTTGTTACAAACAACATGAAATATTGTGTGAATTTTAGACCCCAACTTTATACGGTAAAAACGATTTTATTATAAGAGTGTACAGGTTTGTGTTTTGTACAGAATGCAAACATGGTTTTCTAAACGGTTTACAACCGGAAATTATAAATTTTATAATGTTTGTACTTTTAATTTATTGCTCTCACATATGAGGTTTTATTCGCGGCAAAGAAACAGAAAAAAAAAATGAAATTTCAAGTTAATAAATTAATAAAAGTTGAATGCTAACGAAAATGATTGAAATGTTCAAAGCTGAAAAATCCATCAATTTTTTTTTTTTTTTTATGTTTGAATCTTGTCAAAGATTGTCATAAGGTTATATTTTTGGGTTTTATCATATTACTAGGTTTAGACAAGTCTAGACAATTTTCGGTATCTAGTCACAAAAGTCTAGACAAAACGTAATTCTAATTTATTAAGAAAAAACTCATTTTAAAACATGAAAATTAATTAAAATTACACAAAAAAAAAAAAATAAGACAAAGTTACGGGCGACTATAATGTTTATAAGAGAGAAAAAAAACATATCTTTTTTTAATTAAAAAACATGAAAATTAAAAAATAAAAATAAAAAATCCTAATGGTCAACCATAAAAATCTGTTGGTCTCCTCCACCACCAAGCTATTTACGTTGCTGCAAATTTATTTCTTAATTATTTTATTTAAAGAATTTCTTTAATTTATGATTTTGTTTTTTTTATCATGTTTTTTTTTTACTTGATTTTAACTTTGTCGAGCTTTAAGCTCTCAATATTTTCTAACCTTGAATGAAATGAAAATATATAAAAAAAAATGTTCTTCTCTAGATTATATGAATAAATTTGTTATTTCTTCGGTAAAATAAATATTTGCATTTTCTTTACGGTTGTAAAATGAAAATAAGTAAAATTTCTTTGAAAATTTTTTAAATAAAAGTTTATTTTTCTTTCTATATTTCATTGGGCTTAATATTGTAGAACCACAGACGATCGTGAAGTGAAAAAGTAGAAAAAGAAGAAGGGAAAAAACATTCTATAATAACAATAATTTGAAAATGAGCTATAAAAAAGTTTGCACACTGTAATGATGGTTTTTCTTCTTCATCAAGCTTCTATTTTCTTTTTTTTTTATTATTTGCCTACTTTTATATCGCATGTAGTTATGTAAATTATTTAACTTTTTTTCTTTTCTTTTTCATTTTATTCATTTCTATGAACTTGTAAACTCAGCCAATTGTATAATTTTGTTTTTTTATCTTTTTCTATTTTCTACCTTAAATTATGCTAGCTTTTTACAATGCTATCCTCCTTAGTAGAAAGTTTTTTTTATTCTCTCTATTCGATTTTATTATTAAAATTATTATTGTTGTATATAGATTTTGCTGGGGGATATAGGTGTTGCTCGGTTTACAAAACAATAAAATAGTAAATTTTATATCAATGGATTTTATTTTTAAAAATAATAAAAAAATATTTAGTGACTTTAGTAAACATCTGACATAGGTCAGCAATTTTCAAAGAGAAATTTCAGCATTAAGATTTCCTTTACGAATTTGGATTAACAAATGATTAAACTTTGTTACTTTTTATAGCGAACAAGATTATTATTATTATTATTAAAAATAAAGACTTTGTTATTATGATTATGATTATGATTATTCTATATCCAGTTTGATAAAGAAAAACAATTTAAAATATTTCTTTTATGTTATTTATCGGATAGAAATTTTGTTTTTTTTTATTCATTAATTTGCTAAAAGTTTTTGTTTTTTATTTATTCATAAGAAATAAGTCAAATAAATTGATTATGAAAAGAAAAAGAAAAATATTTTTTTAATTTGCATGGGGTGATACAATATACGGTCTTTATATGGTGCTTTAAAAATATAAAAAAACGCTTCATTATCAAAAATCTTTGATTATTATTAAATCAAAAAAGTAACCAACTGACATTTAATAATAATTTATTCATTTTCTATGGTAAAAATTTATAAATTTATAAATTCTGTTTTTTTTCTATCGTCACTTCTGTTGTTTGTTTACTGTATGATAGACAAACCAACTGACCTGGCTATTTTGCTAAATTGTACACTGAGTTGTATTGAACAAAGGTAAGGTAAATTAATTTTGCATTACATAATGTTATGCAATCAACAGAAATCACGTTAGCATTATAGAAAGCATAAAAAAAAACGACGAAACGAAACGAAAGAAGTTTAATCTTGTTGTTATTTTATTTTATTTATTTATTATTTCACTTCGTTTTTTTTTCTGTTATTCGTTGTATTTATATGCTTTTATCAAAATGTCAGATGTTTAGGAATTGAACTAATCCTATTGTGTTCATAGATAATTCAAAAGGTATTAGAAATTACCTTTTACCTTTTTGCTGTTTGTATCCTACTTATACTTACCTTTCTTTATTTTATTCACTTTTACTTTTCTTTATTTTTTCTAACCTCTTTAAGAATTTTTATTTTATTTTATTTTATTTTTTATATATTTTTATTCTTCACCAGTTTGTTACCGTAAAACCTTTCTGTATCTGTATTTATAAATATATTTCGAGCTTTATCAAAAAGAAAAAAAAAATAAATAAATAAATAAAAACGAAGCAAAATAACAGAACAACAGAAAAATTAAATTATAAATGGTTTGGTCTCTCTAAATGTATATTAATTTGTTTATCAGGAAAATTATATATATAAAAAAAAAAAAAATATATCTATAACACTATTACCACAATAAATACAATATGGTAACATTTATAAGCACAAAATAGAAAGAAAAAAAAATTGTATAAGCTTGACAAAAGTTAAATTACTTCAAGATGTTTCTTTGTTTTGGATTTTTATTATCAGAAATATAAAAGAGAGGAAGAAATGAATTACCTTATTTGTTATATGCTGAGGGAAGGAATAACCAACAGTTAAGTGGACAATCAAAATTGAGGTCATCTCCTGGTGTAACAGCTTATTGTTGTGTATTTCATTTCAATAGAAGCTTATTTTATTTTTATTTCTAACAACGTTAACAGTTTTAGCGTTTTATATTATTTAATTTCATTTGGAAATCCCAAAACCCCAAAATATTCCAAAAATATAATAAAATGCATATGGTGGTTACATGCTAGTCGGTTTTCTTATTTTTAATTTCGGTTTCTATGCTGAAAATAAAATAAATTTCTGCTGTTGATACGATTAGAAACGTTTTGTTAAAGTTCACTAATAATTATTTAAAAAAAAAAAATTGCTCTATACATAAATTTTGTTCATTGTTAACACATCAAATCCTCTATTTATCACCTTTTGTGTTAGTCATTTTTCGTTGGTAAGTAAGTATTACTTATTTACTTCATTTTTTTTTATTGTTGTTGTTGTGTGTGTGTGTGTGTTTTATTTAAGAAGCTAGCACTATTCAACAATAGAATCAAATTGACTGATGTGTGAACATTATTTTGTTTTTTCGTTATGGGAAAGTAAAGAGTGTGAGTTGTCGAGCGTTATTATGTGTTCATCACATCATCGTACAACAAGTAAAGGAAGGAAATCCACTCTTTGTTAAGAATTGAACGAACACAACTTGAGTTTTATTTTTTTCTTTTTTTTTGTAACTTAAGTATGAGATAAAATAAGCCAATGTGAAAAGTGACTTTTCGTTTATTTACTTCTTATTTTTTTTTCTTTTTTGTTATGCTACAGGATTCCCAAAAGAGAATATAATTCATCGTTTTAAAAAAAAAAAGTTTTTCGAATGATAAGCGAATAATTCAATTTTTTTTTTTTTTTTTTTTTTTTTTGTTAGTTAAAATCTTCTTTCTTCTTTCTTTTTTTTAAATTCACTCAACTTGTGTATTAGACACAATTTTACACCATTAAAGATATTATCAATTTTTGTGTTATGCTTATAGAAGGGGATGTTCTTGCTGTGTTATGTCTTTTTTAAAACTTTAGAGCAACAAAAAAGAAAAGCAAAATTATTAAAAAAAAGAAAAGAAAAGTAAAACCACTTACGCAAAACTCTTTCATTCATTCTTATTTGTTCATAGATATGTTCACTTGACATCCCTTGAGTGTGTTGAATTGTCCTTTCCGAGCGCCAATCGTACCAGTCTTATATCACATTTACATTACTTTACCTTAGAATAGGAAACAAAAAACAAATAAAATAAAAAGGATGAAAAAATAGAAAAAAAAAACAATTTTGTCGATTTGTTACTCAAATAGTTAGACTAGAAGGTTTTGAGTATCGTACAAGACACCACTTAAGGGTGTGAATATGCGGTCGATTTACACCCACTTGATCACAACTTAAAGGAGATACCTTTGAAAAATATAAATATAGTAAGCAAAATCAGTTTTACCCTGATATATTATTCCTTCAATTTTATTTTTTTCTACTTGTTCACATTTTTTATTCATATACGAAAATTAGATACAGGTGGTGCTGATTGCCCAATATGTAAAAAAAAAGAAGAAAAATCTGGTAAAAGTTGAAAAAGAGCAAAAAATAAAAATAATAATAATAATAAAATCGAAGAAAAATCAACCCTTATTTCATTTTATGAATACAGAAATAAAAAAAAGCATTAATACATTTCCGAATTCACCTATAAAAAAAATTTTTAGATGATGAATAAGAAGATTTAAAAAGGGAAAAGGAAAAATATCGTAAATCTTAACGAAATAAATGTTTTAAAAGTTAAATACGATAAAGTCAATTTATTTTTGAAGAAATTCTTCTTTTTTTTTATTTTTATCCACATGGCTCGTGTCAAATATTGATTCAATACAATTAAAAAATTTACGACTTCGCTTAGATAAATAATAAAGCGTTTCAAGTGAAAAAAGAAATGGAAGAAAAAAAAACGTTTTTTTATTGTAATTAAAGTAATAATAGAAAAAGGAAAAATAAAAAAAGTGCGTTGGCTTTCACTTTTTACTTCTCACTTTAATCATATTTCATCTACTTTCTTCACTTTTTTTTTATTTAAATCTGATTAAATTATAATCAACGCATAGAGATAGGGCGTAAAAATGATGAAATTGAAAAAAAAAAAAAAGGAAAAACATTAAGGAGGAAAAAGAAGACTTTACTTAAGATTTATTTTCACTTGACTAAAATACGAGTACGTCCTCATTAAACAACCAAATGTTACTTAAAATATTTTGTCTATTTTTAAGACTTTTTTTTTATTATAAGAAAAGTAAATGACAAAAGACGAAATTTGATTCATTTCGCCTGTTAGAAAAATAAAATTTGAATTGATTAACAAAATAAGGTCATGTTCTTGAAGGTAATAAATATATATTAAATTAAGAGGAATAAATAATAAATGGAAGAATATAAGACAACGAAAAAAAAAGACAAAAAAAAAGCAAGTGATGTGTATGTTTTACCGTGGAACGCACCACAGTGTTCCAGGTGTTCGTTTTACTTAAATCCAAAAAGAAAAAAAGAAAAGTAATTTGTTTTGATAAAAAATGTACGGAACCAATAAAATAAGACAAGGTGTTTCTTTATCTAAAATAAAAATAAAAATAAAAAATAAATCGAAACCCTAAATGACAGTGAAAGTTGAATCATTGAAACTTTTCGTTGTAAACATAATTCTCAACTGACGACATTTGGTAAACGTTTTAAAAATTTATTTAATAAAAATATGCAAAAATATTCATTTATTAAAAATTTTTAAACTGTCTTTCGGAACAAAACTGTTTAGCTAAAAAGTAATTAAACTTTTTTTTTTTTTTAGTTTAAGTCCTATAAAGTTATAAAAATAAATATCAATAATGTGGATAAATGTAAATGAAAATACAATGAAATCGCGCGATTATTATTATCCTGAAACAACACAAACCAACAATAAATGAATTAAAAAGAAAAAAAGGAAAAAAGGTTTTTCTATTGAAATGGTTTCGCTTGAATAAAATTTCTAAAAATAATGAGTAAAATAGATCAGTTTAGAGGCTTAACCAAATGAAAATACAATGGAGTGTCGTCAATTGTATAAAATCCGACACCTACACGGCCTCAAACTGCTTCACAATTACCATGTGACAGTCACCTCATTTTTTTTTATTTTTTTTTAAAGCTTATTTTTTAACAAGCGAACTTGAAACCAAATTATTTCCTAAACGCGCAATTTCTACTTATTTATCTCTCTGACTCTCTTGACTCTTATCAATAATTCTCAAATGAATAGAATAGAAAATCAACAACAAAGTGTATGTGAAAAAAAAAGCTTTGAACAACCGACGTGTCACTCACAACTGGGGCAATCGATATTTTAACCCAACTCTTAAAGCCTTTCCCCAAATAACCCACTTTATTCACATTATTATTGTTCAATTCCGATATAGTTGGCTTTGTCTATCAGCACACTTTGCAGTTGAACAATTCACCATGTTACTGACGGTTGTTTCGCTTCTTTTTTTTTATGTGAACGGTTTAGAGTAGAAATTCGCATGGGAATTCTAAAAGCGATCGAAATTATAAAAAGAATATTACTTTTGAACGAATAATTTCCTATATAAGTCCATAAATAAACATTTTATAATTGATTCGATTGTTTCCCAAGTTAACTTCGTCTACTTTTTTCATAATTTCTAAATTTTATTTTTTATGTAGTTTAAGACATTCCGTTATTAGCAACAAATTTACCTTAATTCTCCTGGAAATGATGAAAAACAAATTTTATTTATTTATAAATTTATGGAATTACACGTGTTCGTTAAGCTTCAACAGGTTCTCGATAAGCTTTAATTTAAAATTATTATATTCGTTGAAAAATTATCATTAGTTCAATGCTGGTTACAAAACCAAAAAAAAAAAAACAATTTTTTAAAAAGAAAAACCACTTTCGTTCAAAATACTTTTCGACATTTTCTCGATTTTCTTCTGTTGTTTTTACTTGTGATTTTCTATGTCATCGTTTTTCCATAGTAGTAGAGTGTCGTTGTTTCTCTGTTACTACAATTGCATGCCGTTTCCACGTTTTTCCACGTTATTGTTGTTGGAGCTTTTCGAGCTTTTTTTTTTGATTGTACACAGTGATGTGTAGTTGAAAAATATAATAACGACGTACGTTTATTTAGTTTTCTCTTTTCTTCACTAAATATCTAAAGCAGCAATGCTATACGAAGTATTTTCCAAATGAAAATTTAAACGGGAAATCTGGTACCAAGGAAATTTTATTAATTTGGATGTGAATTTAATGAATAAAATAAAACAAAAAAAAAAAAACCTTTCTTAGAAGAATTATGAAATTTCTTTAACGATTAATTAATTAATAAAAAAAAAAAAGAAAAAGTTTTTTGTTTTGTTCTACCTTCAACACCATGCTCTAGTTAAATGTTCTTTGGTTTTATTTCATAATATTCTTTCCTTTATATAGTTTTAACCTCTACTATACCAAAAAATAATAATAATAATACGAAATTTTCATCTTGATGTGCTCTCTTTTACCCCCAATGACAGAACACACAAAAAAAATGTTTTATAGAAGAGAAATTATTATAAAAAAGTCCATGTTTTTAGTATCATCAACGAGAAAACTCCGTTTTTCGCTATTTAGCATCAACAACGGAGAAATAATTTCATAAAAAATATATTATTATTATTATTATTATTTATATAAATATATATATATATATATATATATATAAAATCAGAGAAAAGGGCGAAAAAACTATATCAACATTCATAGAACGTAGTAAATGTGTATTTTCTCTTGTGAAGATACGATTAGTGGTTTTAACTTGAAATAATTGTGCATTCTGGTCGTGTTTGTATATTTTGTCCGCATGTGATGGCCATATTATAAGTGTGTGTTATTATTATTATCATTATTATTATTATGGTGGTTGTTTTATGTGTTTAATCGTGGTTGTGTCATATTTTTATTAATTTCTTACTGTTACAACTGTGTCTGTTTGTAGAGTTTATTGTAAATACTTTTATTATAACAATTATTAAACTTTATGTTCTTCTTTGTTATGTTTTGTTTTTATAGATGTCTCAAAAAATAAAAACGATAACGATACAAAATGTTTAAACACATAAATACAAATATAATTTACTTCTAAATTTATTATTATTAAATTCTTCATACAGAAAATATTAATAAAATTAAATCTAGTTTTCCATACGTTTAACTATTTATTTAAAAACATATGATACTATAAATAAATCGTGCTTATATACAACTAAAACCAGGCGCCTCCACTATTTAAAAAATCTCTATGCAAAAGCTTTATTATATTATAATGCTTTTATTTACAAAGCTTTGTTTATTTTCACGTGTTGTTTACAAAATAAATATAGTTAATATTGTATTAAAATATTTTTTTGTTTTTTTACCACTTTAATCTTCTCCATTTGGAAATTAGCGCGTATTTTGGAAGTGCTTTTAAAAAGTATTCTTTTTGAACTTTTTAACCAATTTTTAACAATTATTTAAACTACATAAACGAATTTTAGGCCAGAATTTATTTATACGAATATCAGAGAACGCCTTAGTTACATCACAGAATATCGACAGAGGCAGACAAGCAATCAAGCAAAAAATAAAATCAACATAGAACACTACAAAAAAAAAAAGAATGAAAATAATAATAAATAAAAATCAAATCAGAAACAACAAATAAAATAAAAGAAAAACAGACAAAATATACCATCGATGATTTTATGATTTATTGGTTTTGTATTTTGTTTATAGTATTTTCACCGATTGATTTTCGTTACATATTTTGTTATTGCTGGAATTTCTTTCTTTCTTATAAAAAAAATATTTTTTTTTCTCCGTATATGTCACTTTATAGGCAAATAAATAAATAAATTGAAAATTTATTCTGCCTTTTTTGTTTTTACTTTTCTAATAAAAGGAAAACTATTGCTTTCTAAATTAATTTTTTCATTGTAGACAATTTGCACTATTTTTAAAGCTTTTGTTTATTTGTTTATTGTTATTATTATTATTATTATTTATTTATTTTTTTGGCTACGTTGACAAAACAGTAATAGTGACTATTATAAATAAAAAAATGAATAAATTGTGGCATGGGTTGGTGCTATAAGGAAAATAAAAACAAATAAAAAATCACATTTATATCAAATAACGAATATTGAAAGTGTTTTTGACGTCAACATCGTTTTATAAACAAATATCAGAAATAAAAAAAAAATACAAACGCAGAAAACAAGCGAATCAAAGAAATATTTTATGATTAGATAGAACAGGTGTTTGTGAACAATAATAAAATAAAATAAAGAAAAAAGCACAAGAAAATAAGAAAGAAAACAAATACTCATATTTTGTGACATTTATATTTTTATTATTTCTTTGATTTGTTTTTATATTTCGAAATAAAAATCAATCAAAATATATACATAGACAGAAATAGAGTGGCGTGTATTTGTTTATATTTATTGGTAATCAAACAAATATATACCATTGAAAAATGGTACAAAACCGACATAGAATCGCCATTGAGAGAGCTGGTAAGTGACAAAATATAATAAAAATATAATTTAATTTAATTTTACTTGTTTTGTATTATTTTTTTGGGTATCAAATTTTATTGTCACAACTGCACTTATTTAATATATATATATATATATATATGTTTAAGGTAGCTATTTTTGATTATTCGATTTATATAATATTATCCTCATATGTAATTGACATTTCTATACAAATAAAAAAAATGCTATGTTGAACTCAATATATTGTGCAACATATGCATATGAAAATTTATAATAAAAACTAACTGATGTTGGTTTTATTTATTTTTTTGTATTTTTTATTCAGACATCTACTTCCTCCTCTATGTTCTAGATGGTCTATATATTGTTGGTGAAAACAAAAAAAAAACTTGTAAAACCGATTCAAAATATTTATACAATAATGATTATTATTGAAAAAAAAATACGTTGAATGTTTTGTATTTAAAAATATATATTGATCGCACATGTTTAGAGAGAATAATAAAAAATAAACAAGCAAAAAAAAATGGAAAAAATGGAAATAATATCAAAATGCATGACACATTTTTTAATAAAATATTTTTCGCGTAAAAAGTACGCAGTAAAGAAAACGATAACACAGAAAAAAAGAGAAACTCGTTGTAATAAAATCAGAAAATACAACTATGCAGGGATATTACAGCCACAGAATAATATCGAACGTAAACCCAAAAAATTCTCTATGTCATGTATAATTCATATCATTGGTGGTTAAAGAATATTTACAATTTTGCTACTATAGATATCACAGTTATGGTCAAAATAAAAAAAAGCTCGCTGTTGTGTCACCACAGAAAAAAAAATATAATAATAAAATAAAACTCCGTATGCATTACGCGTTATTAAAAAATATTATCCATGCAGTAAGTCTACAGAAAAATCGCGTTTGTCATGGGGTAAATACAGGAAAAATAAAAATGGAAAAATTGTAAGTGAATACGTGTCGTTGTTTATGTTTGAAGAGAAAAAACAGAAAAAAAAACAATTTATTCAATGCGTGTAATACAGTTAAAAGCTGTAGATGTGCGTATCAATATTATATTTATATTTATATTAATAAAAAAAAAAGAAGAAATATTATTTTTCTCCCAGCTACATGTGGTTATGATGGTTAAAATAAATATAAAAAAGTATTATTAAGAGAGCACAGTGGTAAAATCCGAAAAGAAAACAACCTACTAAATATGTCCACTTATTTTTCAATTCTTTATATTGTTTAACCCAATGCACGCGCTATAAAATGAGATAATATTTTTATGACGATGATATACAAACAAGAAAATCATAAAAGCACGCGTCTGTTAAAAATGCTATTCGCCAAGATCTTAAATTTTTATAACGAAAAAGTGGTGAAAAATGGAAAATGGAAAATTGTGGAATGGTTTCTAAGTCGAAGAAATGACAAAACATAAAATAAACAAAAGGAAAAAAGATCTCAATTTATTTTTCATTAAAAAATTATTCAGATATTTATTCGTGTGACCTTAAATAAAGATTATGAATTCATATAGTGTTTTGTCTTTTCGTACAAACTACAAGTAAAACGTGTCAACATCATTTAAACCAAATGTATGTATTTTTCCACAGATAGGTTTTTCTTTTCTTTTCTTTTCTTTTCTTATTTTATTTTATTTTATTTTTATTTCTTAACTTAACTTAACTAAAGTAAAGTAAATTGTTTTGTTTGGTTGTGTTTAGGTTCTAGCGGTGTTGATGTTGAAAATTTTTGTGAATGTTTTTAACCATTTACCATCATTAGTAACTGAAGGCCACACAATCGTCTTTATTTATTTTATATTTTATTTACTCTGTAGTTTTTATTTCTATCATCCTTAGTTATAATAAATGTTATTTTTTTATGTTTTTTCTGGTGTTGTATTTTCGTTTGAGAATATTATGAAACTTAACGAAACTAAATAACACAAAGAGGTAGACATGATTGTTTGTTTGTCACAAGTAAATGTCGTCCTATTTTAACACTAAAATAAACTTAAAAAATATTTTATTATTTTTTTTTATTTTTTCATATAAACTCGATTGCGAGCTTTAAAGCTTGTTAAAAAAAAACAAGCGAAAACATATATACAAATATTAAATGTTTGCTTTTTATAAACATGTTGTTGGCGCTTTTTTTTTTAGGAAAAAAAAATAAAAGCGAAAAAAAGCCCAGAGATTGGTAATGTGTTTTTAATGAGGATGTTTTCGTTTATTTTTTTTTGTGTGTTATTTCTTTCCTTTATTCAGTTTTTTTTTTGTAGACTGTGATTTGTTTCGTTTTTTTTTTCCTTTTTTTTATTTGTTTTTATTTTTATACCTTCAAATAGAAAGCGAAGAAAATTACAGGAAAATTAATGATCAATTATTTTTTCAGTTATTTTATTTATTTTTATTTTTGTTTAATTTTTTCACCTTGTATATTTTCTCTTAAACAATTTCAATATCAATAAATTATATTTCCTGTAGAGCAACAAAAAAAAAAAAAAAAAGAAAACCAAATCATTAAAAACTTATACACGATACGTATGAAAGTAGAAGAAACAGAACAAAATTAAAAAAGCTTTACTAATGAAGAAGTTTTTCTTCTTTTTTTTTTTAATTAATTTAATTAGATTGAAGTAGAGAATTTATTATTATTATTGTTATTAAAAATAAAAATATGCAACATATTAATCCTTGTTATTAAGTTTTTGTTTAATATTAAAACATTGGTCTGTTTATTATTCGTTTTATTTGTTTTTATGCTTCTCAAGTTATTAACTTTTTTGTATGTAAATAAATTGTAAAAATAATAATAATAATAATAATAATAATAATAATAATAATAATAAAGATAATAATGTGCATTATAAAAGGGCCATTCAGTATTTATAATATTGCAGAGTCGTTTAACCACTGATCCAAATCGACTATACAAAATATTCTCTATTGCACATTTTGTCGTCATAACTAAAAAACAAATTTCCGTTTTTTGTGCATCGTTTTTTTTATTATTGCAATGCTTCAGTTCAGATAACCTTTTTTATAAATTTTTTTTTCTGTAACGTTTGTCCAAATGAAAGTAGATAAAGCAAGCTTTAACGTTCAGCAAGCTCTTCTCTATCTTTAGTTTTATTTCGTTTTTTATTATACTGTTGTAACAAATATGTAAACGACAAGTTTATTCAATATTTAATCAGATAATTTAAGTTACATCATCTATTTTGATCATTGTATTGAGATTTAAACATTTTGATTGTGTTAACTCCTTATTTGAGGTAAATAATAACTATCACCCCTAGTTAATATTATATATATAAAGGGTTTCTGTTAATATAACAAATATTTTCCATTTATAAACTAAAGATAAGATTATTTTTCGTTTGGTCATGGATTTCGCTGAGTAATCAAAGTTTTCGTATTTTTTTTTTTTTTTAATTTGTCCATTTCAATACATATTTTTACTTAAGATAGTTATGATGTTGTTGTTGAAGGCAGCAATATTTTTATTATATTTTTTTTTTTTGTGTTAATAAAAGTTTTTCTTAACACGTGTACACATCATAATTTAGGCCGACACACACTTACTGTCAATTTTTTTTTCTTTTCATTTTTACGATGAAACGAAAACTGTCATGATTATAATAATAAAAATAAAAATAAAAAGAAAAAAATTATAAAAATAAATAAATAAAGTTTCCATCATATCACAATTTACCTTCTTATTACTTTTCTACAGCTTTATTATTGTTGTTTCAATGTTTATAAAGCATACAAGTAACGACGGACAGTGATATTAATAAGAATATGACAAAAATATACAATTTTCTTGTCTTTTCCCTTTAGTTATTATTTTTTATTTTTTTATTTTTCCGGTTTCCGTTTTATCTAATTTTTCTAAATGAAAAAGTTTCGTTGCAACCAATTTAGATGTATGTTTTTCACCTTCTTGTCTATGTGCAGTGCATATTTTATGAATATGTCACAATACTAATTTTTTTTTTTTTTTGTGAAAGTAAAGTTTGATTATTATTATTATAAGGGTAGAAATGTAATGAAATGTTCTGATGGTCCACAGACTCTTTTACAAAGTAATAATAATAATATTCAAACAAAATAACATTTTTTTCTACTTTTAATATAATATTATTTTGTTATCATGTAAAATATTTGTGTTTTCAACAAAAAAAAAAAAAATTGTTGGTTTTGTCTATTCTAAAAAATTCTTTACATTTTATTTACCGTGTAGACGACAAAAAATTAATTTGTTTATGTTACTGATAGGCAATTATATTGATTTAATTGTTATTAATAGATATAAGCTTAAAAAAAATGTATTTTCGGCAAACGAAAACAATGAAAAAAAAAAAGTCAATAATGTAAAATTAATTGTTATTATAAATAATTCTTTCGATTTATTTTTGATTATATTTTCAAAAATTTGTAAATTTCCACATAATATATATAAATATTTAATTATAGTTATTTCATTAATACCAGTAGATAAGTTATGTATTTAAAAAAAATGTTCACAAAAAAGATGAAATCTTTTCAACACACAAATGAAAATTAGTGGAAAAATAATAGAAAATACAACCAAAAAAAAAAAATTTATATATATATACAAAAAGAGATATAATATTAAGATAAAGAAGTATTTTGCCCGCATAAATTAATGCTTGAATAATTTTAAATTACAATTAATTTTATGCTTTCTATGAGTTTTTCTTTTTTGTTTGGTTTCATTTCGTTTTGCTGCTAAATATATATTTTACCAACCCTCACCCATTTATATTAACAAATTTTCGTTTTTTTTTTTTTTTGTTTTGTAAATGTAATTACTCTTTTACAATGAAATTAACTGATTTATGCGCATTACACTCGTGTTACGCTACTTTTTTCTTTTTTTTTTTTAATTCATTTTCACAAACAAAAATGTTTTTGGAAAATTAATTATTCTTCTTTTATATATTTTTTTGAATATTAATTTTTTGTGCAAATAATCGTCAAGAAATATAAATAAAAAATTTTATAGATTAGAATTTTTAGGAAAAATATATTAATAATAACAAAAAAAAAATTAATTTTCAAAAGGAAATTAAGTCAAGTGTAGCATTTTAGGCTTTTATTTATTTAAGGGTTAATAATTTTAATAAAATGTAATAGGAAAATTAAAAGAATTAAGTAAAATTCAAGCAATTTTTAAAATAATAATCCAAATTTGTATTATTTTTATTCAACTAGCTAAACAAATAGATTTTGCTTTCTAATTATTCAAGATCATGTCGACCCTTTTTAACGTTTTTTTTTTTATTTTTTAATATATTATCTCAATTTTTTTCTATTTTTGTACGTTCGTCTTGCGTTACTTAATTTGAATGCTCGGCATTTCATAATATTTGAATGCATACCTCATGTCATCACCCATTGGTTGTATAAGCAATAAAAATTCAATAAATTCCAAACGTTTTTTTTTTTTTAACTTTCCGATCCCTTCTTTTAGTTATTTGTTTGGTCTCAATTCGTTTACTCGTTTCTCAATCTTTCGCCTTTGAATATATTTTCTTCATTGATCCAGTGGTTTGAAAAAATTTCTATTTTTTCATACATCTATTTGCTCATCTATTTATCGTGAGGTAAAGAATCAACTAACCATCGAACCACGTTAAACTCCTTTTCCGCGATATATTTACACATTTAAAAATTTACTTTTATCCAATTCTTCTAACCCCACTATTTTTTTTTATTTGTAGTTTTTTTTTTGCACGAGCAATTTTGGTTTTAAGAATTTTTATTTTACTTAGATCATCACCATGGAAATAAATTTTCCTTATTTTTGGCGTTATAAATGCGTATAGATGTTGAATGAAAACAGAAGAAGAAGAAGGAAAAAATGCCTCCAACGAAACGATATGAATTTTTTTTTTTTGCTTTTTCGAATAAATTTGCGTTTATAAGTACTTAAAAAAAAGAATAAGACTACCTAGGTAAAATAAAGCATCTTTTAAAGGTGAAGTGATGAGATAAAATAATAAAATTCACGCCTTTTATATACATTTGGCTTTATATTAACTGATGTTGTTGATGGCGATGGCAATGTCTCACTCAACAAATTTTTATATAAGACACAAAAAATTATCGTTACGTATAATATTCAGATTATAGAGACTTTTGTAACAATTCATTGGTGTTATCTTGAAATCCCCATTGTGACAACATTCACCACACACAGTGCAAAAAAATAAAAAATAATAAAATAAAATTCGAATTGATTTTATCTGGAATCATCGAATTCCCAATGCTTTTTACACACCCACAAAACACAAAGAAAAATAAACCCGTAATTACTTTGTAATCAATAGAGCATAATAATTTGTATCAATTGTAAATTATCGCAAATTCCACGTGACAACATAAAGCTTCGAAACAATAAAAGCATAGCACAAGTGTTTTTTTTGTTTTTTTTTTGTAATTTTTCATTTGATTTCACTCATTTATAATATGTTTGCGATTTTTTTTTACCACCCTTATTGACTATCTATTGGTCGATAATTTTATTTTATTTTATTGTACAAATTTATTTATTTAATTTTTTTTGTGTGCAGATTTATATGGTGGACAAGAGCGCAATTTTATAATACCACAAACCCGTGTAAACTATTTTTTTTTATATAAATACCAAGGGTATTGCTGCAATTTATACTTGATTGGTCATTGCAATTTGGTGTTATATAAACTGATGGTAAGGCTTTAATATCAAGGATCTAAAAACTAATAACAACAAACCAAAAGAAAAAAAAATGTTTGATCGATATTATTATGTGGGGTGACCTAATGTTGGGACAGCATAGAAAGAAGAACTGTTAACAAGTTGCTTAGTCATATGACACTGATTTTATGTATTAAAAATAGTCATAATCGTAATAATAAGGTTACCAAGGATTAATCAAAGCTTGTATGCAGTCCGGGCACATGATAAAAAAAATAAAGGAAAACGTTTTTATGATATTTTTTACGGTATTAAATTTCATTTCACGTATATATTTTTATGTTATTCATCAAAAAAACTCTTCTCAAATTACTATATTCAAGTGTTTCTCAAAATTTTATGAATAAATTGTCACCCCTAAATCTAGTTATTTTTTTATAGTTTAACGATCATAACTTTATTAATTCTTCTTTCTACTGAATTTTATTTCTTTTTTTTTTTTACATTGGTTTTTTTTGTGAGGATTCAGAACTTATCCAAACAACAAAATATATATTTCTCTTGAACTGTGTGACATCGTTCCTTGCATGGGATAATAAATCACAATATGTTTCTGGTTTATATATATATAAAGTTCTTTTTTCTGTATAATATTTGCCAATATTCAAAATAAATCTTGAACTTCCTTTAGCTTCCAATAATTCTTTTTTTTTTTTTTTTGTTCTTTATTGTTTCATTTTCTTTTTGGTTTTGTTTTGTTAAACTTTCTCTTCATCCTTTATTTTTTCTTTTTCTTCTATTTGCGTTATTTTCTATTTGGGTTACCAAAGAATTAATGAAAGAAAGAGCTTCATTGTTACATTTTCTGCACAGATTATATACAAAAGAAGACTAATTTAAACCCCACATAATAATTATAAAGCATGTTCAAAAGATAAAACTATGTCAGAGAACATTAATTTTTTTTTTTATTTATTTTGCAGTTCTGAATGTTGTTTGTTGATATTTGGCTCCTTTGGTTATCAAAAATTGCAAGTTAAAAAGATTAAAATAAAACAAAAAACATTATGTAACTAATATTCATGTTTGGACTTGAGTATAAATGAAAATTTTTCCATAACAAACAGGCAAGTTTGAGTAATTTTTGTCTAAAACAAACATAAAATCATCCTTAAAATGTTATTTTTCCTAGAGTTATTCACATTCATATATTTTCATTTGAGCATAAAACCGAAAAAAGAAAAAAAAAACTTTTTTAGACGCGATTGTGATGATATTAATAAAAAAAAAACAATCTTTGATGATTATGTTTAAGTTTTGTTGTGGAGGAAAAATATAGAAACGGGGAACTTCCAAAGTTTCTTTTCTATTTCGTTTCCTTTTTATTATTTTTTTTTTTTTTGCAATATGTATCTCGTGTGCTTTATTTTTTCTTCGTTTTCATTTTGTAGTGATAGTTTTGTATCTGGTTTTAGTATGTTTTTTTTTTTTTTTTCATATTATATTGGAAAATCTAAGAAAAATAAAGAAAAACGATATAATTCGAAGACCTCACGTACATATTCAATGGCATTATAAGCCTCTTGGCATCAAACATCAAGACATTTCGTGCAAGTTGTTCGTTTATTTTTTTACTTTTATTTCTTTTGCTTCTATAATATCTCTGCATATGTGAACTTATTTCATATTATTATTATTATTATTATTATACATTTTTTTTTTGCAACATTAATACATTTGAGTATTTGCCATCGGGTACAATTTTTATATATAACATTTTAAGAAATGTAATTTTTGTGTGATTGTGCTTTTTTTCGGTTGCATGTTAGAAATATAATAATAATAATAATCGTCATGAAACTTAGCTTTTAAGTTGTTCATAGTTTTGGTTTGTTAATGATTCAAAAAAAAAATTTATTTATCGATAATTACAGAAGTTTTCTTCAATTTTTCTACGTTTTTATTATGTGACTTAAATAATATTTACATAGAATCAAAAGTAATCAAATTTTTTTATTTATTTATTTATTAACGTAAACAATTAAATATGAGATGATGGTTAACCCATTTACTCATGCTCTGTCATACATGAATGTAGTAATGCATGATGATATTTCTCCTCAATTGATAGATGAATTTATTTGTTTAATTTAAGTATTTAATATTTTATGATGGGTTTTGTGACAAAACGATAAACGAATGCTTTTGTTAAAATAATATCACTCCCTTCATAACATTTTTTTTGTGATTTTTTTATGTTGTTTTGTTACTAAAAGTTTATATATGGATTCATTTCATTTCAATAAAATTAACAATGGAATCAATAGAAATAAAGGATAAAGGCATATCTTTAGTTACCATATTATGTATAGATGAAACATTTATAAAGCCAATTGTTGCACAGTTGCTATCAGTGACAAATAGGTGCCTTCATTCGTAACAAATGCCAACCATTTAGTGCAAGAACAAATATAACGAACGTCTTGTCTCGCAATACATATATATTTATACAAATATTATTAATTTATTTAATTGAAAAACCATTTCCTTTGTTTTAATATTTGTATATTACTTGGGTTATACAGCATAAAACCATTTATTTAACTTTATTATTACAAAAAAAGTAGGAGAAAGTAATGTAAGAAGAGAAAATATTAAATGTGAACAATAGACCTTTTACACTGAACAACTGATGTTATTTACTTTAACCATTGTTTCAGGAAGACATTTGACCACGTTTCGTATCAATAGCTTACATTGATTTTCAACATTAACTCTCGGTGTGTGATGTTTAGTATTGTATTTACTTTATTTCATTATCAATAGAAATGCACACGTGTTATCAAGTAGCTACGTAAGGAATAAAGCATTATACAAAAACGCAAAAATAATCTCTTTACAAAAGCAAAATCATACTTATTTTAAAACATTTTACGTAATATAAAGCGAAGAAACATTATAAAATCCCTTTTATCTTTATTATTTTTTTATTTAAATTATTATTATAAAATCACGTTTAAGCTCAATCATTTATTTATGGGTGAATTAATACTAATAGCAACGTTGTTCGTTCTTTTAATTTTGTTATATGAAAAAAAAAAATAAATAAAAGAAAAATGAATGAATTTACCTTGTGCAAAAATATCCTAATATAAAATATTATTATTAATAGTTTACAATGCCGAAAAAAAAGAAAAGGGCACGATTTGAACCTTATTAAACTATAGCCGCAGGTGCGTTGTTAGATCAAATTTCACATGGGTTTTAATATCTAAACGTTTTTTATAAATTTTCCTTTATGTTTTTTTTTATTTTTTTTTAAGCATGGGTATTACGTAAAATAGAAAATCAAAAAAAAAAAAACTATCATTGATATTATTATCTTTGATTTAATTGTTTTGATTCCAAACATTTTTTATTCTTTTTTATTTAAGTAGAGTATAATAAGGAAGGGGATCTATTTTTAATCCCACTTGTTAAATTTACTTTTTTTTTTTGTTTTTTTGCACAGAAGTAATTCAACCCTAGTGAAATGTTACAAAAAAAAAAAAATATTTCGTTGGATTTAAAACATCAATTTTGATCAGTAAGTGAATTTAAAAACACAGAGTATTGGAATACAGTTAAACATCTTAACATGACCATGTTTGAGAGTACACTTAAACCAAATAATTTAATTTAAATATATATATATATATATATATATATATATAGTTATTAAATTTTCAACACAAAATAAGGTATTAAATTGTTTAATGTTTAGTTAGGTACATAAACCTTTTTTGTATTTTCCGCTTAATACTGATTTAAATTTTAATTGGAAAATCAACGGTGTATGGGCTGTTTGTCTATGTACGAATTTTTTTATTTTTCGAAAGGCCAAACAAACAAATAATTAGGTAAACAAAAGTTCACCTTGTATAGCACAAATAATTGAGATTTTACTGTAAATGCTTAATACTTTAATTAAGTATGACGCCCTTCAATTTTAATAGAAATTTTAGGATATTTCCGTTAAATCCCTGTATCGACCTTACGTTCTTTGCTTGATAACCTCGACTCGTTTTGTTTTTTGTTTTTTGCTGCTCAATAAATACAAATTTTGGTCTAACCAACACACATTGGGTAATCTCAGCACCTAATTGCTTTCACTTTGTAAATTAGCTGTCTAAATTTTACTGTTTGGATTTTTTTTTTCTGTTTTCTGTTTTCAAAGAATTCCGATTTTGTGTTCGCATTAAAAACAATTTTTGTTCCTGGTTTTAAATAAAGGTAAAATTCTAATATTTATATTATAATAACAAATTTCAAAGAAACTAATTTACCTAATTGATTGTGTGGGTGTTAAAAATGTGTTTTTTTATTTAAATGTGGCGATTTTTTTCTTGTTTTTATCATAATTTTTTGCTTGATTTTAGAAAAAATAAATTTTTTTTATTCTGTTTTTTATATCATTTGAAACTTCAATTGTGTTTTTGGTTTACAAAAATGTTAATAAAAAAAATCTATAATGAAAAGTAGCAACCAAAAACATGGCAAAGGTGATAAAGGTAAATAGAAAATAAGATGAAAAACTTTTTTTTCTTCAATTTAATGCCTCTAGAGGAATCGTAGAGTCTCCCGGTCGGTTTATTTGTAGTAAAATGTCTGCTTCTATGTGTTATTCTAATTTAAATAAAACCGCAACAAAGTGGCACTTAAAGATCACAAAAAATGTCTAATAAAAAAAAGAAAGCGTAAAAGATGAGTAGAAAAAAAGCAAAAAAAAAATGAAAATCAATTCAATTTCGATGATTGAATTTAAGGACGATCTAGCCGATTTCGCCCTTAATATCATAGAGTTCATTTATAAAATTGTATAAATTGAAATTTTACTATAGAAAAATAATAATAAAAAGGAAAAAAAATCATATAACCAAAGTTCTAGTGCGTTAGGGATGGTCTTCATTATTATCTTCTTATTTTTTTTATTTAACTATTATATTTTAACATGGTCATTCCGGAAACAACTAAAAGAAAAATAAAGAAGTTCAATGCCTTCTATTCAAATATCAGATTTCTTGTTATGTTTTTCACGATGTTATCTGTTAACGAGTGAAAAACATCAATATTTTTCGCTTTTATATATATATATATATCTATATATTTTTTTTTATTTCCAAGAAAATATCATATAACGACAAAACAGACGATATATTGTATTGGAGAATTAAGGAGTTGATGCGTAAAACGGGTTATAAACGATGTCGTAATAAAAATGAACAAAAACACAATAATCATAATAATAAAATGAAAAAATATTAAGAGACAAAACTATTTATTATTATGTTGAGAGAATAGCAGAATGTTTGGAGAGTAAGTGTGCTTTCATTTTTATGAAGGGTTTTTTAAAAGCTTTAAATGTTCATCGTACACGCAAGATTTTTACCGACTTTTTTCGATGGATTTGTAAATTTACAAACATCAAACATAAAAAATCCAGATATATTCTTAACGTTTCTTAAGTTATCTCTGTTATTCCTAGTCTATAAATGATGACCACAGAAGCAACTGCTTTTAACCTAACCAATTTTCTCAAGCAATTTTTCATCAAGAATTTTTTTTTTTGTTTTTAATATACAAAAATATTTATCTGAATCTACAAGGATTAAGGGTTCCTGATTCTAGTAAAGATGAAAAAAAAAACAAAAAATTATTTAAAAATATTCTCATCATATTTAGATTTTAATTATCCTGTTTATTGTTTACTTTTTTATTGTTGTTAATAAAATTATTAAGTGATTTGTTAAGTGTTTGGAATAAATTAAGTTTATTGTTTTGGTTCTATGTTTTCTATTACTTTTACCAGGCGTTCCTTTACTTAGCTTAACATTTATGTATATAAACATAATATACGCATTTTGACACGCATTATTATTACTTTGTTTTATGATGATTGTTTGTTTACTTAAATTATCAATAAATTATGTTTTACAATTATAAAGTTTTAATGTTTAATTTATTAGCTTTTATTTAACGTTTGTGTGTGTGTTATCTTATATATACATATATTTTTTTTTATAAATTTTAATTTAATTAAAATTTATAATTTAAATGAGATTTTGTGGTTAATTTTAGATTAAAATCATTTGGGTTAAACTAAGGTTAATGAAATTTCATTTTTTTTATATGTTAAAATTCTGACAACAAATTCAATTCAGCAGAATAAAAAAATAAAACAAAGTTTTTCTTTTTATTTCTTTAATTAGAACTTTTTTTATCATTTTCATACTGATTTATCGTATACTGAAACGACATTTCTTATTAATAAATTATTTATTTATTATACAGCGAATGCAATTCACAAACTTTCGCCACTTACTTAATAATAAAAAGCAACACAATTCCTGTATTGTCAATGTGTTTCATTAACATATATAGAAATTTTATTATTATTATTTTCTTTTTATTATCACTTCCGTTGAAGTAAAAAAAAAACTGGAAAAAAAAATCTTTTTATGTTGAAATGATTAATTAGAAACATGAAACTTTGCTAGAAAAATATAAATATAGATTGTCATTTATGATTTAATTTTTTATTCGTTATATACAAAAAAAATGTTAGTCATTTTTATTATTATAAATTAAGGGTTTCGATAATGATCTGAATCTTAATTGGTATAAAATAGAAAGTTGTTGATATATACAGACAGAGTCAAAGGTAATAAATGTAAATTAAAAAATAAAAAAGAATAAAATTATTATTATATAGGAATTAGCTTCCGTTTTATTATTCTTGTCTCTAGCCAAAAAAAAAAAAATAAATTCTCGTTCAGTCACCCGTAGAAAGAATTTAAAAACATATCGAATTGAATAAAAAAAAATTATTTTTTTTCGCTTTACAAACATGATTATAGAGGAAATATTGTTAAAAAGTTTTCTTCAACGGAATTAAATAAAAAAAAAAAATAATCGTAAACGAAACGAAAGAAGAAAACATAATCGTTAATATAAGATTTCTCGGTGATGCTCCTTATGAATTAAGAAGTATTTCCATCTATTAACACAAACAACTCAACTTAACATTATTTTCGTTTTCACGATTTTATGTTATTGCTATACGGCTGATATTGTTGTTGTTCACCCTAATAAAGATGCACTGGGGAAGAGACCCGTTGTGATTTCAGAACGATAAACATTCATTAGTGAAGAAAACTGACATAAAATAAAAGCAACCCTATGTATTATATAAATAAAAACAAAACAAAGAATCTAATAGCGAAAAATGTAGCAACAACATAAGAATGAAGAAGAATAAGTAACATAACATAACGTAACGTAAAGACAAAAAAAAAATACAAATTTTATGTTGAAATATAACATAATACTAAGACGATGAACGTTACAAGTTACCCAAAAAAAAAATAAACAGAAAAGATAAATAAATAAATAAAAATGTAAAAAAAAGGAAGAAAAAAAAACATAAGAAGCACAAGGAAAATGTAGTACAGTTAAATGAGTGGCACACCGGTTAAGTTGATCCACCCACGATGAATCACAACAAAAGACATAGTCGACAACGTTCAAGCGCGTTATTTTCTACTTTAATAAATATTTTCAACCCCAAAACAAATATCTATATACATGATACCATTTTCATATAAGTTCGTCAAGTTTTCCTTTTTTTTTATTTTTCCTTCATAAAATGGGCTGGGCTAGGCTCTTTGAACTTCTAAAAGGTAGCGAGTTTTGTGGGTTTCAGTTTTCTATACAGAAATTTATTTGGGTATGGTTTTGATATCTAATATCATCTTACAATACACCGCAGACGATTTATGTATATTGCACGGCTTATTAATGTGCCAACTAACAAAAACTCTTATCAGTTAAACAATAGAATAACTGACTTTACTTCATACGAAAAAGTAATATTCACTAAAAAATTCAAACATTACATATTAAGTAAGAGATTTAAAATTCAAAAAAAGCATAAATAAATAAAAACATTACCATGTGCTAACATTAAAAGTATAAAAGAATTATTATTTAACAATTGGCGAAACAGTGTAATAAAACAGAAAAAAAAAACCAAGACTAGTTTATTTAATGCTTCTGAATGTTCTTTTATCATTTTTTTTTTTGTTAGCATAAAAACTTTGTAGAATAAATTTAAGGTAGAAAATAAAAAAGAAAAATACTGAAATTTATTTCATTCAATGAATAGTACTAGTCTACCAGTTAAATAATGTATTCCAGTTATCCTTAAATGATAATCGTTGAAAGTAGTAACCATCTCTACACAAAACCGAAATCTGTTTGGATTGTAAAATTTGTTAATACTGTAACGTCCGTCACGTCCATAAAATCACATTTAAATTTAGATAAATTACCTGTCGTCACTGTTCACAATTTGGGCTCGTTTCTATAGCTTTTTTGCATTAAACAAAAAATGTACAAAAATAAAATAACAAAACTTTCGTCCTTGTTTTAAAAGAAAATTATTTTTTTTATTTTTTTTTTGGCTAATTTGACCGAATTATTCAAACTTTGGATCAATCGTCGAAAAATTTGCATAAATATATTTCTTTGAAATATATTTTTATTTTTTTTTAATTTTATTTATATTTGGTGGAAACCACAAAATGGGTTTTTATATGATTTTTAAGCATTCGAATAGAAAAATGTGATAAAAGGAAGTACAAAGTAAGGCTGTGGTTTTTGCTTTTGTTTCTTCCTATCCATACAAAATGATATTATGATTAGTAAAAGAGATTAAAGTTATTTCTTTTCTTTTTATTTATTCGTTACCCTAACAATTTATTTTGATTTCATAAAAATTATTCAAAAATTCATTTATCTAAATCATGAAAGATTAACAAACTTTATTCATATTTATCGCAGTATAGGGAAATTAATAAATTAAGCATCATTGTCTTCGTTTAAAAGAATTCTATCTGTCATAAATTGTTTTTTTTCTTTTTTTTTGCTACCTTTTAAACTAATTGCATTATTTTGTATTTTTGAGCATTGCATCATTTTATCTGTGCTTTGATTATAGAGAGATCAAAACTACTTTGCTTAATGAAACTTTAATCGAAAATATTATTTTCAAATGAAAAACATCAATTTCATTTGTTATGGTTGCACAATTTCAATTAATTTTTCAACAGTAATATTTCTATTTGTTTAAATCATAAATTTTAATTAATAAAAAAATTGCTTTTTTTTTTCTTTAAATAACTACAGAAAAAAAATGTGTATGAATCATAAAATTTCTCAAGAATATTTATGAAATATTTGAAAAGTCAGTGAAGAATAATGAATTCTATATAAAATAAAAGTTTCTTTCACAATTTAATTTAAAACCATTGACAGGGTTCCGTGTTTTGTATTTTTCTTTTTAAAAACAAAAGGGAAAAAAGTAAAAACGAAGAAAAAGGTAATTGAAATACATTTTGATTATTTGGGAAATCAAAAAAGAAAGAAAAAAAAAGGTATTTTGTATTGTTAAATTGAAATTTTTTAAGGTAAAAAAAAAAGTTTCCATTTAGGAATTATTTTTTCAATTATTTGCATGCGTTCACGAAGCTTTAAAAAAAAAATTAAAACAAAAAAATAATACAAAAAGGTCAATTTTGATTGAATATAGCGAACGTATTTTCGCATTATTTTTTGATGATGAAAGCTCATCATTGTTCTTTTATTCAAGACTTTAATTAATGAACACTTGAATTTAACTTTTTTTTTGTGTGTTTCATTTTCATTTTAAATTAAAAACGAAATTAATGATTTTTTAAATTGTAATTAATTAATAGAATAAAAAATTATGATACGTATTTGTCACTGAAAACTTATTTCATGTTAATAAAATGAATTCTACTGTCATTGTTCTTAACACAGCATAGTTTTATAGCTTAACACAATGTCATGGTAAGAAAACCGTATCGAAAAACTCATAAAATATAACGCTCTTAAAATCTATTTGACCAATTTGATGGATCCTTGTGTCACATTAAAAATAATAAAGAAATAAAAATAGAAAATGTGTTTCAAATGTGTGCTTTTTGTCCTTTTGACAAAACTATTAAATATTTTATTACAAAATTCTTCATCTTTTTTTTTTTTTGTATTTAAAAAATATCAAACACAAATTCTCTGCACACAGGGTTAATCAATTCATTGTCTATAAAATGTTTAACGATAGTTACCGAAAAAAGAAAATAAAGGAGATAAACAATTAAGTTGTTTAGCAAACCGATGCACTTCCTTCCATAAAGCCATATTTTGTTTTTATTGAAAATCCATAACAAAAGTCATGGATGTAGATTTTTAAATAAAAATCACCCTATCGACTTTCAAGAAGCATTCAAAAAAAAAACGTTTATCTTGCGAGAAGCAACAAATATATTCATTTTTTTTTCTTTTTCAATAATAAACAAGAAAATTGTTTTTTTATTTTATTTTTTAATATTTAAATGCATAGCAATAAATAACGAAGAAATTCAAATAAAATAAATTTTCTATCAATTTTCCTATCTTTATTATTTGAGTTTTTATTCTTTTATTTAAATTATTATTATTATTATTTTATTTTTTATTATAAACGAAAATTGCTTCCCTTTATTGTCGATATTACCAATATATGTGGTTTATTTTACCCAGGAGAATTAATTTCTGCATGCGTAGTTTTTAATGCTTTAAACAATAATGTAAATACGAAATAGATGAAAAATAATAAATAAATACAAAAAAAAAACCGTTAAAAGTTTAAAGGTGTTAAAAAATTAATAAAATAGAAATTTCTTCAAATAAAAATACAAAAAAATTACAAAACAACATAAAAAAATAAAACAAAAAAATCTTTTTGTAAAAATGTTAAAAATGCCATATTATACCCTAAAGCTTCTGTATGAGGATTACAACTTTTATTTTTTTTTTCATGTTTATTTTTTTCTACATATTTTTGGTTAATATTTTTTTTGCATCCCTCTCCAATAATTTTTTTTTTCTGCTACTCGCAACATATCGAATATGCCAATCATATATTGCTTTAGGGAAGTCAAAAAAAAAAAAGAAAAAACAAAAAAAATTAAAAATAAATAAATGAAATAAAAAAATAACAACAAATAAAAAATAAAAAATAAATATATTATATGCAAAGTATACGTAACATAAACAACAAAAGCTTATTCCAACATATAAAAGCCGGAAGGCCTTTCCCACTGATTATTACCCAAAAAAAAAAAGGCAAATAAATTCATTCTGTTGCGTTTACAATATTAAAACAAAACAAAAAAAAAAACACAAATAAAATGGTAGCAAAAAAAAAAAGTTTTTAAAAATAATATCAAAATTAAAAAAATAAAAAACAACAAAAGCTTTTCAAAGTTGCGTAATAACTGACAACAGAATAAATATATATATATGCAAAGAAAGTCACAAAATTTCTCTCAATATTAAAATTAAATAAAAAAAAATTATTCTTTGACCTTTTTGTATTATAAAAAAAAAGCTTTATTCCATTGAAAATGCTTCCATAACTTAACAACTATTAATAACTTGTAATGCAATTATATTTAAGATTTTATTTTTTATTACTAAACACTGGCATTTAAGACCAAAATAAAATTGCTCACATGCAACATGACAAAATAATAATAAAAATAAAAAACTTAATTAATTAATGACAAGAAAAACGAAAAGCTTTTCTTATAAATAAATTTAATTATGTGCATTTTAATGTTGCATTTAATACAATTATATAAAAATAGAAAAAAGTTCAAGGTATTTGTACATAAAATTGAAGAAAAAAAAAATTTATTTTTAAATTTTAAATCTAAATCATAAATGGAAAACATGAACTTTAATAACGTGAAATTAATGAATAATAATAAAAAATTAAATAATTTATAAATGTTAATGTGTAATGCATACAATTGTAAATTAAATGCATGTTTAATAAAATAGTTAAACTATTATTCAGGGACATATTGGCGGATATTTAAGTTTTTTTTTGCTATCTTAAATAATGTGTCAAAAACAAATAATAACGATAATAATAATAACGATAATATATGACTAACCTGTCATGTTACCTTTATTACTTTCATTAGTGTTTATCAATTTACATTGTATGAAATTCTCATTAGCTTAACTTATATGATTGAACAAATTTGTATACAAGTTATTATTTATAAACATTTTAAAATGATTGACATTATGTAAATCATTTATTATGGGCACTCTAAAGTAAGAACAGAAACAAATCCTTAACAAAATATTTTATGAAAATACATATTTTGTCGGATTTGTACATTTTTATTGATTTAATTGTAGAATTTTACACAATAAACGTGTGTCTACTATAGATATTAAATATATGTATATATAACCAAAAATAGATTAAAGAAGTAAAATTTAATTTATTTCTTAATCTAAATATTATTTACATTTTATGGTTTATGCAAAAGCCGCTTATATCACAGCATATCTAAGTAAAACATAATAATAATAAATAAAAATAAAAAAAAATCCACATACATTATTATCGCCAAAACACCTGCAATATTCACTTTAAACTTTTACAGTCTTCTTTTTATTTAATAATATTTAAATATGTTGGAATACTAAATATCTTATTTTACATAACATGACACAATCAAATTCAAATCATTCAAATTCATATTTATATTCATAGAGTAAATACAAAGTTAACTAGAAATTATGTAAATGTCAATATTAATTAAAAAATATATATAAATAAAAAATAAAAAATAAATCAAAACAGCACTGTTGAATTTATATAAAATTTTATTTTCAGATAAGAATAAACATAGTTTTCTGTAAACAACAAATAAATAAAAAAAAAAACCATAAATAGAATATTTAACATTGTTGAGCTTTTAAACAACAATAAAACTTTTTTTTTCTTTTTTTTTTGGATTTTCATTTTTTATTTGATGTATGACGTGCAATTTTTTAAGTCACGCAATTTTTGAATTTATTTTTATTAATTATATTACTGTTAAATGTCGCAACTTAAGTTTTGTGATTTTTTCTTTTTTATCGAATGTATGTATATATAACCGGATGGTATTAGAATTCTTTTCCTTTACCTCGATATTGTTATTTTTATTTGCTTGTAAAAAGCATTGTACTAACATGTTAATCACTCAATGATTAAAAACATTTTAATCAATAATTAATTAATTCATTTATTTAGTTGTAAATTATTACATTAAATTAATTAAATAAAAAAGGTATTTTAAAAATGAATAAATATTTACGAATATCGATAGAAAAAAATATAAAACTTTTAATACTAAAATGAACAAGAATAATAACACATTTAATTTTTTTTTTTTTTAAAGCCATTAGCCATCTGCCTGATTAAATTTGTGAAAAAAAAAATGTATAATATTAATAAAAGCACATTATTCTGTCAACACCCAAACAACATCTCATCCCTTTAATCAATTGGTATAAATAAATTTTCATTAAATAAAATAATGTTATGTAACAATTAATCGAATTGTTTAGGTTATAAATTTAATAAAGTGAATTTAAATTAAAATACGTTTCAATTAAAAAAAATAAAATTAAAAAAAAAGACATACAATGCAACAAAAATTATTAAAACAAAGTGAATTAATTGTTGGTCACATAAATTTATATTAAAAAAAAAAAAAATAAATAATAATAATAAAATTGAAAAGTAATCGATTTTTGGGGTATATTTCTGGGGAGGTAATACTGGGGATATATATATATATATATTTATAATTTTTTTACATGTTTTTATTTTTAAACATATAATTAAATGAAAATTATTGTTTTTTTCGTTAATAATTTATTTATTTATTTATTAATAATGTTATTTTTTATTTTTGTATTTCAGAATATTTGATGACAGGAAGTCCACGAACTGCCGGATATCCGGCCAGATCACCAATGTCCAATGGTCCACAAAGTCAACACAGGTGAGTGTGTCTCTATTTCCATATAAATAATTATTTATTTTAAAAGTTTATTTTTATTATAAATAAATAATTATTAAAATTAATTTAAAAGCACCCTTTAAATTCCTATTTTATTATATACATATGTACTTATATAAGTTTAATTAAGTTTTCATTTATTTTTAATTATAAAACTCGTACAATTTACCTTATTACAACAGTTTACACATAATTTAAATGATTCTCTCTGTAAAATCTACAAAAAAAAGTTTAAGATTATTGTACAAATTTTCAATTCTTTTTATTTTTTTTTTTTGTATTTCCCATATTGTTCAACTTTATTTTGTGCCCCATCAAATACAGCCTCTCACGCTTTTGTTATATTTATTTATTTATTTATTAGGTTTCTCGGTACTTTTTCCTTTTATGTTTCAATTCAAATGTATTAAAACGTGTTTTTTTTCTTCTTCTTTTTAAATACGTAGTTTATTTCCTATATTAAAAATTAAAAAAAAAAACACATTAATTGTGTGCTAACACACTGCGCTTTGTTTTCGTTTATTTTACAAAAAACAACATAAAAAGATAAAGGAAATCATATAAATGTTGGAAAAAAATTTCTTTATTTATTATAAAAATAACAAGAAAATTGTAATCAAAAATCATTTGTATGATAAAATGAATAATTGAAAACCAGTAGCAAAAAAAAAAAAATAATAATGGTAATGGTAATTTTAAATAGAAATTTATTAAGCATATTGAATTACTAAGGTTTGATTTTGATTGTTACGCTTAGGGGATTCTAGTAGTATAACCGTGTTTGTATTAAACGATTTCATTTTATTAATTAAATTTATTTATTTAACTAATAAAGTGTTTCGATAACGATATGTTACCAATCCAACAAAAAAAAAAAAAAACAGAAAAAAAAGAAAATCCTTTGAATAACGCTTTTGTTTCAAATTTTATTGTATTTTTTTTTTTTCCTTTGATATAATAATTACAAAATTCCAAAAAAAAAACGAAAAAAAATGAGTTAATTTCTTTATAATCATTTTTATCACCATATTATATTTATAGTAATTTTTTTATATTTTTTAAATATTGATTATAATAAGCTTTGTTATTACTGATATTCGGATAAAATTAATTAAAAATATTTATCGATTAATTTATTTATATTTTATGATTGACATGATGTCGCAGTTTTTTTTTTTTTTTTTTTATTTATTCACTATATCGATAAATATTTGAATTTTAATTTTTTATTTATTTAATTTATATAGAATGAGTGAGTAATTAAAAATAAATTTAATAAAAATAAAAAAAAAAATATATATTTTTTTTGTTGGTTGTTTATTTACGTCATTAATGAAAACAACAGGAATTTTTTGTTTTCTGTGTGAGTGTATGTGTACTAATATCAAAAATAATGTAAAACTAATAAATCATCAATAAATATCAATTAAAAACGAAAAAAATTAAAAAAAAAAGAAAAAGAGGACAAAAAAAAAATTAAACAAATTAATTAAAATTTTAAAAACAAAAATAAATTTATTTTTGTTAAATAAAATTATAATTTAAAAAAACAAAAAAAAAATCTAATTAATTAAATAAAATAAAATCGATTGTATGTTTATTATTGTGCAAAGTAAAAGCTTTATCCATGGGTTAATCAAAATATTATTTATTCAACTTTCTATTTCTTAATTAAATAATTTTTTTTCTTTTTTTTTTAACAATCTGTTACAAACAAAAACACCCAACAATCGTAATAATACCACAAAACAACAACAGCAGCAGTTAGAACAGTAACAAAATACTCAAAGCAAAGTGTTTTTAATTCGTGTTTTCATTACAATTCAGTAGTTTAGTATTGTTAAAGCTTTTACTTTTAATTTTACATCAGAATCTCACACCTTTTCAAGATGAAAATAATGAAAAACATGCGGTTAAAAGGGTTTCTTTTTTTGTTCGTTCTGTACTGAAAATTAGTTGTTATTTTATTATTACAAAAGTAGTACATTTATTATTTTCTAAATGGTAAAATAAAAGTAGAAATAAAACGAAGCTTTTTCTTTTCCATTTTTTTATTTTTATTTTATTTAATCACATTTCAATTTCATGTTTTCTGATTTTTTCATTTCGTTATTGTTATTATTTTTGCATTAATATATTTCTATATTAAAATTCAAACCGTTTCGTTATTTATATATATTTTACTGTACTGTACTGTACTGTAGTGTACTGTACTATAGTATACTGTGCACTGTGTATGTCTGTATATATTTTTGTTATTAAATTTGATGTATATTGTTGTCGTTGATGTGATTTTTTTTTATAACTATCATCGTAATACATTTAATGCATAAATAACAGAAGCTTTTAGTCACACAACTTTTTTTTTCTTTTTTTTTTTTTTTTTTCATTTTAATATTTTACGTGGTAAAAGCTTTTCTCTTTTAAATAATTTTTAAATCAATAACATAAAAATAAATAAATAACGAATCAGAGAAAATTATATAAATATATATATATATATATATATATGTATAAGATTGATATAGATGTTTTGATTAACAACAAATAATAAACATATCCATTCGCAAAACTAGTAAAGAATAGAAAATAAAAGCCTATTTTAACGAAATAACTCTAAATAAAAGTTAAAAGAGATGAAGAAAAAAAAAATCCATTAGTGACCCATTCGCGTTACATATCATTCTGTTCATAGATTTTTTTTTTATTTTTGCACTATATTCTATAGAATACAGCACTCAACGTATCATTTGATAAACTTATAGATTCAATATTACACATATACAGATGATGTGAAAAAAAAAATAATAAAATCGAAAAAATAACCAAAAAGAATAGAAAAAATCTAAATGAAGAAAACTTTGAAATGATATTGATATGATGAAATTACTAGAAAACAAGAGAGAATGGGATATTAGGGATGAGAAATAGCTATTTCTGATATAAATTGTTGATTTCTAAAGAATTGTTTTATGTGATATAAAGAACTTAATTGCGTCAACATATACGCCTGTTACAAAGTTGATTACTATTGCCAATAGTTTTCTTAAGAAATAATGGGTTGAGTTGATGGACTTTTCCTGATTATTAGATAGACAGGCTGGTGTTATTTCTTAATGCTTTAAGGGTTTTATTTATTTATTTTTTATTTTATTTTATTTTATTATATATTCTGAGCAAATAACTACTAAATACTATTGTTCGTTTTTATTTAATCTCATGATTGGCACCGTTCTTCTTAAATTTGTTACCACAATTTCAAGTATTCCCAACAAAAAAAAAAATGAAAGCACAATGGGAGGTTAAACTTTGGTCTTTAGTTGGAAAATTTGCAATAGGCTATCTCATTAATGGTTCGTCTATTGTAACAATTGTCCACTGTTTGTTCCATATAACTATAACCAGCTTTATCTTTTTATCTAACAATCTATCTATCTATCTAGGTAATTGTTGTTATTCTCTTTATGCATATCGAACACAAGGGTTTGACACATGTATAATTATATTGCAGAATTTAGTTATACTATATGTGGGTGTAACATAGGTACAAAATTATATTAAATACCCAATACCTGCAGAAGGCACATTGAAGCTAGATAATGCCTCAGGATTATTCACTATTTCCATATAAATAAATTTATCTTTATATATATATATATATATATAGATATATATAGATATATAAGCACAACTGTTAGTGTCGTTTCGGTCATCTAACATTTACTTAAAAATATATCTGTGTCCTTTATTTGTTAATATCTCTTCATAGAGACCATACGATGCGATATAATAACAATACAATACGATATGTAATCATACTACGTTGATATCAAAAGCTTTAAACAATTTATTTTCTTTTTCTTTTTTTATATATATTATTAACAAACCAGTATAATGTAATGAAAATTATATCTCATCATAATATTCTATGGTTTAAACATTGTTTTATATGTAAAACTAATTACAATGAAAATTATATAACCTTTAACTATACATAAAGTGATAACAATGATTGCATAAGGACTATATTGTGGTTGTTGTTGTTGTTGTTGTTGTTGTCGATTTTCACTTAACTCTTCTTTTCAATACTTTTTAACGTTATATGTTTTTTAAACTTTCGTTGTGTCTGTCGTCCGTTAATATTAAAATATTAAATAAAATGTTTCATTATCATTATTAAAAAAAAGGGAAAAATCGAAGTCATTGCACTCTATGTATACGATTTTTTCCAAATTGAATTTTCTTCTAAAATTAAACAAAAAAAAAAAAAATCCTTATTAACCGAATAACAATTTAATTTAAAAATTAAATCATGCATTAAAGTTATATGTCTATGTTTAAAATTTAATTTAATTAAATTCTCATTTAATTGCTTAATTAAGTTTCTCTAATGATTTTCACTTAAAATAGAAAATTTCTTTTTGTAATTAAAAACCGTAAAATAAGAAATTTTATTATATTTTAAATGTAAAATCATTAGTTTATAATAAAACACCTAAAAGCACAAAATTTTTGTTTATTTTGTTTTGTGTGTTTGTGTGTATATATAAATTTTGTTTACAATAAACACCAGCAACAAAATTGATGTATAAAATACAATTGTCTAGCCTTTTTGGCCAATGAAAGAATTAAATTAAACAGAGCACATTTTAATTTTAATCAAAAAACAACAAGCAACAAAGAAAAAATAAGGGAGAAAAAATAAAATAAAATAATCTTATGTAGAAGAAAGGACAAAAAAAACATGATAATTAGATTTTCGGTGAAAAGGATACAAAGTTTCTAAGCAAATTAAATAAAGAATATATTTCGAATATATGAAAAAGGTTCATTTCACTTTGACATACACAAACATAGAGTTTTCTTCTTTTTTTTCTGATTGTTTTTACTTAACTTAAAAAACAATCAACATGTGGTTTTATAATTAAAATGATATTACCATTGGGTAACAAAAAACGACAGAAAATTTAATGAAAATTGGTCTCTAAATTGCTATAAAAGATGCATATTAGCTAGATGAATGAAAATGAAAAAAAAAAAAAAAACTATGAGAATGGGTTGACTGAATTGACTAAAAATTGTATCCTTTAATGTTAATTAGATATAATAAAGATAATTATGAAATAATATTTATTATCTGTGTACCGATAGACCCATAAATGTTGTTTTGAGAAATTTTTAATAAAGTTTTTTCAGTGTTTTTAATTACAATTGTTTTGCTATTCTGTTCTAGAAGAGAAGTAAATGTAATTATACAATCACTCTTTCATTTCCCTATTACACATAAAATATTAAATCAGTAAAGGATTATCCATAAAATTACAAAACCATATTTGAAAAAATATATTTTCGCTTCCTTACTTCTATCTCTATTATTAATATAATTCTTGTTTTTTTTTTATTATAATTTCTACTCTAATTTTGCACAATGTTATATTAATATCAAGATAGGTATATAGACCACCCTATATGGTTTTTTGTTATTACAAATTAATTATTTAAAATTAATTTTACCTTATATCTTCCGGTACTTTTAATATTAAACCTTATATTACCTTCGTTAGAAATATATTAGTTTTGTTTTATTTAATAAGAACAGAATCGGAAATAAAAAGAAACAAACCAAAAAAAAATTCATAACACCATATTAACTTATTAAATTTTCATGGTTATTATAAAATTTTATATACAAAAATAAAATAAAAATACAGAAGTACCATCAACAGTACACATATTATATTTTTAATGAATTGAAACGAATATATATTTTACTATTTGTAAAAATTATTTATTCGCCCATTCGCCCAAGTTGAAATCATTAATTTTTCTTTCGTGGGAATTTTCAATTTTATTATTTAATTAACGTACATGACCTCCCTAAGTAATTGTACAACACATATACTTTAAAGCTTTTATTCATTAATTTATTAATTATTTCAGGTATTTCACATATAAAATATTTTATGTACATAAAATTTTAACGATTAAATGGTTTTGCTTAGACATAATTTAATTAAATAAAAAAAAAAAATTCCTAAAATTTTACGAAAATTCTTGATTTAACTTTTTAATAATAATAAATAACAAGAGACGAATAGCAAACATTAGTCAAAATTAATAATAATAATTTAATAAATTAGTTTTAAAAATAAAAATCGCAAAATTCATTGTTTTATGATCAAATATATATAAAATTTAAATTTTATGTAATAAATGTAATCATAAATGTTCCCATATGGCGGTAAACATATACAAGATTCATTATAAATTATCTTTAAAATATATATATATTTTTTTAATTAATATTTACATGTGTTTGTTACATATAAATAAAAAGGAAAACATTTATTTTCGGGTATGTAAAAATACTCTGGTCGTATTTACATTATGAATATTTAATTATACGGACGGTCCTTTTAGGTAGATTTTTTATTTTTTTGTTTTCTTGTTTTTTTATAAAACGCTTTGATCAAGGGCAGTAAGCTCCCTTTATTTGTTAAGCATAATATTAGACTAATAAATATATAAACGGATATGAAGTAGTCATCCTAATACAACTACCAATTACCACCATTGAAGTTGATTTACTTTTCCTTTGCTTTTTTTTAAAAGCTTTTAACTTTAAATTCAATTTAATTTCCTATTCTCTCATATTATTTATTAATTTGTTAAATTGATTGAAACTCTAATTGCAATTAATTAATATAATCCTGTTATTATTAGCTATTGCTTCCTTTAACAATTGATTTCTATAATAAAAATTATTTTGTTAAAAGGAAAAAAAATCCAAAAGAACGTCCAGCATGTTTGAATATTGTTGAAGGAAAGATTTTTTTTTTTTTTTTATTTTCTTTAGCTACAACAATGACTCGTTAGATATTTTTATTATTATTATTTTTTACAAGTCTAGAAATTCTATATAGATAAATTTTTATTATATAAAAGAATGGATCAAACCCTATTCCAAAAAAAAGAAAAAATACGCTAAAAAGGGAACAATATTGCCTATTACCGATTACAAAAAAAAAATAAATAATAAGGAAAAAAAAAACGGAAACTAACAGCAACCGTCACCCCATTTAGTGCCACCATAATCACATACTTTTTGGACTTTTGTCTATCTAAATATAAAAAAAATGTAATAATAAAGCTAACAATTTTGTCTCGCTATTTCATTGTTATCCACGCGAGCACATAACACATCAACGCACATATGGTTAAGAATATTATGACAGCGTATCTATAATAAAACATAACTAAACGAAGTGGTCCAAAAAAAAAAGAAAAAAAGAAAATATTCATGGATGGTGAAGGTTAAAAAAGTGGAAACCAATCGTTTAGTTTTCTTATAGAAAATAACCGAACAGTGTATGGACTGTTTGAGACTTCTAACTGTTAGGCGAACCGGCTAAAAGATTTCTCTTTTTTTTGGTTGTTGTTGGACAAAAAATAAAAAGAACAAAAAAAAAAGAGAAAAGGGAAAATAAATGAAATACATTTTAGGCGAACAAAAGAATTGCATCCGGTTGCTGTCGTTGTTATAGAAACCTAATAGCCCCGAAGGGCGCATCCTTATAACATTTTCTCGACATTTTTCCGTATTTTTCTTCGTTTTTTTATATTTTAACTACTCTCATTTTATTAGTAGTATTATTATTATTATTATTATTATTATTATTATTATTATTATTATTATTATATATAAGTATATAATGCATCATATGCTTATGTTGTACGGTTATTATAACTTAAAGGCACTTACCTTATCATACCACAAATAAACATAAATATACGAGCGACATGAACAAATGCGCGTTTATGTTATCTCTTCCTTTATTTAATTTCTATTCTTTGTTCAAAAAAAAGAAAAAAAAAATGTATTTTTCCTCCATACTATACTACACTCAACAAATTGTACAAGTTTATTTAATTAATAAAAGTTGGAATAGAATGCGAAAGTAAAAGCAGATAAGAACAATTGTTGTTTGTTTATATTGTGTGATGGGCGCAACAGGATATCATCCTAAAGGTCTTTAACAACATATATTTCCGACTGCACTATACCATTTACGTGTTAATATTAAAACGACGATGACAACAAAACCGACTATGGATTGTTTGTTTTAATAGAAGATTTTTCATCATTTCATTTAACGTTTATTGTTTATTATTAAATAGCTGATGATGGTTGAACCGTCAATGAAAATAATTGCACGTTTGTACAGATTGTCAAAGAAAGTAAATTAAGCAGCAACAACAACAAGGGTAGAATTTATAAACAAAAAAAATATCGCACTAATACCATAGATAGAATAAAAAGCAATAAGACGTTCATGTATTGTTTTTAGCATTCCTAATTATCTTGTTGACTATTTTTCTTAAAGTAATAAATTTTCCTTTAATAATTTTACATTTTCTCTATCTTTACTCAATTAAGTAAATTAGATCGCGTTTTAATTTCATATTAAAAAATAATATTAAAAAAAAGTAAGAAAAAAAAGCAAATTTTTGTTGATACGATGGTTGTACGTTGACACAAGTGCAGGCGTTTTGTATGATTAATTAATAAAATGCTTGTTGAGTATAATTTTGAAGAGGTAAAACAAGTCAATTCAACCCTTTTTCAATTAAGTTTCTGCTCTCTTTTCCTCTTTTCTTTTTTTTTTACTACGTTTAATCAATTAAATGTCTGGACTTGAAAATACATTATTTCGATAAATTAAAAAGAAAAATTATAAGCAGCCATGAATTACACATGGATTTTCATTGTTTTTGTCATCAAAAACTAAAGAAACCACAATCAAAAAACCATTTTAAACTAAATGCATATATGGTTTTATCATTTTCAATGGATTTTTTTTTTTAACTTTAAATAATGAATACGAATTTGTATTCGACAAGATATCGCGTCGCAAATGTTAAAATGAGCGTTTTATTCATAATATAAAGTGAAAAGTTTTTTTCTTTTCTTTTTTTACTAATCGTCAAATATAATTCATGTTTTCGTTGTTTTTCGTTTATGTTATATAAAAAAAAAATTATCTAGTCCTTAAACTGTACGAGAGTTTTTATTAATTAATACCAGAAGTAATAAAAAATGTGTTTAACATGCATAAAGTATAGCACCCCTCGGTACTTATATTAATGATTTTTTTTTCCACCAAAAAAAAAAAAATAACTAAAATGTTGAGCAATTAACAAAAATCAGCTGGTGCGATAATTTTTTGAAGATAATAATACGATAATTTTGTTAAATAAATAGAAAACATGCAACATTATATGATTGTTACGTTTTTAAAGGGGTTTATTCATTGTTTATTGACATAACGTGCGATTATCAGTCTATTCCGGCGCTTGAGTTTCTTGATTATTTTTCTTCTATTGAAAATTGTTTTTTTTGTTCTGATTTCTTTTATTTTTAATTAGAGAAAGATTTTTTGGTTTTATTTTATAACGTCTTCAAAATTAAGCTAGTATTAATTCTAGGTGTTGTATATTCAATAATTTTTTTACTATAAACAAATTGATTATTATCGAGTAAGTATTTCTTGGTAACAATAACGCTATCATATCGTCTATTCTCTATTTTATTTTTTTTTTTAACTTTTTAATAATATAGAAAAGCAAACTAAGTAAAACTAATAATAGTACGTCACTATAGTAATTATCGTTAGTTTTAAGCGTAAAAGTCTATAATAATAATAATAATACAAAATTTTCCTATATTTAAATGCAATTATTAAATAGAAAGAAAAAAAATCCAAAAATTCAAACATTTCTATAGAAATATGATGGAATATTATAGTTTAGCACGCATTTTGATAATATATTTATAAAAAAAAAAAATGTAAAAATGTGTGGACGCAACATAATCTAATTGTTAATTTTTTTTTTTCCTTTTTTTATTATTTTAAACGCACTCAAATTATTACTTTTTGTTTTTTTTTTTTCTTTAAATAAATAGTAGAAAAAAAAATACGAAAATTATTATTCAACATCCCTACAACGTGCATGTTATTATATATATATAAAAACCTTTAATACACGGGGTATTTTAATTAAAAGAACATGACGTTTACACACATGTCATTTAGAAAGTGGTTTTTTGTTATTCCAGACATTAATAACTTTTTTTTTGTTAAACCTTTTTATGTAGAATAAAAATATTTCTATATAACAAAGAGCACAAAAAAAAAACATATTTTATTTTAAACATGATAAAAGGTATAATTGTAATTAAGTTTATCATCATGTGTTCCTGCTTATAGTTACAAATTTATTTCTTTATGCTTAAACAAAGATTTTTTCTTTTTATTCATAATTTTCATTCACTTTTAACATTGGATTTTCGTTTTTAATTTAAATTATTTTTTTTTTTTAATGATTTATTGATTCTAAAAAAAATTCAACATTATGTCCATCACAATCCTTTCGTTAAAATGCTTTAAATATAAATAAAGAAAAAAAAATCTGTAAGCTTAAACGTGATGTGGAGACGGAAAGAAAAGAAAATATTTCTGAATTAATTTCTAATTGTCGTTAGAATTTAGTTTTATTTATTTTTACTAGTTCAACAATTACATTTGCCTGGCAATATCTGTTCTACTGCCAAAAACCATCATATTCAGATTTGAATTTATAGATTTTTTTTTATTATAATATTCAACAAGGTTTTGTCTGGTACTGTCAACTCATATAGTTGGTGTTATCAGAAAATCCAGACTCGCACTATCGTAAAATATAATGTTCAAATCTTTCTTTTATGTATTTGTATTTTTGATGCAAATAAAGAGAAAATAATTTCACTTTATAGTGGTTTCATTCTGTGTTTTTGTCGTTTTTTTTTTTTTTTTGTTTTTTGTTTTTAACAATGAAAAATTGGCAACAAAGCCAATCAGATGGTAAGCTTTTGAATTAACTAAAAAATATAAAAAAATGAGAAAAACTTTTAATGGTTCACATTTAAACTGTCATTATGGAAAGTCACTTGCCACACTCATCTTTATATAATTTTTTTTTTTTCTATTCATTTGACAAAAGATGTCAAACTGAATCAAAATTATAAATGAAAGCAAAAAAAAAAAAAAATTAAATTAAAAAAAATCAGAAAAGTTCCTTCTGTCACGTCTCATAATAACACAATGCTATAAAGAAGAAAAATTCTTAAAAAAAAAAAAAAAAAGTTAAAACATAAGGAAAATACAATTAGAATTTTCATGAAAAATTAATTGGTTTCATTTTTCTCTTTTATTAATATTATTATTATTATTATTATTATTATTTGTCGTTTTTTATTATTATTATTTTTTTTTCGTTATAGCATAAAGCCGCTTAAATTTACGTTTATTTTTTCGTCAGCGTTTTTATTTTTTAAAGAATAAAAAAATTAAGTTTAACATGACACTTTGCTATTCTTGATGAATGTTATTAAAAAAGAATTATTTCTCATAAAAGCATCATCAACGCTAAAGAAGCTTTAGACAAAAAAAGCTTCAAAAAAGCTAAATAATTTGTTTGTTTTTTTTAATCTTGACATCATTAACGGTATGGCAATATTTTTGTGACTTTTTTAAAACAATTTTAAACAGAAAAAGAATTAAATAAAATGAATCCAACGTAACTCAATCGAAAATATTATTTTTTCCATCCGTTTAACATAATAATTAATCATTTCTACATCAATTAGAATCGACAAATTAGTCTTTGTTAAAAATAAATAAGAGTTTAAGCATGTCAATAAAAAGAAAATTATTGAAATTACAACAAGTAGAAGAAACTAAATAAAGAATAAAAAAAAAAAAATTAAATAAATTTTAAACAAATATTTGAAATAAAGTGTTAAACAATATGCAAATAATTTTCTATATAAATAAACCATCATCATATTAGTTAAGCCAACTGTAAATTGTTGAATATTTTAAACAACATAAATATGCATAGAATAAATATTATAAGAAAATTTTATTTATTAATAATTCATGTTATGAACGAATTGTATGTGAATGTTTTATATGAACGTCATCATATGATGAAAAATTTCTTCTTCGTCTTTTTAAACAATATTTTTTTTCTCTATTCATTTTCAGTTAGTTTTACATAATTAAAATATTATTGATTGACAAATAAATGCATTAAAAATAAATGTATGATTTTAAAAGAAGTAAATATTCTGGTTAAAAATAAAGTAAATAAACTTCGTATTTGCTTAGTCATTCTGCGTCATGGTTGATAAAAAAAAATCATTACTTGTATTTGCTGCTTGCAGAGACGAAAAGTAAATTTAATGCATGGTGGTATGATTTTTTTTTTGCTTGTTCATTATATCCATCTTAAAAAATGATATATTGAATTAGAATAAGAAAATGATAAATAAATAAATAAATAAAAATCATGTATTACCTTCATTTATGCATCATAGTTTCGTCTTTGTAATAATATCGAATAGATAGTTTGTGATTTTTTATTTTTTTTTTATTTGTATCTCCTTATAATGATAATATGACTGAATAATTTTCTTATCGTAGAAAACTAACAAAGAATTTCTTTTTTCTTTCTATTTTATATATTTGTTGAAGAAAACCGCAAAATCATATCCTGCATGCATTAAGCAAACAATTTTTTTTTTTTTTTCTTTACTTTGCTTTTTCAAAGAAGAGAAAATGTGATATTCTTGTTATCAAAGTTACTGATGCATCTGACTTTTTTTTTAAATGACTTGCTAATCATTTTCTTTAAATAATTTAATTTTAAAATATAATTATTTACTTTGGATAATAAAATAGAATTTTTTTTACGACAGTCTATGAAATGCATCTTAAGTCATATACGAATACTTTCTTTTTGCTATTGTTTTCTTCCATTTCCATTATATATTAAATTTTTCTTTTTTATATTTTATATTACAAACGACAGCATTCTAAATAATAAATAATAAACATATGCATAACGTTGGGTTGTCTTAAGAATTTATGTAAAATAAACTGATTCAGTTGCATAAAATAACTAAGAATTTCTGCATATAAAGCTCTTGTCTAGTTGAAAATGAAATGAAAACATAGAAAAAAAATAGAATTTAATTTATATTTTATTTGAAAAATGATTTAATTTTATTGCTATTAAAAAATAAAAAAATTCGAAAAAGATATAAAAAAAAAAGACAAAATGTTTTTGTGTAATAAGAGCTAGTGGAGACGCCTGAATAGTTTGTTTTTATTAAATTTTCTAAATATTCTTTTCAGGATTTCTACTCGTATTTTATACTAGCTTAGTCTGATAGTAAGAATGTTTCATGTAGTTAAATTAATTAGTTAGAAATACTAACATCGTAGAATGTTATGTGTAATAAAATCTAATTAGTCAAGTTTTCGACACTATTACTGTTGCATTATTAATTACGCATATAAGGGATTTTTATTTTTATTATTATTATTATTATTATTATTATTTTCGTATATTCATTCTCTCCGTTATATACACATATATATATATATATATATATGTATTTATTTTGTTCATTTTTGTATAATTAGTTTTACTATTAAGTATATAACCAATTAACTAACCATCCATTCAACTAACTAAATGCATATATACGCAATTTTTAACAACAAAACCACATACAATGTACAGGATAAAAGGATAATAAATTTATATTAAAGTAAATCAACTAAGTCAGTTTACTTTTAATATAAATAAATTCATTTTAAGGATATTAAATTAAGGACACTAACTAAATTTATTGTTTTAATGTAAATTTCAGTACGTTTTTTTTCCTCTTTTCCCTATACTCCCTTTTATAATCGGTTAAGATTCGCTATTAAAATATCAGCAACAAGAATTACCTATAAAATATGTAGGGAAGAGATTAAAAAATAAATAAAATTATGAGTCATAATTAATTAATGGAAATTTTACAACCAAATCAACGTTTAACGATACAACCATCATGTAGAGCTTTTATTTAAAGATTTTTTTTTTTTTTTTACTTCAATCAACACCTTAATATATGGTAGGATAGATAAAAACGATAAACATTTTTACGTTTTTTATTAATTTATTATTTTTTGTTGTTTTATTATTATTGGTGAAAATGTATGCCCTGTAATGACATAAACTTAGGTCGATGTTAACCTGAGTTAGATATTAATGGCTTTATAAAGCAGCGAAAAAAAAAATGAAAAAAGGAAAACAGATTAAAAATTTAGTAAAGAGAATATATAAAATTCCTGCATTAAAAACGTTAACCACTTGGTGAAGTTGAACAATTTTTTGGTTGGTTGATGTACAGATGTGTGTCGTCATTTGATGTCACCAGGACAAATTGGAATAACGAAAACATAGCATTTATTAAATCTATAACATTATCATAGACACCCTAGTCTCTAGTCATAATTTTTTTTTTTTTTAAGAATTATTCTCATTTTATTGATCATATAAATGCTCAACCCCCCAAAATGCGAAGTTAGGCATCAAGCAAGTAACGACATTTTTTTATTTTTTTTTTTTTGTTGTGTTCGTCTGTTCTACAAACATCGTGGTACGCATAGGATATTTCAAATGAAAACACATGAGCCTTGTGGAGATGACGGTGAAGAAGAAGTTTATTTTGTACGAAAGGTAAATTAATTGGATTCAAGTGTCAGATATTCGATATGTTTTCTGCCCCTAACAAACACAATTGTAAACCAAATAACAAAAATCATTCAAAATATATATATGTATATACATATACCGCACTAGACTCGTACTTGTCTGCTGTTATTATTAGATTCGTCTCTATTTATTATTATTATATATATACATACATACGTACATATATATATAGAGTTTCATGCACATTTCTCTATTATTTCATAAAGTCGAAAAAAAAACCGAGCAAAACACATTTATATCATTTCCTTCATTACATTGTGCTTTTTGGTTTTCCTAACCAAACAAAAATATTCTATTTCAACACGATTCGGTTATAAATTTCATGTGCATTTTATCATCATCATTGGTAAATTATTATTAAGGGTCAAATTATAAATAAAAATTATTTGTTAGGTTATTAGTCAAAAGCAACATAAAAATAAAAAAAAAATATTGTACCTTATTAAGCTTCATTTGTTGTTAACTTTATAATTGAATTATCAAATTACATTACATTTTATAGCGCTTTATTTTTAAAAGAGCTTTTTAAAGAGATTATACTTTTAATAAATAAAACCCGGGTACATTATTTTGCACTGTGCTTGAACATTTTCTGTTAGCTGCTTACTTTATTTCGTTAAGCTTCTCTCATTGAAACAGTTTTGCAACTTATTAGTAAATAATTTATCTATAATAAAGTAAAAAGCAGATTTTACAAAGTGAATTATTTTCAATAGTAAATTTATTGAACTTTAACCGAACGTGATTATATTCTATGACATCAGTTTAAATATTATCATTTAAGCTTATTTAGTGAATAATAATAAAAAAAAATCTTTTGGTTTTTTATTTGCGAATAATAAAGCTTAATATTGCTCGATGTAACCTTTTTTTTCTAGGTTTGTTTGTTTTTCGCTGAATATTCGTCTTCTTTATCTAATTTAAAAAAAAATAAAATAAAAACGAAATATTTTTTTGCGTGTTATTATAAAATGTGAAAAGATTAAAAAAAATAAATACTAGAAAGTAATAATAAAAAAAATAAAAATATTTTTTGGTATAAAAATGAATTTAAAACGAAATAAAATTCCTACACATCCAATTTGAATTCATTATCCAACCGAAAAATTATAAATGAAATAACAAAAAAAAAGTTTAATTTTATTTTTAAGCATCACTAAGGCTTGCACAATGTAACCGAAACGTAAAAGGCTCTGTTATAATAATTAAAAAAAAAAATGAAGAAAATTATGAAATCTCTCCCCATATACATTTCATGTGTTTTCATTTTCGCTTTGGGTATTTTTTTTTTTTTTTTTGCGTTGTATTTCACGTTAATTTTTGCTTACATTGTGTGTATCTCACGACTCTTACTTATCGTGAGAAAACAATCTTGATATCTTTTATATAAAAAAAAAACTTTAATTCGTGTCTTCTTTTCCACAATATAAGCAGCATCAGCAGCAGCATTAACTGTGTTGAGTATAAAATGTAAAAATTAAAAAAAGAGAGAGAGAGAAAAAAATAAAAAGCATTACAGTACAGAATTTTATTCAGCTTTTTGTATTATGTATTTACAGACTTGACTATTCGTTGTTTTTATTCCTTTACCGCATACTATACCTTTTAAAAATATAAAAAGTAAAGAAACTAAAAAAAACCACCCACACAACCACCTTGTAGCTTTCAAGTTAAACAAACCTTATTTATTTTTTTTTGTCTTCATACTTTATATTTCTTTTGTTTACACAAGACACCGGATATTGCAGGGAAGAACATTCTCAACGTTGTTTTTAAAGCCAAAGAGATACTAAGTAAAAAAAAAAATTACATGAACGTCAACTAACTTAAATAAAATCGCGTACTGTTGAAATAATTTTAACTTAAGATCATCTTCTATTGGCTGCCTTTACCTACACTTTGAATTCTTCTTTTCATTTTGCTAATTTCTGATTTTATTTTGTATCTACCGACAATTTTAAATCGTACCCATCTTATTATTATTTTTTTTGTTATTGCATATTAAAACTTTTAACAATTTTCTTTACTGGAAATAAATACAACGAAATAAAATACGAGCAAAAATGAGAAATAAATTAATCAATTTGTCATTTCTATTTTCATTTTATAATTTCTCAGGTAAATTAATCAACATTAAACCATGCAGTTTGACTGAATTTTTTAGTTTTTTTTTTATACAATTTATTAGTAAATTTATTCTGTAAATAATTTATTAATAATAAACCAGGAAGTTTGATGAAAACTGTATGAAAGCGATAACGTTGGATCGATCGATTTGTTCTTTATAACTTGATTAAAGCATTGTTTATTATAAATGCTTTTGGAATTTCATTATACATTTTTTTTGTGGCTTAATTTTTTTATTATTATAAAAAAAAAAAACTTTTGTTAAAAAACTTTATGATGCTATGTTATTTGATACGCTAAATTCTTAAATCATTTAATTTTCGTTTTAACTTTAGTAATTTGTCACCATTTTGTTATTTTCATTATCGTTGTGTTGTGTTGTGTTGTTTTCACTGTTTTATGTAAAAAAAAAAGTAGTTGGAGCAAAATTTCCGAGAAACTTTCTAAACAAAACTGAATCACTGCATTGTTTATTAAACACCCTGTTTTATCTACTAAAATTTATAGTACTTTCTAGTGTAATCAAGAGTTGAAACAGAAAAAAAAATAAAATCTTTAAATATCTTAAAAAATTAGTTAAATTGGATTTGTGAATATTAAATTTAGTATTTTTCCGGTGTAACAACAAGCGTCAGGGCGACACACAATTATCCTTATAAAGGGTAAAGACTTTGTAGTTTTTTTTATTATTATTATGTTTTGCAGTTGAAACCACAATAATAATAATAATTGATAATAATTTTTTTGTGAATTTTTTCCCTGTAATTTTGTTCAATGAAATGAAATGAGTCGCATTTTTCGTTAACATAAAGTCAAAGAAAATTCTTCGTCTTTTTTTTTCATGTATTCAACTTAACAAGATTAAAGGTTTTTCCCTTCAAATTTCGTTTTTTTTCTGCCTTCTTATAATCAAAATTTTATCAATAAGATTTTTTCTTTATTTTTATGTTCACATAACTGGAAATAATTATAATTTTTTTTTATTTTAAATTATGTTGGGCAATTCCAACGTTTTTCTTTTCTTCTTATTTTTTAACACCCTACAATAGCTGCGTTTTTTTGCTTTAGAAAAATAAATAAAAATACAAAACAGACACTGTTGGAAATGTTTATTAATCGATTAAATTACTATAGTTTAACACATAGCCCTTTTACAATATTTTTTTCTTTTTTATCACTTTCCTCTGCTTATTATAGAAAATAATTATATATTGGTTGCTTTCCCACTATACTCGCTGCAATAATAAAAGTCAATAAATTTCAATAGTAGCTTAATAAATTAATAAATAGTTAAAATTTATTGTTTTATAGGTATTAATTTAGTATAACTTCGTTTTATTTATCGCTTTCCTATTATCCATTTTTTATTTATTTTCCTGATTATTTATTCTATGCATTGTGCTTAAGTAGTGACTGTAAAATAAATTACAAACAACTCATTAAAATCGGTGAAAAATACATGCGATTATTATTATTGGTTATAAACACAAATATTGTGATTTACTTACCCAAAAAAATAATAAAAATTTAATAACTCAGCTCAGTATAAATGAAAACAAGTCAAAACTATCAACACAACTGAATACATTTTCCATTCAAAACTAGCTAAGTGAATGTTTCAATATTACAAAAAAAAAAAAAAAAACTTTTAATAATTAATTATTTATTCATCACTTTAAAAACTCTTTTTTCTTGCTTTTTTATTTCTAAATAAAGTGTTGAATTGACTGAACTTGTTTAATGTTTCGTTTTAATAAAAAAAAAACTAAGTAAAAACTTTCGAAAAATTTTTTTTATACAAAAAAAAAAAAAAATAGAAAAAAGCCATCAGCTAAAACTCTCACCGTTTCTCTATGTTTAAACATTTTTTTTTTTTTTTCACGATATATACATATTTAAAAACATAAAAACTTGTATCATAAAATTTCTATAATTAAGTGAATTAGTAATGTTAACGACAACAACTGGCTTAAAAAGGAATAAACTAAAAATATCCTTGAATAAAAAATTTTTCTTTTGTTTTTAATAAAGTTTTTGGTTTGTTGTGTTTAAAAAAAAAAATAAATAAATAAATGCAATGTACACTACATGACAACACTTTTAGGGTAATTTCGTTGATTTTTTTTTTCTTTTTTGACACTATTAAATTATTATTTAATGGAACAAAAAAAAAATTGAATATTATTTGTTAGCCATGGCGTAAGTTATCAGCTATATTGTGTTACAAAAAAAAAAAAAAAACTTTAATAAATAAATAAATAAATAAATTTTGTTGAATTCCCCATAGTGTAAACTTCAAAATTATTACATTACAAATTACTTTTTATCTCGTTTAATATTTTGTTAACATTTTATAGAACAAAACAAAAACCAAAAACACAAAAAAAAAAATTGGAATAAAGCTGGTAATTTGAGTTAATAAATAATAAAGTGAATAAAAAAACTTTGATTTAAAAAAAAAATTTATTGAATTTGGTTCACATTTTAGTAAAAACATTTACTCATGGTAACTCAAATTGTAATTAGGTTAAGAAAAAAAAAAAAGTAATAAAATACTCAGATAGAGCAACGTTATTAGAACTTTTCGACAGCCAATTTTTTGTTTTTAATAAATTCATCATATGTTATAGACAGATCTGATTAAAAATTCCGTTTAAACCAGAATGTCTAGTCATAATTAACCACAGAAAAAAGGTTTATTAACTACTTTTTAGTGATAACAAAGTAATAAAAAAGAGTTATTCTAACTTAAAAACATAAAAAATCACCTGCATTGTTAACTTTACTAAGTGAATAATAAACATTTTTGTACTAAAGGAAAAATAATCCATTTATAAAGCGATAACAGAACCATTTGTCGGTTAATTTTTTTTTTCCTTCTTTAGTATTATATTTTGTTAAATGATGCAACGTGAACCAGTAATAAGGATTAAATATATATATATATACACAAAGAAGCTGCTACTGTTGATGTTCATTTACATTTTGTCAAAGGGTTTTTTTTTACTTTAAATTAACAGATAACAGCTGACCCTTAAACATTTCCCACGCGTGTCTTCAGTTATTTATTATTTTTTTAACTATAATTGAAACGAATTTATCACACAAAAAATTTTGACTGTACTACCCTGTTGAGTGTTGCGTTTTTTTTTTAATGATTCCAAAAATAAAAAAATTCTTTTATGTTATTATGATTGCGACATTCTGTTGTTGTTATTATTATTTTCGTTGAATCAAAAATATAATAACGAAATAATAATAATAATAAAACTAAAAGCAACAACAGCAATAGCAACATTAACATATTCTATAACTATACTGACAGCAGTCGATAAATTTTATTATAAAAATGGGGTAAAAAAAAAAACAGAAAAGAGAAGAAAAAAAAATATATTTATTTTTTTCATAAAAATTTATGAATAAAGTAAATAAATAGAAAAATTTGTGTAAATTATTTTGGATTATTATTATTATTGTCTGGTGTTTGTTGTTTGTTTAATATATGTGGTGGCTTTCGTTGAGTCCTATCTCTCTGTAGTATATTGTTGTGTCTATACATCATTATTTTGTACAAAACGGGCGTTAGTAGTTGTTTTCCTTTTAATAATAATAATAATAATAAAAAAGTAAAAATATAATTGGAGGGGTCTGTCGTTATAATCGTTCAATTCATTATTCTTTATATATATATAAATTTAAAAATATTTCCATCGATAAAATTGCGGATTCCTTTGTTATGTTTCGATACAATTTATCATATTTGTCATTTATGTAATTGTTTATAATTTTTTTTTCTTCTTTTTCTCTTTTTTTTTTAATCACACATTGTTCGTTTTGTGCAATGTTTTTGGTAATTTTTTTTTTTTATTTATGTTTGTAGTATGAGAATTTTATGCTTTGAATAAGGGCGGACAGTAATTTTTATTTTATTAACACTACGTAACAACAAGTAAAATAATGATTGTTGATACAGGACGAACTATAAATAAATAAATGAAAAACAAATAAGAATACAGGACGATACCGAGAGAGAGAGAGAGAGAGAGAGTGTGTTATTGAGGTTAATTATTATTAGTGATAAAAATTACTGTTTTTTTTTTTTATATGTAACCGGAAAATTGATTTATTTCTGGATTAATACATTTTTATTTCGCCAAAAAAAAAAAATCTTCTATAATTAATTAAGTAATTCATTATTCATCAAATTTGTTTTACTTTATTAAATAATTTAATCATGCAAAAATAAAATACACGAAGAAAATTAATATAAAGCAAGTAGATAGCAAGTAAAAGAAAAAAAAACGAATTTAATCTAATTTAGGATCTCTAAAGGAATGACTGAATGAATATAAAGCGAATTTGCGTTTATTATTTTTTATTTTATTTTTTTCATTTTCCTTTTTAACAGAAATATGTGACATATAAATGGAATTATATATAAATTGTAGAAGAATTATATAAGGTATGTATGTATTATACATATTTTTTTCTATTATAAATGTTCAATTTATGCAGGTTTATCATATTTTCTTTTTTTTTTTATTCCGTTGCCACTCAGTTTAGCTTGTTGTTAAGTTCGTCGAGCAAAAAAAAAAAATCAAGTATTTCTGGTAGCTCAATTATTTTTGAATTATATAAAAAAAAAAAATATTCACAAAAGAATTTATATCCGTTGATGAAAAATATAGCGAATATACAAAAAAAAATGAGAAAAATTAAAATTAAAAGGTATATAAAGTTAGGAAAATAATTTTTTCCACATCTTTGTTTATGATTTTTACACAGAAAAAAAAAAAATTAAATTAAAATAATAATATAATAGCTTATTCTTGTTATCGTTTATTATCGCTCCTCTTCACCGTTTATTTATCAAGTGTATGTGTTTGTGTTCTGTTTATTAATTTGATTTGTTTGCATCCTTCTGTAGGAGATTTTCATGAATAAAAAAAAATTGTTTTTTCTCGTTTTTTGTTTCTAGAATTTAATTGAAAAATACTAATGATTGATCTATGATATGTTTATGCATTTGCTTGTTAAAACGTACAAACACAAAAATCGTAACCATGATTAAGACTCTTTCATTACAAATATTAATTCTAATAAAGAAATTATAATACAAGTAACTAATTAATAAAAAGCCCAAATTTAACCCAATCACAATATAATAATTAGTTTTTTTATTTTTTTTATTAATAAAAGTTTCCTTTATTAATTAACTAAGAATTCATTAATTTCTATTCATTTCGCTTTTAATTTATTTATTTATTTGAATAAAAGATAATAAAAACAATTTTTTTTTTGGCTTCTATCTAATCACACATATTCAGTGTTAAAATTAACAAATAATGAACAAAACAGGAAATTAAAAAGATTTTTTTATATCTATATTTTAATTTTATTGCTTTCAAATTAATTTTATTTATATCAATACTGTGAAAAATATAATTAAAATCCAATTACATATAGAAAATAATAGGAAGAGGAAATAAAAAAAAAAAAAAAAAATATTGAAAAAGTCGGTTTTTCTACTTTTTTTTTTGTTGTTTTTTGCTGACTAAGTCAATTTGTCGTTTTCAATTAAACTAGAATTGTTCTATGTTTTAAAACTGAATTGACAAAAAGAGCTGAGCATTGTGTATTTTTTTTCCATAGCATAATTTTTTGTATTTTTCAATAGGCTAGCAATTTTCCACAAATTTTTACTACTTTAATCAAACAAAATAAAATAAATAAAGCTTCGAACTATTCACTATCAATAAAAAAAAATTTTTTTTTAAATATTTAATATATAATTACAATTAAAACTTATTAAAAAAAATATAGAAAAGGTGGCACATAGAAGAGTGATTTAATATTATTTTTTCTACATACAAAAAAAAGTCTCAAAAACTTTTTAGTTATGCTGTTTGCTTGTGACCGTTCAATAGATAACAGAAACAAATAGAAAAAAATAAAAAAGAAAATGGGAAAAAAAATAAATACATTAACAAACTATCGAGAGTCAGACCTTTTCTCTATATACTTTTCGGTTTACTTTTTCAATAATAGCGGAAGTTACTTAGTATTCCCAAAATTACACTAGAGGATGAGTTAATTAAAAATCAATAAGTTTTCCTTTATCTACTTTTTTTTTTATTTCTCTTCTTGTAATGATAGTTGTTGTTGGTATTATACGTATTCTATATTGTGGGTGGCAGGTTGTTAATATTGGCTTTTTAGCCAAACTTTAATGTGATAACATTAAACTAATTTGATAAAGTTTTTCTTTATTTTAATTAATTATTTAGAACTAAAGGTAATAAAAGTGGTAAACAGAAATCAAATACAGACATAAAACAAAAATAAAAACGAAGCAAAGTTGTATCCTATATTAGTTAGTTTGTTGTTGCCTTTTGTTTGTTGGTCATTTATTAAAGTGAAAGTTTTACTTTAAATAGGGGAAACTATAAGATATATTTATAACGAACAAATTACGTCACATATTTAACAACACATTACTCAGGTAATATAATAAATAATTTAATTTTTATGATACCTTTGTGGAAAAATTTTTTTGGTATCTTTATTTATATATTTTTTTAAATCAAAAGAATGGTGAAAATATTTAAATATCCCCGTGTGTTTCTGTTAAGCAAATTCCTCGATCAAAGACAGCCACATAATTTGCTGACCATAGATTTTACTCATTTATTTTAAACAGAAAGGACACTTGGTGTGTTGAAGAAAGCAAAAAAAATAAAATTAAAAAAATACCAATGGAATTTTTATATGTTTGTCGCGTCTAAAAATGCGTTACCTTTTTGAGTGCTTTCTAAAATGTAATTGGATTTAACCAAATGGACCATGTGGTCTGAATTTCTTCGTGTTTTTTTTTTTTTTCTTTTTTGTATATCTACACAGAAAAAAAGACGAGTAGTAGTAAGCGGTCGATAGGGCATTAGAACCATCACATAACAACAGAAAAAATAAAATAAAATAAAAAATAAAGAAGAAAAAAGGGATTTAATAAAATGTTTTTTTTTTCTTTCTTTTTTTTACTATTTTTTAGTTATATTCCAATCGACACAGGAAAATAATAATAAAATAAAAAATAAATCGATGAATAGGGTGTTTCGATTTGTGACTGAGACTAGCTGTCTGGCTGTTTATATGTACAATTTCAATGTTCCTTGTCTATATTATATTAAACAGTCAACAACAATCTACGGGGATAAAGATTTGCCTTTTTCTATTACTCCCTTGATATTCATTCAGTATGATTTTTATTTATATAAGAAAAAAAAAAAAAGTAGAAAATAAAATGATAAAATTACGTTAAAAAAAAGTAAAAAAGTAAAAAAGTAGAAAACTCAGCATTACTTTAAGAAAAATAATAATGTTGACAAACTTAATTTATCAAAGTGATTTACTGAGTATTGTCTCTGCAGGACGATGATAAGATTATTTCTTTTTTTGGTTTGGTTTGTTTGTTTATTTAAAACACGAATTTGTATTGTTTTACCACAGAAATATTCAATAATATACTAATTAACCGTAAAATTTCTAATAACCTTCAAGAACACTTGGAGATTTCTTCTTTTCCTTTTTTTTTTGTTACCTTGAGTATTTTATTGTTAAATAATTTCTTTTTTGCCTGTAATTTTGTACAACAAAATGACAATAATGTAATTATTGTTAGATACTTATTTCAAGTGTCCTTAACAAAATGGTTTTTATTTTTACCTCACCGTAATAAAAAAAATTGCAGCTAAACTGTTGCAACACGCTTAATTCATAAATAAAAGCCGAAACAGCAGACTTAAGTGAATGAATGTCGCTTTTATTTCAAGTAAACACAAAATAAAAATAAAATGAATGAAGGTACGAAAAAAAAAACGAAGAAAAACTCAGAACCAAATTAACCGTAAAAATAAGTTTTTGTCAATTCTTTTGATTTGAAATGATTTTTATTTTTTTTTTCTCTTTTAGAAAATAGTTTAAGGACATTATGAGGACAATAAACTTCTTTTTTTTTGTCTCCTTACTGTTGCTGACATTAATTTGTTAAAATGAACATAAATTTTATATCCTTTGTACGGTTTGGTTTTGCTTTTTATTTAATTTTATTTATGAATGAATGAATGAAATTACAAGAAATAAAAATTAATAAATAGATTAAAGGTAAACGCAAGTATTTATTGTAGACACAATTGATCCACTCATCTCTAGATTCATTCAAAATAGTGTCATTTTAAATGGGAAAAGAAAAAAAAAAATAGAAATAGAAATACTCTTGAGAATTGTATGCTACGTCGGTGCTTTGTCGTTATTCTGCTATGTTGTGTTCTATACGTTGTAAACAGTACCTTGTTGATGTTTCTAATTTTATCACAGATGATTTTCGAAAAGAATCTACTACAAAAGGTTAATGTTGATAAATTTTTTATATAACTTACTGCAAAACATATTTGAACCAAAATTTATTTAAGGTTTTTTAAAATTAATATTAAGAATTACATTATCGATGACGTTAATCGGTACGAAAATTCAATTTTATTTCTATCGTCTGTAGTTTAGTTAAGTTAGTTTAGGTAAAAAAAAGTTCTTTTTTTTACAAGATACATTCACCCCTAACTGGTGACACAAAACACATATATAGAAAGTTTTGTTCTACGATCTCAGATAAATATTTTTTTCCTTTTTTTTTTCTTTTTTTTTTTTTTATAAATAAAATCATTGAGCGTTTTATGTGTTAACATTCTGTTTGAACTTAACTAACTTGCACACAAAACATTTGTTTTAGTTCATAAACGATAGGATTCGTTTCTGTTTAAAAAATAATAATTTAATAAAAAAAAAATAAAAAAATAACGCAACGAGTAGAACGGATGCCACAGTATAATAGTAACTTTTTTTTTATCCTTATACATTTTCAAAATGTTTCAATAAAATTTATTATTTTTTAATTGAATTGAAAGTAAGAAAAGCATAAATATTACATAAAAAAAAGGAAAAAAAAAATATGTGGAAAAGTATATTTTCATAATTGAAAAAGGTGATGACAAAAATATAAGTGTGAGTCGGTCGGTCGGTATAAGAAAATAATTATTTTAAAATTACTTTTTGTTTTACATTAGACAAATTAAATGCGAAATGGTAAATCTTTTATACTTAAAGATGCCATCAACCATTTATTTAATGAAGTCGCCACTCTGTACTTTTTTTTATATATTATATTATATTTTCTGTTTTTCATTACATTTTTTTTTAAATATTACTGTCCTATCCTGTCCTTGACACTAATCACGTGCAAAATTCCATTTCTTTCAATTAAGAAAGAAAATAAAGAAAGTCAGCACCGAAATATATAAAATAATGGTTTTCCCTCCATATTTTCTTATTCATTATCGCATACAATTTTTTTTTTTCGTCTCTATTAATTCTCTTGTACTTTAAACATCTTATCTCATCGTTATATATAGAATTTTTTTTTGTTTTACTTGAAGTAGATGAAACTGCGATGGTAAAATATAACACAAACAAAAAAATGTAAAAAGAAGTGAAAATTTATAGAAGAAAAGAGATTTGCTTTATGGCTATTGCTAAAAGGAAGAAAATGAAAAAAACATAAAAAAAAAAATAATAAGAAAATAAACAAGCTTTTTCAGCTTGTTATTTTTATCAAAAAAAAAAAAAAAAAAAAAAAAGTAAACGATGAAAATAAAGGAAAATACTTATATCCAATATATATATATATATATATACCATAATAATATTAAAAAAAAGGGAAAATATAAAATACTCTCTCTCACTTTATGGTTAAAAAAATAAGAAAGAAAGTAATGGAAGTTCGTTACATTTTCACCACTAAACTACTTTACTTGGCTATACTTCTTTTGGATTAATCAAATTAAATTAGAAGGAAGAAAAGAAAAAAAGAAGTATTAACATAAACATAAACATGAAGAACTGAAAAGAAATTATGCTAAAGTAATTTACAAACATTAAAAGTTCCTACTTCATGGTAATTTCACATTTCTTTTTAATCAACCTTGAATTTTTTTTTTTTTATTGTTATTAATGATATTTCATCCACAAATAGTTATTTTACCCAATAATATCAATAACATCTACCCTTGAAATATTTTTTTTATTTTCATTTATACATCCATAAACCTCATGAGATAGATTTTATTGTAAATAAAAATTAATATTTCATCTCTCAAGCCAATAATAAATAATTTTTACTTGTGAAATAGAAAAATTGCATCTGTTGATATTTTTTTCTTTTTTTTTTTGTGTGATTTTTGAATAATTTTTTGTGATTCTTTATCTCACAAAACATAAATCCATTTAAAACTAAAAGAATAGAAATGTAATTTGTCTTATTTCTGTATACAACTAATTAGCTCTTTTATGTTTAAACAAAAACTTTATGTTTTTGCAGTGCTTTAGGTTTTACTCCACTCTTGAGTTTGTCATTTTAGTTTTTTCCTTTTGTTTATTTCCTATAAAGACGCAGAATTTTACTTGACTAAAATTAAAAAAAAAAAAAAAATAAGGAAGAAATTACTAAAGTTAAAATTAACTAACGTAAATATATTCAAGTAAAATTCTAAAGATAAAGTCTCCACCAGTTATTATTTAACAAAACTAAACCATTTACGATTTCTGTTACCAATTTTAAGAAATAGCTTTATGCAAATCTTTTGTTCTTATCCTTTTATAGAAGATTTTCGTTTTTTATATATATTTTTTTTATGATTTTCTTACTACCGCGCGTGTTTTTATACGTTGAAACGTTTGGAGAAAATTATAAAATCCACTTTGTTACGTTATCTTTAAAATATAGAATAAGCTAGTTGAGTTACGTTGAGTTGTGTTCTGTTGAGATGACTACTGGTAACTTTATTTAGTTTGTTAGAACATAAATATTTCTCTCATTCAAACAACTTAACATAAGTGTTGTTGCCTTTTATAACACCCAGTACCAGTACAAATGTATTAAAAAAATAAAAAGTTTAGTTTTTTATCTGATTAAAAAATGTAATCACTAAAATGTTATTTATAAATCAAGTAACAACGATTTTTATTTTATTTTTTTAATTAAATTATTACAAATTTAGATAGAAGGAAATAGTAACATTGATTTCCTTGGTAAAAAATAATTAAGTTTTTGTAATATAAAGCTTTAAAAAAAAAAAAATTCTCCAATTTACCATTGTTTAAGCTACCGCCTTTATAATATATACAATTTTTTTTCTATTTGGTTAAAAAATAATTAATTAATGGTTGCACGTAATATTAATTTATCTTAACACAAAAAAAAAATTGTGATATACAGGTAACAAAAAGCTATACTCAACATGAGTGTTCTTGGGTATCATGTACTGTTTTTTATATTTATATAAAAATAAAAATACACAAAGTAGGTAAAACATTGGATGAATTTCGATGGATTTTCATCCCTTTTTTCATGTAAAAAAAAATTTTATTCAAGTAGTTTGAGTATATACGACCACCAAAAATTTGGATGGTTTGGTGCGCATAATGCGGTTAACTACAGCATGCTAAATTGTTAGATTTATCAAAAAACATAAAAGGTTTTTTCTATTTTTTTTTATTTACCATCATTGAAAATCACAGGCTAGGTGTGATTAATTTTTGTGTACGAACCTAAATTACAATATGATAAAGTTTTATTTTATTTTTTTTACTAGAAAGATTCAACAACGAAAAGTAGTTAAAAACATTTAAGTTAATAAATTCTTCTCTAGCTTTAAATTTCTATTCTTTCTTTCTTTTTTTCTACTTTTTTTTTGGGGTAAATTAGACAGATGGTTTTATCTTTTGCTTATATTAGATGAGTTTCGCTGTATTTACAAGTAGATTTAAGTTTTATAACGTTAAAAGGGTGTTAACGGGGATTCTTTTTTTTTCTTTTTTTATTTATTTATATTTATATAAAATATGAAAAATATAAAAAAAATAAAAAGTAGAAATTGGAGAAATTTCCTATGCTTTTTCGTTTTTTTTTTTATTTTTTTTTTGTGAAATTCCTTACGCTGCTATTTACAATTGAGGAAGCAGATTAATGTAATTTTTCTTTACCAGTTTAGTCTTTTTATTATTATTTTATAACTTGATTTCAAAGTGCTAAAATAGAACCACCCAAATTATAATCTAATGATTTTTTCTATTAGGATTTTCAATAAATTCAAATTTCCATTCAATTTCCACAAAAAAAAAAAAAATAATAAATAAAAAATTAAGAATTTTTTTTTAGGGCTAGAAATATAATGATTCATGTAAAACAGTTTTTCTTTTTTTTTTGGAACATTATATGGCATCAAGCTTTTGTGAAGCTATTTAGAAATAATTTATCATTAATATATTTTAACCAGAATTTAAAATTAAAATTTTAATCCGTAATTCCATGAAATTTTGAAACAAAGCACTAGAAAAATGTGTTTCATCATCTATCTGTATCGCTATATAACTTGTTTTAAGTTAGTTACTTTTTTCAGTGGTATTTGCTTCTGTTTTCTAATTGAAACGAAATGATGCATTAAAATTCTTTTTGTTTAAAAATATAGTGGGGGAGAAAGAGTAGTTTTTTTTTTTTTTTTTTTTTAGAGATTTTTAAGATGGATTTAAGCATGGACTTAATCTTGTCATTTTTCTGGATTTATTTTTCTAATGTTTACCTAAAATTGAGATGTTTTACAGGAAAACTAACCTAAATTTAAACTACAAATAGAAAATAAATTAATAATTCAACACAAATTAGCTATTTTATTACAAAATCTTTGTAATTTTCATTATAAAAAATATTCACAAAGGAATTAAAAAACCAAAAATATAATTAAAATTTTTAAAACCACTATTCAAACAAGATACAGAATCATTGTTCTCATCTTTTCGCTTTTTTTATTTTTAATATTATTATCTTACAAAGATTATTATTGCTTCTATTATTATAATTATTGTTTTGGCAGTGTTAATATAAACTTACCAAAAACTGCAATGTCGTTCCAAGTTATATTTTTATTGTTTGATTAAATCTTCTATGGTTTTATTTTTTTGTAATAAAATATAACAATTGTTTTGTATTTATCTAGATACCATAATTGTAAAGCCTAATTGCTCTGTTTTTATTATAATGTTTTTGTTTGTTTTTATTCGATTTTTTAGTATTTTTTTTTTTTGGGAAAGTAAAAACATAAAACAGTAAAGTAAAGTGAAGTAAAGTAAAGTTACGTAAAGTAAAGGGATGATTGTATATTTATTGTTTAGCTTATTTGTTTTTTGACTGTCTTTAGTCGTTTCTTTATTGTTATTTACAATGAAATGGCAGCATAAAGGGGTAGACACTTTGATAAACAAAAAAAAAACAAAAAAAAGCCGTGTTTATAGATGGAAAAAATATATAAATAAATAAAAACAGTGTAATGAAAATTTAAGCATAGCTTTATTACAGCTTTTAAAGTTCAAAATGCAATCAAACACATTTTTATTATTTGTCTATGCTTGGTGTAACCTCGTTTTTATCGTTTATTCATTTACGTTACTCTAATTTATTTCGCTTTTCTTTATACGTTTTTATATAATAATAAATATTTTTCGAATAACCATGGTTTTGTATCATTTCTAATAGAAAAATATACGCGGTATTCGCTCTCAATTATTCACGTCCTTAAACTCTCCCTGGAATAATACAAATATAATTGAAATGGTAAAGAAAAATGCCACAAGCACAAAAAAGCAATGTACAATTCCTTATTTAATTTTCATTTTAATTCTGAATGCAATTAACATTTAAGTATTCTTTAAAAAGTTGTAGGGTAATTAAAAGATAAAGCTAAATTCGCGACAAATAAAATGAAATAAAGTTTAAATACATACCATAGTATAGTTTTTATATTTTTTTATTCTTAACATTGAATACCAGAAGGAAAATATATTCGTATTCTCATCTCTTAACGTAATTTATATTTATTTTTCATTTTAATTTCATCACACTTAATTCGTTATACATTTAAATAATATAATGTCTCGTCTCATGGACATTTATTTTTTAAATAAATACAAGAAGAGAACGAAAAAAAGGGGTATTTTTAAGCTGAAAAGATAGAAATTATAATACTTTCAATAGTATTTTCCAAATGCAAATAACCAACCACCTCCAAACAGTATGCTGAATTAATTTCTAATAGATTTGATGCGATTACACATTTAAAATAATAATAAAAATAGCGACAAATATATTTCTATCCAGTTAATTATTATTTCACCTTTATTACGTATTCAGTATGCAACACATCAATAGTTATTATTATCAAAATGCATAAAATAACTTTAATTACGCTTTTATTTTATGTTTTTACTACCTTAGTTGTTAATTCACTAATCACAAACTGCATGTATGCAATTCAATTGGATGATTTATGATGAGAATAACACAGAGTTTATATTGTGATTGTGTACAACAAGTTTTTCAAGCAAAAATCTGATAGTAAAATAAAAAGAATTCTCATCATCATCAGAGATTTTTATTCTTTGGAATTTTTATATTCATTCAAACACACTGATTAAAAAAACAAATATTTTAAAATTACACACATATAAAATTGCATAATAATGTTTGCAAAGTAAATTTAAAGGTAAATATAAGATTTTAAATTCATCAACATAGAGAAAATGCTGTCAAAACTCACTTTATGTTTGTTTTCATTATATACTTTATTATGGTATTTCAAAAGTTTCCAAAAAGAACAGCAATGTCTGATTTAGATTATTTTTTAATTATTTCTCTTGATTATATCACAAGTGAATTAAACACTGCATAATAAAGGGCATTTGATCAATCCGATTATGTATTGCAGAAGAACTTTTAGTGCCCAGATAATAAAATCTTTATAATTGACATTTAAATGTTTCAAGATAACATTAATCAAATTTTCTTTAATAATTTTATTTCCTATTTACATATTTATTAAAGCTTTGATGTTAGTTAAATTAAATAAAAACAAGAAATTTTAATCAAATTTTAACCACATATGATAATAATCTGTTATTTAAATAATTTATTAAGTTAATTATTGTATATTATATGTTCCTTATGCTTTTTTATATGTATGTATAGGGGAATGCATTATTAAACAAAAAAATTAAAAAAAACAATTTTCCTATAAATTAATATAAAATTTTATTATAACGTACATTATTATTACTATTAATATTGAACATTAATAATTAAAATTATAAACTAAATTATAATAATAAATAAATTTTTGTACATAGTATAGTATATAACTATACAGTTTATTTTAGGTGGTTATGAAAATGCATAGTCTGTGCAAATTGTGTTTTCGACCTCTTTGACTTCATTATTAACAATTGCATACTTTGTTCATTTATTACTACTTTATTAGAAATAAACTTTGAAAAGCCTCATACTTATTATTATAAAATAAAGAACTAATTTTGTGTGCTTCATAAAATATATGCATATACGTGAACATATATTGTAGTTTTTCATACATTTCATATAACAAACAATATTTGTCTTTTATAAATTATTAAATTTTTAATAGAAATGGTGAAAAAATTTTTTTATACCTTTTATCAATTTAATTAAGCTAAAATGCATCCCCAACACAAAACCATTAAATAGGTAGTAGTTTTATTTTAAAATACAAAGTATTAAAACCGTGTTACTATTATAACACCGTACCATAAGCTTTCAGTTAAAAAAAAAGAAAAAACAAAAAGACAAAAGGAAAGAACTTCTTATTGTTTTATAAGTTTGAGTATCCTAACACTTTCTGTTTGTCTGCTAAATATAGAAATTATTTGAATTGTTTCCTATTGTCTTTATCATTATTATCATCATCATCATCATAATCTCTTATTTAAGGCGTAGTTTTTTTTTTTTTGTAGTTCTAGTCATATAAAAATTATATGAAAGAAATGTTAATACAGATCCATTGTTACATTATAGAAAATCCTCTACAAACATTAATATTCAAAACTGACAAAAATGGAACAAACTTTAAACAATTCAAACGTAAAGTTCACTTCACCATATTTTTCTCCTCTATGCATCATACATTTTTACCCAGCATTTGTTCAGTACTCTGTAATTTCAATTACATTAAATTCGCCTTTACATTAAATATTTAATAAATTTATTAATGAAATAAAATGTAGTTTTTGGTTGCTTCACCAAACATTTAAAGTTTATTATAACTTAAGGTTATGACTTATATGTATTGAAATTTTAAAATTCAACCTTTAAAAACTGACCGAAAAATCTAATGGAGAAAATATTTACTACCAAGAAGCCATAACCAATAATAATTTTAATTAATAATAAAGCACAAAAGGATATAACTAGGAAGCTCAAATGAATAAATTTTTTTGTTTTTGTTGTGGTTGTTGTTGTTCACAAAGGTCACATGTAACCTTTTCTATATTTTGATGAATATTAAATTAAATTTTATTATATTTGTTTGTCACACAAAATTTAAATGGAAAATTATTTGCAAAATTGAATTTAAATAATTAATCAAATATAATTAATAAATAAATTTGAATTAAATAAAAAATTCATATGACAATTTAACAGGCAAACAAATAAAACAAAAAAATTTCTGTTATACAAAAATAAATAAATAAATAAAACGTGTATGTGTGTTTTTCAAGTACACATTAAGAGCGTAAAACATCTTTTGAATACATAAAAAAAAAAAAAAAAATCAAATTTTGTTTGCTACATTTATCTACTAAACACAAATAAATACCGGAAGTAATCGAGTAAAACAAAAGATCCTTATTACAGATCCTTATTTAAACAGAGTTTCTCTGTTGTGTATATATAACCAAAGCTTTAAAGAAAATAAGGAGATGAGGCAAAAAACGTTAGTGTCGTGAATTTAAAAAAGAAAAAAAAATAAGAAAGCACAACAAACAACAAACAGAAAATAAGCAGAAGATGATGAAGAAAATAATATAAAGAAGAAATAGAAGATGATGGAAAAAACAGTTCACATAAAAAACAGCAACAACCCCTTTTCTAAATAAAGGGTGACTTCCTATCTTTTTTTTTTTTTTTGGTCGCTATCTCACCATTAAATAAAAAATAATACAAAAAAAAAATAAAAAAACGACGACAACGACGGAAAACCATGAAACGATTACCGCGCGCCTCATTTGTATTGCAATAAATTCTAATATAACGCGCTTTTAGCATATTTATTTATCTAAAGGAAAATAAAATAAAAACAAAATACTAAAGATATTCTGTAGCACAACCACCAGCACACACAACACACCATTCGCGTATTTTTTTTTATTATTTTTCTTTCTCTATTGTCTGTTGATCTGTTCTTTGTTATTTGTTGCTCCTCTCCTTTCTAGTATTATTATTTATTTTTTTATTTTTCTACAATTGCCACACGCCAACCAAAAGATATTTAAATAATTCACCCTACACTATCACCACCCTTTCTTTTTTCTATATTCAAATACCATATGACCATTCCATTATTTGTTTTCATTCTATCGCCATTATCAGTTTGATATTACGTTACTGTTACTCGTCGTTGTTGTCATCATTGTTGTTGCTGCTACTGCTGCTGCTTGTGCTATTATTGTTGTTATTATTATTATTATTATTATTGTCAACGTCGCTGCCACAACATACTACTACCCATCAGTATAGTATTAGGAACAGCAAAAACCAAATATAGTACCAAATTGCTACTGTTGCTGTTGTTTTTAGTGTTACAAAAGATATATATATATATATTTACTTTTTGTCTTCAGTATTTACTTAGGGCCACACAAAAATAGCTTACCATCCATCCGAAATGGAAGGAAAAAGGAAAAATGAAAAAAAAATGCGACACAAAATAAAAATAACGACCGTACGAATGGTCTTTATCTACGCATGACAGACTCTACACCAGCTTATCCATCCGATTTATGTAAATTTTTCGTTTTTTTTTTTTGCTTCTTTTTATATCACAAAAATAAAAATTATTATTCTTCGATATGATGATGGCAGTTTTTCATTTTATATTTTTTCTTTACTTTCGGTTCCTTTTTCTTTTTACTTTTTACTTTTTTTTTTTAATGCAAAGAGAAATAATAACAAGGAGTGAACTAAATAAAATAAATTCAAATATTAAAAATTCATATATAACTGATGTGATGTGTTTGATTAGGCGTGTAAGATGTGTGCTTCATATAAATAACAAAAAATAAAAATGAAAAATAATAATAAATAAACTAGTTGTAAAGGGGCTAAAAATGTTTATGCAATAAAAATAGAAAATTAATGAACTTGAATCGAGTTTGAATTTTATTATATAGAAAAATAGAGTGAAAAAAAAAATAAATAAAATACGAAAGAAAAATGTCTATGGAAAATCAAGCAATTGTGTATTATTTCAATGAACAACGATCAATCATAAATTGATGACAAAAAAAAAAAAACAAAGTTTAAGTAAGCTTTTAAGAAGCAAAAAATATAATTTTTACATCAAAAGGCTTTAAACTTTTCTATAGTTAATTATGCTGCAGCGCACATCAACTTTTTAACATTTTTAATCACCAAATATCAAGGTGATTAAAATTTATAAAGAATTTCGCTACCATTCCTATGAATTTTCAACACATAGAATAATGACTACAAAATTTATGTTCTGTTAACTTTGGGTAAATAAATAAATAAATAAATAATAAAAAAAAAAAACTCAAGACGCAATATCATCCGCAAAATAATAAAAATAAAAAAAATAGAATAATAATAATAATACAAACATATTTTATCATTAAAATTGATTTTTTTTATTTAAATAAATATTACAAAACAGTATTTACCTTTAATTTTTATTTAAATCAAAATCATAAATTGGAAATACTTGAAATATGTGGTTGTGTTCATGTTCAGGTAAACTTTTTTATATTTTTATTATTTTTTTTTTACCTGAATATTCAAGTAAGTTTTAACGTTCTTTATGAAAATTTTTGTTTAATGACATAAAAGCTTTGAATTAGTTTCGGTTATCAAAAAAAAAATAAAAAAAAAATTAGAAAGGGGATGAAAATCCTAAAACACTGTACAATTGTTGTATAAATAAAACCACAAATTAGTCTCGAGACGCACAACAAATCAGATAAAACAATTTTCCATAAACACAATACTTATTCCAATAAAAAATAATAACAAAACGTTGAAATTTTACGTTTAAAAGTAACCATGGCAAATGGAAGGGTAAGAAAAGTATTTGAATAAAGCCAACCAGCAAAAAGAAAAGAAACGAAAAAATCAAAATAAATGCAAACAATTTCTGTATTACAAAAGTTTAGTAAAAGTAATTTATTTTCTTTTATTTGAATAATGGTTGAGTAAAGTAATACTTAAACACCATATAAAGATTGTTTAAACTTTAAAATAATGATGAGAAATTCTAATGATTTTTTTTTTTTGTTCGTATATTCTGCGCCCCTTTTATTTATTTATTTTTATTTTTTTTTTGTATCCTTTATTAGTTTATTTAACTTTTATTTTAATTTACTTTCTTTTAGTTTTGGTGAAAAACAAATATTTACTCGGCTTGAATGCAAAAAATCACAATCGAAAGCATGCTTAAAGATTTGCTAATTTTTCTTTTTATTGCTTTATATAATTTATAAAAGTAAAAATCAACATAAATAATAAATAATATTTAATAATATATTAAAATTGCACATATAAATATTAATCATGTGAACATAAAAATATGTTGGTTATACTCTTTCTCATATACACACACACAAATTTTTCCAACTTTCACTGAATTTTATGTACATATTTATTATCTTTTACTGACTTAATTTAACGTTTTTTTTATTTTTTGGTATTCATAAGGTGTATGAAAAGTATACACAATGTTGTCGTTTTAATACATTTAATCATAAATTTAATGTTTTTTCTTCGTTATGTTTTTGAGAAATAACATAATTTTCGCTTATCATTTAATTGCATCATATGTGGATACATTTTTTTATTCTGTTTTGTGTAAATTAGCATAGTCGAGTGCTGATAAGTATAATTATCTCATATATAAAACCAATTAATCTTGATTTTTTTTTCTTATCCTTTACACACACACACAACAGTATTCCATAATTTATTTATTAAATTAATGAATTTTTGTTTTAAAAAACCAAAGAATAAAATTAATTAATCAATAAAGAAAATTCAACAAATATTACAGTGTTTAGAGTTTTTTTTTATGCACTTAAACCATAGTTTTTAGACTTAAGTGAATTTAAATGATTTTAATACTCAAACCACAGTAAAAAATAAATTAAAATTTTTTATATTTTTAATCAAACATGCAGTAAATAATGTTGTAATCAGAATAAAAACAGAAATAATCAAGTTTAATAACAAATTTAATTAAATAAATCGTATCAAAGTAATGTCAGTTTGTCACAAATTAAAAATCATAAAAAATCTTAAGCGAAAAAAAAATAGAAAAGAAAAAGAAATTTTATTACCACTAAAAAAGAAAAAAACACTTAACCCATTATTTGCTATTAAAAAAAAAAAAAATGAACAGAAAAATTATAAAATATTAATAATAAAAAAAACTGAATAACAACCAACGGCAAACAATCGTAAAATATATAGAGACTAGAATATAGTTTTAACGTACTCTGTATTATTAAAAATAAAATAAAAAAAAAAAAATTTCTTTTTCATTTTAATAAACATCATTACAAGCAGCAAAAATGTATTATTACATTGACTTAACTTAGCTTTACTATAGCATGACTGATGAAAAAAAAAAAAAAAATTGTGAAAAAACATATATATATATTAATAAAAATAATAATATTTTGTCTTTTCTGTCATCATAAATTTTAATTAAAACGAATTAAGTTTTTGTTGTTTAGAGGTTTGTAGTTTTGTGAATAAAATTTAAATACAAGAAATATATGAATAAAACAAGATAGATTGAATTCTTATGCTGGACGATTGTTTATTATTATTATTGTTATTATTATTGTGGTTTGACGTGTAAAAGCACTCAGTTTTTCTTAATATTAAAAGTGTCGTTGACTGTGATGCAATCAAAAAATAAAATAATATAAAAATAACAACAATAAAAGCACCCCCACAATTATTTATATATATATATATATATATATATTTTTTTTTTTTTTGCTATTTTTAATACAGAAAAAATATTAAAGAAGAAAAGGAAACAAAGAAAAAACCACGAGTAATAATCATGGTTGGATTATTTTTATAACAATTTTATTTAACACCTCATTAAACATATTAATGTATTTTTTTGTTAGTAGAGAAGTTATTTTTTTTTATTATTATTGCAACCTATGCTGTAAATGCCCTTTTTTTTTAGTATTTTGTTACACCCTATTTAATAGTGGAATCGCATTTTATTTTATTTTTTTATGAGGTTTCTAATAATTTCTTAAAAAAAAAATAAATGAAGTTTTTCAAGCATCTTTAAATGATCAGGAGATAAGTAGATTATATTGTATTAAGTGCAAAATTACATTAACAATAGTAATGTAGACTGACAAATTATATCGTGGATTATTAACTGGTTTTTCTTTTCTTCTTTTTTTTTTAATTCTAGATAATTAATTACGATTTTTCGAATTGTTCTAAACAATAATAACTTTTAAAACAATAATTTCCAAGCTTAAAAAAGCTTATTGTTTGGTTTCTTATTAATAACCACATATATTCTCTATTAACCTCCTTTATATGCAATCTTTTTGTAATTATTCGTAATATATTTATACGAAAAATTTACAGAAATAATATTATAAAAGCTTACGTTTATTTTAGGAATAATCAAAAGTATCAATTTGTATAGAAATGCTTTTATTTATTTATATATATTAATATATAACAAAAAGCTTGACTTATTTTAATACATTATTTCTTTTTGTATATATTTTCACTCAAAATTTATAAATATTTTATTGTTTTATAAGAATAAAGTAATTTTTTCTTATTATACGAATTCATTTCTTGGTATAAATTTCATTCAGCTAGCTAAAAATAGTAGAGAAGAAAATTATTTAAATAATTAAAAAAAGAAAGAAAGATAATAGAAAATAAACGAAACAAAAAGAAAATAAAATAAAAAGAAAAAATGTTTATTTTCAATTATGATTGTGATATGTGAAAATATTTAACAAATACATGTGTCAAAAATCACAGAGAGTGCAAATATCATAAAAAAATAGATAGAAAATAAATTCTGATTAATGTGTCTCTACTATATATATATATATATAGTAGAAGATATATTTCTTATCATAATATAAATATAAATTCAATGGTTGTCTTGTGAAAAGTGACAGATGTTTATTACATATGAGTGTATAGACACACTGAAAGTTATCACAAGATACAAAATATCAAAAGTAAAGATATGAGAGAATAAAAAAAAAAGGCATAAAATCGTCATACAATTATTCCAGTAGTTGGGGTGCGGGTGATTTTTCTTGCTTCTTGCTGTTCAAGATGAGCTCTAAACACAAGCTTTTGTTTATACAAATATCAAATATCAAAAGAAAAATCTTCTGCGTTTTGCGTTTTTTTCTAATTTTATTTTCGCAACAAAATCATAAAACAATCTCTTGTTGGTGTTTCATTTTTCTCTTTCATCTTAGCTTCTTTATTTTGAAACGCAGTAACACACAAGGCAAAATGACAAAAACAAACAAATGTTATTAACCCTTTTCCGCGTATTCGTATACAAAAAATAAGATAAAATCATTTTTGTTTCTTATTCTTGCTAGACTATCTTATGTGTAGAGATCGAAATACAAAACCAAGAATGAAGAAAAAAAAGAAAAAATCAAAACAACACAGAAAGTTATTATCCATTTGTTATATTACTGAAAATACACATGTAGGCTAGCACACACTAAATTTTTCATTCAGTTTAGTAAAAGGATAACAATTTGTATGTAGGACAGTTGATATATTAGAAATATTAGAAGAAAAAAAGACAGCAAACAAAAGTCGTCTGTATGTCATACAAGTCATCTAAAGAAAGCGGGAGTGTCTGTAGTGGGTGTTTGTAATATAACAAAACAAGCTTAAATTCGTTAAACAATCTGGTAGATAATTTTTTTATTTTTTATTTTTATAAACAACACAAGTTGAGCTTTCTTATTTATTTGTCTATCCTTCTATATTTAATAACTAAATTGTTATAAATTTTTTATTTTTCTTTCTGTATCTCGCTGAAATAACAGCAAAAACTCCACAACAATAAAAAAAAAAAAAAATTATTTTATAAAACTGAAAACACTTTGTAGATTGATTTTCATTTTGAAATTAAAGCTTTAAGGGACACTGTTCACCTCACTTTAGATACAAGAGTTGTTTTTATTTTTTTTAAGTCTCTTTGGAAACAATAAGAAAACAATTTAATTGAATTTTTTTTTTCAAATCTATTTTGGAAAATTCCCTAATGTAATATTTTGATAAATTTACTTCGTTAAAAACTAGCATGTGGCACACTTTTGAAAACAATTTTATTTATAAATAATATTTATTAATCAAACATTTATAAAAAAAAAAACAATATAACAAACGGAAAAAGCTTTAATTAATATTAAGTTAATGACGAAGCACTTGCAAAAACCAAAAAATTTTGTCAATGCAGTAAATTTTTCACTTTGTAGACAAATTTCAATTATAATTTTTTTTTTTTATTTATTTTGGTTTTCGAAATTCATTTTTATCCAGTCAACCATATTGCTTTACAATGTTCATAATGTATGATGATAGAAATGCTGTAAGTAATATTTCACCAAACCCAATAGAGGACTAAAAAGCATGCATCAGAAAACATGTGGTCAAGGTATTATAAAGTAAAATATAAAAAGGAGTAAATGTTAAGTAAAGTAATGTTAAGTTCTGCATGCTGTGTAATATTCTATGTACATAGTCATTGTTAATGATGTTTAACGCGTTTGTATATTTTGCAAAATATCTACTCTACGTATTCAACTCTACAATAACGTTTTTAGGTAAATCTATATATGTTTGTTATATTGTTCAAATATTACGTTGAATTTTATTTATATATATATATATATATATATATTATACATGTTATGTACACAATATGTATGTTACAATTTTTGATAATAATAAACTAGAGTTGGAATTTAACCAAACAAATGTGTGTATAAAAGGTGTATCCCACGATAAGTTACTCTAGTCAATTTTAATGGTCAATGTTTAATAACCCTACGGGTGTATTTTAAGAGTTATTATTTATAATTTTTTTTGGTTTTACATAATGGACATTCAATATGTGTATAATTCCTTATGATAATTATGAAAAAAAATCAACAAAAAATCGTCAAAAAAAGATTTCTAAATTTAACTTTAACGAGTTATTGTTATTTTGAGAAAAAAATAATCAAACTTTTAAGGGTGGATATGGATAAATAATATTAAAAGTGGACGTATGTCAAACACGATTCGATTTCTTTTTTCTAGTTCTGTCTGTCGTCTATTCTATTATTATAAAACAAATAAGTTTTCTATTATTTATGTAAGAAAGACACACAGATCTCATATTACCGAGTAAATTAAATACAAGAGGGATGAACATTTTTGTGGACGTTAAAAATGATAAACAATACAACAAACCAACGGAAAAAATAATAAAAATAAAAGTGGTGGAAGTGAAAAATGTTATAATAGGAATAAAAAAAAAAAATTCAATCAAAAGCGTTGACAGCTATTCGATGACGGATTATTGAGTTATATGATGCGCGTTAACAACATATATATATATATTTTTTTTTTATGTTTTACCATCAAACTCATCCTAAATATTATCTTGTATTTTGGTATAAATAAAAAAAAAAAAATTTAAACCACATTAAACAGGTTCCATTTTCATCAATTTAATACTAAACCATAGTTGTCAGTTGTTACCGAAGCTTATTCGTCTCGAAATAATACAACAATAACAAACCAGCATCATCAATGACAATTTTTTATTTATTATTTTTTTTTTTTTGTTAATGTTATTTAACTGAAAATGGAGCTGGAACTGATCTGTGCTGTACTGAACAGAATATCGAGATGATAACAACGAAGAAGATTTCTTTTTTCCGCCAATATAGAAAAAAACACAATACAAAATGACACAAAATCCATTGACTGATGAATGATTGATGGTATTTCTTTTTTTTTTATATATATATCGTTAATGCCACATTGAAAGATAGTTATAGAATATTAAAATAAATAAAAAAAAAGAAGAGATATGGTGTGGTTAACGTTAAAAATATACGACGACACATACGCATATTATTTTCTTACGACGCGTCAAATATTAATTCTTTTTTTTTTCTGTTTTGTTTCTTTCCATTTTAATACCAAAAATCATCGCAGAGAAAAGTCTGTTTTTCTTAACATTATACATAATAATAAAAGAAAATAGAAAATAGAATAGAATAATAAAGTAACAACGGATCGTCTTAATATTATGTACGCACTTAAGAATGCCTGAAGATGATAAAGAAATAATAAATACGTTGATGATGAATAAGATGTAGTAAATTTTTATAAAACAATAATAATAACGATAATAATGAAATTGATGTTGTTTGTATAATAATTTTATTATTATTATTATTATTTGATATGACTGTGTTAACGCTCTAAATGTGAAAACACTTAATATTGTACATGTGAAGTGAATAAAATAAAATAAAAACAAATAAAAAGAAAAATTTCTTTTAATTTTTGTAAATAGAAGAGAAGAGATATTAAGAAACGTTAATTTCATTTTATTATTATTATTTTTCTTTTACTTTTAAACAATAAAATAATAATGATAATGATAATAATAAAATCACCTGTTTTAACTCACATAATATGCATTTCTATTTAAAATGTTTTATCGTTAAAATAGGTTAAATTTGCTACGTTTTAAAGAAGAAGTTTAGATGTTTTTAGATATTAATCAAATTAAATTTATTATAATAATAATAACATACATTTGATTATATGAATAAACTAATAACAAAATTGGTAAATCAATAATAATTGAGTAAACAAAAGTTAATGAATTAATACTAATTAAAATAAATTAAGTAGTTAACAAAAAAAAAAAAAAAACTGATGTGGGTGACTAAAATTTATTTTAATACAATTAGGGTTAATATTTATTAATTAATTAATATATTTATTCGACCAGCATATATTTTTTTCTTTAAAAAAAATAATCAATTGATCTTAGATTAGAATAATTCATCAGATTGGTATAAAATTTTATTTATTTTAAATGTAAATTATTATTTACTTTTAATGTATTGAGGGGTGCATCGAATAATGGGAGTTATAATATATTTATTTATATATTTACCAGGTACAAGTTTTAAATAACTATTTTAGTAACAATAGGCAACTATATACATTTATTTTCTTCTTTTTTTTTTTTTTTTTGCTAAAACTTCTCACATTAAATAAACAAAGTTTTAGCTGGGGTTGAATTAGCACAACCAAATATAACAAATACAAAAAAAAATTAAATCTTTAAATCTTATTATTTTATTATGATTAATAAAATTAATACAATTTATGTGACAGATTGATATGCACTTATAGTAAAGTAATTTTTCTATATGAGAATATTTATTTAAATGCGTACGTTCAGTACTATTGCATTAAGTAAACATAAAACCCTTAAACTAACGAAAAAAAAAAAAAATAGAAAAACAACAGAAATTAATTTAGTTTAAGTATTTTTCACGTTACAAATCTGTATTAAACGTATGAAACGATCAAAAACATAAACAAAAACCAGCTTAATGCGTGTGCTCGTTATTTTTGAGTATAAAAAATTAAATAATTTTATTAAACAAACATTTTTTGATGACACTTTTTTCTCTGTTGTTATTTTTTCTACTTATATGATTTACAAACAAAAAAAATTATTTTTTTTCTCTAGAATTTTATGTAATTTATTGATCGAGTTTGTATATATATATCTATGGGGTGAATAATATTTCTGTTTTTCTAATACTAAATGTGTAACAAGTTACTTAAGAAAAACTATTTTTAGGGTTTGTGTAAAATAGAAAAACGATGTTGTCAATATTGGAAAGTGGATTCTTAATAATATTAAATCCTAGACATTATTTATTTAATCATTACGTCATCGCCGACGGCGTTTAAGATATTAAGAAAAAAAAAATAATAAATAGATTTAATAGACAAAATCGATATAAAAAAAAAACTGTAATTTATTGTCATAAATGGCTAAAATAGTAATAATAAAAATGAATCAACAATAACAAAAACAACACTATCACCCATTCCGGAAATAATTAATTTGTCGAGATAATGAATTAATTTAATTAAATTAATTTTTTTTTTGTTTATGATATGAAATTGTAGCTGTTGCTACTGCCACCGAATCCTTTCAAAATCATTTCATAATTTTAACGAATGAACGAATTAGTAATATGACGACGACGACGATGTCGATGTGGATGTGGATGACGATGTCGACGATGACGACGATGGCAAAAGCACATAAAATAATTATATTTATTTGTTTAGATCGTTATTTGGTTACTCTAAAAATATCAATTTTCCTTCGTTGAATAATAAAATAAAAAGACACTTTATTTTGATTGAAAATAATATTATTTTCACGGTTTTCATGATCGAGTCTTTCGATGTTTTCTAAGTAATTTTTGTTATTATTTTTTTTTTTTTTGTTTTTATCTAAACTACAAATAAAATCTCAATTTATTTGTCTGCGTTATTGATATGTCATATAGATATTTTTTCATATATATATATATTGATTTGTATTGTTAAATAAAAACGAAAAAAGTAAATACACACAGATGACATACAAAATTTTCTTGTATTTTTCCCTGTTATATAAGAAATTTATCTTAACATCTTGTCACATGGGAAATAAAACACCTTTTATGCCTTATTTGTTATTTTTTCCATTCTCCCTGTTATTTATTAAATTTTTTACATCATTGCACGTCATTGATATGTATTTCGAAAATTATTTTTATTAAATTTTAATTATTCTAACCAAAATAAATCACCCAAAAACCCAAATTAGTTTTTTCTACTTTTTTTTTTTTTATAAAGCAATTATCTAACAAAAACAGAAATAAATAAAAAAAAAATAAAGTGACATTAAGTGACTACAAATTGTATCACTAATTCATAGTAAAAACATTAAAGCGTTGTGGTAAAATTAACAAAATTCTATAAATGGGTTAAAGGAAATATAAAAGAAGTAAAAAGAAAAGTGAAAAGTGTTTTTCTTATTTTTAAAAACAAAAAAAATATAATAATAATAATAATATTAATAAAGACATGTCAAAGGATAAGAAAAGAAAATATTCTTTAAAAAAAAAAAAAGAAAATAAAGAAAAAACCAAACCATGTAGCAATAAATCTAATTTAAATGAAAATTTATTGTAATTATATTCAAAAGCTATAAATAAGTAAGGCTTTTATCTGTTTGCCTTTAAAAAGAAAAATGAATTGAAACTATTATAAATATTCTTTAGACAAGAAATGGTTATAGAAAAACCAACTAGTGTAGCAAAAACGCGATAATATATTCTTTTCGACATTTTACTGTGTTTAGTCATCATATGTACAGGTTAAGTATGATTTGCAAGGACTTTATACCTTTATTTAATATAAATCATATAATTTATAGGCAAGTTAACGAGAGAAGAACTTTTCTACATGTAAATACATCACTAAAATAAATATTTTTAATATGAATAACAATCAAGAATGCTTTAAATATTTTTACAAAAAAAAAAAGGTGGTAAAATAGCATTCAATAAATATTATTTTATTTAATTAAAACAAAATAAAAAAAAATCCCGGACAAATATGAAAAATTAAATATAATGTGACATGTTTTGAATATGTTAAAAAAAAAAAAAATCTGTACATGGCAGCAAAATAGGATTAATTATTAATGAAAAGCTTTGCTTTGTAATTATTGTGTTTGGTTTTTTGCTGTTTTTCCATCGGTTCTAGTGTAGGTTGGCTATTTGTGCTGTGTGTTACGTAAAAAAAAAACACTAAAGCTGGAACATTTTTTTATTTTTCCAACTGACACGTAACCATGCAGTAAAGTCAATGAGTTTTATAATTTAAGTGTGGGAGCACGTTTAAAGCGTTTTTTGCATTGTTATCTCCACATTTTTTAAATGAAACATTTTCCTGCCACATTTATTGATTTAATTGTATTTTAAAGACAAGTGTTTAGGCATATTTATGCATTTTTTTTATATACATTGAAGTTGTCAGACTTTTTTTTGTAGAAAAAAATAATTATTAATTGATTGGCACAACTCATAACGATAAAAAAATTTTAATTAAAAAAAAAACTGGAATTTAATGGAACTTGAAATGTTTTTTTTTTAAAAGCTTTAACACAGTAAAAATTAATTTTTCTTTTTTTTTTGTTAAGTTTTTTTATACGTTTTTAGTCGCCACAGAGTAAATTGTTTAACAAACAAATAAAGAAGAAATTATGATTGGAATCTTAAAATGTAATAAAAGAAATTAAAATATTTTTAATTCTATTATCAAAGTGACTTAATGTTATTTTATTTATTATTTTGGTTACTACGGTTAAATTTCGGTTATCCGAATTGTTGTGTTGTGTGTCGAGCGATCTGGAACACTCAATTTAAATAATTAACAATTAAAATTAGGACGGCAATATTAAAAATATTAAATAATCATAATAAAAAATATAATTGTGATGACCCAAATTTTACTTTTTTGGGGATAATTATCCTTTTCTATGTGCTTTAAACATATTTTCGAAATATTTTATTGAATATTAAAATTTTGTGATTTATCCGTTTTTATTTATTGTTTTTTTTTTTTAATTATTTATTTATTTATTATAGACATTAAATTATAATAATAATAATAATAATACTGGTAAATCAGTTTTGTTTATCATCATATTTTACTTAATTCACTGAAACCTCAAAATACAAAAGTTGCTCCTATTCACTATTCACATATTTTTGATTAAATTTCCCAAATACACGAAACTATGGTTGGCAGGATAATAAAATAAATGAAAATCATAAAGCGTATAGTGCAAACAAACCCACAATAGACTGTCTGGTCTGTTTAATAAAAAAAGAAAAAAAAAACGAAACGAGAAATTCCATTTAACTTCTTTTGACTCAATTATCAAAAATTAATCAGACATTTACAATTGAAATGATGCACAAGCTTCAATAAAGTCTTTATTAATAACAACCATCTAACTACCAAATTACCTCCTACTCATCTAGTTTTTTTTTTTTTTGTCAAAACATTTCACGTAACAAAAAAAAAATTATTTTACTGCAAAAAGTTTCGGAGATGGCATTTCGCTTCTTTTAACAATGGAGCAAATGCAATTTTTTGTTTTAAAATATCTTTTTCATATAAAAAAATTATTTTTTCGTATCAATATATAAAAAAAATAAAAAAAAAAACCAACAGCAACAGCCAATATTAAAATATGTGGTCAACTGAATAATTCAATTACATTGCTGCTGTTCAGTGTATTGTGGTTGTTGCTGCTTTTTATCGTATTTCTTTTTTATTATTAATATTTTTTCTTTTGATTTTTAATAATAATAATAATAATCAAAATCTAAATCCTGACTAAAGGAAACAATTTTTCATTCATTTTTTTTTTGGGTAAAATTAAAAAAATATTTATTATTTTTATCTTGGAAAATTATTAAAAAAATCCTTTTTTTTTTTGTGTTTTAAATATTTCATTCCACCCGCACAAAAAATGTATGTTATTTTTCAATATAATTAAATTTATTTGTTTTTATATTAAATATTATCGAGAGATAAAGTGTAGAGGAATAATAATAATGATTTATATCTTAAAAATTACATAAACCCAAAAACATGTCTATTTTATTTCAACTACATCGATCATCAAATCAAAAATTAAATGAGAGAAAAAAGAAATCAGTAAACTGGAGGAAGAAGGAAAAGAAAGTTAGACAGTATATAGAAAATGGGGTTAAAATTGCATTTATTGGTAAAATGTGTATTTTGTTAAAAAAAAAATTGTAACTAAAACACAAAATTCAGTCATCCCCTAAGCTTAATCGTTCATGCGTTACTTAAAAAAAAAAAAAAACCACAAAAAATAAAACTTCAAACTACTGTGTGCTGAATTTTCGACAGGACTTTAGTATATATATATATTTTTTTAATAAAAACTGCGTACAACACGATATTAAAACACAAATAAAAGTGGAGTAGGTGCTTTAAAAAAAAACAATATCATCCACATTGCCACCCCCAAACAAAGGATAATAAAAATCAACAACAACAACAATAATAATAACAACAAAAAACCACCCAAACAATATAAACAAGAATCAAAGTTATAACAATTACATTATAATTTATTCTCTTGATTTCTAAATAAATTGTTCTGGCGTTCTGGACGCGCTAGAATAAGAGGAAAACTTTTTTGGTTTGTTTGATAAAAGTTTTTTTTTTTTTTTTTTTTTTTTTTTTATAATTCAATGTATTTTTGCAAGTAACAGGAGTATAATTTCTATTTATTATGTTTTGTTTATTTAAAAAAAAGAGGAAAGAAAGATGGAAAAAGAAAGTTTTTAAAATACGCTTAACGTCCGTTGTAAAATCGTCGTGTGTTTTTGCTATTGTTTTTACCAGAAAACTGGTAGAATCTAATGTGTAGTCGATGTTTTGTTAAAGGTTACCCAAAAATCTTTAGTTTTTTTTTTTTTGCTTGCATGTTCTAGCGGAATATTGTTTAAAAGTATCTTAGTAGCAAAATTTAAATCTGGAGTGCTAACCGACATCTTGGGGATGCATTCTAATAAAAGACCCTTTGACAAATCTATTTGTCTATTTGTTTTATTAATTAAAATTAGTAACTGTTAATGTGTTTTTAGGTAACTTAGTTAATATATTATATGTCCAGATTCAGCTTCTCTTTTACAAAGATTATAGACAATTTTATTAAAGGGTTAAAAAAATCAATTTAATTATAAAATTTGTATATAAAGTTCTTTCTATTTTTTTTTTTTTTTCATTAAAAAATGTTCGTTTTATTTTTTTATGTACATACGAATTTTCTCTATTATTTTTGTGTTTATCACACAGTAAAAAGTTAAACAAAAATATTTTCATTAAACTTTTACTGTACGTCGTCATAGTCGTCGTCGTCTTTCATGTAACTTTTTCTATATTTTTTTTTGGCTTGCTTTCTTTATTTAATTTTTTTCTTTTTTATTAAACAAACATATAATAGGGATTTTTTTTTCTTGTGCTTTTTTTTATATTATTATTTTGAAGAGTTAAGAGTTAGATGAAACAATATATGTTTACCTTTTCTTTCTATTTCTTTTGCGTTTTTTTTTGCTTTTGTGGGTGTCATGTCGCAACTAGGCAACCATATAACAGTAAAATATACCAACCAGCATGTTAGTCTCACCTTTGTTCTTCACCTTATAATGTTAACGTGAACGTTAACATAAACTCTATTGAAACTCGTTTGTCGTTTTTATTTTAGATGAAAACACATCACCTTGATTCTTGACCTAAAAATAACCCAAACTCCTCTTCACTAGAGTTTTTTTTCTTTTTTTTATTATTACTTAAGGTTTTTGCATTTTTTTTTTTTTTTTTTGTATTAATAAAAAACTAAGACAATATGTGGCTTGGTTCGTTGATTCTTTTTATTTTCTTTTCATTCTCGACGTTACTTTATATAAATAAAATAATAAAATAAGAAAACCGAAAAGCTTTTCTATTCGAATAACTCGCAGCATAGCTGTAAAGTTGTAAAGTTCTGTTGAAATGTTGTGCTATGTTGGAATCCTTTAAAAATATTTGCACACCTTTACGAAAAATTTGGAAAGAGTTTAATGTCATTATTTTCCAAGATATCGTTTATTACCGAAAATCACAAAAATAAAATAATTTTTTTTAAGCATTTAATGCTTTAAAGCAATAGCGACTGTAGTTACTAATACCGATTAAAATGTTTCTTAATAGAAAATATCTAATTTTTCACATCAATAATATTTTTATTTTTTTTTTTTTTTTGTATAAATAAAAATTTACGAAATTTTATTTCCTATTCGCTTAGCTTTATTTATTTATTGTTATTATTAATAAAAAAAAAAATTCGCTTATTTTTATTTGTTAAATTGTGTTCAATGTAAAGAAAGTTAAATGAAATAGACAAACAAATAATAGAGGCCAACAACCAAAAGAAAAGAAAAAGCAGAAAAAAATCAAATCAAATCATTCTTTACGGTCGATCTAACTAATTTCAATTGTTTTTCCATGGTACAATCTCTGGTTGTTCGTGTTTTTCTTCTTTTTCTTTTATTTATAATAATCAATTGGGCAATTTAATTCCATTTGTTATTTTCAAGACAAATTGTTTTTAATATAATTTTTCCTTTTGTTTTTATTTTATTTTCGTGGAGTTTTTTTCTTTTCGTATTTTGGTGGGCAGTAAGGCGTTAATCTATTCTTTTCGACATTTTCATCTTTGTTGTTTTGAACATTCAATGAAATTAAATTAAAATTTAATTGGAAGATTTACGGCCTAATATACAATAATATAAAAAAAGGCAAACAAACATTGATAAAGAATCGTTGGGGATTAATTGGGAGGTTTTTTTTTTTGTTATATTTTCCTTTAACTGATTTTTAAAATTTATCTTTTTAAATTACTGAGACATTCTAAAAATAATTAATTTATAATTATAAATTATTGTTTACGTCTTATGTTGAAAATAATTTTTTCATAACGAAATAATTATTTTCAACTAGATAGGTGGAAAATTAAACATTTTTACTGGGTTGATTTAAATCGTAAAAGCAACTATAGTGGATTTTTACAATCAAAAAACATTTTTCACATAATACAAAATCAATACACAGAAAAATTGTTTATTTTTAGTGAAAAAAAAATGTATTTTTAATTGTACAGAACATTTGCATCGACAATTTATTTATATTAAACGATTTAAAAACAGACAGATTTCTATTATTATTTTGACATAATAATGCCTCACCATATAGCCACATAATATTGTGCAATTTTATAAATAGAAATAATAATAATAATAATAAATCTCTTCACTAAATATAATATAATACAAAATGTTTAGTCAAGGGATATTGAATGTTTATTGTATTCCATTCACTATTTACATCTGTAACAATTTTTCATTCAAAATTCGCAATGACACAAAGGATAAAAGAGACAAACATTTTTTATTTTTTTTTAATATATTTATAAAGGAAACTTAAATTAAATATAACTAAATATTGTATTTAAGGGTAGTCCATCTAACTACAAAAGAATTCTAATTGAACAGGATGCTGCTTATATATATATTTATATTTTGTTACTCTTATGCTTTAGGTATGAATAAAATTAGTTAAAATGTCTTTTAATTGGTTATATAAATTTTTGTGTAACTTTTCAACAATTGTAGGACACTGAAAAGGGTTTTAGGGTTACATAAAAGGTCATGTAATTATATGTAATTGAAATTTCTAATTTTTTTTTACTCGGTTATAAATTAGTTAGTAGTTCCTACCTTAATTTTTTTTTTTTTTTTATTTTTAAATTAGATTTTTTTTTTTCTACTTTACTGATTTGATTAAACTTGATTGATTTTAAGTTCAATGGGCGTTTTAAATTTTTTTTTATTTTTTTTTTTTATATTTCATATGTGAAATGCATACTTAAAAGGATTTATTTATTTAAAACTAGGGGTGTCATGATTTTATTTGTTCTCCAAATTTAATAAAAAAATATTTTTTATTAAATTATTGACAGAATATTGAAAATTAGATTTAAACAGTCGCATGGTTACCTAGTAATTAATATAAAATCGAATACAATAAAAAGTGTTAATATTATTCATTAAAAAAAAACAGTGAACGATAAACGTTTGATAGATGACGCAAAGGGATTAAAAGTCAATCAAGGTAAACTAAAAGAAAAAAAATGGATTAATATACTAAAAGAGGAGATTAAGATTAAATCATTATTAATGTGAATTAAATTAAAACATACATTTATTACATAAATCAATGAAATTAATAATAATAATAAACTTTCATCAATAAATATACCGTGGAAAATTTGATTTATTTAGTTTTACTTTTTATTTAATAATAGTTTATTAAAAAAAATAAACTAAAGAATAATGGAATAAAGAAACTAAAATCCTCCCTTAAATACATTCTTTTTTTTTTTTTTTTTTTTTAACAATTACTACACGTGCTCATCTCTTAACCGTACGATTTAGTGTTTTATTTAAAAAAAAAAAAATGAAAAAACGTTCATTCTGTGTGTATGACAATTGTAATATAGATTCAGGATTTAGGGGATGTGCCCAAATTTGTTTCTCTATTACTATTATTATTTGTCCCTTTAATAGTCTATAATATTATAAACTGGATTTGATATATTTTTTTTTTATTTTTTTGTGTTACCAAATTGAAATAATAAAACGATTGGTGACTGCGTTACAGCTTTTCTACCCTTCTTTACTTACTTATTTTTTTTTTCTCTTTTTTTAAGTTTATTATTAGTTTTTGATTTTGTTGCTACATTATTTATGTTTTTTTTGTTAATAAAGATGCAATAAATCATTGAATTAAACTTTTTTTTATTATTTAATTTTGATTTTTTTTTTTATTTTTAATGGAAAATGAATTTAATAATCTACTGAAGTGAGTTTTTAATCAATAAGTTTCTTTAATAACATTATGCTTCTATGTAAGACAATTAAATAATATTGTTTTGCTTACGTTAATAATAAAAAAATTTGTAATAATCTACTTTAGTTTTTAAAGAGCGGAAAATAAAAAAAAAATAAAAAATGCAATTTGAAAGTCATCTAGAAAGAAAATCTCATTAATTTTAATTCTTTTCAGTAAAAAAAAATGTTTTTCCATGCAAAATGATTTTTTTAATCCTATGTATCCTGTTTTATATATCCTACCTGATAAAAAAAAAATGTTATTCTTTCACAATACAAATATTATTTATATGCTAATCAATTTTTTTCTGTTTCTATCTATTTCCAGGTGAGCTATTTTCATTATGAAGTAATAATAGTGTATAAAAAAAAAATACGACAATATGCACAATTATTTTTTTTTTTTTGTTTGTTGCTGTTTTTCGATTTAATACCGATTGAACCACAATCAGAATGAGAAGAATAAACAAACAAACAAACAAATTTTTATAGGAAAAAAAAAAAATTATTTCATTTTTTTTATTATTAAAAACAATACCAAAAAACCCGCGGTAAGTTTATTATAAATCGGTTTTATTATTTTGTAAATATTTTTATTTATTATAGAATGAGTTTATTTAAAAAATATATAAAAATAATTTTTGTAACGTTTTTTTTTTATGAGCTTTATTATTATTAATATTATTAAACCGCGAACAAAAATAAACATAAATTTTCTCCTTTTTTTTTTTTTAGTGGATAAAAAATAAACTATTGTCGACAAATTTAGTTTATTATTTATAGGATGTTGTTTGTATTTTTATTTTCTGTTTTTTTTTTTTTTTTTTGGTTAAATGTGGTAAAATCGTTTTATGGTTTTAATAAAGTAATATTTTGTTGCAGTTTTATATTAAAAATAATAATGTTTTAACCACAAAAAATGTTTTATTTTTTTTTAGTGATTTCACTAAGATATATAATATATAACTGAGTAAAATAAATTAAACTAAACTAAACTATTAACGCCAGCAGGTAGTTTATTTATAAATAATAATGATAATAATGTAAAAAAGAAAATCGAATTAAAAATAAATTATAGAAAAAAGGTATAAATATTCAATAATAAAAATATAATAAAAGTTGATATGATTTTATTAAAATTAAGAAGCTTTTTAAATTGAATTTTTCTAGATAGAAATTCTCATTTATTTAATATTTATATATTATTTTTAATAAATTTATTTATGACTTGATCAAATTTCAATTTTAATAATAAAAAAAGAAAAGGAAAACAGGTAGAAAGCAAAAAAAAAAAAAATAAAATAAATTAATTTCATAAGTTATAAATGGGTAGGAAGATGATTGCGTATTGAATAAAGTCAGAATATAAAAGCATTTCCATTTTTTAACAACAGAAGAGTAATTGTAAATAATTTTCTAAGAAGATCAGAAATATATATATATATATATATATATATATATATATATATATGTACAGATTCTTATTTTATTATTATTATTATTATTATTAAATTTCATCGTCAATCAAATAATCAATAATAATAATAATTTATTTATTATCCATCCAAAATTCAAATGTTAAAGTGCTGTCAAGTAATTTCATTCACTACTTGTATCAAAATTAAATTAACCTGTATCCGTGTAGTAAAGTCCTTCACAGTTCTATTTTTATATACATTTATTTATTTTATTGAACTTTAATTCAGGAAGATGAGGACAAAAAAAATATTTTTTTTTTTTTATATATAACATGCAAAGATATAGAACTTTGATTTTGTAATAATATCAGCAGCTGTTTGATATCTAGAAATATATTACGAAGATTATTATATAGAAAATTTTTCATGAAGTACGTTTAGTGAATGGAGAAGAAATAAAGTAAAATTTAAAAATAAAATAAAAAAAATAAACGATTGGCGGGTTTGATGATGATGCACCCCTTATACAATATAGTTGTATAAATTTATTTTATATTTTTCTATATTAAATATTTTTATTTATTTATTTTTTTTTTTTTTCAATATTAAATTACATCTTTATTGAATTCATAGTAAGAAAATCGGATATCCAATTTAAATATTAAAATGAAGCAAAACTAATATATACATTTTTTTTATTTTTTTTTATTATAAATTTGCTATTGTATGTCCCTACGTCCTTGCAACTTCATATGTGATCTAAGTTTTTTCTTTTTCTTTTTTTTTTTTGGATAAGAAAATAAATAGAAAGGAAAAAAAAACTCTAACATCTCGCATTCGTATTGATAGTCAAATGACTGCAGAGATATAACAAAAGCTTTTCTTCTACCAATATTGCGATTTTTTTTTTCTTTTATTCGCTGAATTTTGGAATTAATAATATAAATCAAAATTATTTTTTTTTTATTAAATTTAAGGCAATTAGATATATTTATTTGATCGTTTTATTAGATTTTTGTTGGCTTGAGGGTAATACATTTTCTTTCGGCATTATTACCAAGTTATTTTGGGGTTTTTTTTTTATTTGTCATTTCAAATCAAACTAAAAATATAAGAAACAAATGATTAATTTAAATAAAATCAAAAAAGCAATTAATTTTGGTATAGAATACGACATAAACATTTATTATTATAAATATAAAGAAAAACTCGATTTAATTTAAATGCAGGAGGATCAAAGTATTTTAGAAACAAACAAATACAACAAAAAAAGGAAAAACAAATTATAACATTGTGACCAACAAAGAGATACGTTATTACCATGCATGGTATTTAAATTCTTTACTTATTAGAAATATCAAATAAGTCAATTCCTTAGCGATTATGCACGTGTTTTGCCTGTCTGCAGGAGTAAAAAATATGAAATATAAAATTTATAATTTATTTTATAATAAAATGTCAATTCAAAAATCGTTTACTTTTGATCTTATTTGTTCCTGAATTTTATCTCTCGGCCTGTACGTCTGTGTGTATGTTTCATTTTTATAAATACAAAAACTACATTTCTCTTCTTCTTAATAAGTATTAAAGAAATCCTCTTATAAAATGAATACAAAAATATTATATATAAATAATTCTTCTGAATAACATCCCTTAAATGCACAATTTTTTTTTTAATACGATACATTACATCGTTGAACAGTTAGACTTTTTTTTATATATAAAATAAAACAAAGCATAAATGATAAATTGTGATAAAAAAAACGAAAATATTTTGTGGTTTTTTTAATTTAAAAAATAGCAACAGACAAAAATTGTTTTTATTTTTTTAATTTAAAATTAAAAATAATAATAAAGCTGAATTGAAATATTTTTAATAAAAAAAAATACACAACGAACGAACTACTATAGTTACTTTTTTATTTATTTGTTTATTTATTTATATGTACGTATTAAACTATAATTTAGTATCATCTTACATAATTATAGTATTATATAATACAAAATTAACGTAAATAATTGAAAATAAGCAACAAAAAAATAAAATCATCTCACACGTTTACAATCAAATTACAAAAATCATGACCTTTTCTCTATTATTTCAACAAACAAACAAACAAAATTTTTTAACAAACTGAATACAGAAAAAATAGAAAAATTAAATTGCATAGCACTGTGGTTGTCTTGCTGTTTGGCATACGTTTAAAGATAAAAGTGTATTAGGTTACGTGAACTATGAAATAAAATAATACAAAAAAAAAAAAAACAAATAAATTTAAAGTAAGGGTGTATAGTGACATTTGTGTGCCACCCTAAAAATAATTTCAATGATTTAATTCTGCAGAAAAAAAAAAAAATAATAACGAAGTAAAGGGAAGTAAAGTAAATCTCATATTACTAAATCTAGAATTAGTTTTGGTTTAACGGCAATAGCACAACGTAGTCAACTAGTTTAGGATTTTACCAATCTGTAGTCGGGTACCCCAATTTAAACATTTTTCTTTTTTTTTATTATTTATTTATAATGCATACGATTTGTTGAAAATTGTATATTTATTTTTAGCTAATACTCGTTACTAAATGTCACCCCCAACACCCACGAACATAATCATAATAGAAGTTAAAATGGAAAAAAATAAAATTACACCAGACCCTATAGCGTTTCATTTTATTTTTTATATTTTCTTTATTTCGCACTCAATAGTGCAAAAAAAAAAAAAAAAAATTAAGCGAAAAATAAGGCAAATCTCGTTGATCGCATGTTATGTTATTATTCCATTATTGCCAAAAAAAAAATACAAATTGCGAAATCATGTAGAAATTGATTTAATATTCTCGAAAAAAGATTATGAAATGAATAAGAATCGTTATTATTGACTTGACAATATTCGTTGTACTGCTTTTCTACATTACCACCCATACCTACCACCAATGCTAACTTACTTACTTTATTTTACGTTAACTATATACATGGGTGAAAGTGGCAAAAGTAAAATTAATAACAAAAAAAATATTTTCTTATTATGTGCGCGGTCGCGTTGGTTTTTACAACTTTTATTACATTTTCCCTCAGGCCATATTTATGCCATCATATGAAAAATAAAAAGAAAAACGGGAAATAAAATAATAACATAACCACTACTAATAACTTTACCAACGACACCAAAAAAAACAAAATCGAGTCCCCATTACCAACCAATAATCTGAGTTTGCTTTTCTATTCTATTTTCTAATGTTGTCGAAACAACTTTATGCTTTATGCGTTGTTAAAATGTTTAATAAAAGAGCAAATGAAAAAAAAAGCACTTAAGTTTTCATTGAAAACTAAAACAAGAAAACACATGAAACTCTCGAAATTATTTAAACTGCATTTAAAGTAAAAGTTTTATCTATACACAAAAAAAAAAGAAAACAAATAAAAAAGAAAAACAAAACGAAAATATTAAATAAAAAATAAAGAAAAAATTAATTAATTTAATTAAATTCATTTTGATTACAAATTTCAATCATGTTTCGTTCATTTTCTGAGCTTTTTTTTGTATTATTATTATTTTTTAGTGAACTTTCTTTAAAGTTTCCTTTTGTTTTTTATTGAACTTTTTACTTTGTTTGCTTGCTCTGTGAGGTTTTTATTTTTTTTTATAAATACCTGATTCTTACGTGTTTTTCTTCTTATTTTTTAATTTCACATCGTCTGCACATCAAAGTTATAATCAAAAATTATTTAATTTTGCTAGTTATAACAAGAGTTTTCCTTCTTTTTTTTTTTAACTTTCATAATTAATTAGCTAATTGTTAATAAATTAAATAAAAAAAAAATTCTTTAAATTGATTCATATTATAGAAGAAACAATTTTCTCTTTTTTTACTCATTTTGCTGTGTCATAAAATAAATGATTTTTGAAATTATTTTCCCATTTTTTCCCTTTTATTAAATATTAAAATATTAATAATAATAATAATCATAAAAAAAGCAAATTTCTCGCCTCGTCATTTATATATACAAAAAAAATAAACTTTTTTTTTTCTGATTAAATTAAAATAAATAAAGTCAAAGGAAATGTCAAGACAAAATAAAATGGTGTGAGAGGATTTTGAAGATTTTAAATTTTTATTGCATATCATCACACTTTATTGTTGTGAATTTATAATTTGTCTTGTTAGATATATAATTTTTTTTTTTTTTTTGTATAAAATATTAAAGAATTTTAAAATCACTTGGAAAAAGTTAATTTTTCTTGTTGTTTATTATGAATATTGTAATAATTTTTTAGTGCCACGACCATTCTTTATTCGTTTTATTCCATCAGTTTTAAAACTTTTTTTCTTTTTGTTTACACTTTTCTTACGGAAATACAGTGGTGCTTAATTTTGAACACAATTACATTGGGTTTTTTTTTTGTTTCTAATTTATCAATTGATGTAAAACGACATGTTGACTGTGCTTGGCTTGTGATGGTTAATAAAGCAGAAAACAAAAAAATAAAAAGAAAAAAACAGGAACTTAAACGAACAGGCGGTAGCTTTAAATGTAAATAAAATTTTATTACCATCAAGATCGAAAGTTGGAGAAACACTGTATGTTTCTCTTCATAGTAACAGCAACTAACAATACTTTGGCGTAGCACCAAAACAATATACTCTTGATTATAGCATTCAACAGCATACTTGTACAATAGCACAATGCGAACACCTTCTACTCTTTTTATTTTTTTTAATTTTTGTATAAAAGTTCTTTTACCAGCAGCAGCAGCATCATAAACTGTTTGTTGGATTATTATATTCTTTATTTATATATATATATATATTTTTTTAATTTAACAAGAATCTACTTATTTAACGTTTTTTTATTATTTTTATTATTATTATTCTTCTTTTGAGAAACGTTAAGTCGGTTGTCATGATAATTTATCTCAACTTCAACTGTACACTTAAGCATGTACACACAATTGTACATTTTGAAACAAGAAAGAAAAATGTTAGAGAATTAACAAAATAAAATTATAAAAAAAAAAAAAATGGTACACTAATTGTTTTGTAAAGCTCTTAGTAAAATAATATGCGGTTTTTCCGTGTCTCGAATAATATAAGCAAAAAAACAAAAAAAAAAAACAGGAATAGAAAAATCCTTTAACTAAACTGAAAATGTTTTCCTATTTTTATTTAATTATGTCACCTATGCCACCCCAATTTAACTTAAAAAAAAAAAAAATAAATGTACAACACCCAAGTACTATAATAAAACTAAAAATTATTTTTTACTCATAATGTAAATTGTAAATAATATGAGAGATGAAGAAGAAAAAAAATAAAAAAATTTAATCATGTTTCAAATATTCAACGAACCAAGTGAAGTCAAATTGTTCATCCAGAACACACATAACACGATGAGAAAAATGGTTAAATAAATGAATAAAATCACGTTAAATCGTTATTTGCCTAGTTTAGTTTCGTTCTTATAGTGTCTGGACATGACGGTAATTATAGAGGGGACCTGTTGTTGTTCTGTCCAGCCTTAATAAAAATACCACCCTCACATGACTGTTTTATAACTAATATACACACTTGCATGACCTTATGCTTTATTATTATATATATTAAATATTACAGACAAACCTCAATTATATGAACGCTATAACCATATCATCACATGTTACACTTCAATTACATTCCAAAGTATCATTATTTTGTTAACGGACTGTTATTTAACAGGAGCAACATCCCTTTAAATTAATTTCGTAACTGCATACAGCATTCAACATAAAAGCATAAAAGCAATGAATGACATTTTACTATTTTTCGTTGTATTTTCATTAGAAAAAACTTCTTTTTTTTTCGCCTACGATGGGCGGATTCCATCAACGAAACGTAATTTAAAAAAAAAAAAATCATAATAATATAAGAAAAGAACATTAATTAATAATTTTCTTTTCATAAAAATTTTTTTTTGATTAATTTTTTTTTTATTTTTCGCTTTGTAACTTTGCTTTTTGATAGGAAAAACTTTATTTTTTTTATTTGTGCTTTTGTTATTTTAATTTTTTTTTTTTATTTTTTCTGTATTTCTAATCTCTGCAATTCCTTTTGTCAAATGAAAATACAAATACAAATATAAATAATAACAGAGAGAGATCTGTGTATCGTTTATAATTATATACATACTGAAAAATTTTATTTAAAAAATAATAATAATAGAAGCTTTTTCTTTGCTTTCATGTTGAAAAATTAAAATAGCATCGCACAACATGACATCGTTTCACTTTGAGACAAGTTAATTATTATCCAATTTTTATGCTTTTTTTTTTACTTTCTATATGAAATGATGCCTAATACTATTTTAATCTGATTCTGGCGTTGATGTTGTCATTTGAACTTTTCTTTTACTTTATTTTTTTTTAAAACCGTCCAAATAGGTGTAGTATGAATAATATATAAAAATAATAATTTGTTTGGTTGTCTGTTCACGACACCCCTATTTTCTTTAATTTGATATCATCAGTGATTTTGATTTTTTTTTATATACAAGTAAAATATGAAATTAAATTTAGAAAATAATTTGTCGTTGTTGTCATATAGGCTTCAAATGTTTGTGTAAATAAATGTGCAAAAAAAAAAATAATGATAGAGAACCGCTTTTAATCTTTGAATTAATAGAAAGAAGAAAATGTAAAAGGAGATAAACAATGAAAACATTAATTATGCTGTCATGCACCAGGGAAATTAATTTTTTTGATTTTCCTTCTTTTATTACCAGAGTTTTCTCTTCTTTTTTTTTTATTTTGTTAGAGAAAACTAGCAAATATGTTTTGTGTTTATTTGTTTCCACAAAAATTCGTAATATTACACAAATGTGATGACATGTGTTGCCAAATTTAGACAAAAGATACAAGAAAATGTTATTAATAAGCCTAATTCCACTCTGAATTGTTTATAAAAGATAAAAGCTATTGATTTGAGGCTATAAAACGATCTTATTTTTAATTCATTTTTATAGGAACTTTTAAAGCGTTTTATTTTCTGTAGACAATTTATTTACAAAACTTTAACCAAATTTCTTTAATAAAATTCTCAGCAAAAAATATTTTTAACTACAGGTATAATTACGTAATTATTTTTAATTAAGTAACGAAAAAAAAAGAAAAATCTCAAATCTCCCACAAACAGTATCAACTCAAGTATAAAGAAAACAAAAAAAAAAATCAGAAAAAAAATCGCCTCTTAGTTTAACTCTTCTGTTCAGTTGATAAAAAAGAAAAAGGAGGAAAATATTTAACTACTTTTGTTGAATTAAAAGACATTTTTTTTTATTCCCTCATTTTGTTAGAAAGAAAATTAAATTCAAGAACGAACAGGACTAGAAGTATGGATGGATATGCATGTAAATGCATTATAGTAATAGAGCAATTTTCCTGTATTTTCTTTCATATTTTTTTTTTGTGTTCGTTTCACCTAGTTTGTAGCGTTAACTTAACAAGTAGAAAAATCCTGTCATGTGAATAACTAGAAAGAAAAATTTTTTTTTAAAGAAAAATCCTGAATGCAATTTTTTTCTCTCGAAACGAAAAAGGAAAATAATAAGACTAAATAGTTCTTTGCGATATATACAATTTTTTTTTTTTTTTTTTTTTTTTTTTTTCGTAAATGTCCTTTATGTTGTACATTAACATAACCGTATCAAAAGTTTTATGTAAATATATAAAGGTAACTCTCATGTAAAGGTGTAAAAGCGGAACTAAAATCTTTTGTACAACGTCTGCATCTTCTTGTTTGTTGCTGGTGAATATCAAAAGAGTTACAAATGACAAAAAAATCAAGTCAAATTGTGAATAAAAAAAAAAAAAAAAATTAAAAAAAATTCCATGTAAAGAAAGTAAATTAATAATAGCACTTTGAACTTTAAAAGTGTGTGTTTGAGACAGGAAAAATACTTTTTTAATACATTTAATTAAGTACACACAAAAAAAAAAATAAAATTTTAAATAAAAAAAAAAATTTTCAGCATGACACATGACAAATCTCTTTGATGAATTAAAAAAAAAAAATTTATAAATTAATCCATACTCGAAAAAAAAAAAACTATAGCACCTAGCACACACTTTCAATTATTATTACACAATTTTTCATTCGGTTATTTTTTCTTTTTTTGGGTAATTTATTTTCAATTTCAATTTTGGCTGATATAATCCTTTAATCATTTTAACAAAAATACAAACATTTTTTTTTTCATGTTGCTTTGTTTATGCTGTTAACAAAATCAAATCATAACAACGAACGGTGCAGACAGTTTTAGTTTATTTCAGTTTTACGATAGATTAAATGGGCGGATGTGGGGTATTTTGTATTTTGATGTATTACAAAAAAAAAAAACAGAAAAGGAAAATATATATGTATAAAGGGTTGCTTTATGTTATTAATAATTTTAGTCATCAATTTAGGTGGATGATGTTGCTTCTTCATCCCTAAATCTGTAGTTTTCCTAATGCTAATCATTTATTATTTCAATTAAATTTTCCATATTTAAAATACAAAGAGAAGAGAAGGCAAAATAATAAAAAAAAAATTCTTATTAAAGTTTTCTTTTCTCCTAATTAAAAGTAAAAAGAAAAAATATATTTTCTTTGTTTATGCTCTAAAATTGTATGACAAAAACATATCATTATCCTTAACTTAAATCATCATCATTGCCAAACACAACAAACAACTTATTTACTTAAGAAAATAATAATAATAATAATAAAAAATAAGAAGAAGATGAAAAAAAAATGATTCTGTATATTAGGATGTAGCTAAGGGACGGAAGTTATTTCTTAATCATAAATAACAGAAGCCAAGTGACTGATGGATGATAATTTTGCACAAAGATGACAAGCAACGGAATAACACTATTAAAAAAAAATGTTTGTATTGAAGTGCGTACTTGATATTCATTTTGTGTTGTTTTCTTTTCATCATTCAATTAATTTATAAGAATCTCTAAACGAAAAGCTAAACAAATAATAATGATAATAATAATAATAATATTTATGTAAGCATACACAACGATTACAGCATATCAAATATAAAAACAATGTAAATTGAATGAAACTTGACTATTTTTTTACGTTTTACGTATTTAGAAAATCACAATTTTTTCTTCCCTTCTAAGGAATAATTAAATTTCTTTTTTTTTTCCATTAATGAAATATCACTATAATCTCTCAATTTTAATAAGAATAAGAAGAAAAAAATTGTAGTTTGGGATGTAAATTAACACAAATATTATCACTATACAAAAAATAATTTTTTTTTTAATTATTAATTAATTACAGGAGGAGTAATTTTTAATCAAAAAATCAATTAAGTTTTCTCTTTTAAATATAATAATTAGTAGAAAAAATAGTCTTAAAGAGTTTTTGTTGTTGTTATTTTTGCTAATATAAGGGTAGAAAATATATTTTATTTCTATATTTCTTGTTATTGTTGTTGATTATCCTTATCTTAGTAAAAGTTTTTTTATATAATGTCTTGGAGATAAAAATAGTACGTTTTTTTTTATAAAAGGATTTAATTTACACTTGATCGTTATAAACAATTAACTATTGTTTAGTCCTTTTTACACCCTTCTCAAAATTGACTATAGAAAATATCAATATATGATAACGTTTCTTATAGATAATAATGTTTAATAATAAAGTTAATGAGAATAATGTTTTTTAAAATAGCAAATAGATGATAATCACAATTATCAACCATTTAGAATCGAGAATGATTATTAAAAATAATTAAATATTAAGTAGAAAATTTCACTACATAGAAGAAATAATAATAATTCATTAAGATATTTAGTCTGTGTGGTGCAATGTTACACCAGCATCGTTTAAACTAAACGACTCATTTAAATAATTAATAAAAAAAAATTGTATAAAACTTAACTTTATTTAACATGAAGTAAACTTTTGCGCTAAATATAATAAAATATCTTTAAAGCTACTTAAATAATTTCATATTAAATTAGTAAAAACTAAAAAAAAATTGAAAAAAATTAAAAAGCATAAGCGCTGAGATAAAGATTCTATTATATAATTACACCAAACTAACAATTAAGTTTTGCACAAGTAACGTAAAGTAAAATAACATATGAATAACTAATAACGTTTAATTTATTCCTAAAAAAAAAAGAAGAAGAAGAAGAAATATATATAAGTTATTAACTTATTAAAGTTTTGTCTTGTGAAAAATTACTAAAGGGATAAAAACTGCGAGGAAACTTAATAAAAATAAAAAAAAAACACTTTATGCAATTCATATGAACTTTTTTACATTTCTAGTTAAATCAAAAGCAAAAAAAAAAAGAATTGAATGAGTTTTTACTTAGAGATAAGACAATTTTCATATTAGCTTTGTTTAATAAAAAAAAGTACAAAAATATTGCTCAAAATACTTAACTTAAGTCAAGATGAATGTTTTGTTGATGATAGCAGAGTATTTTTCTTTTGCTTTATTTAAGAGAATAAAAAATCATAAAACAAGTAGTTTAAGCATTTTGCTGTTTATTTATATAAAAATATATTTTTTTTTCACACTAAACATTTCACACTTTTACTGTTTTTTTTTAACCAAAGATAATATAAAAATAATTCGTTGATAAACTATAAAACTAAGTACTTTGTACTGTTTATTATAGTTTTTTTGTTTTTTTCTGCTCTAAAAGAAAACTTTTATAGGATTTTTTTTTTTTTTTTTATTGTTTGTAGCTTTCTTACTATAATTTTTATTGCATTGGATTTTTTCCAACTATAAAATCTTCATTTGTCATAAACTCTAATCAAACATTTTAACATTTTGTACTTTAAAACATATTTTTTTAATTCTTATTTATGATTTTAAACATAAAAATATTAATATTTATATAGTTTATTCACTTAGGCAGCATAAAACGTTTTTACTTTATTGATACATTTTTTTTAACATAATAAAATTTATTAATTTTTTATTAATAATATTTTACTGATCCGAATGTTAAAAAATTGTATTAAAAAAGTAAAAGGAATCCAATCTGAGTGTCCACAATCACATAACGTTTCATTACTAATTAATTATTAAAAATTAAGCAATTTTATTTTAATTAAGTTTATTAACTAATTATATAAGAATAATAGAAATATTTAATAAAGAATTATAAAAAAAAAACACAAAGAAACTTCAATAAAGCACCGTATATACCGTAGAAAAAAAGTTTTTCTAAAAGTTTTTTTTATTTTTTTCAACTTTATTTTCATAGATAAAAAAATCTTTTTCTTCTCCTCTTCCTTTTTTCATTTTTAAAAAAAATAATTTAATTACCTTTTAATATCATTATTTATACAAAAATTTACCAACAAGACATATAAAATTAAAAAATAATAGCAAACATTTTTTTTTACTGATTTTATTAATAATTTTCGCAAATACAAATTATAATGAAAAAAAAAAAAAAATAAATAAAAAAGTAGCAAGCAGAAAAACTTTTTCATTAATTATTAAAATTGAAATAAATAAATTAAAGAAAAGAGAACAACTTGCAATTAGGTAAACTTTTAATTTATTAAGTAAAGTTAATAAAAAAAAAAAAACAAAAAAAATTTGCACGTTTTTTTCTACATTTAATTTAAATTTTTCTAACTTTTTATTTCTTTACTCATTTTATGCTGGTGATCTTGTCATCTGCGTGTTAATAAAGTTGCTCGAAAGTCAGTGAGCAACAACAAACAAAAAATCATGGAGAAATAATTATTTCGTTTTACTTGGCGGTTTTATTACATTTTTTTTTTAAGTAGAAAACAAAGCAATGTCTGTCTATCTGAGTGTTTTTATTTTTAATCTGATAACGCGATATAAAAAAAAATTTACCTTATTTGTAGTTTCAGTAATAATAATAGAACAACAAAAACTTTCAACTCCTTGGTTATCTTTCAATAAATCGATTGCAAAAAAAATTTAATATGAAAACTTTATTATTATTATGTAAATTATATTTTATTTTATTTTATTTAAAAATATATATTTAATCATAAAACTACATAAATTTTAATATTTATGCAAAAAAGTTTTTTTGCCAGAAGAAAAGTGAAGACATAAAAAAATAAAAGAGGAGAAATTTCCCGCTTTATTATTATTATTATTATTATTAGTTTTGTTTTGCACGCTACAATGGAAAATTTTATGTTTTTCCATTTATTTATCATTTAATATATCTATTTAATTTAATATTAAATCAACTGCATCACTAGTAGTTGAAGCAGTTTTTTACTTGATGATTTTTTAATAAATAAAAACAGAAACTTTTTGACAAATTTCTTTTTAATACAATGCGTAAGCTTAGCTATAAAAATATTTATTTATTTATATATTAAAAACCACCCCACAGTTATTCTACATGTTTTCACCTGTTCGATTGCTAATATACATTTTTTATTTATTTTTCCAACTTAAAGCAAAATAGATAAATCCTTAATACTCATAAATAATTTATAAAAAAAAAAACAAAACTTTAATTAAATTTTGCTTGGGGTGGAAAATTGGTTAAATAAAAAAAATCATAAAACTCTGCTTATTTTTTTTTTGTTTTTGTTTTATAAATTAATGTTTAAAATCTCTTTAACAAAAACAGAGAGGAATAAAAAAAAAAAGAAGTAGTTTTAAACAATGTTTGTTAAATAATTACATTAAAAAAAGCTCTTCCATTAGTATATAACTAAAAATTGGATTATGTTGTATCAGCATTAAAGTTTTCTAATTGTCTGCGATGTTTTCAAAAAAAAATTAAAATAATAAAAAATCTGTACTCTAGTCATTTAAAAAAAAAAAAATTTTTTTTTAAGGGTAAATGACATAAATGCTAATTTAATTGTTCCAAAAAATAAAAATTATTCTACTTAAATGATCCAAAAAAATAATAAATAGTAATTTCACGGTTAAATTTTATTTTATTTAATAATAAAAAATAAAAATCAATCAATTAAATTAGGGGTTGATTTTTATATATTTAGTTATATTAACCACGTGTTTAAATGTTTTATTTAATCCATTTGTTTTGTTGTTGTAAATAAGCTAGCGTCAACCTAAACTAACCTAGCTAACATAATTACTCGAGACAAGATATTTTAATGCTACCAAAAAAAAAAAAAATAATAATAATAAAAACTTTAGCATGTGAATGTAATAAATTAATGTTGGAAGAAGCGGTTCCTTCTTTTTACATTATATTTTTTTTTTGTTTAGCTATTACCAACTACCAACCACCCTCTAATAATACAAATTACATTTTCTGTTGTTTTATTTTCAACTATTTGTCGCGTTCTAAATGTGAACATAACCGTGACATACCTACTGTTTGTTAGTAAACCGAAATAAAAAAAAAAATTAAAAAAATTATTTTATATTTGCCAATTTTACATGTTAATAAAATTTCATATGTATAATGCGTGTATAAAGGTATATTAAATGTAAAAAAAAAGATTTAAATTTAGGGATGTTTAATAAATTTTCGTATAAAATACTTAATGTTTGTTACACTGTACCATGACTAAATGTATAAAATGTAAATTCACAACCAGAAAAATTTGCTTAAACAAGGTAAAGATGTAGTTTCGAGTTAAAAGTGAAGGGTATCAGGAATAAAAAAAAATAAAACAGAAAACAAAAAAGAAAAAGAAAATACTTACCGCCTATAAAAGAAAATTTATTATACTTTATTTGGATGAATTGATCATATGTGTGTCTGTACAAGTTGACTGTTTCTTGTAGGCTTTAACCCCTGATTTTTTTGGGTAACGTCAATTTGATTTTTAACAACAAACAAACGACATCGTAACGGTTCAGCTCGTTTCAATTATTTTCTATTAACTATTTTACGCGATTTTTCATTTTTCAATTTTAAACCGTAACGTATGGTTCAATTTATTACAATTTGAGGGTTTTTTTTTTTAGAAGATTATTACTTTTTTTCTTCTTTTTTAAGTAGCAATTTTATTTAATTTTTTTTTTTTTTCGTTATACAAAAATTGAAAATTGAAATTTTCATTTGAATTTTTGCTTCGTTACCTGATTTAAGTATCCTAGAGCAAAAGTTTTTGTACGGTTGCAAACAAAAAATAAAAAAGGGAAAATTATTGTTGCTATATAAACATATATCTGGGAAATTATATACATATAAGAATAATTTCTTATTTAATTTTTTTTTTTTTAAATAATAATTGAAGAAAAATTTATTAACAAAAACCCCTAAAAACATGAAACATTTATTAGATTTTTCGTATTCATTTTTTTTTCTTCTCTTTTTGGAAAAAAAAAATTGGTCCATCCAATGAGTTATGAACCATTAAACAGACAAAAATATTTAGATTAAATAAAATAAAAGAAAAAAAGTAAAGTAAAGTAAAAAAAAAGAAAAGCAATCCTGCTGTATCCTTAGTCACTGCAATGAATTCTACAAGCAGCGTAACGAAGTATAAACAACAAGAAATTAGATATATATAAAACAATTGTGGGAGGCGGTAGTTGAAACGTTGTGCATATTTATTGGGTGGTAAAGAAATAAATAAATAAAAAAAAAAGCAACAATCTCCCTTATTTCTTAGGTTTGAAGAAAAAAAAAATTAAACTCCAATAACCAAGTTAAAAAACAATCTTCGCAAAGATTTTTTTTTTGTTATTCTTCCTCTTGCATCGCCCTAAACATTTACCAGATAATAAACAGGGTGTTTTTGGTTGGGAGGTTTTTTTTATACCAATAACTTTACCACATATGTACAAACAATCTACAACAAAATATATGAATAAGTAAAGAAAATATTCTTTACTGCAGTTTAAGGTGCTTTAGCAGTTCTATTTTATAAAATAAATAGAAAAGTAGAGAGAAAAGTTTGCCCCATAGTCCATTTTTTTTATACACCGTCACCACTCTGATTTTAGTAAAATTTATTTTTATTTTTTTGTTTGTTATTTTTTCTGCTGCAAGACAATATTTTAAGAATTTTCTTTTTTTTACAAAGGACGCAAAAAAAAAAAGAAACCACAATATTCCCGTTGTCACGACAAAGAATACATTTTTGTTACAAAAAAATTTCTCTTCATTTCTTTACTTTTTTTTTATGGAAAATATAAGAAAAATCTTCAACCATCTGAAACCACCTTTAAGTAAATAAACAAAAAAATAAATATATATATATACAACATAGGTTTGTTGGATGGCTGGTTATTTAGTTTGTTGTTTGTTGGGTGGTTGCTGTTTTGGCTTGTTGGTTGATCTAAATATGGAGAAATGGTTTTCTTTTTAGCCATGCAGCTGAAATAAGGAAAAGCACCAACCAAAATAATAATAAAAAGTAAAATAAATATATAAAAAAAAAACTATATATGCCCAAAGGGTGATTGTACAAAAAACCTTTAGCACACATGAAAACAACAACTAAAGTAAATAGTAGGGAGCATAACATACAACCTGAAGCACAAAAACCCTAAACTACTCATACTTTATGTCATTTTTCAACATTTTGAACGTATGATCTGGCAATCTGTTCGGGCGGAAGGTAATATACCGAATGGGTGGTAAAACATACAACCAGCGGCAACAAATTCTTCTTGTTCGATTATACAGCCAAAACAATTTCCTCTAACCAATTTTATAATATTTTACGTTAAAAAAAAAAAAAAATGCCTATACCATTTTATATTTATATTCAGGATTTTAGGCAGACAAACACAATAAACACCACCCACTATTTTCTACGTACATGTCTGATTTTTTTTTCTCTTTTTTTTATATTCCAAAAGTTATACAACCTTGCACGTGTTTTATAACCTTTTGATGTTCATCAGGAATTTTTTATACAAAGAAAAAAAAACTGTCAACTTTCTCCTTTTTTATAAAAAAAAAAAAAAAAAAAACTTTTATTATTAAAAAAAACCGAGTGTCCTCTAACAAGCAAAGTGCAAATATTAGTAAAATAACTAAACTAACAAACCAAAAAAAAAAATCCTAATTGTTAAATAAAACTAAATAATTTAAAGACTTTGGTCAAATATAATTTAATTTTCATTAATTCAATAAAATACGAGGGATTTCTTTGAGATTACCCAACAAATGCAAGGAAAATATAAAATGAAACAAAATTGTAGATGAAAAGATAAAAAAAAAGACATTTGTGTTAAGCTTTTGTCCAGTTCCCCTTTATTGGTACATCGCCAACAAGACAATTCAAATTATTCCATATGTGTACATCGTAACTCACCTCTTACTACAAATGTTTCGGGTATGGGGATCACTTTAATTCAACGTCATCTTTTTCTATACACAAAATCAAACACTTAAACGATTTTTACGTTTTCTTTTTTCGGTTTTCTTTTTATTGTTGAAAATATTCTACCATTTGCTGCTGTTACTGCTGCTATTTTGTAGGGATTTTGTAGAAAATGCGTCTTTATTGTTCTAAATCTGTTGCTTCGGGGAAATGTATTAACAATACTAAAACTAGTAAATAGAAAACCAACTACATTTTACCATGTGTATGATAAACGTATATAGTCGCTTCGTTTCTAACCTTTATCATCAGTTTAACAAACAGCAGAATTGTCTTCTTTTATTTTCTACCCTTATTTCTTCTTTTTTTTTCCTTCTGACTCTACAATATCAAAATTTGGTCCATATGTGAAAATAAATAAAACAAACAACAGCACTCATTGAATGTGTGGAAAGAAGTGAAAGTGTTTGCCACATTCTGATAGTATTATTACACTGACTGAAAATAATTTTCAAACAAAATTTGAGTGGGTGTACCGATTTTCTTTTATTTTATTATAAAACCTACGGCAAAAAAGAATAAACCAACGCATCGTATATTCTTACATTGTTTCCCTTTAAATCTTAAATATCATCTAACTTTATTTAGCTCTTATTGTATTAAAATCATCTAAACAAAAGCACAAGTTTTTGCTTTTATTCAGAAAAAAAAAAATGGAAAATCAATAAAAGACGTAAAAACTCATCACCTATCCATGTATAAAAATGATAAATAAATTGTTGTTCCTTAAGCATTAAAATTTAACAAAGATCAGAAAATAAATTAAAAATAAAAATATAACGTAGAGGAGATGAGTAAGCTTATTATAATATTTATAAGACGTTAAAAAAAAAAGAAGAAATTCCCTTTGTAAAATATATAATAAATATATAAAATTGATACACAATTATTGGTTTATCAATAACAATAACAAAATAATGATCATTATATATTTATAAAGAATTTTTTTTCTTCTCTTCTATCAAGTTATATGGTCGTACGATATATCGAAAGAAACACAAACCACATTATAAACAATTGTATCATGTGTCTATAGCAACAATAGATAATTGAAGACTGAAATGTCTTACTTTCAAAACATTGTTTTTGTTGCATTTTCTTCTAGTTTATACTAGAAAAAATTATGCAACTCCATTTATGAAATATATAAGAGTAGTAAAATGGAAGAATTCCATGAATTTTATTACCTAAATTTATTTGCAATTATATTCTAAAGCAAAACAAAAAAAAATTCATACATATTTTACATAAACTACATTCGGTTTGTACTATATAAAGTATTGTAAACAAAGTACGAAAAAAAAAATCTAAGTTAAAATAAGATAAAAGTAGATTAAGTGCGTCTAGGAAAATTGCAAATATAAATCTCAGTGTAAAGCAATTGAAAGTTTTTCAATTTAAACGTAAAAAAAAAATTCCTTGAATTGATTTTTATTTTTTTTTTTGTTATTTAAATTGAAAACTAAAAACTTTTCTTCTTTTTTTTTGTGTGTGTTTAAGTAAAAAGGAGAATAAAAGTGTTTTTTAAAAAAAAAATTTCTTCTATTTATGTATATTCGACAAATTGATTTAATTTGTCATTTATTTTACGTTATTTATGTTCATTTATAACTCATTTAAGTATTTAATTACTTTATTAAAACCACATAAAATCTACTAAATTCTATTTGATACATAATACAAGGATTTTTATTTTTTTCTAAGTAGAATTTATGTTTACAATTTAAATTCGCGTAAAATGTTAAAAAAAAAAAGAAAAAAATGTAGTGAACAAAATAACAATTTATATTGTATGTAACAAGTAAAACGATATAAAACATGAAACTCTAACAACAAGATTGATTTATTAATGTGAAGCTGCTTTGTGTTAAGTATTGGTTTACATAGATTATTATTTTTATTTTTTTATTTAAAGTAACATTGTGTTACATAAATGTTTGTATCATATTAATAATTAATTAATTATTATACAAAATAAAATAAAAAACACTCATTTCGTTTTTTTTTTCTTTATGTCATTTCATATTAATTGATTTATTATTCTATTTTTATTGGAAAATTATTTCATAGCCACACAACGCTGTTTTATATTAAATAAAAAAAAAATGATTTAATTTATCTTAAATTGATGTAACAGTATGTATGTATATGTATGAATTTACAATAAAATAATAAACACGCGTCGTTATAAATCATAATTATGTGTCATGTGTGTTTCGTTTCTAAATAGTTAACGAAAAAGATACAGAAAAAAAAAATGAAATCTTCCTTTACACATTTCTTATTTTTAATATTTTTTTCTATTTTTTATTACAAGGAGTAACACACATGTGTTGCTAAATAATTCATTTAAAATAAATAAAAAGATTAAATATGTGAAAATAAGTTGGAAAAAAAATAAAGAGAGAAGAAGACGAAGTAAAAGATTTATCTCGTCGCGCTACGGTTTAATGAAATTTAACGCTTTACATAATTAGGTTGTTCGGTTGGTGGGTTGTCCAGATATTACTGTAAACAGATTTATTATTATAAATATACAAAATAATATTAAAATTACACAATGGGGCTTCAATATGAATTTTAGGAAATTTTCAATTTAAATTTAACAGAATGGATTGCTGATCGACAAGCAATCAAATATAAAATTAAATTTTCCCAATGACTTTTGTATCAATTAACAAAATTACAAATGATTCGAATTAGCAAGATCTTGAAATAGGACTTTTGAAAAAACACTTTCTTCTTAAAATCCGTATCGAATAAACAAACACGAAAAAAAAAACCACAAAATAGAACAGAAATAACAAAAAAAAATAAATTACTTTTACGCCTTAAAATTAAAATTAAATTATTTTTTTGTTATTTTCTGTCATTTTAAAGTCATAAATAAAGTCTTTCACCCAACATTAAGACGAATAATTTTCATTTTAATAAACAAGACAATTGGTTCGGCAGTAATTAATTTTAATTTAACTTTTACTGCGTTTTTTCTTTTTTTTTTTCATTCTCTTCTGTATTTAAAATGTCACACATAATAAAAATAATCTTGAAAATAAGACTTATCGTCACTTTTAATTGACATTTAATCTTTCTTTACGTTTTCTTGTTGTTATTCGTTAATTATTTTTTTTTTTTTCGCTTAACATGATTAAGTGTTTTAATATTACTATTATTATTCTTTATTTTTTGCCTAATTTTAGCCTAATTTTAGACTCATTATTACTTCTTTATTCCTTTTTTTTTTAACTTAATGACTTAATTATAATTTGGTTGAAGGTTTTAATGTTTTATTAAATAAAAAAAAATCTTCATTAAGCAGGTGTTTTTCATCTTTTCAACAGTTAAATTATCATTATCAGATCATTATTTCACTCATTTTTGTTTAAAGTTTTTTTGTAATTTCATCTATTAAAGATACTTTCTAGTAAAGAATAGAAAGGAAATTCAATGTTTCTTTCTTTTTTTATATATAATTATCCACCCGCAATGTAATAACCTCGAGTTAGTAGTAAAATATGGTGCAAAAAACCTACAATTCATAAAAACAATAAAATTTTAGTATGTTTTTTTTTTTTTAACAAAAGTACGATAAAATTCATGTACTGCATTGTACGGTTTGGTAATGTATGAGAAAAGGTGAAAAACCATTCAATTTATTAAGCAATCAGACAAACATTATGTTACAAGTTCAACGTATCATCAAATGTCCACTTTTACTTTTTTATTTTATTTTATTTTCATTTTATTGGCTTCTATCCAATGTAATTTATTTTCAGTTTTATTTTTCAATTCAAAACAAAGAATGAATTTTATTTAACAAAAAATTTTTGCCATCTTTAATTCACTCTACTAATCCTTTAATCACTAATTATTTTTTAATTTTATTTAAACAAAGCCAACATTTTCTAATTAAATCATTTAATTCATTAAAACAACATAAAAAAAAACAAAACAAAACAAATATAATCAGATTAAAGTAATAAGAATGCCAGTCAGAAATGTTATAAAACAGAAATTAAATTTTTTTTTTTTAATTTAATGTAATAGTTAAATAATAATAAAAAAAAAATAAAACGAAAATTTTATTTTCTAATTATAAAATATATAATTAAAAGAAAAAAAATAATTAAGTTTGTTTACAATAAAAAACTAATTTTCTTGAGTAATTTTATTTATTTATATTTATAATTTGTTAAACTGCATACAGTGATTATGTTATTATTTACAGAACACTTGAAGAAATAATTCTTTCAATTCTTTTAGAATTTATTTCTCAGATAAATATTTTTTTTTTTTATTTTTATTTCGTATGGTTTATTGTGTAATAAATATTATTGTTTAACCACATGCTATGCACAATCAATAATTAAAAAAATATTTTAACACTTCCTTTACTACATTATTTATTTAAACTCTCCAGTAAGTAATAATAATAATAATTATTATTATAATTATACAAAATCAACTTGACTTATTGGCGCCATTCCATCTGTTACTTGATGCATTTTATATTTAAAGATTTTTTAGTGTTTAGATTTTTAAGGATATCAAATTAAGTATCAATAATGCCAGTAATATCTAAAGTATAAAGACAAAAGATTATATTTGAATTAGATTTGAAAATTACCGTGTGGTCTTTATTTACTTGCGAATTTGTTTTACTTTGACGGTTTAAATGTTTATTAATAAAGACTTGAATAGAAAACTTTAACATATAAATACTTAACTAATTGTCTTAATTATTTTTTGAAGTGAAAAAATAAATAAATAAAACAATCAATAATCGTATTAATAGATGAGAATTTATCTTCAATTATTTTCACTACTTAGTTTGTTCGATTGGTGGCTTTACAAAGTTTTTTTGCTTGCTTTTTCCTTAATTGACATTATTCTGCTACTTCATTTACTTTACAAAGTAACTTGTAATATCGCAATAATACTATTCCTATAGTACAGCATATGTTAAAAAGAATTAATTTTCATTTGGTTTTTATTCAATTAATTAATCTCTTCAACATCTACTTCTTCTCCTTTTTATTTTTAATTCTAGAATATCAATAATTTAACTGTCTTTAAGCAAGTTATTGCATTCCTACTAATATAAATTTACAAAACGGAAGAACAAAAAAAAAATTCAAAGTAACGAGATGAAGAATTTCACTTATTCAATTCAATTTAATATTTGCTTACTTTATTTGTTCACAATAAAAACATAAATAAATAAAATAAGTAAAATAATTAACGTTCTTCCTTCCAAACAGTAAATGTAATTTTTTTTTTTTTTTGTCAATAAGATTAAATGTAAAAAAAAACAACAACGAAGTAAAGAAAGTAAGGAATTCTCAACTCCATTCATAGATCGCGACGTTATACTAAAATAGAATAATTAAAATATGAATGAATTTCATTTAATTTTTTTCGCTGTCTTTTTTTTTTTTTTTTTTTTGAAATACAATTTGCAACGGAAAATTATCTTATTTAATTTAATTACAAAAAAAAAATTGTTTCTTGTGTAACATTGCAAAGACGGTAAAATGGGAAAAAAAATAATGTTGTCATCATTCCAGAAATGGTTTCTCTACGTTTTTTTATTTTTTGTCCTTATACAACATCTAATAAGTTAATTTAAGTTAAGTTAAGTAAAGTCAAGTTAAGTAAAATAAAGTAGCAAGTGCAGAAGATACAACAACTACTGTCATCAATCGTTTATTTTTTTTAATTTTTTTTTTGTCTAGCAGAATTCTAGCTGAAGATACTAAAGTTACGAAAGTGTTAAAAATAAAATCAGCATTGCTATTGTCAAGATGATGATGAAGTGCAAAAAAATAAAAAAAAATCGCCTAAACTCTATTTCCCAGTCAAAAATATTAATTATTTTCCAGTGTTAAATAAGAATTAAAAAAAAATCTTCTTTCTTTCCTTTTTCGTTAAGTTGATAAATTTTATTTCTATTCATTCATAATCAAACATTTAACATTTGTTTAAAGCGTTGTCGTTGTTATTTTTACGATGGGAAATAGCATGACGGTGTCTTCGCGTGTCGTAAAATTGTGATTTATTTTCACGGCTCACCCAGAAAAAAATTTAAAAAAATATTCTGACATTTGTCATCAACTAGAAAAACACAATAACAGTAACAGTAGCAGCAATAGTAGCAGCTACTATGCATACCTATTTTACGCATTTTATTCTCTATCTTAAATATATATTATTATTTTTTTTTCTGCGTTTAAACCGACAAACGTACTTGTAGGAAAGCTTAAAAAAAAACCAATTCATTTTCCATGTTAAATTAAGCCAATAAATTTGTTAACATACAAGTGACAAGTTTGCCTGTTTTATTTAATAATAATAAAATGTTTAAGTTTGCATGACATTTAAAATTGATAACGAAACATTTGTATGTCCAAAAATTTTTTAGTTTTTCAATTATATTTCTGATAAAATTAATCAAGTTTCGTTTTTTTTGTATTTTGAAAAGTGTAAATAGAGCTTATTAGTCAGAGTTATAGGTAAATATAATTGTATAATATTTATCATATAACATTGAATTGTGTTGTTAAAAACAATTTGTACTATCTTTATTATTATTATTTTTATTATTAAAAAATGATAAATTATTGTTATATTATTATATAATAGTTTTGGGTTGCATTATTATTTATATAATGATTGATTATTTTCGTTTGTTAAAATACATATCAAATATAAAATACAAAAAAATTGACAAAAAAAAATTAAATCACAATAAAACATGAGAAATAAATAAATTGTCACCGTCTTGTGTTTGTTATTTATATTTGTATATAGAGTTTGATGTAATATGTAGACGTAGTCTGTAACAAACAAACAAAAAAGAAGAAAGAAAAAACTATTTATGCAAATAGAGCGAATATTGCTTCGTTTTATTTATAAATAACAAAAAAAGAAAAAATGAAAGGAAAGGAAAAGAATCAAAATTAAATAAAATAAAAAGCTCTGCGCTTCTGTTTTTATTTCCTTCTTTATATATTTCTTTCTATCTTTCTTTTTTTTAGCAACAACACCAACATCGATTTCAACTTTATGTTATTTATTTATTTATATTTTTCTTCTTCTTTATTGAATAAATAAAATAAATATATTCAAATCAATATTGATTGAATAATCTGTTCTAGATGAATTCCCAATGCACCTTCGTGTGACGAAACGAATTTACTTAAGAATTTTTATATTTTTATTTTCGACAAAAATAAAGTTGTTTAGTTGAAGTTTTTATAATAAAAATAAGTTAATAGGAAATAAGAAATAAGAAATAATAAAGGAGAGGATGATTGGTTTAAATAGCTAGTATTACGTTGTTGTTTATTTTCTACAGTTAGTAGAACTGTCGTTTGAATGACATGAAATACACTGCTTAACAATTCAACATTTAAAATATAAGCGAATTTTTAATAAATAAAAAAAAAACAATAACAAAAAATCTATAAAAGCGACAAGTAAATAAAATTAAACAAAGCAAGATAACTCTTTAACATTTTTAAATAAATAAATAAATAAAAACATTAACGTAACTTCAGTCATTAATTCAACAACAAGCAACTAAAGCAGCTTCTCTTATAGTCAAGTAAATTTCCATTTATATCATCATCATTTCATTAAAAATCGTTTTTTTATTCTTTATTATAAATTAAAATTAAAATATAAATAAATTGATAATGAAAACAAGTGCAAAAATGAATAACGAAAATAGTAGAAAAAATAGAAAACATCGAAAATTCTACAACAAAATTTAATTAAACATCCAAACAAGTTGTTTAATAGTTTATTATTTGTTTTGCACACGTAGTTTTTCATTTTTTTTTTAGCACAAGACAAAATAAAAAGCTTTAAAACAATCAAAAAAAGTTCAATAAAAACATTTCGATGAAATTAAAAATGGAAATTTGAATATCAATTGAATTTACTTGCTTTAAGTTTTTTTCTATTTTTTTTTTCCTTTCTATTTTTCATCGTTTAAAAATCAATAAAAATAAATGCTTTTGATTTGAATTTTACTTTTTCTAAAGCTTTTTTTTTTGTTTATTTATTTTTCTATTTTTTTTTTTTATTATTTTTTTTGTGCTTGTCAAGAAAATTGAAAATAGCACGATCGCGATATTTATTTATCTTGTTGTTATTGTTTTCTTTTTTTCTTGCTATTTATTTATATCTAGATGACAACAAGACAACGACAATACTTCTTCCACATTTTTATTTTATTTTTTTATTTTTTGTTAGTTTATAGGAAATGATAAAATATTATTCTCTCTGCCTTTCATATATATATTTTATTTTTATTTTTATTGAAATATTTATTTTTACGTTAAATAAAGAAGAACAGAAATTTTTTTTTTTGCATTTTTATGAAAATCCGTTGACTTTTTTGACTGCAGCAATTTCACTACTTTGCTTTACTGTGTTTTAATAGCAAAATCATGTTTGAGTTGTTATCAAATTATCATATTAAAATATAGAAAAATATTGTAATCTTTTAACTGCTGACTTTTAGCTATTGTCTTTAGATGTGCAAAGTGAGATGGAGAGCGAGAAAATTCCCTAATGTAAATTGTTGACAGAAATTTTAAGAATACGATGAGAAACATTGAAATCATGATGATGATGATTATTTTTTTTTATATTTTCTGCATTGTTAGCGAAAATTGTTAACGATTTTCTAATATTCATGTGGTTTTCGTATTTTCTTTATTTATTTTTTTTTTTGTATTATTTAAGTTTTACTTTAGAGACTTAAAATGCAGTCATCAACACCACATTTACCCTACATTTTTTTTTTTTTTGGTTTTTCTGTTACTTGTGTAAAATTGTCTGTCTCGTAAAACTGTCAAAAAATAGATAAAAAAAAAACAAGAAACGAAAAAATTCAGTGTTAAAGACATTCATGAAGGAGACTTTACCACACCAAAATTTAGAGGAAGAAAAAAATATTTTTTTATATTTAAAAAACCGTCGAAAGGAGATTTCAATTTTTTTTTTTTTTTTAATATCGCAAGAGAATTGAATATGTTTTCTTTATAAATATTTAAAATAGCAATATTTGAGATCAGTGCTCCACTTTTCTATTTTTTCTATTTTCTCCTTTTTCTTTATTTATTTTTTCTTATTTCTGTTAATTTTATTTTCAAGGAATTTTTTTTAGTAAAACTTTATTTTATTTCATAAATAAAATACAAAGAAAAATTATAGAAAAGCGCGTTGAAAACAGCACGATCCAGTCGATTTTTACACGTTTTTTATTATTATTTTTATTTTTAGTTTATAAAACAGAAATCTAAAACTAATAAAATTAATTCAGAATATAATAATTTTTCTCATTGTTTTCACAAAAAAAAAAATAAGAAAAGTTTATTCAACTTTCGAGTAAATTTTATTGTGAACAAAAAAAAGAAAAAATTGGCTATAAATGTTTGAACTATCAAAAAGCACACAAATAGACAAAAAAAAAAAATAACGAAAAAATCGAAAGCTTTTCGTTAACTCGTTTAAAATAAAATTTATCTGAATCACTTGACATTTTATTTGTATGAGTAAAATTAAGTGACAATTTCGATTTTTTTTCTTTTTTCTTATTATACAATACTTGAGACGTGCTTTTTAGGTAAACATTTCTATTATGCAATGCCAAATGTTAATACATTGTGATTGTCTTAACACTTAATTGTCAAAATTAATGTGAAACTAAATGTTTTCCATTAAAATGTTTGCTTTGTAAACTGAAAGCTTAACAGAAGTTAGAAAAATAATTTTTGTTTTTATTTGTTTATTTTTGTGTAAAAATTTTTATTTTTTTTTGCTTATTATTTGTAATAAAATTTAGAAATTTGTGTAACGTGGTTAATAAGAAAGCAGGGCTTTTACCCAATCAAATAGATGAATTAGAATAATCAAAATTTCAAATTTTCAACTTAAATTAATGTTAAACAAAAGAGTTATATAGGCTTAAAAATAGAAAACTTTTATTTGTAACCAGAATAAGATTTTCTTTGAGTGTACAGCATTGCATATACACCATGATATGTATTTGAAAAATAAAGGGCAACAATAAGCAACAGTAGTGTAGTAAAAAAAAGAAAAAAAAGAAAGAAATAAAAAGACAAAACGAAATAAGGTGACGGAAACAAATTCCGGAAGATTAAAATCATTCAAGTGAGAAACAAATCATGTATATCCTTCTTGTTTTGCGTCAATGCGACATAAATGTTACATCATACAGAAAAAGAAACTTTTTTTTCTTTCTTCCTTTCTTTCTCCTTCATCTCTACTTTGTTTATTTATGTTAAATATTGTAACGTATAGATAAGTGTGTAACGTACTCAACAAACATACGTAGAGTACCAAAAAATAAAAAATAAATTAAAATTTGTTGTCACTGCGAGTACGTAACGTTTATATTGCCGTTAACGTTAACGATATTACCGTAAAGGAAATAATAAAAAGAAAAGAAAAAAAAAAAATTATGAAACGTTCGACGGGTTAAAAAAAATAAACAAATAGCTTTCAGCGTTTTTAAATTAAATTCAATGACATTTCAATATTGAACTATGAGCTTTTTTAGTTTAAAAAACACAAAAAATTCATCACAGCATAATATAGCACAGAGCGGTTGGTGTATGTTGAAATAAATATAACGAAAAAAAAAACAATATATATCGCCGTCAATATATGCTTGTCATAGTAACTTAAAATTTTTTTTTTCTCCACATAATACATAAAAATAAATCGAATTTAATAAAATAAAGTAAAAGCTTTAAAAACCTATCGTAATATAAAATATAAATTTAAATAGATTTAGTTATATTAGGTGAAAAGCTGTGATGCTTTTACATATTTTCATCAGCCTATAAACTATTAAATATTCCTTAAAAGACACAAGGATAATTTTTTTATACTTCACTTCATATTCTATTCATAGTATTTTGCTTTATAAATGAAGCGATATAAAGTTCCTTCTTCTTTCTTTTTTTATTAATATAAACATCAATCTCTGATTTTAATCAACGAAAGTTTCAACAATTTTATTTTTCATTAAATTTTTTTTTTTTTTTTTTTGTTTTTGCTTTGTTTTGCGATTCTTGAAAATAAACGCAACAATAAAGTTTACGATGAAAAATACAAAAAAAAAAAAATAGCAGAAACTACCTTGCATTTTTTAGTTAATATTTGCATATTATTTTGTGTAGTAGGAGGCGTTAAACACCAACGCATATAACACAGAGCGAAAAAAAATTATTAAAGCCAATACTTTGCTAACTTAAAATACAAAAAAAAAAAAAAATTTAATTTTTTATTTTTGCTAACGTTGGAGTTAAAATAAAAATTGCTAACTTTGTACACTTTATTAGAGAATTGTGCAAAACGAAGCCAAAAATATTTCGATTTATTTTTTATTTTCTTTTTTTTGTGCTTTCAACTACAATTTTATGTAAAATATGTATTTTCTATAAGTAAAATATATATTATGTTATTGAACAAACTTCAACTTAGCTCGATAAATAAATAATGAAAAAAAAAATGTTTTTTTTTTCTCTACACCACGACAGTCATGAATGAAGGTAATATAGGCAAAGATTTTTGTTCATAAAAGTGCTCATAGTGATAGCACTGTAAACTTATGCCAAAAATATTATTAAAAAAAAAGGAAAAAAAAAGTATTTTCAAGCTGATGCCTTAAAAAAAAAATTATTCCAGTTTAGACCACATTGAAGATGTTACATTTCTTTAAAAAAAAATGTATTTTTTTTTTATTTGCTTCTGTTTTTATTCTTGCACCTGGGTTACTACGCGATTTGTAGCAGCAAAAAAAAAACAGATAAAATAAAACCACTAGATAGATAGATATAATTCTTTTTCAACGATCAACGTTAAAGATAAATTTTTACAGAGAATGAATTGGTGAAAAATAGCATCCTTAAATCAAATTCGGACACGAAAAAAAAAAGACAGCAAGATAAAAAAAACGCCATGGATAAAGGTTTTGAAACTCTTTATTTTGAAAAGTTATAAGTTACAACGAAAACAACTAGTCAGAGCTAGATAGCCAGCCAACCAACCACCACCCAAACAAACCCTTTCTGTTTGCATAGTGATTTTATATAAAGGAAAAATTCTTTTAAACTACAATCAATGCTCTACAAGTGAATGAATAGTTTTTCGTTTCATTTTTGTATGACGATGCATTGCTATCGGAATAAATCGATTAATCACATCAAAGAAGCAACGAAAGATAGCAAATATAGGATGTATAAAAGGAACTAAATTATATTCTTTTTTTTTTTTTGCTTTTATTAATCTTCTAAAGAAATTCCCTCAATCAGACTTTAAGTTTACAATAGTTAAGTTTCTGTATTATGTACAGGAAGAGTAGAAGTTTATTTACCGTGCTTGGAATGCACAGCTGTAAATGAACTTTCATTATGATGACAATGTTAACAAAAAATATTTCCCAAAAAGAGAAAGATAAAGAAAGAAACCAAAAAAAAAAAAAAAAACTAACAAATAAGCTCACAAATAAACTGTAATAAGGGGTGAAACAGCAGCAGCAGAAAATTCTTTTCATATAATAACTTAAAGGATTTCTTTTATCGGTTATTTTTATTTCTTAAATTTTCATTTATTTACCCAAAAAAAATCTACCCCAATGTTAATTACAACAAAGTTAAGTTTTTTTTATATTAAAAATAAGAATCCTTGCATTAGCCTTGTGTAACCAATGTCATCAGCGGCATTGAAAAGACAAAAACAAAAGTAATTTTGAATGACATAACGACCTTAGGGGGTGCGCGTAAATTGTGACAACGAAGGCGTGTAGTTCATCACTATACAACATACTGTATGCGTCGGGTTAAAACAGGAATAAATAAATAGAGGACCAATATATATATATGTTTATATATTGTCGAATTATTTACGCTAAATTAAAATTTTAATTAAACCGTTTATTCACGTCATCGCCATTCCACCAAGCACAACAGCAAAAAAAAAAAATAAAAAATCTATTTGTCGTGTTCGGTGCACAGTATGTTCGTTATTTTCATTTTTATATTATTTTTTTTGTATGTGTGGAAATTTATTTAAGCCAATGTGAACATATTGACTTTGTTGTATTTTATTGATGAAATAGACCGACGGGATGTAAATTGTGTACGCAATAACTAAGACCCCACAATCAGAAAAAATTTTGTTTTTTTCTTTGTGTTTTTGGGCGACAAAATACAACAGGATCGATTTTTCTTCTTTTTTTTCTGTCTAAATTTTATAGTTTTTGAAAATAAAAATAGTTTTTCTTAGTTTTGGGTGGATCACGCCGTTTGTTTATTGCTTATCATGTGGCTGAAGATTTTTCTGTTTTTATTTGTTTTCACCCTAACTGCACTTATTGTGTTTCTATGCGATTGAATTATATGGAAATCTTTACATATTGATTGGTTTAATATAAAAAAAAAAACTTTCTCTAAATATAACTTATATGACGTTGGATGTACTATGTGGGTTGGTAAAATTCCAATAAACATTAAATTTATTGAATTGTATTAATACGATATAAGCAATTTACTTCATTCATTGTTTTAGTTTCTTTCATTTCTTTCAATACACTAAAACGTCTTACAATATTGATGACCTCTAGAGTAATGTTTTTACATTCAAATGATAATAAAAATAATAAAAAAAGCACACACAAAGGCAAAATCAAGAGCCCACCAATCAAATATTTTCTTTGCTATTTTACTTTCTCTACATTAAATTCTTAAGAGTAAAACGCTGACACAATCCACGCCTATTGATTTCTTTGCGAGTTAACTAAGAAAATCAAAGAATTAAAATTAAGAAAAATATTTTTCTAGCTATTGATCAGTCCAGTTTTTATTCTAACAAGTAAAAAAGATGTAATAAGTAGTAAAAAAAAGCATAATTAACATGAGTTAATCAAACAGAGTGATGAGTTGGCTTAATTTCTTTTGCACGATCATGAACCGAAGAAACAAAACGTACGCAACAAATACGCTTCGCCTTTTTCGCCAGTTTTTTTTTTCTTTTATAAAAAGGTTTATATCAGTCGTGGATGAAAAACTATATAAAAAACAAAATAACAATCGTATTTAGTATGAATTACGATCTATCACGTCATCTGACTAAACTCAATTAAAAAAAAAGAAGAGAGAAAGAAAAGAAATTATTATTTTATTATCTAGAATAAAAGAAAGCATTACATTACCACCCCCTTACTCTTCTCATTATCTTTTACGCTGTTATATTTGTATTTGCATTTAAATTTCATTTTCTTTTCTTAACACACAGCAGAAACATCGGCAAACCTTTTTTTTTCTGTTATTTTATTTCTTAATTTATTTTTATTTTCGCACTCCGGCGTTCCCATGTTATAACAAGAATCAAATCTATCAAAGACAAAAAAAGATACGATGATGTTTTTTACTTTTATTCACAAAATCTTAATAATTGTATTCTGCTTGGTTGTTTAGATCAAATTTTAATGTACGCAATGTGTAAATGCAGCACAACTGATATTAAATAAAAAACAACAACAAGAAGAAGAAGAAGGACGAGAAAAAGCTGCGATACAAACGTAAAAGAATATATTAAAATTGTTTTTTGTTATTGAAAGTAAATGGAATAATAAAATCGTTGTAAAGGAGACAAAACAAAGAAGGTACAATGGTGGCGGGTTGGTTAGTGTTTTAGTACCTACCACTGTGTTGATGATGACTCGCCATCAGACATCACTCAAACCACATAATAAAGACTTAAGTATCATGGCCACTGCAAACGACAGTAAATACATAAATGTTAAGGGATTGAAATCCTATTTCACTCATAAGTATGCACCCCGTCAATATAAGATTTTTTATTCTTTATTTTTTATTTTATTTTTTTTTTCTGGTTACTAATTCCCGAATAAAAATAAAGAGCCACAATACACAGAACATTGCACGAATTGCAAATAAACCATTATTCAAGGAAGAAAACTAATACTTGAGCTTTTTTTTATACCAATTTCGTCCTTATTTTTATTCATCTGTTTGGTTTGGTTTTTTGTTTTTTTTTTTTGTTTTTATTACATCGAAATGGTTTTATCGTTTCGTTTTTTTATTTTTGGTTTTTTTAATAGCAGTACGTGAAATTAGAACTTTGAAGACAATCATAAGGATCCACCTAAATGAAGATGTTCTTCATTAAATATATGCGTCATTGTCTCTTGTGTCTGTTTCATTTATTTTTAAGAAAATTTTATTGAAAAATTAATATTTTTACACACCTTATACGAGGTGTTTAAAGTTAATTAATTTTATTTTTGTATGTTTTTCAAATGACCTTGTTAACATCGTTTTTTTTTTACATTTTTACATATTTTTTGTTTAATGTAAATTTGGTTTCATTTCAAATAATCATAATAAATACAGAAAAATATTAAATTTAAATTACCATTTATATTAAGGCTGTAAAAAAATAAAAAAAAAACAGCAGAAAATTCAAATTGCATACGTTCATTGTATAAATTTTGTATCATTAAAAATAATATAAAAATATAAATACGTACGCCTTGTAGAGTACTGATAATGTTATCTTTTACTACAAATAAACATTTCTTTTTGCACAAAATTACAAAACTAAACAAATATCCAATTGCATGCAAATATATATAAAATATAATTGCACTATTGAGTGTGTGTCTTGTTTTTTATTTTTTTTTTATATATAATAACCACCCTTGTTAGTTGTGTCTTATTTAGTCTTATAGGTTAAAAATACTTTAAACCACCCTCTTCAATCATTTTTTATTTTTTTGTTATCTTTAATACTTTTGCTGTAGTTTTGTAATTTTTTTTTCTCGGGTGTTACATAAACGTCTAATGCATTTTATGCAAACAAATTCTTTGAAAAAAAAATAAAAATAAAAATTTCAGTTTTTATTAGCGTTTATTGTTCCGATTAAAGATAGCAAAACCAAATATATTCAAATTATTTAAATGGGTGATACTTAAATATATAAAATAAACACATTAGTTTACAAACAATTTAATTTATTTATATAATTAGAAAATTAATAGTGTTTCTGTGACATTTAAAATATGTGTGTGCTACCTGTTTATAAAGTTTATTTAATTTTTGGTTAAATTAATTTTATGTAAACTAATTCATCAATAATGATATACAAAAAGGATTTTACTATTTAATTATTCGATCAACATTCATTTGGTTATATCGATACAGAAATTTTCTTATAACCAAACAAAACAGAAAATTACTTGTTGGTAGGTTTTCGTCATTTATTTGTGAAAGCCAAGATAAGAATAAACGTAAAGAGAGTTTTACTTGATTGAGTTTGTTGTAATTATAGCAATTCTATTATCATTCCATTTTTCATTTTGTTTGATTTTACCAAGTCTTTTCGGCTGCATTAATGCAGAGTTTACCCTAGAGTTGATAGTAATAATAGTTACAGGCCACGTACAATACGAAAATTCCTTATTTAAAGACAATTTTCTAATAAATGTTCATCAAAAGAATTCTATAAATATTCTCATTTCCCACAATAAATTCCAATACAAAATGCATCACACTAAATTTTTAATAGTTATTCCTAGTAGTCTTGCGGTAAATTCACTAAATTCTTAATTTTTAACTCTTCCATTTACAAAAAATAGACCAAAAATAAAATGAGACAAATATTTCAATTTTTTTACTTTATAAAAAGAATTTTCCCATTTAAATCCCTAAAATCCGTTAAATCTAATTTTCACTTCAATTTGTGAATTTTTTTTTTTTTTTTGGTATTATTTGATTAATGATAAAATGGTAATTTATTGAGGGTCCGAGTAAAATGAATTTTACTTTTTTACACATTTCTTAAAAATAAAAACGAAAATTAAAATGAATTGTGTTAAGCTTATCTTAATCCACTTTTTTTTTATTATTATTATCTTTAAGCTTTTTATCTGGTTTCAACTAATCAAAATAGAAAATTATCATACCACAATAAAACTTTTTTTTTTTTTTTATTTAATTAAATATTTTTTAATTAACAAATTTTTTTTGTTTTTTTTTTCATACTGAAACCAACAATAAAATTTATATAAAAGTTGAAAATAGACTTACAGAAAAAAGAAGAAAACTATCGTTAACAATAAAACCAATTGTCTTTAGATAAAAATTTAATTTAATATTAACTTCTTTTTTTTTAATACGTTTTAAATAATTATTTATCAGATTCAACTGACTTAAATAAGCAAATAATAAATACAAGCAAATTTGTAACAGAAAAATGTGAAAAAAAAAAACAAATAAATATATAAGAAGCAAATTATAAATGAAAAAAAAAATACTACAAATATTCATAAATGGAAATTTAATAACATTTAATAATAAACAATAAAACTTTTTTAATTAAAAAAAGCGAAAAAAAGGAAGAAAAAAATTGTTTTATTAAAATTAAATATCACTTTGTGCATATTTCTTCATCTTCTTCTTTCGTTTTTTTTTTTTTTTTTTATTTAAGATAAATCTATGTTCTGGGTAATGGGTACGATTTCGTTTTCTTTTCATTCTTTTTCAAATATTAAAAAAAAAAAAAAGAAATTCTATATTTTCGACAAGAAAAAGCAGAAAAGAATGGATAAGAAAAAAAAAATTGTAGACAAAAGATAATCTTTTATATTATTTCATTTAAATAAAACGTGCGCGTACTTAACGACTCACACCTCTAAAGTAAAAGTCGTGCGGTATTCCTGAATAATCTTGCAAAAATAATAATAATAATAATAAGAAGAAAAAGAAAAAAAATTAAATAAGATAAAGGAAGAAATCATGCCCAGAAGGATTTTTGTTTTTTTTTTTTTTTTTGTTACTCCAACATTTATTCATTTAAAAAGATAAAAGAATTATAGCAAAAAAAATAAAATAAAATAAAAATTAAACTAAATATTATTAACCCTCAATTATTGCACTCCGGAGACTTTTTAAAGAAGTACAGAGAAAAACCATCACAAGTCACGTAAAAATAACTCAACCTTATTAAATCAATCAAATTAATTTTATTATTTTTCTTCATTTAATATTTTTTATTAATAAAACAATAGGAAAAATGAAATTCCCTTAAGTAATTCAAGTGAATTAACATAAATTTTTAAGTTATTTTAATTTATATCAGAGATTGTGAACCTTAGTCTATTTAGGTAAATTAATTTTGCATTGCTTTTCGAATTTTAATTTTTCTTACCTTGAATTTTGTATTTTGGGAATATTCTCTAGTCCATTTATGTAAAAAAAAAAAAAAATCAATTTTAAAACAGTTTTTCAAGTTTTTTTTTGGATAAGCATCTGCAAGACGTGTAGAACAATTAAAAATTAATTGTCGAGCGGCTTTGTTTAATAATAAATAATCAACGTAATAACCATTGCTGTGTTTTGTAGGTGATTAAATTACTTTTAGCTTAATTGTCATAATTGTTGATCATATGTGTAATGTTGTAATTATATATGCTATAAATTAAAAATAATAAAATACAATAAAAAACAGCAAGGGAGATTAATAAACCCTGTGTACTGTGCACAGCAAATACATATGATATGTAATGTTATTAAAATTAGAATAATCAAAATAAAAGGGGGTTTTACTTTTAAAAATACAGTAATTGTTCGTAAATACATGTAACAAATGCAAATACCACTTAAATGATGATAATAATTTTTTGTGGCATGATGAATGTATGAACATTTTTGAATAATATATCCATCAGCCAAACAAAAAATAAAATATTTTCTTTCATAATTATTTATGAAATTTATTAAAGAACGTGTTTTGTCGAACAATATTAAAATTAACAAAACGTAAAAAAGGGTTACAAAAAAAAAAATAATAATAATAATAATAAACCAACAAATACAAACTACTATCTTATCTCATTTCATACAAAATATTTGTTTTAAATATTTCATTTGTTTCTTAACTTTGATAACTAACAACTACTTTGTATTTAGGGGTGGCTTTTTATTCTTTCTATTTGTTTTTTATTATTTTTCTATTGCATTAAATCTACAAAATTTAACGTTGAAAAATAAATAAATAAATATGAAGCAAACAATCATAAACGTTCTTATTTATGCGAGAGTCAACATTTAACATCAAAACATTTTAATTGGTTGAATGCATCATATACAGACTTAAGATAATTATAATTCCTTATAATAAATCAAGTAAAATTTTGTGTTATAAACAAAAAAAAACAAAGATTCTAAGAAGGGTTTTTCATTGTTTTATTTGTTTCTCCCTTTCAAATTGATCTATATAGTGAAATATGCTCTGTTCAACTGAATACTATTCTATTCTGTTTTCAAGTGTAGTTATTATTCAAATTTATAGTTAGTAGGATTGTAAACAATTACAATGATAAGGATGATACGGAACGATTTCCATTTCTTTTTCTTTTTTAATATTTTAAAGTGTGTTCCGAATTAAGCTCTTTAATCAACATCAAATGTAACAATTTTTAAAACATTTTTTTTTTATTTGCTTAATAATATAAAAAAGATAAAAGGTACAGTAACTTTGTATACCTTTTAAAACATCTGTATTATTCACAAACAAAATTTTTTACCTTACAAAAACCGTTAATTTATAACAAAACGAGTTTAACAAAAATAGCCAAAAATATGCTAATTAAAGGTAAGAAAAATATTTTATTAATCATCTTTTCAAAAAATTCAATTCTTATTTGAAGTTATGTGGGCAAGTTATGTTAAAAACAAGAACAATATTTCTACGCCTTGATTGTATTATATTTTTGCATAAAGCAATTTATTGTTATTAGTTTAAATAAATAAATGCATGCATCTATGATAAGGTGGAAGCCACTCATCATTAATAATGAATTAATATTGAATTTAAAATCAAAGCTTTTAGTGGAGTATTTTTAGAAATATAGTCAGTGGTTTCACAGTTGGATGCAGAAAAAAGAATCAATTTTTTTTTAATTCATACCAACTGAGACAAGTTTCCATGGTTATAATAACCATCATGACGATAATGTAATTGTGTTATGCTACTATCAGACACACACGGTCATTTTACTAATTGCATTTATAGCATTTTTTTTCATTATTATTCGTGGACCAAAGTATTTTTAATTTTTATCATTTATCCAATTTTTCTAAAAGCATGCTGTTGTCCCTACATTAATGCAATAATATTGATGTTCTTTCCTCATTTTAAATATTATTAAAAAAATAAATCACCCCACGGTTTTTATATTTTAATGGCTAAAATAAAACAAACAAACAAAAATTTTTTTTTCTTTGTTACGGTTGTGCAATTTTTACCAATTTACCTTTATAATCTTGTTTCTGTAAAAATTTGTTTACCACACCTGGGAAGCTGTCAAAATACAGTTAAATAAACCACCCTTAAATCGCGCGATTTTTATTTACTTCATATAACCAGCTATTGATTTATTATTATTTTCCCGAGTTAAAATATAATAAATATATCTCGTAATGATGAATCCAATTCTTATCTCATAGATAGCACAGACAAAAAAATAATAGAAATCATCAAAAATAATAATAAACAAAGAATTTTTTTTTTTTAAACAGAAAATATCTAAAATATTAATATTATTTATCAAAATTTTGTACAAAAATTCTAAATCAACTTGAATTTAATATTTTATTTATAAATAAAATTCATGGAATTTTACAACTAAAACGCAATGGTAGTAACTTGGTAACGAAAACATTTTTAATGTTTTTATTTAATTTTCTATAATTCTACAACTCGGTTTTGGCATTTGTTATAACAGGGATCAATTTAAATCCAGACATTTACTACGAATGGTTCTTTGTAGTTTTTAACAAGTTTTATTAAGTCAAATTTCTCTATCTTGAAGCAGTGTGAGTTAATTGTAATTTATATTCTTCTACACAGCTTTTTTTATTATAGTTAATAAAAAAATAAAAGCTTTTATTAAAAAGTTTATTTATCTAATGGTCGAAACTAGTTTTATTATTTATTTTTTTCTTTATTTATCGATTTTATATCGTTTTGTTTTCGATAACAAAACAAAGCTTAGTTTATAATAATTTATTTGCTGAATAATAAAGTAAAATTAAGACAAAAGGGACGAAATAGTATTAATAACTATCATACAAATACAATAATAATTAATTTTAATTTAATTGGTTTTTAATGCCAAGGATAATAATATTCGAAAAATGTGTTTTTGAATAGAGTTTTCATTTCTTTTTTGTAATCTTTTAAGCTAATCAAGGATTTTAATCAAAAAAGTTTCACATGACAATGGACGTCATTCGATTTTCTTTTTATTTATTTATTAATAGAATTTTTAATTAAATTATATAACAACAATCAATAGTTTTTTATATTTACTAGAAAAATTAACTATTTTAACCTAAACACATTTCTGTTTATTGCATTTCTATTCTAAGAAACAAAGGGTGTTTTTTTATTTTTATTTTAAACAAAATTCACTATAATTATAATTTTTTCTTTTTTTTTATTATTTCACTTTTAAATCGATAAAAGCATTTTTACACTATTCATTTTGTTGTTTTGCTATTTTTTTTTTATTATTATTAATATTGGTGGGCGGACATCAAAACAGTGACAAATTATAGTCGTGTACAATAATTTTCATTCATTCACCTTTTTTTTTGTCTTTTATTTAATTTAATTTAATATAAAATGTATAAAATTGATTTGACATATGGATATTAATAGTTTTAACAACAACAAAAAAATATTTTACAAACGTACCTAATTCCGTAGGCTTTAAACAGAGATAGAGAAAAAAAAGGGCAAATTCAATTAAATTTGTAACTTTATATAAAAAAATTAGAAATGAAAATTACAGGGCGCTGTGTTTATTTGATTCTTCTTTATAAAAACTTAAATTAATGTATCACATATGTTGTGTTCAATTGTTATGTTTAGTGTTGTTATAAAAAAATAAAAAAAAAAACCCCTTCACAACATAAATGCTGTATGATGCTTTAATGCAACAAAAATACCATACAATTAGGGGTTTTTAGTTTGTTTTTTTTTTGTTTTTCCTGTAAACACATAAACATAAACAAATTAGAAAATATCAAATAACATTAAATTATAATTAATTATATTATTATTATTTTTTTTAATTATTGATTTATTATTTTGAAAAGTGATTATATTTTAGTTTTATAAATAGAGTTTTAATTATAAAAGTATTTATAAAAAATTAATTGTTAGCGTGGGTGGTGAGTTTTTTTTTCTATATTTATATTTAATTGTTATTTCAGCCAGTCAAAATATAAACATATTAATTTGTCTAATTAATTATAAGCCGAATGTATTGGTTTTTTGTCTTAATTAGTATTACTTGATATTATTATTATTATTATTATTATTATTATTAAGTCACTGATGACTTTTACGATGGAATTTTTGATTTATATTTACCTTGATAGTAACCACAAAATACAGTATGATAGATAATTGAAGCGACAACTTTATCTTATTTTATTTCATTTATTATTTACTTAATTTGTTTGTTGATTGAAATTCTATTAGACGTAGGTCGAAATTATTTTTTTTTTTTAATTAGAAATAAGATTCTATCGGGTTTTATTAATATTTATAATTTTACCTAAGCAAATATTTTATTTAAACCATCGTCAATTTTCTAAGAAATGTCTAAAATGGATCTAAAAATAAAATAAAAATAAAAAAATCCTTTTAGCTATACAAATAAATTAAAGAAATGATTTAAAAATTACGCAAATTAATAAGACTTTCCAACTTCCTATATTAATAATAATTTTCTATTTTATTTCTTTTAATTTGTTATATAGCAAAGCAAACGATAAAAACTATAAATAATCTAATATAACATGTTTGTCATCAGATTTATTTAAATAAATATTATTAAAAAAAAAAGGCAGACAAATATGAAGAGTTTTGTTGGTGGAATATTCTAGCAAACAAGAATATAACACACATCTGTTCTTATTTCTGGATGAATTTCAAGAAAATATACAGCAAAAATCAAAGAAAAAAAAAACTATTTTAATAACATATTATATATATATATTATATATATATGTATATATAATATTTTATCTAGAAAAAATTTTATCGTTTAATTTTATCCATTTGATTATTTTTAATACAAATGTTTAATTTATGTTGAAGAAATAGAAGAAATAGAGAGGAAAAAACGACAAGAACAAAATAACCCATATCCTGTATAAAATAAAGTTAAGTACAGTACTTTGCTTTATAAATTATTATTACTTTTATTTCTAGTAATAAAACAACGATTTACATTCATTCATATTTATTTATTTATAAATAATCTTATATTTAACTCACGCATTTATTAAATTAAATTAGAAGGAAAACAGAAAACAAGAAAAAAAAATTATTCAGAAATCGAAAACCTTTTCATACATTATCATCAATGTCTCTATAATATAATTACCAGTCCTTCTAGTATCCAACCTATGAAAAACAAACAGTTAAAATGCAACAAATAAATAATTAAAAAAATTAAATTAATCAAAAAGGTTTAAACACTCTTAAGTTGAAAATAAAAAATAAAAATGAAAAAAAAAATAGTTTGGCGCATTTATTTTATCCATCTTGAAATATTATAAAATAAATAAAATTAACTCTTTTCACTCTGTTTAAATATAAAAAGAAAAAAGAATAGAAAAAACCCAGCAAAATAAAATCAGATGAAAGATATAGCTGGTTGTTGGCGTTGATTTTTAAAATCACACTTGACGCAAGCTGAGTAAATGCATTTTAGACAAGAAGCAATATGAACAGTGAAATACTTTCATTTTGCCACTGCTTTCAGTAAATTTTATTATTATTAATTCTATTTTACTTCTTTGCTTATTTCCTTGAAATCAAAAGTTGATTGACTTCAATAAATTTCCAACTAGCAAAAAAAAAATATTTTTTTATTTTCTTCTTTGATTCATCATAAAAGGAATAAATTTTGATCTTTCTTTCCATCTAACTTAGTGATTTTTTACTCAACAAAACGGAAATAAACGGATATGAGATTTACAAAAAAAAAAATAAAATAATAAAACTCAGTTGCATTAAAATTCACTTTTTTCACCTGTTTTCAAAATCAAATGTTTGGATCAAACGAAACAGTTGTGGCAGCGATACGATTACAAAAAAATAAATAAATATAATAATTAAGAATTGTTATTAAAATAAAAAACAGGAAGCTTACTGGTTTTTACGTTATAACCGATCAATTTTCATTTAATAAATTATTTAATATTTACCCCTAGAACAGTGTCAAAAAAAAAAGTTTTGTATAACCGGGTTGAATCAACAATATTTGTTGCCAGTACTTACTTGTTAACATTTATCCTAATTAACACAAATCAAAAACATAAATTTAAAATCATTTTGATTGATGAACTCATTTAAAATTATAAGTAAAACTGTTTTACAAAATAATTGCATTAATTAAATGTCAAATCAATTGGTATAATCCGTCAAAATTTAAATAATAACAAAAAATCACTTAAAAAAGAATTTTTTTTTTTTGGTTTTTTGTTTTCAACGAAAGTTGATAAAATTAAAATTTAAAAATTAAAAAAAAAATTCAGAAACCTTTTAAAACCCTGTATCAGGCAGTTATAATTAAAAATAAAAAAATAATAATTAATTAAATTTACAAAAAGCAAAAAGAAAAACGTTTAAAAACGATCGCGCTTTATTTGTCCAACTTGTATTATCCACACAGCACTTAATCACAATTTATTATAACCCAACAAAAGCCTAAAGAGACAAATTTAACCATCACAAAAATCCACTATACGCTGTAATACTGTATTCATATTAATTTTTTTTTATTTTTAAAAACAAAAAGCATACAAAATTAAACTTAATTAAAAACGATCAGTTGTGAACAGCATCAGAATCTGCATCAGTATCAGCATCAGCAGCATCATCGACAACGACAACAACAATAATATTAAAATAAAATTTGTGAAAAAATTATTATTATAACGATAAAAATTAATTAATTTTTTTTTTTTTATTAAATGCTTTTATATTGAAAAAATAAAAAAAAAAATTTTTTTTTCTTTTCATTCCACCAAAAATAATTTTATTTTTTTTAATTTTATTTTTATTAATGAATAATCCTCTTGTTTAAACATTTAATTAATCCAATTAAATTTGTACATTGATTGGTTTATTATTGCTGAATACATTCAATGTTTCGCTGCTTCTTTTTTTGTATTTCAATGAATTTTTTTTTTTGTTATTAATAATCTTTCGATTGAATTTTTTTTTTTGTGTTCATAATTAACAAAAAAAATAAATAAAAATTTGTAATAAAATCAAATCCGCGGACAAAGGTGTGTTGTTTGCATGTGTCATTATAAATGCATTTGATGTCGTCTCTTTTATTAAATCATTATTTATCAGAGATTAATCAAAGATAAAAGCATAAATAAAAATTAAGATATAAAGCTTTTTACAGTAGAATTTTTTCGTTTTTAAAACTATGTCGCCTTGTTAATCAAGCCTTTTATAATTAAACTCGACACGTAAATTGTCACGTGAATTCATTCACTCAAACTACTGTTTACAAGAATAACAATAACAACGAGACAGAAATGTTTTAAAACATTTTTTGTGAAAACATATGTTTTCTATTTTATTATTTCTATTCAAAAAAAAAAAATAAAAAAAATACTGTCCTGCCTTTAATTTTCAGTCTTTGTAATTTGTCGCTATGTTATTAGTTTTATTTTTATGTCGCATTGTAGTAATTGTAACAAGAAACATAATAGTATACTAGTCGGAACCGTAACTTAAAATCTGTATGCTTTAGCTACTGCTGTTGCTGCTTCTACTACTGTGTGTGTGTTCGTAATATGATCCTCTAATTATAAAGCTTTAAATAATCTTGACTGATTGTTTGTTTGTTTGTTTGTTTGCTTTGCTCCAATGATGCTGGGGTAACAAACAAACAAAATAAAAAAACATACAAAACATGCGACTAATTAGAGCATAAAGAATATATTAAGACAAAAAAAAAAACAGAGAGATGATTTTTGTTTTTTAAGAAAAAACACGGAAAAAAACTCATTAAAAAAAAATGTTTTTTTTTTTCGTTTTTGTTACTTATGTTGCGTTGCGCCTTCGATACATACAAATACCGTACATGAATTTTTTATAACCATGAAAATTTCACATTTTTAAATTAATTTTCCTCGTTTTAAAAAAGATAATGAAAAATTATTTTAATTAATAACAACAAGGAGGACTGTCTTTAATGTTTTTTTCTCATGTCTTACATTAATTTCATTGTCGTACTGTGTACAAATTTTGAAGGTCAGATCAGTAAAAGAAATGTTCACAGTACGTAAAAGCTTATTATGTTGTTGTCCTCAAATCGATAATCAAAGCAACACTGTATAAGCTAAAACAATAAATGAAAGATAGAACAAATAAAATAAAATAAAATCGCTCTACAGCACATGACGTCCATTTAAATATTTCATCTCTTATTATTTCCTTTTTATTTATTTATTTACAAAAATTTGTGTTTTATGTACAATGTATATGCGGCTTGTCAAAGGCGAAAGTAAAATAAAAAAATAAAAAATATAAAAGTTTTACGAACTTTATCAAATATGTCTAGTCATGTGTTGCGCTGCTTCTGTTTTCTTGCCATTACCGAATGCTGGTTTTATCTTATGTAAAATGAAAAAAATAAAAAAAATAAACAAATTATCATTTTTATTTACATCCTTGTTATTATTTTTCTTTAATAAAATCCACGTTTTTATATTATTTCTCCAAAGATGAAACTACTATAGTCTCTGCCGATGTCTTTAACTTTTTTTTTGCTTTTTTTTGTGAAAGTTTATTAAAGCTAACAACTTTAACAATCATTTCATTTTCTTTCTTTTTCGTTAACTTCAAAAATGAGAATCAGAACATTCTAAGAAGGAAAAAAAAATAAATAAATATTCTAGCCACCCACAAAATAATATTGGGTCGTATATATGCAAGAACGCAGCCACATCATAGAATAGGAAAAAAAAATAAATTTATAAGAGAAATAACATAAATAAAAAAAAAACAGAGGAAAAAAATTATGGCAAATAAAAGAACAAGTTAAGAGAAGAATAAGGAGGAAAACTTGAACTTCAATATTACTATGATATGAGATTTTACTTCTTTTATCCATTTTATTTTTTTATTTTCCTTGCCCTTACTTTCTACTTCCTTTATATATTTTCTTTTCTACACACAAAACGGGTGTGTGTGCCCAGTTTTTTCTTATATAACCAAACGAGTACTGCTTTAAGAAAGCTCACCATTTCGCTCGTCCTTGCAAAGATAAAAAAAAAATAATAATAATATTGCTGTTTGAAAAGATCCTCTGTTCGCACGCATATTAAGGAGTACAAGTTAGGATACGTATCAGTTATGTTTTGAAAAATAAAAATAAATAATTATAACCAGCATAATAAGAGTGAAGACTACTTTTGGTCTTACATAATAAGTTCTTCACCACCACTACCACTGCTTTATAATATAATTTCACTCATTTTTGATTAGTTTTTTATTTTTTTTGCAAACATTGTTTTAAAACTTAAAAAAAAACGCCTATCACTCGTAATTAAAACCATTTCACGTTTTTACATTAAAAATCACTAAATAGCGTGCAGCAACATATATGTTTTGTATAAAAGAAAAAAAAATTAAAATTTGTATCATGTGAACAGATTTAAATGGAACATGAAAACAATATAAAAACACCGACTAAATCTTTAACAAGTTTGTCCCTATCAATATTATTTTTATTTAAAGTAAAAGAAAAAGGAAAAGAACAAAAAAAAAAAGAAGCATCAATAACTAAAGATGACACGAACCCTATAAAAAGCGAGACACCAAGGATTTTGTTCGTTTTTATTTTCTGTGTTGGCTTAAAACAAACAACATACGCATATTTGATTTTTTTTGTTGTCTTTCGTTTTCTTTTGTATTACTTTACTTTACTTTATTTTACTTTGCTTTGGTTTAAAATCCGCGATATTTTTTCTTTTTTTTACTAAAGTAAACGAATTTTGTATTCAGGGATGATATTTTTTATTTTTTTTAATTTTATTTTTCTTCTATAAGCCGACGACATTCTAACACGCTTTGTTGTTATTAGATTTTTGTTTCTTTTTTTTTTTTCTTTTTTTGGTGTTCTTTACTGTTCGTTGGACGAGGACATCCTAAAATTAAATCGACTTTGGTGTTGAATTTATCATATATATTGATTCTTTTTTTCTTATCTATTTTATTTTCCATATTATTATATTTTTCTCTGGTGTAGAAGTTGTTTTTCATATATAGAAAATTCGATGCATAAATATTTTAGTGAATTTTTCGTTATTTTTTTTTTCTTTTCTATTTTGGGTGTTTACTTCTTGGGTTGTGTTTTGTTTGCAAAAGAAGAATTTGTTTTATTTTAAATCAAAATAAAAGGGAAACAACTTTTTGAGTTTTCCTTCAAACTAAATTTATCAACAAATTTATCTTTGTTTAACTTTTTATAAATCAAACTATAATAATAAATACTTTTTAAGAACGTACAGAATATTTTCTATAATAACACAGCATCGCACAGTTTATATTTATGCTTTCAGGTGTACTTTGTTATCAAAGAAACAAAAATACGATAAGTAAATTGTCCGGAATTTGATTAATTTTACTTTTTAATAAACAAAACCATCACTTCTAGATAGTTATTTACAAAAGTAACGTCGAAAAATTTCACCAGCAACAAATTTTGATGCGATAACTAATCGAAAATTATGGAAAAAAAAAAATGTTTCTCCACTAAATGTCCAAGAATAACATCCGTTTTCCTCGATGATGAACATTATCATCTCCTATTTCCACAAGTTTGTTGTTTTAGTTAGAAAACAGCAAGCAGTTAGTCATCAGTGTTGTTTTTTTTTTTTTTGCTCTTTGCTGTTTTTTCTTTTTTCCAAATTTTTTTCTCTATAAAACTTTATCCCGAAACTTAACATTTAACGTCAATTTGTGAAATGTTTTTACTTTAAAAACTATATTTTTGGAACTTTTAAATTTAATTAGTCCTTGTGAATTCACTAAGAATGGTTGGTTAAAGATCTCTGGTTTTATTTTTGTGGGATGTAATAAAACGCAAGGTTGTTTGTACAGATAAATTATTACTTCCATTGTGGCTTTTAACATCAAATAAAAATCATCATTAGACAATTTTTTTTTATTTATTTATTTGCAATTAAATTTCCCACTTAAAGGCATTTCTTGTAAATAAAGATAAAAAAAAACTGTCTTACCACAGTGCATTGTCACAGTGGAGGCTATTATTCATGTTCGTTATTTTTTTTTTTTGGCAATTTCTTTATATATTTATTTTTTATTTATATTTAAGAGTAACAACAATAAATGTTTGTTATTATTATTATTATTGTTATTATTATTATTACTATGAAACACATTTAGAACTAATAAAATAAGTATGGACAACAACAAAATCGTTAAAATAGATTATATTTTGCTATGTTATACTCTGTATGTTCTTTATTTCTATCATTCATACACTTTCTTTATATATATATATATTTAACTTTATTATACTTGACACGGATATTGGTTTTTTATTGAAAGAAGACGAAAAATAATAATATTATATGATTATATGTTTTTATGTTTTAATGTTTTATTATATTTTTAGCTGCTATAAAAAAATAATAATAATAATAATAATATAACTCTTATATAGCCTTTTAGCTTTCAACAGATACATACAACAAAAACAACAAATGAATAAAACAAAACGAAAAAAAGTTTAAAAAAAAAAAATTATTAATACGCTGAAAAACTGTAATGAAATTCGTAAAAAAAAATTTTAATTTATATATTTCTTCTTTATTCACTTTTAATGGTTTAACGTGTATATTATTACATATTATAGACTGAATGACTGAATATTTGTGAGATTATCACTTAAATACAATGTAGTAAAAAGGATATAAATAGTAATAATAATAAAAAAAAGAGAAATGATAAAGAAAAATCAATTAAAAAAAAAACGAAAAATTATTATCAATTGTATTCGTTTTCCATTAATTTTATTGTATATTTGTTTCTCTGTTTTATTCGATGCGTTTATTTAACTTTAATTAAAGTGGCTGCATAAATATGGACAGGAATGTAATAAAAATAAAAGAATTAATTTTAATCTTTATTGAAAGTAATTTTCTGGTCTTTTTAGGAATTTAAGATGGATTTAATGTCATAGATAGTATCGAAATGAGTAATTAATAATTTTAATAAAATTAAAAATAACCAACAGCCTAGCCCATATAACTAATGTATAAGCTTCAGTTAATTTTACTTATAAAACCATTTATAAATAAGAGAAAAAAAAAATAGAAGCAACACTAATGAGAATAAATGTTTTATATAGAGAGAAAAAAAAAAGGTATTAAATAATCACAAAGAAAAACGGCAGCAACATGCGATGCAATTCTAAACAAATGTGCAACCACAATGTAATACAATACGAAGAACAAGCAACAGACAAGTAAACTAGAACAAAACTTCTTTTCGTGTTGAAGACAATAAACAAAACTGATGCAAATATTACAGGGAACAGAAAAAAAAAAGATTATTATTATGAGGAGCGAACGTTTTTTTATTCCATTTTTATTTTGTTTTTTTTTTGTTTTTTTTTTTTTTGTTATTAATACAAGGAATAATGAAAGATAATAAGTTGTGTATGGGCATCATTTGTAACATTGCATTGCATGCAAAAAAAAAGCAGCAAGAACAAGAAAAAAAAAAAAAAATTACACGCGGAATACCCAAAGGCGATCTGGTAAAATGATTTACATGTTTCATCATTGGTGCTTTAAGTTTCTTTCTTTCTTTCATTCTTTTATTCATTTATTTATACATAAACAACGCAAAGTTTCATGTTGTAAGTCTTTAACAATTTTTTTTTTTTTTTATTTTTTTTTTATGTAATTAAGACAAGACGATGATAATTTTTTTATGTTTTCTTCACATTTTTTTATATTTTAAACAGTTTAAATAAAATTATGCAAAGTTTTTTTTTGTGAAAACAAAAATAAAATTACTTTTAATAATGTTAATATGCTGGAAGCATATATATATTAGTAAGAAATAATTTTTTTTTGATGGTCTATACGTCTTTAAGAAAAAATGCAAAAATTTTAAGATTCTGAAGAGAATAATTTAAATTTTGAATTAATGCGTTTGGAAATCATCTTTTCACATTGTAAGAATATAATTTTTAAGGATTGTTGAATGGTTTTAGCTTGATTTAATATTAATAAAGCATTTAAGAGCCATAAATGGTTTGAATTACAAACAAATCGTGCCTAAAGGATTTTTTTTTATTTATTATTATTGAATAAACCCTATGATCATTTGATTTATGAAATTTAATTCAATACAAAACATAATTGTCTTTGTATTCCCATAAAATAATCCTTGCTATTGGATATAATTTGATTATTAAAAAAAAAAAAAAACAAAAAATGTTAGAAATATCATCAGCGAACAGAAATAATGATAAATCCTTTTGTTATTATGGAGCAAAAAAGGGATAAAATTACATGGAAGACACCCGGATTATTTTTTAATAATTTATATTAAGAAGTAAAATATTATTAACAAAAGAAATTAAGAATGAATATTGGGTGTTGTTCAAAAATCTGTTTTTTTTTTTTTTTTTTCTTTATTTCCACTGAAAATAAATCAAGGCAATTGTATTGTCATCCTTCGGAAACACTATTCAGTAAGAAAAATAAAATACATTTTTTTTATTATTATTATTATTATAAGATGATATTAAATTACTTAAATAACTAAATTAATTTTGTTTAATAATAATAAAAATAATACAAACAGAAAAAAATGGGTGTACAATCGCGCATTAAAGGATTTTTGTTAAATCCTTTATCCTGTTTTTTATATTAAAATTGTTTTTGTATTTATTAGATGAAGGTTAGTTTATGTAGAGATAACTATAAGAGTGTATACCTTGTGCTAAGCGTATTTAATACATTTATTAATTATGTTTAATTTAACATTTAAAAATAAAACGAAAAACAATTAAAAACGAAAATAATGTAAAGAAACAGTAAACGTTGCTGCACCCCACATAAACAAAATAAATTAAAATACAAGAGAAAAAAAAATCACTATCACCCCACATAAACATTAGATTTAAACTATATATACAACAAATTTCAGAAGTTCCTTATTGCCTCCATTCAGTCTTGAACTTATAAACAAAAAATTCTTATTTCATTTATAAAATACAAAAAATTATTTAAATGATAAAAAACAAGAAAAATTTTAAACAAACAACAGGAAGGGTAATTTTTCATCATAAAAATCATCTAGGGTTCAAATGGGTAGGCCTTAGGATATTTATAAACAATACTTACTCAGACAATAATTTTATTTCCAAAAAAAAACTAAACGAAACTTCTACGGATGAAACATTTTATTGAAACATGTTTCATGTTGTTTTTTTTTTTTTTTCTGGTTCATGCAATTGAAATCAAACGTAATAACCAAATTTGATCGAAATTTACTTATTAAAAATAAATTTTCTTAATTTTTTTTTTGTAACAAATGTTCGGACATTCGATTAGAAAATTATTTAAGATTTAGAAAAGGATAATTTTGTCGATTTTAGATTACTGAGGGAAAAAATCGTGTAAACAGGACAGCATGAAAACCATGTGTTGTATTTGGTATAAACTTTTTTAAATTTGAAGGATATTCGAGAATCGTGTTCAGTTCGTGTTAAACACAGAAAATGTATCATGTTGTGTTTCTTTTTGCACCCACGTTACAAAAAAAAACAACAACAGACAAACCGACAAGCAGGCAAACAAACAACAAAAACATTTTTTTTTATTTTTCCTTTTTTGTTGGTTGAAAACTAGGGGTTGACGCATGTCCTTTAGTAAGGTAAATGTTAAAAGGTCTGAATTCTTGGGTGGAAGGGATATTAATTTTCACAAGCGCAGCTGTAAAAGGATGTCTAACGCAACCAAAACAACGCAAAACATTATTCGTCTAAAGAACAACAAATGTTAATCGCACTGTTGCCGTTTAGAATCTTTGTTATTGCTTTTTACATATTGTTTATCATTGGTGAAAATATGAAATGAAAAATAAAACACAAAAATCAAGTGAAGGAAAAAATAAAACCGAAATCAACGAATGTTAGGAACGAAAATATATACAAAAACAACAACAAAAACTCAACAAAAAATTCATATTGGATTTTCGGAATATTTTGTGTCAGTCTGTTTTAGATCGTTTCGTTGAATGGACGTAATATTTCAACATTTTTAGTCAAGTCAATGGAAATGAAAATTTTTTATTAAAACAAATAACAAAAAAAAAAATAATAAAACATTTGAAAAGTAGAAAAAGTTCAGCAGAGTAAATGAAAATTAATTAATTTCCGTTTTAGTTTTATTTTAGTTTTTGTTTCTGTTTAATTCTTTATTTATGTCGTGATTTAAACCGCAGTTTACATTATAATCATTCATAGTTATTAATAATTAAAGATTAAAAGTGATAACCATAAAAAAAGAGGAAAAAAACGTGATTTAAAAAAAAAATAAAAAAATAAAAAATGTAAAACGCAGGAAAAATAAAAAGTTTTTCTTTTGCTTATCAAAAATTAATTAAATAAATATTAACACGTGATTGTGTGTTAACTAAAGGTGAAAAAATAATATAAATTAATTATAAATCAGTGAAAAATGATTAAAGTTTCATGCGAAAATGGACTTTTCTATTGGTTTTTTGTTTTGCAAAAAGAAAAATTAATTTTTATAAAGGATTAATAGAAAATTAAACTTTCTCATTTCGTTTCGTTTTATAATACGGAAATAATTTTTTAATCCTTTTTTATATGTACATCAATCAGTTTTGTTTTATCCTTTTATTCTTTTTTTTCTTGTTTTTTTTTTTTCGTGTGCGATAAATAAATACAGAGAAAAGAAAAAAAAGGGAAAAATTTATTCATTTTCGTGTTGAAAAGTGATTTTTTTTTTAATTTAATTTTCCTCACTCAATATTATTATGATTAATTAAAAAAAAATTATAATGGAAACAAGAAAAAAAAAATCAACAAAGAAATAGTAAAAGTTAAATCCTTGTGAGAAAATTAGTTCAAGAGTGGTAGTGGGTGGGATGATTTTTCTTTTTTTTTTATTAAACTTTCTTTTCGTTTTTCATATTCACTCCCGATTCACTGGTTACTTATATTTTTCATAACATTTTAACACGAAATTCTGCTTTAATGCATTTAGTCCTGGATTTTCAAGTATTATTTAGACGTATGAATGTCCTTATTCTTATAAAAATTATCTAATTAACACGACAAAATAAGATTAAACGTAAAACATAAATATTTTTAAATTATTTCCAGGACATTTAAAGTCCTTTTTAAGCATTTTTTTTTTGTACCTTAAAATTTCTTTCTTTCTATCGTCAAGATTAAATAAAATCTGTATTTTACTCAAAAGAAATTGCAACGTGTGCTAGTTTAAAATGGAAAATTGTTTTTCTTTTTTTAATCCTGTTTACGTTATGTAAATTTTTTTTTTACCTTACAATTTTTTTTTATCTTTTAATTAAGTTTTGTTTCTAAGTTTTGGTGGAGAAAATATGCCTTTTTTTCTGTTTATTATTATTTACTTTGGCTTTAAAGATGATAATTGGAATAATTTTCGATGTTTTTTATGCTAGAAAATTAACGTATTACGTAGTTTAATTTATTTACCCTGGACCCTCTAATAGTTCATAAAGAATTCATTTAAAATGAAATTTTTAAACGGTGTGATTTAAATTAAAGCAAATTGTTCTCCTTTATTATAAATAATAATAATAATAATAATAATAATAATAATGATAATAAAAAAATTAATTTAATTCTATAACTGAAAAGTCGTGGTTTATTCAGTTTTTATTACTTTTTTCGTTTATTTATTTCGTTATGAGAGAAAAAAATAATTTTTCTGTTTTGTGCATATTTAAACAACAAAATAAATATTCATCGTCGTCGTTGTTGTCGTCTTATTGCCCTCAATTGAGTTTAATCAATTCAATTAAATAACATCAAAAGAATTTTCTGTTTAAATAAAATTATTAAATAAAATTTGAGTGTTTATAGTAGTAGAAGAGTTACGTATTGCATTACCACACATATTTTCTTTTCAATAATACGTAATTTATTTTAATTTAAAGATTATATTCTTAAATGAAATATTTAATTAATAATAATAATATAATAATAATTAATAATAAAAAATGAAGAAAAAATAATTCATAAATACAGAGAATATTTGATTATTATTGATTTATTAAAAATTTATTCGTTATTTCCTAATAAATTCAATCAAATTAATAAAGAAATGTAATTAAAATAAATAATTAATTAAAATTAATTAATAATAAATCTTATCCACTAACGTTAACAAGACATTATTGTTTACTTTTTATTCGTTGCTTCTTTATAATTTAAAAAAATTAAAAATTCTTAATCTACTTTCCCACAATATTATTTTTCTTATTAAAAAAAAAAATTCTTTTGACGCGCGCGGTAAAAAAAAAGTGTTTAAAAACGCGTATCAAGCGTATCTTCTTAGTTTTTTTTTTTTTGGTTTTCTTTTAATTCGTTTTTTTATTTTATTAGATAAACAATAAACTTCGTAAATCTTAATCAAATAAGAACTGAATAGTTTGGATTGATTAAGAAAAAAAAAAAAAAAATCTATTCACAGTATAATCTCGTTTGATTGACCATTTATATGTGTTGTCGCCTAGAAAATATTTTTTTTATTTTTTTTTTATTGAGATAATTTATACTTAAACGGCGATAAAAGTTGAATTAAATCAAAATCAACGATTTGTGATAGTTAATAGTGTTGAAGCAAACTATACAGTGTTATTAAAACGCGGATTTTCTCAATTTCTTATGCATTTATTAAATCTTTGGGCGAGGATAGACTGTTTTCTATTCTTTGATTGATTAACAGATTATCAAATGTGATAAATTTTATTATTATTATTTTTTTATTTTCTTATCTTATGAATTATAATAATAAAGTGTTTTTATTAAGAATATTTTTTTCTTTTTTAAGTAACTTTGACGTTGTATTTATTTCGTTACGTATTTGGGGTTATTATACCGAGTAGTAAGATATGAGGAGCAGAGATTTATTATTTTCTATATATATACATAAATTGGATATAATTAGTTCATTCTTTTACAAATATAATAATAATAATAAATTAAAGTTGCTATCAGTTTGATTTATAGAGATTTGACGCCTTTAACTGTTTTTCTCTTTTTTGTTTTTTTTTTTATAAGAAAAAAAGAATTTTTTAATTTATTATTAGTGAATAATTGTTCGTTTTTTTTTTAATACAACAAAAGCCACTTAATTGAAAATTGTGTGTCTTATGGATTTTTTTTTTATATTTTTAATTATATTTATAGAGAACAAACAAACAAAAACAAAATGTTTAAAGATGAATTTAAAATTTATTTAAATAACGTACAAATCCGTTAAGAATTTGTAATTTTTTTTTTTTTTTTTTGGTTTTCGTTTTGTTAAGTTTTAATTTAAATAAACAAGAAAATAATAAAACAAAAAACGTTTAACCAAGTGTAATAAACGAACTTTGTAAAGAAAAGGTCGCACCTTTGCGCCGATTGTTAAATAATAAAAAAAAAAAATTGTGTAAATAACTAATCGTGCACAAAGATGACGATGAAATCAATGAAATATAGCGATTGTGATACAATTATGGATGGTTATAATCCGGTACCACCGCCGCTACCAAGACGGGTACCACCCGTTAGGAATATTTACGCTGAACCATTTGCATCGGATACAAATACAGCAAGGTAAATGAGTTTATTTAACATAATTTCGGACAAAACAAATTTTTTTTTTTATTTTTTTTATTATTATCAGCATCATCATTATATCTATTATTGTTTTAATCAAAAATAAAAACTTAGTTTATTTCTCTTCGCAACTGTACTTAGTTTTTACCCGTTGTTGTTATGAAATTGTGATGGTGATGGCGATGTTGATGTTGTTATTTCCTCGTCAACTGAATAACAACGAAAACCCATGAAAACTCATTTTATATAAAATATTTTTCTTATTCATCGTTTTTATTTATATTTTTGCACACACACACACACACACACATTTTTATTTTACGTGTATTGTAGCCGTTTTTACTTTATTTTCCTTCGTTTATGTTATTATTACTTTGTTGTTGCGTACTTTAGTTTACTTTTTTTATTATACAAGTAACTGACATTAAAGGAATATGTTACAACACAGTGGAGAAGGCATAAGAACAAAACTTTTCTTACCATTATTTTATGTTTTTCTTCTTCTTCTTATTCTCATTTTTTTTTTGTATACATAAATAAATAAATAAACAGACAAACAAACAAAGAAACAAACAAAACATATTTACGCAAAAGGAATGATTATTTTTCTTTATAGGTAAAAACAAAGCATGTATAAAGGTGAAGTAGCTTTTTAGTTTTATTTATTTATTCTTTCATTACGTTATCTCGGTTTTTTCATCGTTGTTATGTTTTTTTTTATCATTTATTTATTTATTTATTTAAAATTATCATGAAATAGCTGGAAAAGCAAGGGTAGTGTGGTGGTTTTTATTTCTTCTTTTTTAATTAAAATTAAATCATATTGAGGTTAATAACACATTTAATCATTTCTTGTGGTGGGGTGTTATGATTTTTCTTATTATTAAATAACGTAAGGTGTTAATCGATTAATGTTATATTGGAATACCTCAGTGATAAAATACTAATATTGACACATTAGAAATTGTTTTAAGAATTCCATCACCATTCTCGTTAATTATCTTCACTTTGTTTTTATATTCCAATTATACCTGTATGGTAAATAGATGGCATTTCGCTTGAGGTCATGCATTGCAAATTCCATTCACTCTTTCTTACGTACAGAAATCAACGTACACCGCAAACATCACATGAAATAATTATATTTTCTTTAATCTCATCTAAAGAAATCACACCGCATAATCATTATCAATAAAACCTTATAACACTGAATGTGTTAAATAAATTATTTGCGGTCACAGTTGTACACCCTCAATACTTATTTTTTTATCATTTTCAATATCAAAAACTTACAATTATACTGATTTTTAATCTCAAAATAAAATCACAAGCCGTTAAATTGGATTTTCAGACAAATTTCCTTTAAATGATAACAAAAAATGAAAAATAAAAAAGTGAAAAAAAAGTTAAACTTTAACCGATTGCATGATATGTTTAAGCAACATAAAATTGAAATACTAAGAAAACATAAGTAGCAAAGAAAGGAAAAAGTAAAAAAAAAAACAGATTGAAAAAATTTCACCTTTTTTTTATTTCAAGGAAATTTAATTTGTTATTTTTTTTTCCTCTTTTCTCTTGCTCTTGCCACTTCCGTAACATTACATTACATACATTTTGGTAACTGTTCGTATTATTATAAATATTATTTATTTATTTTTCATGCTGCTACTTCGTCTACTTCTTCTTCTCCTGTGCAGGATATTTTAGATATTTTTCTCATTTTAAACATTGACGTGTTCACTCTCAAGTAGAGTGAAGTTTTCCAAAAACAAAATATTCTAATAAATAAAATATAGAAAATAAAACATGAAAAGTTTGCTTAAGCAATGTCGTCTTCATGTTCACCACCTGATTAAATTTTCTTAAACCAAAAAAGAAAATTTTATATAAAAATGTAAGAAAATCAAATCAAGCAAACAGCGACACCCCTCATTGGTAACATCATGGAACACGCATATATATCGTCGTGTATTTTCACTGTTCTACTACCACTGTTGCTACTGTGGCGGTTTTTCTTCCTTGTATTCCTCGTCTTTATTTGTTATTTTTATATGATGAACGTGTGTTCATTTTGATGTTCAATTTAAGATGACAAACTATTTGCAATTTTTTTTTCTTACTTCTTCTAAGCTTTCGTTTTCGTTATATATATATTTTTTTTTTTTGCTTTTCTTTTATGAAAAATACGATCGATAAATTGGATTTTCTACCCGCGATTTTTCTACTCTCTTTTTTTTTTGGTTCATCGTACAAGCAACAGTAATAACCACCGGCAACAACAAGTAAAATATGAAAATGTTTTTTAATAATGAAATTAACGTAAAAACGATATTGCAGCTGTCAACTTATTTCTATAACGTAAATTTATGTATTTTCTTTACTTGGTTTTTCTTATTTTTCTTCTTTTTTTTTTGTGTTAATATTCATAAAGTATCATTTTATTATTTTTCGTGTTTTTTTATTTTTTTTATTTTTTGTTTTAATTTTAATCAAATTTATTATTACCCTACACGATCTAATATTGTTTGTTATTATTATTATTATTTCTCACCAATCTAAGAAAAATGATCCCTTTTCTCTGCTTTTATTTATGTAACATGTAAATAAATTCTTCTGTTACTCTTGTCGTTTACGTTAGCATAACTACCCTGACGTCGTCACTCAATTATGCCTCACACTAAACACACTTTTTTTTTCTTTTTTTTTGTATATTTACTAATTTAAAATGTCTACATGTTATTCATTTACATTAGATTATTTTATGTTTATTCGGTTATTTATTTATTTACTTAAGCAAATTAAAAAGACAGTGAGTGTTGATAAGAATGAATATTATTGAATTAGAATATTTAAAGTAAAAAAAAAATAAAAAAGAACGAATCGATAAATTTGTCCATTTTCAGTGTTTCAGAGAAAATTTACACAGGATAACAATACTGTGACAGTGAATAAAAATATATAAAAAAAAAAGAAAAATTTACGATAAACTAATTTCATAATTTACATATAATCCACTTTAGAAAAATTTTCTTTATTATTATTTTACCATAATAAATAAGGGGTGTAAATAGATAATACCTTTTATGAATTATTGTATAACAGAGTTTGTACATTTTTTTCAACAAAAATACAGAAGAAATTTTAATTTTTCTCTTTTTTTCTCTTAATTTAATTTTGTTAAATTTAATTTAGAACACAAACAAAAAAAAAATGAAATAAAATAAAAGAAAAGAAAAGTAAAATGTTTACCATAAAACACCCTTGGCTACAAAACTTACTTAAGAAAAGAAAAGAAAAGAAAAGAGAAAAAAGAAGGAAAAACAGGTAAATTATGTCTAGGTAAATGGAAACGGACATTACAATAGCATCAGCAGCAACAACATCTTAATTTAACTTAGTTAATTCTCAAATATACAGAATATTACATTTCATTTCATTAAAAATTATTTTAATTCCTTCATTCTTTTGTGTTCGTTTTTTTTTAAGTTTCTTTTCTTTTTCTTCCCTTTATAAGGAAAATAATAATTATAATAATAATAATAATAATAAGGAAAGACAATTGTACTCTAGATACAGATGGACAATAAAAAAAAAAACTAATTAATGAATGTTTTTGGGAACTAAGAAAACTTTTTCTTTTTTTTTTTTTTTTCTTTTTCGGTTCTTTGAAAGCAATTTAATAAGGAAATTAAAAAACATTTACTTGATTAATTAACGTCCTTTTTATTAAGTGTGTTTTTATTTTTTTGTAGGATTCGTTTCTGTAAAACTTTATCAGAGGTTTGGTAAATGTAGTCTCTTATCGAACGTTTATTTAATTTTTTTTTTTATTTGTGTTTTTTTTGATTATTTTTCACAGCTACTTAGTGAGATTTTCTAATTATTATTCAACTAATTTTTAAAGAATTTTAATTTATTTCACTCACAGCTAAAATTATTAAAATATTTCTCCTTATTTATTTTTTTTTTTTTTTAACTAATTTGATTTATTTACTGTCAAATTTTCACAACAAAAACAAATAAATAAAAAAAAAACGAAAACGACATTTTAAAGCGAGAGTAAAATAGTGAATATTCTACATGTGTGACAAATGATTAATTATTTTCTCTGAGGAGAAATTTTTAAAAAATATTTTATCAGTCTAAAACAGCATGAAAATTGTATACAAAAAAAAAAGAAAAAAAATTCTTCACGAGCCAGATCAAGCCCGCCGACCGTATAATGAATATTTCGGAATAAATTTTTTTTTTTTCTTGTTTTCCATAAAAACGTTAAACTAAAAATAACTAACCCAAAACCAGTAGCTAAAGAGAAGATACAGTATTATCCAAAAAAAATTAAAAAAAACAGTTTTTCGTTCAATCAAAGAATTGTCAAGTTGAAAATTTTATTAAATTTATTTAATTTTTTCTATTTTTATTTGACTTTAAATCAAAACGGAACCAGCCTGATGTTTTTTTTTTATCATTATGAAAAATATATGAAAAGTCCATTGGGTTTTTCTTGTTTGCTGTATTTTCTGTGTTTTTTTTTTTTTTTTGGTAGAAATAGCGGAAATTTCATATTTGTTTGTAGAGAATAAAATAATTTTCTACACATTTTTTTTTTATGTTTAGAAATAAAATATGAAAAAATACTAATAAAAATAATAATAATAAAAAACGAAAAACGCGAGCAAGAGGAAAAACCATTAAGTCTAATAAATTTACAGAACGATGATTTTATTATGTGTCAAAATATTAATAATTTTATTTTATTTTTCTTCTCTGGCTATTTTTCTTATTTCCCAACGATTCCCAAATGATTTTTATCATTTTTTTTTTTATTATTTTAATTTTGTCGTTATTCTCACTGCTATAATATTTTTTTGTTTATTATTTATATTTTGTGATAATTATTTAAAAGAAAATTAAATTAAAAAAAAATAGGAAATACCAAAGACACACATGTTGTGATCTTAAATTGATTTTTAAGGGTTGCAACATGTTTTGATTTAATTTAAAAAAGAAAATTTATTTTTTTGACTATAAATATTCTAATAACGGAAAATAAATTATTTTTAAAAGGATAAGGATTACGTGATGAATCAATTTGTTTGTTTCACTACGGTTAGAACATTCAATATTAACCGCATAGAAAAATAATCCGCCATATGGACAACGTAAAAGAAAAAAAAAACGGTTTTTCGTCCTTTTTTCTTATTAAAAACGAAAGAAATGAATTCAGGTTAACAGGTAAAATAATAATTATTTAAAATTTTTTTATTCTCTTTATGATTCTAATCATCATCTTGCAACAGTTGTTACCTTGACTCTTAGTTAAGTACGAAATTTTTATATAATTGTTTGAATTTTCTAATGTCCATAGTAACGTTTGGACTTTAATTACTAGAAATTATATTTCGTTAATTAATTAACACCAGAAAACAGTTTAATTTGGTTGCTTCAAATTTTGTACTTTCGATTATAATGTTAAACAAAAACGTCTGCCTTAATTATTGTTTTTTTTTTTTTTTTTTTTTTTTTTGGTTGTTCGGACCGCATTATTATTAATATTAATGTTGTTGCCTATACTAAAAGCCACCAAAACTAAAGACTAACGAAATAAAAAACACAGAAACTATATAATTAAGATGTTTATCAATATTTATTTCACGTCAACCAACTTATCACCATACTAATTATAGCGTCGATTTTGTTTTCATTTTTCCCTTTTATTTAACTTTTTTTCTTTTTTGTAATTTAGTATTATTAAAGTTGTTAAAGTTGTTGTTCTTCGTTACATTTATTACAAACACTTTTATATGTTATTATGGTTTTCAATGGTAAAAAAAAAAAAAAACAAAAAGGACAGGTTTATGGCTATGTATAGATGTGTTATATATAAAAATTTGTTGTTATTTAACACCCATTTCAATGATTTTTAACATTTTAATATTTTTGTATGATTTTTGTTACTACAAAAGCTACTAGCTAGTCTTTTAACTCATAAATATTACAGTTGAATTAGATTTAACGATAATGATAAGAATGATGCGGTAGTCGACGGTATTTTTGTTTGTTTGAAAATGAATTTTATTTTGTGGTTCTGTTGTTGTTTTTATTTTTTTTTTATTATTAGAAAATTAATTATTTATAGAGACAGTATGACAATGGTGTAAAATATAGCTTAAAGCTCATTATTTAGTGATAAAATTAGAATAATAAAAACAACAAAAAAAAAATCGATGTATTTCCTGTACAAAACATTAGTTATTTGTGGGTTTTAAGAATTTTTTTTTTATTTTTGAATTGATTAAAGATTATTCGAAAACAATGTTTTTTCATATATAGAAATATTCGTGTGAGAACTATTACAGACTTTTTAAACGTTTAATTTTGTAATGACAGACACCAAAAAAAAAAAAAAAAATAATAATAATACTTCGCGTAATTATTGTCTGCAATAATAAATTTATAACTAATGAAAATTTTACCAAACGTTCAATACGAAAGTACTGAAATCAATAAATAACTACAAAAAATAGGAAGAGGAAAATTTCTTTATTCCATTAAAATACATAAAAATTCCATCACACAAAACCACTTAACTGTTTTAATCAGACTTAATTGTGTATTTCGTTGGGAAGAATTTTTTTCCTTCCTAATTTTAATTCAAAGTGAAAACCAATGACAAGCACAGAGTGTCATGTTATTATGTCAACTTAACTAACTCTTCTATTCTCGTTGTTTACATCACTTAAGTTTATTTATATTTGGCTTGCTTTTAGTCAGTTTTTTTTTTACTAAAATAGAAAAGAAATTAAGATTTTTTCAATTTTTCACTCAGTCAATTTTTGTTTACCTATTTTTATCACATCGTTATGATTAAAAATTTGAATATGTTGTGCTATTTGGTTTATTATAATTTCTTCGGTATTTTTTTTTTTCTTTAATAATACTCATGTTAAATAAATTATTATTAAGATATAAAATAATAATAATAATAATAACAACACGTGACATTAATCTTAACAAATACATCTGATGTGCTGTGAATAAATTGTGTTTTTTTTTTTATTTCTTCCTCTCTCATCACATTTTTTGTTTATCATTCTTGGTTGTTGTTAGTTGCTTCTTGTGTTATTATTAATAATTTTTTTTTTGTTCAAAGATTTTTCTTCGTTAAATAATAATAAACACACTGAAGCAAATATATATATATATATATAAAAGGAGGAAGAAAATTTTTTTTTAATAAAACATCTCATAAGAAAAAGAAAAAAGAAATTTTTTTTTTTTGATTAAAATCTTTCTGATTAAATTTTTGCACTTGACTGAACAAATAATGATAAATGAGTGTTGATGGATTGTCTTCAGCGTCTTAAACACAATTTATTTATTTTATTTATAATCGAGTATATGTTGTGTAATTTTTTTTTTTATATTTTGTTGTTTTGTAATTTTAGTTTTCCCATTTTTTGTTCACCCTTGGATGGGGCGTTTTTTTTTTGTTGTTGTTCATTTTTACTTAAATTTTTCCTTTATTTATATTGCTTGTTTGTAGATGAGCAAACATAAAAAAATATGTAGAATGGAAAGAAAAGAAAAGAACAAAAAAAAAAAAAGAAACTAAAATAAAAACAAAGAAAGAAGAAGGAATGATTAATGATTTTTCGCGCTGTTTATATTTTGAACAATAAAAAAAAACTTTAGTTAAGCAAAGGTATCGAAGGTAAAAATAAGAATAACATATGTAGAATATTTTTGAACCACTTTAAAAGAAAGTACAAAAAAAAAAAAAAAATGACACAAGAAATTGATTATAATTATTCTTTCATATGTTGTCTGCTGCTGTTGCTCTGTTGTTTGCTACGTTTCATGGTTGTGTTTAATGTTTATAATTTTGTGTTTCAACATTAGCTGCTTAGTGGCTGCTGCTGTTTAAAGTTAAAACACACACAAAAAAAAAATAACGAAACAATAAAGAACCAATATGTCATCATCAGTGAAATAAATGATGTTAATTAGTTTTAAAGAAAAATATATTTTCTTCTGTCTTTTTCATTATTATTTTTTTTTTTTTTATTTTCTTTCGACGTTAACGTTGTCGTCTAATTTTTCAATGTTCTAATAAGAATTTTATAATGGTTAATTTTTCTTTTCTTTATGCTTTTTTCTATTCTTGATGATTTAATGCTGGTTTTTACATGTGTTGAAGTTCTAAAAGTAATGTTTCTTCGTGGTTTTTTCTTCTTTGTAATTATTTTAAACTATATGATTTATAATTGAATATATTCATGAATAGTATTGTTATATGTTTAGCCATTTTTTAATTAATTTAGGTGGTAATATGAATTAACACGGTGAACCGTAGTGATTAGTTTTTTTTTTTTTCTTGTAAGAATTTTTACAGCACATTTGTTTAAATATTTTATTTTGTTTTTTCTTATAATTTATTGCTGACTGCATTTGTGTAGAAATATTAAAAAAAAAAAAAACTACGTAAATTATAACAATAAAAAATATAGCGAGTTGTGGTTAAAAGAAATTTTCCGTTAAGTTTTATTATGCAAATTAGATGCAATGAGGTCCTTATTGATTTTATTTTTATTGTTTTTATTATTATTATTATCATTGAGTTTAACATATATTTAAATTGTAAAATATTTTTTTGTATAGTTTATTTAAATTTTGTGTCTATTTTTTATATTTTATAGCTTCAGGAATTTTATTTATTATAATTTTTGATTTTTTTTTTGTTTCTTTCTAGTAAAAAAGTTATATAAAAATTCATAAATATTTGTATGCATTTATTTTGTTATATTATTATTATTATTATTTTTCAGCATCCATTCTATTTTCATGATTCTTGAATATAAATTGATGTTTCATTTTCAAAAAAATAAAAAAATTCTTATATTGTTTCTTCTATTTCATTTTATTTGCATTGCAAAAAATTTATTTTTATGCAAGGAACAAAAATAAAATGAAAAAAAATAACGAAGAATTTTGTTTTTACAACCACTTTTTCCCCCCTTTTTAACATTTTTTTGTTGATATTTCTCGCGTCTTATTGCGCAAAAATAAATGTAAATTATTTAAAAGCAACAATATCCCTTGTTCTTGTATTCAAATATTTTTATTAAATTTTTATTTAAAATAACAACAAACAACAACAATAACAACAAAAAATTAAAACAAACTTTTTCTATGCAAATGTAAAAAAATAAAATTAAAAATTAATTAATATTAAAGGTCTTTATTTAAAATAATAATAAAAAGCTTCAATCTTAAAACAATTATCCTTATATTTGTTTATTTTTCTATATTAATCTTTTATTTTTCCTTAATTAATTATAATTAAAACACTTATTCGGGTACAACAAGAACAAGACAAAAAAAATTATTTCAAATGGATGGAATTTTGTTTGCAAGGTTTTTATTGTAATTTATTTTCAGGTAAAAGCAAGCATATTTAAATTTAAACATTATGCCTTAAAGGTATATAAAGATTATTTAATTTTGTTGTGATTGAATAAAATTATTTACATTGATGTGCTTTTGCAAAGAACGTAGCATTTCAATTTTAATTTTAATTTAAATATATATATTTTTTTTTTTTTGGTTTTTTCAATAACATCACAAAATAATTGATTTAATTATGGAACAAAAACAATATTTTAGTTATCATTGAAAATGAATTAGATCAAATATCAAAGAATAAATAAATAAATAAAACAAAAATCAAATAAATTTAATATTGATTAAAATGAGAAAAGATTTTCTTATATTAAAACAGTGAAGTAACCATTTAAAACCAAGGTTAATAAGCTTTTCTGTTCAGTTCTGTTTCTGTCATATTAACTAAATATATTTTATAAAAAAACCAGAAAAAGTAAAGAAAATGTGAAATTTTCGTATAGACAATTTGATAAGATGAAAATCCATATATTACGTATAGATGTAGATGCAAGGATAAAAAGGGACGGTCGATTATGTGTTAGTTCGCACTTAAAAAGGGGTTTTTTTTTCCTCATCTATATCCATAATTTATGTTTTTATTTTATTTTTTTTTTCTTTCTTTTACGTCAGTTCTGTTCGTTGTCGTTACTTTATATAAATTTCACATTGGCATAATAATGTTAACGTATATAGCAAAATAATAAAGTGTTGCAAAAAAAAATAAAATCGTATAGTTGTGTAGCAAACGAACGAACTAACGAAACTACATAACAAAAAGAAGGACCAAGTAAGCAAAAATAAGGAAAAATATTCCCATGATAATGCAAAAATAAAAAATAAAGAATAAAAAAAAAAAAAATTATTTCTCCTTTTCCTTTTCTTGTTTTCATGACAAAATTGACGCGGCATATTTCTTGTTTCTTATAACAAAAAAAAAATTTTTTTTTATCAATTTCTCTTGTTCCAGTTTACTAAACTTGGGAAGTAAATTTAAAACGCAATCCTTACGCATTTTATATATATTTTTTTAATCAAAATTTGTTTTTTTTTCTGGATAGAAGAAAAAGTTACAAAAAGGACTCAAAAGGCGGCAATCACAGAATTTGTCGCGAAATGATAAAAGGATTTTTTTTTCCCATTATATTTATTTTGTTGTCGTCTGTCAGTCAGTCAGTCTGTCAGTCATGTAGTTATTGATAAAAAAAATATTGAAACAGGGAGTTTTTCTTCTTTGTTAATAAAAAAAAGAAAATAATTTTTTTTACCTTATAATTTTTTTTCTTGCTGTTTTACGTTCGGTGGGAAGCTAAGCTGCCGAACAAGTTCGATTTTAATATTTGCATTAAGTATCAAAAGGGGACTTTTTTCAGTTTTTTTTTTGTTGAATTAATGCAAAAGAAACATTTTATGAAGAATTTATAAAACGTCGGCGTCAGACATACATTTTTCTGCAGCACAAAAAAAAATAGAAACTCCAATTTAAACTTTTTTGTGTTCTTTCGAAGAATTAATAGAAAATTTTTAGTTTTGTTTCATGCACGCAAGAAATATTGAATAGATTGCAAAAAAAAAAAGAAATTACGTGTAATCAGACAAAAGGTGTAATAGAATAGACATTTTTTTTAAATCTCAACCACTTTAATCCTTGTCCTTTGAAAAATAAAACGTTTTATTTAAAATGCTACGGTTTTTTTTTGTTAATTTTTTTTTTTGCTGTTGAAAATAAAATTAAGCAACAAAAATTTTAAGTACCTATTTTGTACCCTAAAGTAAAGAATATAAATAAAATTGCATCTATTATATATTTTAGCTGTTGTTGTTGCTATTGTTTTGTATATTCAAACCTATCTTTAGGCATTTTTTTTTGTATTTATTTTAAGAATACAAAAAAAACTAAAAACCTCTGCAAAGAAACGAAACGAAACGCAACGTATCTTACCTTTTCTACCTGGATCGCAATTATAATAGTTATTTCGCAAGAAACAAATTTATGTTTCAAATCTTTTTCTTATTTTTTTTCATTTTAATATCTTAACAAAATTGATTTTACTTTAGTGAATTTTTGATTAAATTATTAACGAAAATTGATTGCAAAAACAGCAGACGAATGGCTTGAATTTTTTTATTTTTATTTTTATTTTCGTAGATAATTACAGTGATTTTGAATATATATTTTTTTATTTATTTATTTAAATAATGTATAATATTATATTTAAAAACTATTTTTAAAATTCACATTTACTCTGTTATTATTTAAAAAAAAAAATGCCACACAACTATTATTCATTAATTATCGTTTCAATTAATAATTGTTGAAACATGAGACATGCAGCAAACGCACGTCTTAAATTAATTTTAAAGTAATATTTCTTTTAAGTTTTTTCTTTTTTTTTTCTTTAGTAAGTAAAAACCTTTTATCTTTCTTTTAACTTTTTTAATTCATTTTTATTTTGAAGTAAAAAAAGGTAAAAACATAAAAAAAAATCACAAACAAAACTACTCTGATGTCACTCACAAAATTTGACATTTTACTTCTTTTTGAACAATTTTCTATACGAAAAAAAAATTTTTTTTTTCTTTAACAATAAGCTAAAAACACGAGTCAACGTCATATCTTTTTAAAAGAAGAAGAAGAAGAAAGAAACGAAAAAAAAAAAAAAAACTTAACTTGAGATTTTTATTTGTAAATAAGTTTAAATCAGGATTGCGTATTATTTTTCTTCGTTTTATTTTTTATTTAATTTAAAAGTTGTAAAGGAATAGAGAAATTAAATTACCTAAATAAAATTTACTGAAAAAAAAAAAAAAACTAAGCATCAGGAACAGCATACAATATAACTTGACGCACTTTTTACTTTTTTTTTATTTTATTTTATTCCGTTTTTTACCTTACTTTGGTTTAATTTAATACAAGAAAAAAAAAGCCATATGTTGCAAAGTTAATTTTTTCGGTTCTTTTGTTAAAGAAATATTCAGCATTGCATGGTCTTGACGTTTATTTTTATTTCGTTGTAACAAATAAATAACGCAGGCCTCTCTACGTAATATAACATCACGTAAAAAAATGTTTTAAAAAAAGAAAAATATCCATCATATTCCTTTGAATTCTAAGCAGGTAGTAAAATATCTATGAAACAAAAAAAAAGTAAAAATCTGTACAGAAGAGAGAAACTTTGATGGTTGATGCTGTTATATTCGGTAGTAGATGATGATTACTTGTGAAGGATAAAAAAAAGGTAGATTTCATTCTGCTTTTTCTTTATTATTATTTCGATCACTTCTTTTGTAAACATTAAAAAACGATAAAAATAAAAAAAATAAAATGAAAACGAAGAGAAACATCCATATGTTGCAATTCACTATGAATTTTGTGTATTTCAAGTGAAGTGATTTTCTTTATCCTTAAAATCCTTCATTCAAAAAAACTTCTTTTTTTTTTATTAATTTTTATTACATTTTTTCTGATTCTGTTCATGGATATTTAAAAGAAGAAAAACAATTACATTGCAGTAAACTCCTGCTGCATTTGAAGGGATTACCAAAGAAAATAATAATAAAAATTAAAATTAACAAAAAAAAAAAGAAAAAAAGGACGACAAGCCATAGGAAAGAAAAATTTTTATTATAAGATTATTATTACTGTCAAGATCACGTTTTGAAAATTATTTTTCTATTTCATTTATTTGTTTTTTAATAATAAAGAAATATTAATTCTTCTCAATCAATTGTGCACTCAAGTAGTTAATCTGGTTAAGAAGACAAGTAAGAAAATAAAAAAAGAAGAAATTTCATTACATTTCAAGGAATTTATTGAGCTGCTTCTCTACTATTTTTATTATTATTAGTTTCGTTTCTATACATTTTTTTTTAATCTTAAATGCAATATTCAATCCTCGTCGGCTCTTTTTTTTTCTTTTTTTCCATTATTATTATTACTTATCTAATTTTGATTTAAGTTTTTAATAGCAATTTAACTTTAGTAAAAGAAAAACTTCGAAATTTATTCGTTTTTATTAAAGAAATAAAAATAATTTTCATTTTGTTATTTATTTGTAGATAATTCTTTAATTGTTTTTTAATAAATAAATTTAAAAAAAAAAAACATTTTTATTACTTAATTAGAAAGATTATTAATTTTTTACTTTTAGCAGTTATCTAATTAAAATTACTTAAACATTATAAAAATAATTTAAATTTCAAAACTTTGTTTAAGTAAATTAACCATTAATTTAATTAATTCAAGTTAAAATAAATAAATAATGCATATTTCCTTTACTTAAATAATAATAATAATAATAAAAAACGACAGTCGTCTTAGTATAAACACATGTAAATTGTTTAAATAATTTTTTTTATGAAATTTAAGTAAGTAGACGAAATAAAAATTCTTCTTCTATTTTGAACATTACCAAAAAAATAAAAAAAAAAAACGAAAAGAAATTAACAGCATCCGGTGTTGTTAGTTGTTTAATTAATATTATTATTATAAAAAAAGAAATTTTTTTTTTTTAGTTTATAAATAAATTATTTTATTTAAATAGTTCTGGTTTTGTGAAACCACTAAACAAACTAAATAAATATGATAAAAAACAGCATCAAAAGCAACAATAAAAAAAAAACTATTAAAGGATTAAAGTAATAAAATTAAAAATAAAAGAAAATTAACGAAAACCTATAGGAATCGATAAAAAAAAAACTAAAATTATGTAATTAATAACGATCAGCTGCATTTATTCTCACATATTTATCATAAATCATTTCATTGATGAGGGTATTAAATGTTTATTAATATTTCTTAGCTTAAGTTATATTAATGCTAATACAAATATTTTGATGTTTTTTAAGTTTTTAAACCTTAATTTACCTTAACAAACAATAATCTCATAGTTATAAAAAAATTTTTTTTTAATTTATTCAACTCGTTTTTTAATGGCATCGCTATGACTTTTTTTTTTTTCAACTTAAGAATCCACCACCACCACCGCTAAGAATCTTTTATGATAAATACGTGTTGAGTAAATGTTAAAAATACGTGATTAAGTTACTAGAATTAAAATAATAATAATAAAGGATTTAAATATTATAAATCAAGATTAAAAACCAAAATAATAAAAATACGTAAACGCTGGAGAGAAAAAAAATTAACAAATTCATGGTAACGATGATTAAAGATGAGGTTTTTAATGTGTTGCACCCATAATTACAATGTAATAGTCATCTTAATCAGTTGCACAGCTGATATTTTAGTTTTTTTTTAAATTTTTTATTAAGATTTATTGATTTGTATATCAAGCAGTTTGTGTTTGCTTTTCGTCGTATTTTTTATATTAAAAACCGCGATTAAAGAGTTTTTATTTTTTGTTGTTTAATAGTTATTAATCTTATTACCTTTACAAAAAAAATAAAAATAAAACAGTTTAAATTAAAGACTGTATTACCATAAACAAAAAAAAAAAAAACATAATAAATTTCTTTGTAGAAAATTATAATAATAATAATAATTAACGAAAAATCATAAAAATTTTGTTTGTTTATGTTGAGTTTTCAGTTTTTTTTTTTTTTTCATTTTTTCTTCTTGTCTGTCTGTTTGCTTGATTTAATTAAACTTCGCACATAAAACATGAAACATAATAAAAAAAAAAGAAAAAACCACAAAGTAATAAAAATAAATCAAACATTCTAAACATTTATTTTTATATCTTTCTTTTCTTTAACGTTAATTTATGACATTGCAAATCGTTAATGTTTGATAATAAATTTTCTTTCTTTTCTTTTTCTCTTTTTACAACACTATAATATAATTCGTCAATCAAATTAACTTGATATTTTATATATATATATATATATATATATATATATATAGATGGCAATGACTTTATGTTGGATTGTTGTTTTATTCACTGCAGAAAAGAAAAAGAAAAAGAAAATTGTCAAAAAATATTAACGAAAAAATCGCAAAAATGTGCTAAAACAACAATATTAAGAATTTTTATTCAAGACCGCACGTTGCGTACGTATTTTCTTATATAACGATAAAATTAATAGTGTCATTTATGGCATCGTTAAAACTTACAAACTAATGAGCTAACTAATAATACTGATAATATTTTTTTATGTAACCAATAAGTATGAGCCACAAAATATGCATACAAAGCAGCAATATGTCCTTAAAAGCTTTTTCGCTTTTGTATTAAAAATTGAACTCAGTTTTACGTTTTTATCGTCTTTGTTTTGTAATTAGTTTTTGTCTTGTTTATGGTTTTATTAGCGGTTTGCGAATTAAAATTAATGCGTACGTATATATGAGGTTGTAGAGAAAAAAGAAAAGACGATAAAAATCAACATGATGATCTTTTTATAATAAATCCATCCATAATTACCTTTTCTTTTTGACACGACACAATCCTTACATAATTATCCCATTGCGTTTATGTTAAATAAGGGCTTTTAACAATATTAAATTGTTACAGTTTATAATTTGAATCACTTTTCTCAGCACATCGTTATACATATCGTTTTAAGGAAACAAAAATTACCCTGTGACCCTTCTAAGATGAATAAATAAATTAAATGCTCTAAGGGTACACTAAAATGTAATTATTATTAAAAAACAAAAATAAAATGTTCAACAAAAACTTATGACGAAAATAAGTAATTTTGTAATTAAAGTTGATGACGACTGGTCGAAAAATATTGTCCCTTGGGTGATCACCTTCCAAAGGATCTCTACATTCTACACAATTGTATTTAATTAATCAGAGTTGTTTTATACATTTTCTCTGTTCCTTTTTAATTGTTCTGTTGTAATGTTTCAATTAATTTTCTCTTTTTTTTACCATTGCACAATTGTTTTGAAAACAACACAAAAATCATCAAAACAACAAATTCATTTAAATCAATTAACAAATTAAAACAGAATAAAAAGAAAAAGAAAAAACAATGAAATATTACAGTTCAAATTATTTTTTTAGTCATTTATTTTAATTTAAACATATGTTTTATTTATAATTAATTATTTATGTTGATGTAACTATGTATAACCTGTGTTATATATTTGTATTGTGTGTTTCTTTTTTTCTCTCGCGTATTTGATCAACAGTTGAAAACCTCTATTGCGGGAAATTATACTGGGTGTCGCGAATCAATGACGAGAATGTTTTGTTTTTTGTTTCTCTGCAATTATAAATTCAACGGCACAAGCAATAATAAACATTAATCAAGGACAATTAATATTCATTTTATGACATTTTTTTTCATTTTATTTTTAATTCGTTTCTCTGCATTTAATTTGTGAATTAATTAAACGAAATAAAATAAGAAAATGTGAAAGCATAATAAACAAATGATTATTATTAATAATATCTGAAGAAAGAAAATAATTTATTTATTTTTTCTTCTTAATAATTACATAAATGTTTAATGTTTAATGTTATCTTCTGTGTTATTTAACAATAAAAAATATATATAGTTAAATGACATCGTTTTGGAATATTGAGGGTAGAATAATGAAAATAATAATAATTTTAAAATAAAATTCCAGTGGTGATGTTTAGGAGTTTTATTTTTTATATATTATTATTATTTTTAATTTAATTATTCTCTACTCAATAGTTGATTTAATTATAGTTGTTGGAATTTATTAACACGACAAATAAAATAAGCGGATATTGATTTAAAATTCTATTAGAAAATTGTTTTTTTTTTTTTTTAGTTTTATTTGATAAATAAATAATAAAGTCAATGAATAATATAATTTGTTACAGAAATATACTTGGAAACTTTGTAAAAATTCCCTTGATAGTATATTTAAATTAAAACAACAAAATACTTTTTTATGTTAAACTGAATTGTTCTTACAAATAACGCCGACCCTGTATTTTAGTATCAACAGCAGCATAAACGAACAACATTAAATTTATTATTGTTATAAGCAATGTTGAAAGTATTTCATATAATCTAAATACACTAAATTAAATTAATAGAAATATGTATAACGGAGTGAAATCTACATGACATAATTGTATATAAATGTTGAAATTATATTCAATTAAATTTTATTTAAAAAATAAAAAATATTTTCTGTTCTCTCTCTGTGCATTTTGACTAATTGAATTTAATAAAAATTGAAATTAATCCTTGTACTTTGTCTGTAATGTATAATAATAGTAATAATAATGTTTTTTTTTTTTCATTTCTGTTAAGAGTTTTAATTTATTACAAGATTATAATCGTGTAGGTCATAAACATATGTATTATGGATATGTTTATGTTTATGAAAAAACAATCAAATGAACTGTTTATGTTTTTTAATAATGTAAACAATGTACATAGTCCATAAGTATGCGGCTGAGAAGCGTAATTGTTATTTGCGTTTTTTTTATTTTATTAATCAAAGCACTCAAAGCTATAACTTTGTTGGCTTAAAATTAAAGAAGAAAAGAATGAAAAAAAAACCGATTTAAAGTGGTTTTTCTGTGTTTATTGAACTCATGATTGAGACATTTAAAAACAGAACAACAATAACAACAGAAAAATAAATAAATTCGAGTAATGATTTTTATTAACTGAAAACTGAAAATGATTTTTCATCACAGAAAATTTTTCCTATTACCATGTGTTTGCTGTTCTGTTCGTCTTTCAACAATACAGATTTTTTTTTTTTTTACAACGAAACGAACAAAATTTTTTACAAATTATTAATTAAATATTAAAAAGAAACTTTTCTTAAGTGAAATATAAGTTTTTTAATGCTATGACTATGTCAACACTTTGTCGTTTTGTTTGTTTCTTTTCATTTCTCTTCGTTTCTCTAAAATTTCCTTATTTGTTTACTAGAAATTATATTTTGCGCTATAAAGTATACTAAAAAAAAAAAATAAAACAAGATAGAAAACATTTTTATTTCCTTAAAATATTTAGGTTTTTATATTTACGAGTTCACTTTTTTTTGTGGTTTGTGTTTATATAAATAAACTAATAAGAATTAAAATTAACAGAAAAATAAAAAAACCCTTAAAAATTACACAAAAACAAGCGAGAAAACAAAAAAAAAAAACATAAAACAGAAAAAAACAAACATAAAATTACTTTTAGACACTGAAAATAAAAAAAAAAAGAAAACGATCCGGAAACAAAAACATCAAGTGGCTATTACCAATCAACGACAACAAAAACATTAACAACAGCAGCAGCAGCAGCCACAAAATTTATTTAGTTCACACAAAAAAAAGGACAAAAATACTTAAGGCGCCGTCAAATTGATGTTGATGATTTAAACAAAAAAAAAATAGAAAAAATTTTTGTTTTTTAACTATGAAAAAAAAAAAAACATGAAGAAAAAGCAACAAAACTACTCTGCATTGGTACAGCAGTAAGGAACGAAAAATTCTCCACTAGCATTTTTATTATAATTTTTTCGTTATTTTTAATTTTATTTCTGTTGTTAATAAAAAAAAAAAAAAAAATTAAAAGAGGAAAAAGTTTAAATAGTACCAACAAGAGTCAATTTTGTTCTATGTTTTACATATAGCAGAAACAGCAACAGCAACAACAACAACAACAACAGCGAACATCATTCATTGGAACAACTCGAACAATTCAAGTGAACTAAAGGGGACAATTTTTTTCTTTCTTTTTTTTATGTTTTGTTTTGTTTTTCTCTTTATTTTTTAAAAATTATTTATGCAAAAAATTTATATATATATATATATATATATTAAAGAAAAGTTTAAACTGTCATAAAGTTAATAAATAGCAGAGAATTGTGTAAATGGGTGAAGCATGAGGAGGAAAAGTTTTTTTTTATTTTCTTTAAACTTTTTTTTTTTTTTTTGCTATAATTTTCGACCTTATTTTTGGTCTTTAGTCTGCAACTTTTCTAACAGCAGTGGCATGTCTTCAAATTAGGTGTTTAACATGTTTTCTTTTTTTTCCCCTTTTGTTATTTATATTAATTTTTAACTTTTTTTTCGTTTTCTGTAACGCAAAATGTTTTTGTAAATTAAAATGTACATGGTGGTGGTGGATGAAAATGGGTGGATTTTCTTTACTTTCTATTTTTTAATATTATTTAAAAACAGGTAAATCTTGTTAAACATATTTTTTTTTTAACTTTTTTACATTTTCTATTGTTAAATGATTAGGATATAAATTCTTTTTTTTTATTTTAAAAAAAACTTTCTAAACCCATCAATGGTTGAAAAAATCGCCCACCCTCCCCACATTATGTAAACAAATTTTATTTTTGTAAATTGAATTTAACTAACTATAAATTGTTTACATTTTAAAACGCAAGGAAATATTACTTTTTTTTAATATATATATTTATATAAATAAGAAAGTAAAGATGAAACATACGGACGAAAGTAATTTAATATTTAAATCATTTTTTTTTTATTTTTTTTTTTATTTTTTTTTTTGAAGCGCTTTTAAGATACATTTTTTTTTATTCATTTGTTATTTGCGTTGGAACTTTTTTAGTCATAATAATTTTTTTTTTATTATTTTTAATGAAAAACCAGGAAAAACATATAATTATTATTACTTCTATTGGATTGTACTTTAAAAAATTGTGAAATTTCTCTTATTGACTCTTGTTACGTTTTTATTTAATTTAATTTTTCATATTTTTTTTTTCTTTTTGGCACACAAAACTCTCAAATTTTTTTGGTGAATTCAATGTGATAACATTATTAAAAGTCGTAAAATAAAAATTGTAGGTAAATTTTTGTCTGTTTTATGTTATTTACCTTTTTTCCAGTGTTTACTACTTCTGTTTAGAGAAGTAAGTAATCTAGGTGGATAGGAAAACAAAAAAAAAATTTTTGTTGGTTGTTTGTTTTATTGCTGCTGCTGTAGCTGCTGCTGCTAGTATAAAATACACGAAAATACGGAAAAATAAATGTTTATGCACAATGTTTTCTGTCTACTCTTGCTTTTTTTTATTATTTTTTATTTGTAAAAAAATATATTTTATGAATGAGCGTGTTACATTTTGCCCCAAGAGACATTAGAGACCACTAACGACTTGTTTTCTATTTTTTTTTGTTTTTTAATAGAAATTGTTTTTGTCGTCAGTTCACTTTACGACACCATTGATGCGCGATTTTTTTATTTTTGGTATAATAGCAACACAGTAAAATCTCTTTTCGTTTCCTTATGAGGTTTTAAATCGGTGGAAAAAAAATTTAATTAATTAATTAATTAACTAGAAAATCGTATTGTTGTATGATGGAAATATTTTGTTTGTTTTTTTTTTTTACATGAATAATTAGTTAGTTTGTGACAAACAATCAAGAAATGTTAGGGTTTTCTTGTGGTTAGATCTTAAAGAAATTTTTTGTTTTATGAATAATTGAATATGTGGAATTGAACAATTATATAAGGGAAGCACGGTAATGCATCTTTAGCTTGTTTTTCCTTTAAATCATTCTTTAAACTTTGATTTCTTGTATAATAAATATATTTTGGATGTAACATCCCTTGCCTTATAATCGGGAACACGAAAGTCAAATACATTATAAAATCAACATAATGTTGTCTTCTTTAGAGTTTTATAAAAAAAAAAGAAAGGAAAAAGATATATAATAATAAAGAAAATAATATAAAATCCATCCGTTTAATGTCGTGTACGTGCTTTTATTTTGTATTATATATATATATATATATTTATACATTATAAAAACATTATACAACATTAAATATTAAGGAAGCTTTTTAGCTCCAAAAGAGCCAAAATAAAACAAAAAATAACTTTCCAGACAAATAAAATAAAACACACTCTCCTTTCATACAAATTTTCTATTTTTTTCCGTTTGCTTCCTTTATTTTTTTATTATTATTATTATTTTCAACCTCCTTTTACGCTGTAAATTAACTAGAATCGTATTAAATTAAATTGCCTTCGTTGCTGCTTCCTATCCTTCATAAATTTTCATTAGCTTTCCAAATACAACAACAACAACAACAACAAGAAAAAAAAAGAAAAAGGCACAATAAATATATAAAAATGTAAGTGACACATTTATGATAAATGTAATTATGATAATAAACTATCAGAGTAACAATTTCTTTCTCTGTTCTTTTTCAAACGTTATTTCGTTTTGTTAAATGCGTCTGCAATTTGTAACACGCACAAAATCATTAAAACTTTAATGTTTTAATAGAAAATTGTCCTTATTGTTTTTCTTTATTTTATTGTTAGTCATTTGTAGCACTCTGTTAACATTAAATAAATAAATTGAGTACTTTTAATAATAAACAAACTAAATGACATCCAGTACTTGATATTATTCTATTTTTATTTTTTTTGTTAAAATTGCAGAATTAAAGCATTAATTTAAGGCAACAGTAGAAGATAATCAACTTGTGACTTTATACTTTATTGATAATCATCGTTCTTTCTTCTTGTTTTTTTTCCTTTTTCAACCGTTTTTTTAATACAAAGTAATAATAAAAAGAATATTTAAAAAAAATTACATATGGAAATGAAATGTTTTTGAAAGGAGATAAAAAAAAATGAGAGAATTATCTATTGTTGGTCGTTGTTGTCGTTGACTTTATCGAGCGATTTTTTTTTTCTCTTTCGTTATACCAGAATTTTTTTTTATAAGTACTAAATTCTGAAATCCCCAGCCCCTAGATTTTTGCAAAGTTGTTCATGGTTATAATTTTTTTTTATATATTTTTTTTTATTTGGAATAGTAGAGATGCAAAATGGCATAGAGAGAAGTAAAGAATAAGCAATTTACTTTGGTTGTGCTTTTATAACCATGAAAAAGCTTTAAGCTGGCAAAAGAAAGACATTTCTTTATATAATTTGTTATTTCGGAGTGTTTTTGTTATATATTTATTTATAAATATTAAAGAAGGTTTATTCAACCCATCGCTGATGATAATGATGACAAGCAACAGAAAAAAAACATACAAAAAAAAAACAATACAAACTGCAATGTTGTGATGATTATTTGTTATAGCAGGCAAAAAAAAATATGTTATTTAATAAAAATATAAAAACAAAACAAAACAAAAATACCGACAACTTCGTAATTCAAATGAGAAAACAGAAATGTTTAAACCTATGTTGCTGATTTTTTTGCTTACATTTTGATCTATTATCAAAGTCGTCTCGGTCACAAAGTACAACAGAAAAAATATGAAATTAATTTTTTTTTTGTAAAAAACAACAATAATAATGCAATTTTTATTTGTTTTAAATAAAGCACTTTTCACTCCTTTCTTTTATTTTTTTTACCTACAAACATATCATAAATGTGTATACATTGTATGTTTATTGTTCTACATATATGAAGTATTTTATATTATTGTACAAAAATAATAAACAACAATCATGATACTCGGTTTTCATTATAAAACATAAAATTTATCATATTTTAGTATAGTCTTAACGATTTTTGTTTTTTTTTTTATTTTTTTATATGTTAATATTTTGTTATAAATAGAAATTGATTATAAAAATAAATGTAACAATGTAGACGTCAATTCCATGAGGAAAAAAATCATTTCCAACTGACACCTTTTCATGTATTTGCGGTATTTGAAATGTTTATTAAGAAAATAAAGTTTTCTAGAGAGTGAGTAACAATTATTAACTTGTAGAGAAAATAAAAACGAACTATGCAATATGCATCAATGTGTCAATAATAATGATAATCATAGACAATGAATACCTTTATCGTCTTATTAAAATCATTGTCATAAACTAATTAATTAATCAATTGAATTGATATTAAAACAATTCATTACAATTATTGTTAAAATGATTTGATTATGAAAAGAATACGATTGATGATGAATAGGAAAATGTTATTTTCTTTGTTGTATTAATATTTGTGAAAATATTCTAAATATTTTTCTTATCAATACTTTAGAATTAGTATTATTATTATAATCAAATGTAAAATCAATTATTTATTAGTAATGTGTATTATAGAATTTTACAAAAGTTTATTCACTGAAAATGATTTAAAAAAAATCACAAAAAAAAGTTTGTAGTAGATATAATTACTGATTAATCAAACAAACTAATTATTGTAACAATAACAGGTGTTTACAATAATGATAATAATAATAATAATTATTATTATTATTATAACAGTAACAATACACATTAGTTAATGTTAAATATATTAATTAACATATTAATTAGATATCAGAATTTTATCATCATAAAACAAATATATTATATTTAATTTTTTCACTATATGTTTTGTAACAAAAAAAAAAAACATTTTATCTAAATAAGAGATTATAATTACATAAATTACAATATTATTGCTATTTACAAATACATCTAATAATTATTTACTACTATAATAATAATAATAATAATAATAATAATATTTAGTAATCAAAATTTAAATAAGTAATTAAAGAGTTATATATTATTATTATTGTTTATAATTTGAATTTATTTATGTTTGTTTTATAAATCGTTAATATTATTATCATTTGATTGTAATTTGATTATGATAAGCATTTAAATAAATAATTGTTACGTTTGTAAAGTCACCAAATATCGAATTATTTGTTTATATATATTCTTTGGTAAATTAATACTGTGTTACGTTAATTATCTGGTTACGGTAAAAATTTGGTTAAAAAATGTGTTATCTTCCCACACTATCGTCAGGACGATTATAGATTTTTTATTTCGTTTTATTTATTAACGTCTTATATATAAAGTTTATTGCAAATTATATTTTTCAACCAGATTAATTAATTTTTATCATAGTGCATGCACTTATCGATAATTCATTTATCATGAAAGCACAAAACATATAAATTTAATAAATACAACATAAATGAAATATATTTTTTTTGATAATAATATTATTAAATATTAATAACGATAAAATACTTTGCTGTAGTTTATTAAAATAGTTTATGAAAATTTTATTCAACAACGTTAATAATTTTAAAACTATTAGGTTTAATAATATTCAGAAAAGAAAATTAATTTAAATTAAATTTTTCTTCTAAATATGCGATAATAATTAAATTGGATTTAATAAATTTTTTTTGTATTGATATTGGAAATCCAACTATAATTTTCTTTAAAAAAAAAAAAATATTCTTTCATAAAAAAACCTGGCGTCTACATCCGATATTTATATTTTCATTATTTGTTGTCATGTCTATTATCAGTAAATTTCATATTCAATGCACATTATTATTACTTTTTCTGTTATTCCTTTTTTTTTTCATTGAAATCTCTTACAAATATTTATTACTTTTTTTTTCTTTCGGGTATTTTATTTTATATTATTTTTTTGATAAAAATGCATTGTAAATTCATAATCGATATAATAAAAATCGCTATCGAGTAGTTATTATTATGACTGATAGTTGCTATACAGTAACATAGCCTAGCCTCCATGCCTAACATAAAAATAAATCTTATTCGTATTGCGAAATAAAAAAGTAAAAATAAATTTAAAAAATAAAAAATTCGAACGATTGGGTGCATGGGTAAATGGGCATTTGATATCTAGTATCAGTAGTTTTGTAGGGTTGTTATTGTAATATAATAATACATACTGTAGAAAGGGTAGACGTAATGTAATTTTTTTTTTTTTTGTATGTCAATTGTTTGGGTATATTATCATCGTTTGTAATATTTTTACCACAATATAAACGTCCTAAGTTTTTTTTTTTTGCTTCTGTTTTTTCTGCGTTTTTTTTTTTTTTTAATATAAAATGAATGAACCGTAAACATATAATGTTACATATACTTAGTTATGTTGAGAAATATAACATATACACCCTCATCGCTTATAATAATAATAATAATAATAATAAAAATAATAACAACAACTAAACCACAATAACAAAGTGTTATAGTAAAAAAAAATAATAATAATAATCCAGCATACGCAAACTGAGCTTAGTTTTGTACGCCGCGAACGTGTGCTGATACTGTTGCTGTTGTTTCTATCCGTTATATTAGGTTTTAGCTTAGCATCATTAAGGGATGAAAAATTTATTATGGTTGAAGTGAATAACTTTTTCTATTTTTTATGGTGTTCTTGTTACTGTTGTTCCCGATTACACCGTAACCACACCACACCTAATTGTAGGCCTCATTAAACATTATTTTTTGGTCAAATTTCTCTCATTCTACATTTTTTTAATTTTTTTTTTTTACAATAAAACTTGATTAATATTTTATTTATTTATATTTTTAATAAGCCATATTTTTGCAATCAAAGCATTAAATTCGTTAACCACCAAAAAGTAAAATTAACATTTTATTGCAACATACTTTTTCCATTTTTGTTGGCTTTTTAATTTACATTTTATTAGCCATTTCCAATTATTTATTATTAATATTAGTATTATTGCGTTTATTTAATATTAATAAAGGAAGTAAATATTATGAAGTGCACAGATTTTGTAATATATTTACTTTGTGTCGCCTCATTTACCAAAAATGATAAATTATTTTTTATTTTACTATGTTTTATCGATGGAAATTTCGATTTTAATGTCAAAAATCTTTATAAATATATTTTATTTTAGTTTTTCTTGTTTATAGCTTTTCATTTTATGATTATTATTTAAAATGGTTTAGCTGGTTTTTTAATAAATGTGATTGAAATGATATTTATAAACGTCAAACCGACATTATTAAACATTATCGATGCTCTGTTTCGAAGTAAAATAGTATAGGAAAGTTTTCTTCAATAAAACTTTGATTCTCTGAAATTCATGACATTCTTTAACAAAGAAATCAAAAACTTTACAAAACTGATTTTTTTTTATTTTCTTTTATTTATTTATTTCTCAAACATAACTAAAATATAAACTAAACTTGCTTTGCCATTTAACCAATATGAATATATTTGTATATAGAAAAAAAAAAACAAATATCCAACCATAAAAGATGAAAATTTTCTATCGATTAAAGTTTTTATATACTTTAAAGTATATAAAATAAATTATATTTTACGATAAATATTAATGCAAGCAATAAAACGACAATTACAGAATTAATTAAAATAATATATAAAAAAAAAAACGAAAATAATAATAATAATAAAATTTAATTATAACGACTATACAAAAGTTTAACGAAATAGTAATAGAAAATATTTTAATTATTATTAATTTTATTTAATTGTTTTAACTCGCGCTTATATATTCGCATGTTTAAAAATAAAAAACAAAGATTTTTCGTTAATTAACTTTTCTTTTTTTTTTAAATTAATTAAAAAAAGCAACAAATTAATTAAATTTTTTTTTATTTCTGTACTTTTCATCCATTAACAAAAAGAAAACGCACAGTATTTCACCTGTCTTTCTTCATCAGTGTGGTGTTGTCATTACATTAAAACTATAATTATTTTATAAATGATTTATTAACACTTTTCCTTTTGCATTTTCATTCGATCTTCCTTTTATTTTTTGTTTTATCCTTATTTTATTTAATAAATTAAATGTAAGCAAACCGTGTACAATAGGCATTTAAATACGGATGTCTTGTATTTCTTTTAATTTTATTTTTCATTATATAAATGATAAATAGAATTAGAGTAGATATATAAACATATATATATTCAAAGGATGTTAAAAAGTATAATACCAACAACACTAACTAAGGTGTTATAAGAAGAAATGTATGATGATTATAATGTAAGGAATGGAAATGAAACTTAAAATGAAATTCAAAAGCACGTCGACCTGTCAAGAAAATGTCTTTGAGTCGTTCATTTTCATCTTTTGGTTAAAATTTATTTTATTTTATTTATGTTTTGCGTAGAACGTGCAAATGTCTTACAAAATTGTCTTAACGAAGACTCTTATTATTTTTATTATTATTATTTTGCAACAGAATTTTGTCGTTTATTTGTTATCATTCGTTGGTGTTTCGCTGTTTATTTTTCAAAAAAATTTAAATAAAAAATGATAATAAGAAAGTATTTTCTGGTTTTTATCGTTTTAATGTTTCCATAAAGTTTGTTTTTTTTTTTTTTCCGCGGTGGCATAGTGCCAACCTTTTTTTTTGTTGTTAATAATTTTATTGTATGTAATAATGAAAATGTTGATTAAAAAAAAAAAAAAGAAGGCAAAAAATAAACACGTTTTAGGTAGGAAAATTTAATTTAACCAAATAATAATTACAAGAATATCATTTTTTTTCTTTATATTTAATTTAATTATTGTATCTTTACATAATTTTTAAATTTTTCTTTGCCATATTTTTTTTTTTTTTTTACATTTCTTTCTGTTTTTAATATATTCTTGTTGGAAAATGGCACGTGTACTACTACCAAGTTTAAGATCCTTTAACCCTTCAACAACATTTTCTTGTTACTAATATTTTCTACTTTTATTATTATTATTTGTTATTTTAATGTGTGTGAGATAGTAGTGTGCAGAAATAGCCGCAAGCAGCTAACCTTTTTTTTTTTTATGATGACTATTCTAGTTCGTGTGTGCAACAAAGCAAGACAAATATTTTTGAACGTTATATAAAAATAAATGTCCTATGGCAACCGGAAAAATGATTAAAATTATTCTTGTTAACTGTGACTGACCAAACCACCATTCTTTTTACAATATGAAAACTATACTCATCAGTCTCCGAATGAAAAGTAGTAGTAGTAGCATCCATGTTATCTATCTGGTTATCCTTTTCCTTTATTTTTTTATTTTTTCGAAACGTAGCATCAGTACATAATTTCCTTTATTACAATATACGTTCTCCTATGGCTGTCTTTTATTATTTTCATTCGTTTATATAAACATCATACACACATCATATATGAGGGTTGGCGGCCGTGGAATGATTTTTATATACACCGATGACTGAAACGATTATATTATGATAGTGTATTTTGTTTTGTTTTGTTATTATTATTATTATTTATTTTTTACCCTTAAGAATGGTGGTGGTTTGGGAGTATGTAGAATTTTTAATACAGTCCAAGCTTGAGCCGTCACGATGGTTGCAATTTAAAATGAAAATATACTATTTGGTTACTATAATCGCCATTGCTGCTATTATTTTATACAAATGACTATAATAAATGATAAATTATTGGGGTACGAGTAGAAAATCATGGTTATAATGATGATTATGATGATAATGATTATATGGTTAAGGATCTATAGGATATATAATTTTTTTTTTTTTTTTATATTTTTCAATATTTTTCGCTCATTGCTTATGAAAGTGTAATTTTACAGTTGAATAGTTACTTCATGAATGATAATAATCCAAATAATATAAATTCTCATTCGTATCAAATTATATATTTAACAGATGCATGGTTGTAGCGTGATGGGTAACATCAGTTACATAAAAATAACATTTGAAAATAAATAAAAATCAGTAAACATACAACATAAAATATATATATATATATAGAGTTAAATAAATACATATAAATAGAGTAATTTATCTTTTATTTTTATTTATTACATTAAAATATTCCTATATGTTTGATTAAAAAAATTATATATATATATATATGTTGAGCTAATAAGTTATGTCAATGGTAAAGAAAGCTAAAGAATAACTCAAAGTGAAAGAACTTTATTGCAAAGAAAGATTATAATTCCTAACAGCTAACATGAGCGAATTTAAAGATTTAATAAAAAAAAGAGTTGAATAATTTAATCGGAAGTGACCAATATCGACGAAATATCTCAATTATATATATATATTTTTTTTTTCATTTATCAATGTTAATTCTGTTATTTGAATTTAATTTAAAATAAATCATTTAATAATTGTTTATTGTTATTAAAATGTGTTTACTCTCGATTAAATATTATAAAATTTAAATAATAATTAAAATATATATCGTACATCTATCGTACCATCCTGCTATAATGTAACCAAAAATAATTTTTACCTATACAGAATCTATATAGAGGTGTAGAGGATTTTGTTTATGTTTTTGTTATTTTATAAACAAAAATTTAAATTTTAAATGAAAGGTTATTATTAGTTTTATTTAAATTTAAATATTAACTGTTGTTAATACACACATATGTTAATTTTCCTATAAAAAAATAATAATAATTTAGTTGGAAATTATACTTTGATGTTTTGTTTGTGTAAAATTTTTCGATCATGTTTTAATCCCATTAAGCAAATTTTCGGACGTTATAATATAATTAATCTCATGTGGTATATTATATTATAATGCTTTTTTAGGCATATAACAAATATTAATAATGTTTAGAAATAATAAACACACGGTGCCAAGTACAATCTCTATACGACGCGACTAATATGGATGTTTAGATAAAACTAGATCCTAGTTTAGATAAATGATTAGCTACTGTTGAATCACAATAATAATTAACAATATTAATAAACTTATAAATAATATTACATAAACATTTCATTTAATTAAAATAATAATAAGTCTTAACAATGCAACAAATAACCGAAGATTACATGGTTTTACCTTAAAATAAGCATAAACAAAGAGAATAAGAAAAAAGTATTTTTTTTTTATTTTAATAAAATTAATACATTTTAAGCTTATTTCACATTCATTAACATTTTGTTTTTTGTTATCATACATGATCTTGTAATATTTCTTAGTTATTGTTGGCAAATGACCACAATTGAGGACAACAATACCATAACCCATCCAATTTAATATTTTTCTTGTTTTTGTTTGTTTTCTTTACATTTAATTTACTTTATTTTTACATTACATTACATTTGCTTTCTATACCTTTGTTTGGTAACTGTCAATTTTCTAACTATGTATAATCCAGCCTATTTATAAATTTGTCATGTGAATTTAACCGTAGAAAATATTCCTTCCTTGTATATGTTGTTTTTATTATTTATTTATTTATATTTTTATAATAAATAAATCATATTATCATTAATCCTAGCGTGTTTGTCCTTATTTTATCTACAACGTTTTTCCTCTACTTTTATTTTATTTTTCATCAACTTTTCTTTTAACAAATTTTACCTTTGAAATAAAATTACCTTTAGTTTGTTTTACAAACGATGAGTTTATATACATAAATGTAGAAAAGTTATTTAAGGTTGTCTTGTTGTTGTTTTGAAAATAAATGCAAATTAAAAGGACTGACAAACAAAATTCAAAGGTTGGAATTTAATTTAAAATAATAATAATTATTATTATGACAATAATAATAATAATAATAAAAAGAAAAAGGAAAAGAGAAGCTTAGAAAATTGGGTACAGTTTGGTTTGTATTTAATTTCCGGTTTCTATTATTTCTTCTGTTAGTTTCTTAGAGAAAAAAAAGTATTTTCACTATCCATCATCAAAAATTAGCATTTATTTAGGCTGTCTAGTCCCTCATAAATAAAAAGTATATTTTCAAAAGCTTAAATAATAACATTATAATGATAACAACATCAAAACAACTAAATTTAAATTCAAAATATCTTAGATCTAGGCGTATTTTTGTATAATTTTATTTATTTTTTCTATTTAAGAAGCAAAAAAAAAAAAATTGTTTGCCAGAGTGTTTCGTTTTTCTTCCTTTTTTTTTATTTTTTGTCAAAGAAAAATTATTTAAAGGACCAAAAATTATAAAAATATAAAAATTGTTTGCTTTTCCTTTCCATATCTATTTAATCTCATTTTTCTGGTTAAATTTATCATAAAACAAAAGCTTGTCTAAAGGAGAAATTATTCTCCTGCTGCACACCAATAAATTATCAACAAAAAAAAAATTAAATTAATTCAAGAGCACATAATACACAGTTGTTTTTATTGATTGTGTCACTCACTGTATAGCTAGATGGGCGCGTATCTTGAATATATTCAAGCATTAAAAATTTAACCCACCCAAACCCTTATTCCATTTATTATCATTTTTTTTTTTTTTTTATTCTTCTTGTAAATAAAAAATTTAATTTTAGAATAGAAATAGATTTGTTGCTGCTGCTGCTTCTGCTTCTATAGCCTGATTTCGATGCTTTTATATAATAATATTATTTTATTTTATTTACTTTTATATTTTGTTAAAATATTTTTTATTTTTAAATTCTGCCTCTTTTGAAGGGTAAAAATAAATATATTGACAAGCTTTATTTATCGTTACTTCGCTAACAAGTGAAAAAGAAGAGAGAAAAAAATAAATAAATAAATTACAAAAAAAACAATAACGAGTAAACAATAAAAAAAATGTTTATTAAGGTGGTTGGGGTAGGTAATAATCGCCCCAGCGAAAAAAAAAATCAATTTTTTTCCTAGTGTAATAAAGAGGCGGTAATTTGGATCTGATTTGATTTGATATTTGGGGCGTACATCAAAATTTTTGTATATTTTGTTTGATTATTTGTTTGGTGACTACACACCAAATATTAAACAATGTGGGGTCCTTTTATCCAGTTTCAGTTTCCATTAAGCTTTTATATGTGGAAAGTTTAATGTAGTTTAAAAAATATTCTTCTTTTTTTTTTGTTTTAGTTAATTTAGTTAAGATGAATAAATTTGCCGAAACTAAATCAGTTTTAATAAAAGAATTGTTTTCGTAATAAAAAAATAAAAAGAAAGTATATTCCTTGTAGAGAAAAGCCAAAAAAAAAAAATTTTAAAATAAACTTCACAAAGGATTTTCATGATTCTAAATGAAAATAAATTTTATTCAATCTAATAAAAGTAAAGTTCAGAATTTATTGCAATGCTTTGTGTGCTATGAATTTAGTTTGTTGTACTTAATTTTAGCTGAACTTAGCTTAACGAAAATTAACATAACTTACTCTGATTGAAGATTTAGTTGATGAAAAACCAAACAAAAAGCAAACCTTCCATTTCCTTTATGTCCTTTATTTTATTTCCTTTTTTTCATTATATAGAAAAGCTTAGAAATTTTTTTTTTGTCATGTTTACTGTAATCAATATAAAACTCAATAATAAATTCCTTAACCCCAGAAAAGCTTATTTAATTGACTCTTTTTTTTATAGTTTTTTATTATTATTAGTTTTGACGAATGTACTTAACAAGCACGACAATAAACATCTGTTGTTACTTCCATAAGCTTTACTTACCACCTCAATAGTAAATGTTAATGATTTAATACAACAATTAACATTTATTTTGTATTTAAATAACACAAAATGTGTAAATACAGGGAAAAGAGTGAAAAAAAAAAAAAAAAGGAAAGTAAAGGATATTAATTTAAAACTTTCTAATAAAACAAATTAATAATATCAAACAAACACGCATTATTAGTTTAAATTAAACATTAAAACATATTTTAAACTCATCAAAATGTAAATAATATAAATACGCTGTTTTATTGATAAAACGGATAGCTAAAAATTTTTTAAAATATTTATTTAAGCTATTTCAGATATAATAAAAATAATAATAATAATAATAAAAATTAAATAAAATGACTATAATGTGGTTAAGGATAATGCGGATAAAATAAAATTCTATTATAACCCGAAAAAGAATTGATTAAATATAAATTTGTAACTTTAATTAGTTACAACTACAGGCTGTTTATTTTTCCAGTAGGCAAATATTTATACAAAAAAAAAAAAAATATATATATATAATTAGTGATGTATTAATGAGCTTTTTCATGAATAATATTAAAATAGACTTGGTGGTGGGTTTAGATTAAATAAAAAAAAATAAATACAATTTCTGGTTTTTTTTTTTATTTTCACTGAGTTTTTCTCTTATCAATGATATTTTTCTAATGAATTTTTGAATTTAAATGATGGATGGATGTTTTATAAAAATCCAAAAATATATTCATCTCTTTAGCGTTATATAATTTCAATTTAAAGATCATTGACATACATTCCTTGTTAGCATATGTTGTTTTTTTTTTTTCTATTTTTATAATAATAATAATAATAAGGGGGTGGAAATTATTATTAACACCCAACGAGTAATAAATTTTGGTTGTTTCTCTCCACTAGTTTGTTTTTATTTTTGTTTATACGAGAAAGAATAAAAACAAGAAAAGAAAAAGATTTATTTGAAATATTTATAAAGATATGATTAATGTCTTTTCTTAGCATTTTTTTTTTTATTTTATTTTATTTTCGCTTTTTATTTTTATTTTTTTATTTTTATTTTGTTTTTTTTGTGTTACATAGACTTAATGCTCCATTGCAATCGGGTGGGCAACAACAGATGACACAGGGTATGGCAGGCGCCAATAATACAAGTAATGCTCATTGCCAATTGGGTGGTACATCACCACTTGTGATGCCTGTATTTCCACTAAGATCATCACATTCAGCGCACGCGCCACATTATTCACCATATTCACCCTCAAGGTAAATAAATAAATAAATAATAATAGGAAATTTATTTATTTTTTATTAAATAAATGAAGAAAAAAAAAAAAAATGTAAAAAATTAAATTAAACCACAAGAAAAATGTTTATTTTATTATTTTATTTTTTTTTATATATAATTTCTCATACTTTAATCTTTAAGTGTTTTACTCTCTCTCACTTTTTCCTTAAAATAGAAAATTATTTTCCTTTTTCTTTTTTTTTTTTTTTTTTTGTATAAAATATATTAAATGCAATAAAAATAAATAAATAAAAATTTATTATTATGATTATCGTTTAGTCGCACATACATAGTGTTTATTTTTTTGTGTTGTTAATTTCTTTATAGTAACACAATCAAAAAGAGAAGAAAGTAAACCAGAAAAAAAAAGATTATTTATCGTTTGTTTGTTTTATTCTTGCTCAAGTGAAAAAAATAGCGAAAAAATTAATAACAATAATAAAACGTTAAAATGTTTAATCAATTATTATTTGTATTTTTTTTTATGTTTTTATGTTTTTAAAACGATAATGGTTAAATAATTACTAAATAAATATTATTATTATTATTATGTTTGTATTCTTTCTAGTTTTAATTTATAGAATTTTTAACAGCATTTTCCTTCCTTTCATTTTTATTATGGTTTTAATTTCATTATTGAAAACTAAATAATGTGAATATAAAATACCAAAATCAACATAGGGTGTGTCGTCGTCGCGTTTGTTATTTGTTTGTTTGTTTTTATTCTTGTAGAAATTAATTTAAAAGCTTTATTTAATTTTTTTTTTTTTTTTTTTGTTTTTTAACTTAAATTTAAGGTGAAGTTTCACTAATTTATGATTTTTTTTTAATGAAAAAGCTTAAACGTTATGCGCTCTTATCTTAGAAAAACAGACGAAAAAAAAAACACTCTCCAGACACACCTTATGAAGATGGATAGGATATTTGTACTTTCAAAATAATAATAATAATCGATAAACGTGTAAAACAGCAACAACAAAATGTTTTTTTTTTTAATTAAATTATTTATTTGAGTGACATTTTTCATTATTGTTATAATTTTTTTTTTTTTATAGATTTCACATAGACAAACGATGTCAACACAGGTGCTCTTGGAAATGCTTAAGTATTGCCTTAATTTTATTAGCTGTAGCTTTAACAGCTATGTTGGCCTACTTTGCTGGTAAGTTTCGACTTTCAAAATAAATATAAAAAGCTCTATTCATTTTTTTTTATTTAATAACATTCGCATCATTCATATAATTGTTTAAAAAATTAATTTAAATCATAGCCTAAGCAATTTTACTACTTTTTTTTTACCTTTATAATTGTATATTGAAGCATTTTATATATTAATAATTTTTAATATATATTTCTGTTGCAATGTTGTCTGCATAACTCTTTTAATAATAATACAAAAAAAAAGAAATTATATCAAAATAAAATTAAAGGTATTTAGTACGCCCACTTATAAACCACCCAGTCAGACATTTTACTCGCTTCTATTCATACCAAAATAAATAAATAAATAATCTACATAATATAGATGTTTGAATAAAAATAAATTGTATAAACGTATAATGTACTTACAAAAGTGTAGACGCGAGAATAAAATATTAATAAAAAAAAAAAAAAAATCGTGAAAGGAAATAATATTCCATGTTTTTTAATATAAAATTAAAATTTTTATTATTATTCTGAATAGGAATTATTAAAATTAATAATAATGCTAGTTAAAAAAATGAAATTATCTTCAATGAAATTTTGTTTAATTTTTTGATTTCATTGTTAAAAGTATTTAACTCCTTTATATGAATACAAATAAAAAATTAATTTGCTATTTTGAACTATAATAAAGAAATTATGCGACAATTGTTATGATTTTTAATCGTTTTATTATTTTATTAAAACATATTTCCCAAAAAACTTTCAATGTCATATTGATAAAGAAAAAATTTCAATTTAAAATTCCAAGGAATAATTCCAAGGTTTTAAAACAGCATAAAGAAAAATTGTTTAATAATGTATAATCATCTCACAAGATATTCATTAAATAAAACTTTTAAAAAACATTTTTTTTTTCAAATGTAGTTTTGCAACATCAAAAATAATTAAAACTTTTAATAGAAAAAATAACTCTTGTCCAGTACTATCTACAAAATAAAAAAAATTGAAACGAAAAGAAATTTCCGAATAAATAAATAAATAAATCAAAAATGATTATGTTTATTTATATTTTGAGTATTTCTATCATAGTATAGCTCCAATATTTCCATCAAGCATTAAATGATTGCAAAAGTAACTGAAAATAATGTATAAAGAAATTATGGTAGAGAAAAAGTTATCTTGTAATAATTTTTTTTTAACTTAAAATTCGGTACAATTTTCTCATCTTAAAAAAAAAAAAAAACAGAGGAGAAATTAAATTATAGTTTTCAATATTTGTCGTAAGTTTTCTTTCATTCATTTTTTATTTTCTCCCATTTTTTTTTATAAATATAAATGTGGTTGCCGTTTTCCTGTTAACGAAAAATAGAATAAAACTTTTTTTGTGATAAAAAAAAAGAAGAAAAAGCTAAAAACTATGTACATATAGTAAAAATTGTCGCACTTATACTTAAACAATTATTAGGCCACTTACTCAAACTTTAACTTTACTTTAGTTTCGTCTTTTCTTCTTTATTTTTTATCTTATCCTTATCCATCTTCTTTTCTTTTCTTTGCATTTTTTTCTTGTGTGTGCCCACAAAAAGAAACACCCACAACGTCCTTTATTATTATTCTCTTTTTTGTTATTTTTTTAAAGAAAAAATAATAAATCTTTTTACCATGGCATCTTTTTACATCGTAAAAACAGATAGTTAAAAAAAAAAAAAAATTATTTTTTTCGCTCTCGTATTTTATAATAAGAAAATATTTTATTATGTTTTTTTTTGTCTTTTTTTATGCCGTTAAACTTTGTTATGCTATATTAGCGGAGATTTTTCTGCTTTTTTAACAATATTTAACTTAAAAAAAAAAAATATATAATACTTAATAAGAAATGTATATAAAGAGCCACATAATGTTGTGCCAATTATTATACAACACCAAATTTGCATACAAAGTAGTTTAGTTTAGTGGTCGCGTTTTTTCTTTTTTTTAAATTACTTGCTAAACTTAAAGACACAAATTTATCTGTTTATTGATTTTATTTATTTATTTTTGTTTTTTTGTTAATTAAATAATTTTTAAAAACAGTTTTTAAAGTGCTTTTTAGAAAGTGCTTTTACTTTTCTTTTTTTTTTTAATGTGTTTTTCTGTTTTGAAGATTATGTCGGTTTATGAACCATCAACTTCACAAAAATCTCATAAATCTAAACAATATTTAGAAACTAATAAGAACAGTGAGCGAAGTTTCACTCTATAAAATAAAAGCAAAAAAACAGATCAACTGTCACGCGTATTATATCGTAGATAAACATTCAAGTGTAAAAATCCCTAGAAATATATTTATATAACAAAGAGAAAACCCGTAAAAAAAAATCTCATATTGTTATGTGTTGATAATAATCACCCTACACAAGTAATTAAGATTACTATCAATTAAAATCAAATAAAATAAATATATATTAATATTCATTTCTAGTAATATTCTTATATTACAAAACAACATAATAATCATCATCTTCTGAAATAGAAATTTTGTTAGATAAAATCATTTGCGTTTTATACATACATTTTTATTATTATTGTATTCGGTTTATGTCGGTAGCAAAGTTTCTAGAAATTCTAGTATAAGGTCAAAAACAAAAAAAAAAAGGGTAACTAATATAACAATTGGGTGTGAATATAAAAGGGATCCGGGATACATGTGATACACGTTGCGTATCCCTTTTCTCTATTCCTACTTACTATCCCCACAAAAAAAAACTATTTGTTTTATTTTTACATTCTGTACCAAGTCATGTTCATGTCGACCTAAACTACTAAGAGAATAAAAAAAAAAAAAATAAAAACTTAAAATTTATTATTTGCACTTTTGACACATAGTTGTGGAGATGGAAAAAGTAAAAGTAAAATAAAATAACGAAAATATAAAAAATTGTTTTATTCAATTGGATTATTTAAAGACTAAAGATTAAATCGTAGCGATATATATAAAAAAATATTATTAGTAGAATAACAATCAATAAATGAAACATTCAACATTTTCTATTCAGAAAATCGTGGAATTTCCTTTAATTACGTGCATGTTATTGTTTTTGTTAATTTGTTAACAGTAGAAAAAGTTCAAATCAGTTCTTGTTGTTCAACACTTATAATTAAACTTAGTGATGCTTTCGAAATTACAAAAAACATTCTACCATTTAAATTCGTGTGTTGTATTTGAAAAGCATAAAGTTTCCTTCACTTAAAATCCATTATTGAATCGATTCAATGTTGTTTTCAAATTATTTTTTAAACTAGGAAAAAAGCTTCTTATTTTTTTTTATTAATATAAATGTGTTTATGTAACAAATAAAAAATATTATTGTTTTCTGTATGTAGAATACTGAAATGTTCAAGTATTTAGCAGCTGACCCACTTCAAAAACATTGTTCATGGTTGCCAAATAGTAAAGCTTTTTCCTTTTTTTTTATATTATTTTTGTTCGATGACAGATAATCGATATTTTGTTTTTTTTTCAATTTTCATTATTTATCATATAAAAAATAACAAGCTTTTGTACAAAAAAAATACCTTTTATAATAAAAGTTCGGTTGAATTGCAATTGGTAAACAAAAATTATGGTAAATCGTTTAAGATAATAAGCTAAATTTTCTAGAAAATTTACATAATTTTCTAATTACATACATTGAAGATATAACGAAAGTTCTAGTATTCAAGATAATAACTTTAACATACTTGTTTTGTTTTTATTTTTTTTTCTGTTAATACTTTAATAACAATTTGATGTTATCTAGATTATTGAACAACGATAAAAATGTCTGTCATTTAATGGTTGATTAAACACCCTTACTTGTTTAAAAAAAATAATATATATATAAAATAAATTAAAAAGAAAAAAAAGTTTTATTAAATTCTCCCTTTTATTTGCTATAATAATAAAATCAACAAACTGATCAATAAAAATTGATAAAAAATGTTTTTAAAACCATTTTGATAAATCTATAACAAATCTGTTAACTATTTTTCTTGGTTATCCTTTTTTTTTTTCATTTGATTTTATCAAGATAACAATAGCTGTGAATTGGTAAATATAACTTTAATATGCATAAAAAAGTCGTCCTTCGTCACTTTCTTAACCATTCACTGTCAATTGCAGTTAAATCGTGTAAAATGTCTTGCAAATTACTTAAAAAAAAAAAAAGAAAAAGAAAAACTTTATAATAACTTTAAAAGTAATTAACTAATAAACCAAATCTAATAAACGTAATAAAATTATTTATTATCCTGTATAAATAATTAATGTTTTTTTTTTTTATAAATTATATAATAAATGTCTCTCTAATGAAAATTGTAATAAATTCATTTATTGTAGCAAAAAATAAATGTTGGCTTTAATACTAGCGAATATACTTGTTACACGATTTCTATTTTTAGTTTTTTTCACAACACCTTATCACACAGATGATCCTGCTTTTAATGCTTACATGTATTTGCTTCACATGATACGAAAAAGCATGCAGTAATAATAATCACCCAACCCATGTATCATTAATGATAATATACGCAATGCACACGGTTATTTTATATGAAATATAACCGCATATTATTCATAAATGGGTTTTTAATTCAATTATAATGCAATTTTGTAAATTTTAATTTAATTTTATTATTAATTATATTAATAATAATAATAATAATAATAATATAAAGAGCTTTTTATTTTTGTGTTTTTAAATGATGAAAAACTGTTTGCACAAATGGTTTTCTTAAAACAAAAGGATGTATATGGAACATTTTCTAATTATACACTAAAGCCATAAATTTATTAGTCATATTTGTTCATGTTTTTGTTCGATATATGTCTAGCGTTCGTTTATACCATTTCTATTTTATTAAAATTTCTTTTAATTTTTTTAACGAATTACATTATGATGATGGACGTCTTTGAAGCAAAGAAAGTTTTATGTCATTTATGCTAATTGAATAGAGTTTTTTTCTTTTTGTTTTTAAATTTAATTTTTATATTCGTTCATCTTTTGTGTTAATGCAATTTATATTTTTTCATTTGTCTATTTTAATTATAATTCCAGCTGTGAGCTCAATGAAGCCAAATATGGATTCTCCGAATTGTATCTTAGTGCAAGACGTTAAATCGGTGACACATGATCAAATGACACTTACATCAGACGGTTCCACACAATTGCCAACCGAAGAATCACTGCCAACTAGCACAGCCGAGCATAATAGTTATACGACATTGAATCAAAATCATCATAGTAATACGGGTATTGGTATAAATGTAGGTGGCAATAGTTTGTCACAGCAGGCGTCCTCACATCAGGATCAGCAGTACATAGCACAGCAGCAGCAACAGCAACAACAAATTTTAGAATTACGAGAATTCAATGAGGAACACCATGCAACAATACCGCCATACCAATTTTGGAATTCGGAATTTCGTAATAAACATTCAGCATTCATTCGTTTCAATTTTACACTCCCATGGGGTGCTAACTTTGCCGTTTATGGTCGTCGGAATGTCGCACCGAGTGTCACACAATATGATTTCGTTGAATTTATTAAAGGTGGACGTGTCGATCATAGATTGCGACGTAAGAAACGTAGTAACGGTATTGAAGAAGACGTTGTTGACGATATTACAAACGAATACGAGCGAACTCATGAAATTCTTGCAGACGGTAGAGGCACTCAAAGTAAAATCATTGAGTTACCGTATTCGTATAACAACAAAATGATCAATACTCGCCCACATGCAGCCACCTTTGTTACATTTAGTGATCACCGTCTACACCTGTCACCTGAGGAACAACACATTATTTCAAAACGGTCTCCATCCTCATCACCGTCATCATCATCATTATCCTCATCATCATCGTCGTCATCATCCTTGTCATCCGTTTCGTCCGATATCGGTGGCCTATCCAAATTTGATATGGACACAATGATGGTGAATGTCAGTTTGCTTCAATACCTTGATACAGGCCGCTGGTTTTTATCTGTCTACAATGATGAATTGCTGGCACACTCTGTTACATTAATAGTTTCTGAGGCTGAGGGTGTGAGCACAACATGCTCCAACGATTGTTCGGGAAGGGGTTCATGCTATCTTGGTAAATGTGATTGCATCGACGGCTATCAAGGACCAGATTGTTCGAAAAGTAAGTAAAGTGTTTATCTTTCCTTCGGATAATTTTGTTAAAATTTTATTCTATATATGTTCACTCAGCTCAAGATTTAATTTAATTGAAAGCATTTTCCTAGAATTTTCTTAGTTTTATTCTTTTATCTTTTCTTTTTTTTTTTTTTTTCCTATCAAATATTTGTCTCTTTTTTCTTTTACGTTAAGGTTTACTTAACAAATAAAATGACGTAGAGTAGAAAATAAGAAAGATTATTTATAAGTCGAACAGCATAAAGTGTATTCTCTGTTCTACTAGCGCACAGCCAGAAACACTTTTCCAAGATAATAAAGTAAAAAATTCGTAAACTTTTCTTTCGTCTAACACTAAAATGAAAATAAAAACAAAATTCTGCACAATTATTGTTGTGTTGCTGTTTCGTTTATTATTCAAGAAATCAATCATTTTTACCTTTTCATTTTATTAACAGAAAATAAAAGTAAAATCAAAAGACAAATCATCATAATAAAAAATTAATAAAAAAAAAAAAAACATATGTGTGGTCCATTTAAACTTACTTGTTTTACAAATTGAATCAATATTTGATCTTGTTATTTCACTCTTCAATCAAATTTTGCTATGAACCTTTAAAAAAAAAAAATGAAAAAATACCTGAACCTAGGGAAGTAATAGAAATTGACATATTCGTAAGCTCACCACACACATCTTTACCAAAGAATTTTATTCTTTAGTTTCGTTTATGTTCGCACATTATTCATTGTTGAATTTTCATCTTTATTTTTTATCTGTTTGCTACTAATCCAGTCCAATTGAATGATCCTTTTTCTGTTGGTTTTATTTTTATAAAATAAAAAAAATGGAAAAAGGAAAAACTACTGTCATATTCACATATCTATTCACTTTTACTAGAAGGACTATATATGTAGTTACATACGGATGTTATTTTCAACGCTGATAATAAAATTTCATTCATTTGATTTAGGTGTTTGCCCAGTTTTGTGTTCAGCACATGGACAATACGGTGGCGGTGTATGCCATTGTGAAGAAGGTTGGAAAGGACCAGAATGTGATGTACCAGCAAATGAATGCCAAGTACCAGGATGTTCTGGCCATGGACGTTGTATTGAAGGAGATTGCCATTGTGAAAGAGGATGGAAAGGTTCATTTTGTGAACAACGTGAGTAAATTTAATTATATTCAGTGTATATATGTGTCGTCTGACCTACGTACTCGAAATCAGTGGAATAAAAAGAAAAAAATTGAAATAAATGTAAACTATTGTCCACATATCTAATGTATTTACTACTAAAAAGGATGTTTAAAAAGAAAAAGAAAAAAAAAAAACTAAATGAAACGAACCGAAACGGACACAATAAGGCCGATAAATAAAAATGTATGTATCTCTGTGCTAACAGATGGTAGCTGGTCATATAAAAAATTCGTACGTGTTATGAAATGAAACATTCTTGTAGTGAATAATAAAATTCTATTTCATCCTTAATAAAATATCCAGTAACTAAAAAGAAAGTATTTCTGTAGGTATTACTAACCGTAGGTATTATTTTACATTTATGTAAAATAAGTTCTTAAAAGTTAACAATTAATATTTGAATAATGATAGCCAGGCAGACACATCTAAAGTGCTTTGATTTAAAATAAAGATAATCAAATTCATTTAACTAAAAACCCATTTTGATTGTATAAATGCTTAAACTAACATCAATTTGTAATTAAAAAACAAACAAAAACCAAAAAAAAACTCTTCATATCCGTAGCTGATTGCATTGATCCATCGTGTTCGGGTCATGGTACATGTGTTAGTGGACAATGCTACTGTAAAGCTGGATGGCAAGGTGAAGATTGTAGTATTATCGATCAACAAGTCTATCAGTGTTTACCTGGATGCTCAGAACATGGTACATATGATTTAGAAACAGGGACATGTGTATGCGACCGACATTGGACTGGACCAGACTGTTCACAAGGTTTGTTGTTGATTTTTTTTTTGTTTCTAATTTGCATGTTTTCCTTTACATAGATTTATTCATTATTAATACAAAATAACAGTCGAGTAATAAAAAATAAAAAATTGCCAAAGCATAAAAGAAAAATTGAATAATAATATAATGCATTACTGCGACATCAAAAGCATAAAAATTAAATTTTCATTTTATTTCATTTCTTTTCTTCCTTTTGCTAAAATTAATGTAAAAAGTGTTTTTGTTTTTACGCTTAAGATCATAAAAAAAAAATTGTATTTATGTGTCTTTCTAAATATTATGAGGTTTTTACTTTATGTTTATGTTTTTATCATAATAAAAAAAAAAAAAATGTTTTAAAGAGTTTTCTCCCTTTCCTAGTTTTATTTGTTCTATGTGTGACGTCAAATGACAAAGTTTCATTTCTAGTATTAAAAAAAAAGAGAAAATATTTTTATGATTCTTACATTTTTCTTATTTTATTATTATTTCCCATATTTTTTTTTTTTTTTTTTTTTGTGTCAAGTAAATAATGATTATATATAATAGTAAAAAATGACTTGTTCTGTATCAATAAAACCAATCCTTGCAACAACAACAAATTAAAGAAAGAACGAAAGAAAGAAAAGAAAAAAAAAACATCGCAGAACTATAAAGCAATATAAATTGCAATCTTGATTGAAAAAGGCAATTGTCAAATATAATACAGGAAGTACAAAATGAAAACAAATTCAATAAAAATATTTTCATTTATATTAATGACAGCAGAAAAATAGTTGATTGTTATTTAAAAAAAAAGAAATAAATAAGCGAAAAATAATTTTTTTTATTTTATTGATAAGAAAAAAAGCACAAATTTAGAGTCTTAATTTCCCGACAATTTTTTATTTATTTTTTCTATAATATGATTCAATAGCTGTATGCAGTCTTGATTGTGGTCCAAATGGTGTTTGTGAAACAGGAAAATGCCGTTGTAATACAGGATGGACTGGTGCATTGTGTGATCAATTACCATGCGATTCACGTTGTGCTGAACATGGACAGTGTAAAAATGGTACATGTGTGTGCTCACAAGGCTGGAATGGACGTCATTGTACATTACGTAAGTTTGATTATATATGAAACATTTTTTGTGTTTTTTTTTTGTGTTTTATAATTATAGATTTTCAATCGTTGTCGTTTGAATAAGCATAAGTTATTCATGGTTTACAATTTTCATTTAACAGATTTTGGTTAATTTAACTTCAGAACCGTTTTTGTTTCATTATAGGGAAAAATTCATTAAAATTTTATAAAATAAACTATAGGTAACAATACCCACCTGTGTATAGCACTAAAAAATCATTTATAATTTAAAAGTCGTTAAAGTTAATGTCCTATAAATAGTGCATCAAGCATTTTCAATAACGAATATCGTCCATAAAATTACACCCAACAAAAAAAAAAATTAAAATACATCAGAATCGTGACAACGATATTGTCATACTAATCAATTTTTTAAATGTTTTTATTTGTATTTTGCATATCTATTTATAAAACATTAAAAAAAAACCCTTTTATTAAAATCCCATTACCTTATATAGTGACGAATCCTTAATTATTATTTAAGTGAAAAAAACGCCGCAAAGTATGTTGACCGTACTGACAATCAAAATATTATTGTTATGCTACAAATAAAATGTGTTGGCGTTATTTTAAAGTATCACACATAAAATAACATTAATTAAACTACATAAAAATAATCTCGAGCACATACTGACATTACATATCATTAAAAAGATTACAATACATAAATTTCCAAGACGTCAACAGGTTTTCGGTTTTCTTCTTCTGTCTTTAATATAAGTTTTTTTTGTTAGTTTGTTGCCTTTTTTTTTTCTTTCCTATTTTTATTCTCTCATCATCTTAAATTATTCACGACACTTTAACATCACGTTTTGTCAACGCGCCACGTGATAAATTGCATTGAAAAGCAGCAACAACAGGAACAACCTGAGTAAAAACTAACAAGCGAACACAGAAGAAGGAAAAAAAATAAAATGGAAAATAATTGTACGTTTATATGTAATAATGAAACATTTTTTTCCACACTGCCCTTACCTCTTTTATTTCCATTTTTTTTAGTAACATGTAGTATGTTACCCTTAGATACTATAATTTGCATAATACATTTGTTTTCCTTTTACGTAACCTTTTTTTATATTTTTTTCTTGTTTTAATACCACTGTTGGAGCCAACGCTCTTTTTTTTCCGCTTAAACCGACAAAATGTTTTATTATATCAGCATAATGAGACTTTTGATGTTAAATGATGTCACAATAATTTATTTCCTTTTTTTTTTTTTAATTAAAATTTATTAGCTTTTCCTTTTTATTATTCCTTTTTTCTTCTTTTCTTTTTCATTTTAAATGTGTATTAAAAATTGATTATGCAATAATTTCATTTAAAAAGGAGCGAGAATATTACAAAAAAAAAAAGTATAAATTAAAATAAATCCGTGTTTAACATAATTATTATTTACTTACTTGCTTATATGCTTCGTGCATGGTCAACAAACTAATGAAAAAGAACGAAAAAAAAAAGAAAAAAAAGTGTAGTCGTTCAAATAGAAATGAAAATGCAAAAATAACTACAATGTTGACAATAAGCGTACACACCCAACCCAAATCAAGGGATGATGGAAATAGTAAAAGAAAAAAAAAAAAAGTAAATAAAAAGTCTAAATACGTGACTGGATTAAATAACAAAATAAACAAACTAAACTAAAAATAAATATAAAAACTAACGAAACAGTAACTGTGTGTTCAAGCTTTAAAGTGAAAAAATATATATTTATATAGTAGAAAAAAAGCTCAATGATCTGTCACTGTTTCTTGTCTCAGTGTCAAAACAGACGACACAAACCAAGTATTCTTATTCTATTTTGTATACCAGCGGTAGAGAAACGGTAGCCTATAGAAGACCAAAAAGAAAAAACATTTAAATGTGAGCAACATGACAGTTGACACATATATACGTTAAAAAAATGCTTATTTCCTTTGGAATGCTAATAAAATGTTGTTGTTTTTTTTTTAATAAGATTGTTTAAACGAAGCAAAAATTGTAATGTCATCCAGGATGAGTATCAACAAAAAACCCATTTTAAATGAATTCATTAATGATGAAAAATATGCTTTAAAAAAAAAATAATAATAATAATTAACGATACTGTATTTAATTTAAAAATAATTTTAATTTACTTTATTTATTTATTGTAATTAAAAAACAAAAAAAATTAATTACATAAACTTTTCTAATCATTAATTTTTTTTATTATTTTAGCTGGTTGTGAAAATGGTTGCTCCCGGCATGGCCAGTGCACACTAGAAGATGGTGAATATCGTTGTGTTTGCATTGAAGGTTGGGCAGGCACCGATTGTTCTATACCATTAGAAATGAACTGCAAGGATAATGTTGACAATGATCATGGTAAGTTTTTTTTTTTTGTTTTACCATTAAAACATCTCTGGTATTTGTAGTTCGTGTAAATAAATAAAAAATCTATCAATGTGTCATAGTTTCCTACATATATTTTATTTTTTTCATTTAATTGAAATAAAGAGAAAATAACAAGAAGTGTTACAAAGCACATTCTGTAAGAAATTCCATACAAGAATGTCACAAAAGTACAAAATCATCGGCTGAAAAATATAAAATTTAATTCTCGCAAATAATTTAACATTTAAATAAGATTGACAAGAATTTTTTTTTTCCGTAAATTTCTGGATAATATCGTTTTGCATATTTATTGCAGGAAATTTGTGGATTCAACACAAAAATAAAAAGATAAATAAAAGCAGATAAAGATAATTAAAAATGATGTGACTAATTGATGTTTGGTGTAGCATCACCAACTTTTTTGTTATTTTGTGTAATAAATCGAAAGCTTAGCAAATTACACAAGTTTAAAGTTGACCTAGATATTCGAATTTATTTACACTTTTTTCACTATTTTATTTTATTTTTCCACAAAATTATTGATTCAATTAAAAACGATAAATTCCCTTCAGGCAACAACAGTTTAAAACTCAGTTATTGTTGTGTTGTAAAATTTTAACAACGTAGTCGTTAATTGTTCGACGTCACATTTTCCTTACGTATCCTTAAATTATATAGAAAAAACCTGAAAGTAATAAAACTTTTTGTGACGTGCCAAGTTACTAGGTAAAAACTTTTTTCTGTATATTTTCATAATTTACTAAAATAATTAATATTTTTAAACGAAGTTGTTTTATTTTTTCTCCAGAATTTATGTTTATTTTGTTTTCTTATTACGAAATTTGATTAATTATTGAATGGAATTTTGTGTTAAATATTTATTTATTTGTGGTTTAATTAATTAGATTAATTGTTTCTCTATTATAAATTCATCTTTGACAAAGAAATATTACAAAGGAACACAAAGCTTTTTCAGTATTTATTATAGACATATTCGAAGACGGTTTTTGATTACTTCAATTAAAATTTCTTGTTAATTTCTCTCTAATTTTTATTTAATAGTTGAAAGATTTTTTTTTATTATTATCAAACTTTAATCATGTTTTTGGTTTTATTATTCTTCTTTTTTTTTTAAAAAACTCTTCTCTAGATGGAATGACAGATTGTTCAGATAGTGAATGCTGTTCACATCCAATATGTGCTGAGCATATAATGTGTTTAGCATCAAATGATCCAGTTGAAGTATTATTACGTAAACAGCCACCATCTGTTACAGCATCCTTTTATCAGAGAGTTAAATTTCTGATTGAAGAAAATTCTGTACAATCATATGCACACATGGATGAATACAGTGAAAGGTGAGTCTAATTATTTTCAATTTTATGTAAATAAATTTGTTTTTTTTTGTTTTTGTTATTTTTTTGTGTTGGATTTTTTTTTTTTTTTTAATATTAGGTAAATATTGTATTAAAATTTTAATGCAAACCTATAAAATTAAACTATCGATTGAAAAGAAGTAAGGTTGAAATGAGTGTTTTTTATGCTAGATATAAATTATAACAATGGTTTAACAATATTATAATTAATTAACAGCGTACGTTTAGTTAATTATCCAAAAAAAAAAAAAAAAAATAATATTATAACCATTGTGAATAGGTTTTATTTTTTAAATAATCTTCTTCTATTTTTTTTTAATTAATATATTTTTTAATAAACAAAATATGATAATAATCCTGCTAATTTTATTTTTTTTATTAATTAATTAAAAATGCCGCAATGCCAATAATAATTTAAATCAAAATTACTAACAAATTAAATGAAAAAAAAAAAAAATACTGCTTTCTATCTATAATAAATTTTTTTTTAATTAATTAATTTTTTTAAACAAATCCATTTTTAATTTATTTCTTTATTATTTAAAAAAAAAAATTATTATTATATATTTTTTTTTGATTGTTTTAAAGAAAAACGAAAATTAATTAACGTGAATTTCTTCAACTGTGCATTTTCTAATTATTATTATTTAAAAGAAAAAAAGTTTATTGTTTTTGCACAGATTGATTTATTATTTATACGAAAAAAGAAGTAAATTACATGAAAATATATCAAAAACCCTTTAAAATAACTAAATCAATAAAAGCAATCAAAACCAGATGGTAACTACCTGGTGGATTTAGTACAAAAAGTAATTAAAAAAAGGCATCCGAAATATACAAAAAAAATTTTATTTTTAAATAATAACGAAAAATCTTTATAAAATCATTTCCTGTTACTCCAATAACGAAAAAAAAAAAATTATTTTTTTTTAATAAAAGTGTTTTCTTTATGTAATACTTCTTTATCTTTTTCCGAAAAAAAAAACCGCTAAACCTCTTTTATTGTGTTTATTACAACCCCAAAAAAAAAATAAAAATAATAATAACACACGGATAAAGATTTTTTTTTAATTTTATTTATTTTTTTTAATAAAATAATTTTTATGTTCTCTCGTTTATTGTTTTTAAATTAAAAATACTTTTATGAAAAAAGCGTAGCATAAGTAAAACAAGAAAAAAAAATTATAATTTTGTTTTTGATAAATCAACACCCATTCCTATATTTTATCATCCCCTCAATGCTAGAAAAATATTTATTTTACCATTTTTTGCGAACATTGTAAAAAAGCTTCTTTTTTTTTTTTAATATTTAAAAATAAAACAAAGCTTTTTTATTATAAAATTGTTTTTAGTTTAATAATAAATTAAATAAAATTAAAATTTAAAAAAAGAAAAAACATTTTCCTAGCATTGAGTATGTGTTTTGTCTAATGTTTACCCCTGTGTGCGTCTATTAATCCTTTTTAATAATACAAATAATCGATCAACCATGAATATAAATCTCTAATACAAATTGTGATTGTTTTTAATTAAATTAAAAAATTACAAAAAAAAAAAAAATAACTACAACGAAATTTAAAAAGAAAAGCTGCTAATAAAACGAACATCCTTATGATCATTATGATTTAATTGTTTTTTTCTTTATTTATAATTTTTTTTGCAGCTAATTTATCTTTTATATTTTTTTTTTTTTATTTTATTTAATTAATTATTTGTTTTTGTTATCTGTTTTGTCCTGTTTTTTTATTTTTTTTTTGTTGAAAAGTAAAAACAAAAAAAAAGTGTATTAATTAATATAATTCGTCCTTGTGTTAATTAAAAATTTATATTTTTTTATACGTTTTTATGTTAAAAAAAAAAAAGAAAAAAATTTCGTGTAGGAACAATTTAGTTTCTTTATTATTTATTTTTTTTTTGTATTTTAAAATTATTTAAAATATTAATTAATATTGTCTGATATTGTAAAATATTGTGGATCAATTGCCTGTTTATGTAGCAAGCAAGCAAGCATAAATAAAAGCTTAAATGAAAATAAATACGGACACAAGCCAAAAATAAATATAAATTTATTTTTTTTTAACAAAAAATAGTTTTGTTTACGTAACAATATTAGCTTATTGAAAGCATTTGTATTCCTTTGTAATGACATAACTTAAGTTTATACCTGCATCGTATGGTATGTTTGCTATTTTCGTTTTTTTTTACCTTTTAATACTTTATTCATATAAATAAATATAAATTTGCAACGAATAGCCACCACCATCATCCTCTGACCCAATACCACCCATTACATTGATTTGTTTTTCAATACATAAAATACATTTTCTATTTTAAGATAAACTTTTATCATATGTTCTCTTTCTCTCTATTGAATTGTTTGCAATTCATTTTTATTTATATTTTTCGTTCAACGACGACGGTCAATTCAAAGTTTAAAGAAATTTAAATAAATAATAAAGATGTATACGTAACTCCTTGATGTATTATGACTTGTCTAGAATATGCATTTGATTTTATAAATTCAATATTTTTCTATCAAGGAAGTAAACAATCGTCCTTTTTATCCTGCTTTAAGAAGTAAATGATATAAATCAATAAAAAAAAATGTTTTTTTCATTTTTTTTTTGTAGTAATAAAAATAAAGGAAATGATTTGTTGTTTTCTTTATTTGTTCTTCTTGTGTGAGGACAAAAATCATTTCCCTTACAACAAACATTATTAACGGGTCAAATATGAATAAAAAGTTTTTTTTATTTTTTATTGAATAATAAAATAACCGTCGTTTGTCAATGAATTACCAAAAAAAAAAAATATATATATATATAAGAATGAATCCAGAATACAAAATCGATTTAACTTTTATTGAGAATATAACAACAACATTTTATTATTGGTAAAAGAAACTTTTAAAAGCTTGTGTCCAGTCCTTTAACAATATAATAAATATTTTGGTCATTCAATATTACTTTCTTTTAATTCAATTTATTTATTTATTTCTATTTTGACAAACATTATTGTTGGAAATTCAATTAATATTATAATTTCGTTTAGTTTTTGTTATTATTATTTTTATTTTATTTATTTTTTTTTTAAATAACTTTCTACTTTTACTTTATAAAAGCAAAAAAGATCAAAATTATACTTTATTTGCATTGTTTTTAAAATTTTATTATTTTTATCTTTTCATAATTTTTAATTTTTTTTTTTTTGTCAATTATCATAGAAAAATTTTATTATTTAATTAACGAATACGTTAATAAAAAGAGAGTATTTAAAATAAAAAAAAAACATTTTTATTTCTGTATATTTTCTTTTTAAATACAAAGTATAAAATTTTACTACAAAGAAAAAAAAAGCTTTAAAAGTAATTTGCAAAAAAAAAAAAGCAAAAACTAAACAAAAATTATTATTAAGTGAGTAGAACAAAAAAAAAACTAAATAATTAAAAAAACTGAGTGTACATGTGTGTATGTCATTGTTTGTCTTAAATATATGTAATTAAAAAAAAAATTAAAAAATATAATAACTAAATAAAAGCTTTAAGCAAAGGATTTTCTTAGTGATACCAAATTAATGTTTCGGTTCCGTAATTTAAAATAATAAAATCGTTTAAACGACATTAATCACTAAGATCCTTTTTGACAAGAGCTTTGATTTATTTATTTATTTATATATATATATAAGTTTTTTACTACTTTAAAGTTCTTTTTTTTGTTTCGTATCAATTATACTCGTGGATATTTTGTTGCAATTAAACATTAAAAAATAAAAAACTGTTGAGTGTTTTTGTTTTATTTATTTAACGTTATTATAATAATAATTATGCTAATTACCATTCTCTAAAAGCATTAAATTTATCTACAAAAAAATATGATGATATAAATACGATTCATTAGCAGTTTTTTCCTCATTTAGTTAACTCTGTATTAATTAATTTTATTTCAACTGTGAATTGTACTTTGACATCACATTTTTACACATTAATTAAGCACATCATTTTCGTAAATTAATTAACTGAAATTAGATGAAATCTGAATAATGGTGATGATAATAAAAAAAATTATCTAAAAACGATAATTAGTCATTCTAATTAATGTGAATTAGTTTTATAATAATAAACTATAAATAATAAATATTTAATCACAGTTTAATTATAATATCATTAGTTTTAAATAAATAAAACGTAAAAAAAATTAAAGATTCGCGAATGTGCATGAATTTTTCCAATATTATTTTTCGGTACATTTAATACCTGAAGCGTATTATTCATTAATTCTATTCAAACTTCCATTTTAAAATCATTATTTTTCAACATTTTGATTTAATTAAATTATAAAACAAGAGAAATAAAAAAGTTGAAATTTTATTCATTAAATATTTTATTTTTCGTGTATTTTTCTCATTTTGTTAAAAAATTTGCAATACACAGTAAGGTTGCTATTTATTTAAATTTATAATACCTTGGGGATTTTAATTATTAAAAAACAAAAATAGTGAATAAAAAAAAAAAATAATTATTATCTTTGATGTTTGATAACGAAAAATAAGCTTTTTTTTCTGTTTTTTACATTAATTTGCAATTTTGTATTGACCCCGTAAATAGAATTAATTAAATAATATTTTGCTGTCAATAGTCATGTGATTAAAAAAATAAAACCTTAATTCCAATCAGGTTGAACAGTCCCTCTATTTTGCGTATCTTAAAAAGGATTTGGTTTAATAATACATTATTAAAACACGTTAAATAACTAAAGCAAAACACTTAAATCTCAGTATAAAATAAATAAATCGCGGTAAAACCCTAAAAACCAAAAAAAAAAAAAAAAAGCACAAACAAGTAGTAAAAAATGAATTAAAAAAAAAAAAAAATAGAAAAAAAAAATGTTTTAAGTATAATTTTGTCCTGTCTTCTTTGTGTCCCTGTCGCTGTGCCATCGTGCCTCGGTGCCTCTCTGTCGTGCCCTTAAAATAAAAATAATAATAAAAAATAAAATTATTTGATAAAATTCTAATTTGATTAAAAAAAAATAAAAACTCAAACAAAACTAAAAAAAAAAAAAAAATCAAAAAACAAATTAGTGAGTTCTGGAACTCTTTTACACCGTGGTAAGTTTACGCAGTCTCTCAGATTTTTTTTTTTTTTATATTTTTTTTTATAAATTTTTTATTTCTATTATTTTTTCTCGCATAATTTTTATTTTTCTCATCTATTTTTTATTTTCCTGTTTAATTATCAAACAAAACAAAAATGAAATGGTCCGATAACGTTTTTTAACTTATCTCCTGTTTTTCTTTATTAATTTTTCTGTATAAAATCATAATTCTGTGGGCCTTATTTCAAATTTTATTGATTTTTCAATTTATTATTATTATTTTATTGTTTTGCTTATCGAATTGAAAAAATAAAAAACATTTAAATTTTTTTTATATTCTTGTGCAACTTTTATTTATTTAATTTTATTTTTTTGTTTAAATTTTTTCTCTTCTATGCTGAAAATTTTCTAAATTCAGTTTTTTTTTTGTTTTTTCCTTTATTGTTTCCTACGGCCAAATTATACATAATTCTGTACATTTTGCAGTATATCTAGATTTGTTCTCTTAAAGTTCAAACAAAGCAACAAGAAGTAGAAATCAATACAGTAACGATCCTAACAAAAAAAGCACAAGAATTTAATTAAATCGATGTTTCTTCAGTTTTTATTATTTATTTATTTTATTTTATTTTATTTTTCTGTTTTCATTTTTATGATTTTTTTAATTATTTTTTTCATCATCAAAAAAAAGAAAAAAAAAAAAAACAACAAATTATTAAAATGAAAAATAAAAAATTAATATAAATATAAATACTATCTATGTTCATGTATGTTATGTGTCTCGTGCCCATTAATTTATTTATTTAATTATTTAATTTATGTTTTTTAATTTAATTTAAAAAGAAATAAAGAAAGAGAAATAAAAAATTGATGAAGAAAAATTCAGGAAAGCTCAGCAATAAAGCTCGAATTTATTAATAAAAAAAAAAACAATTTTTCTCAATTAAAGTTTCATACCTCTGCTATTTTCTTCATCTTTTTCTGTTTTTCTCTTTTTCCTATTCTTTTAATTAATTAATTATAAATGTATTTGTGATTATGTTTCTTTATATTTATTTATAAAAAATAATATAAATACCATTAAAAAAAAAAAAGAAAAAAAAAATTTTATAAATATTTGTGATAATGTTTCGTTCTTATTGTGTTTGTCTCTTTGTTTAATTATTTTAATCAATTTTTTTTATTTTGTTTTTTATTTTTATTTAATTTAATTTTATTTATTTAATTTAAATTATTATTATTTGTTGTAATTTCATGTTATTTAGTAATTAATTAACAGAGAAAAGAAAAGAAAAGAAAAGAAAAGAAAAGAAAAAACAATTTACATTATTTATCATTGAAAAGAAAAAGTGAAAAAAACGATTTTTTTTTTAATTTTTTTTTTTTATAAGCAAAAGCAACGAAATTAGTTTTGTTTTAATTAAAAAAGAAAACAACGAATAATTAAATTATTTATCTAAACGAATAAAAATACTCTTCAATATCCTATTTATTATTAGATTAATTTTAATTTAATTTTTATTTCTTTTTTTGTTCCTTTTTATAATTATAGAAAAATTCACAAAATCATATATTTTTTTTTTATTAAAGCTTTTTATTTTCTTATTAAAATCAACATAAGCTTTTTTGTTATATTTTTATTTTTTTTAAATCACATCTAAACAGTTTTATTTATAATTTTACCCTGATTTAAAGTTTATAGAATTGTTTGAAGGCAATGTCTTCACCTAAATATTTCTATTTATTTATCCATTGTAATTAATTAATTAATTAATTAGTTAAATAAAAAAAAGTGTAATTTTGTTTTACCATGATGTTTATTATTGTCTAATAAATAAATAATTCGTTTATTATTTATTACAATTTTATGTTAAACAGAGAATAAATTAATGACTTATCTAACAAAATGTCTTGCACTTTGTACATTAAATTTACTTTTTTTAATTACATTTGTTTAATTATTACCTGTAAATTTATTTAATTTAACTAATAATAATTATACTCAATCCTTTAATAAAACAAAATTACTTGCATTTATCTTGCATACAAGATAAATTTCCAATCTAAAATTAATCAACATCTCGTTACTCGTACGTAACCAACAATAAAACTTTATTAATCAGGGTTAATTACATTTTTTTACATTTTTAATTGTATTACACAAAAAAAAGAAACAGAAACAAAATGAATTATTGATCACAATTTGATACTAAAAAGAAAAAAAAATTGTAATTTTTCTTAGCTTACGTAAAAAACAAAATAACAAGACGATATATTTTCATTTTCAGTTTTTTTTTCCTATTTTAACCGTACATAGAAAAGTTTCATTTTAAAAGATGTGATCAATCATTTTTGTGCAGTTTTTTATGTTTTTTTTCATGTTCCCATTATTATTTCAATTTAATTGAATTTTTCTTTATTATTTTTATTATTATTTTATTAAACACATATTTTTCCTTTTATTTAATTTTTATTTTAAAGAAAATAGTCATCTGTTGTTATTATCAAAATAAAATTATGTTTGTGCTGATATTAGTTTTATCAGGAAATATTTTGGTTAAATCACTGTAACATTGGATGACAATTTTTTACGTTTTATTATCATTTTTTTTTTGATTTTTGTTGATTTTCATCATTATTTATTAAATTCTTAAACCAAAAAAAAAAAAAAAAAAACGAACAACAAAATATGAAAATAAGAGTAAAAACAAAATTAATTAAAAAAAAAAAAAGAAAACAAGAAAAAAAAACTATTTCCCTTATATGTTTAAACCCTTTATATATATTTATAAATATAAAAAAAATATCCAAAAAACTATCCTTTGTCTGCGTCTATCTCATTTGTTTTATCTGTATTTATCCAAAAAAAAAAAAAAATATTAAAAATAAATATTTAAAAAATTATTAATAATAAAATAAATAAAACTCGAATCTTTTTTATTATTATTTTTTATTTTTTGTTATTTGTTTTTATATTAAATAAATCAATTATAAATATATATAATATATATATATATATATATAATGCTTACAAAAATAAATAACAAACCAACAACACATGATTTGTTATCAAGAAATTATTTTTTTTTTTTTTATATAGATATTAAATGAAAAAAATGTGTTCAACGTACAACAGATTTTAATTTTAAATTTTGACTGTAATTAAAACAAAAAATATTACACGAAAAACGTGAACAAAATATTATAACCGAGGGATTAATTCTTATTTCTTATTTATTATTTATTAATTAATTTAATTTTGTTTTTTTTTTTTTTTTTTTTTTTTTATACAATAATAATTATTATTATTTTTAATCGCATATATAAGCTTTAGACATATTTTATTTTTTTATATATTTAAATAATTAATATTAATTATTTATAAATGCACAGAAAAAATTTTTAGTTAAAGTAATTTCTGGTGAAATTTAACAAACAAAAACAAGAAGCTTTTTTTGATTTTTAATTTGGTTAATGAATTAACAGGAAAAGTAATGAAAACACAAAAAAAAAACCGTCCGATAACGTTTACACTCATTATCAATCACGTTTTTAGGATTATTTTTTATTCATGTTTATGTAATAATTATAGGTGGAAGATTATTTTTATTCTTTTTTTATTTGTTTATGTAACAAATCGAATTAAACGAATAAAAAAAAATGCCTGAAATATAATTTTTTTTTAACAAAAAATAAAGTGGAATAATTTTGTTTAATAATTGATGGTAGAACGTTTTTATTTTTAATAATAATTGAATTGCCAATTAAAATTTATTATTATCATTAATTGTAATACGTTTTATATATGATAATATATTATAAATGTAGTTCTATTTCTAGAATATTAATTGGTTAACTAAAACGATAAAAATCGAAAGAAAATCAATCATAATAATTTATTTAAGATTTAGTCGGATTAAATAAATTGTATACTAAGCACATGAAATGATTTATTTAAATTACAGAAAACTATTTTAAAAAAAAAACTAATAAAATCAATTAAAAAAAAAATGTATGCAGTTGTATGCAAAAGCTTCATTTTTCAGTTAATCACAAGCATTTAATTTTTTTTTTTTAATTACATTATTACACTGCGAGTGCAAGTAATCATTTTTTTTAAATTTTATTATAAAAAAGAAAAGTATCAACAAACACTTTGTTTTCCTTTCTCATTTTTTTTTCTTTTTCTTTTTTTAGCCTGCATTAATAAACTATGAGCTTAAATTGTGTTATTTATAACAATTTTTCTATTCCTTTTTTTTTTGTTCTCTCTCTCTTCATTTTGACATATTAAAATTGATATATATAAACATCACATGTCATATGATCATTAGTGTTTTGCTCATTTCAATTTTATTATATTCATTAGAATATAGCAGCATATTTCAATACTCCAACCAGCATATACATAAAAAAACAGGAAAATAATAAATATATAAATAAATAATGTTAATCAACCCACAAAAGTCCAACACTATTTAATGTTTCATTTTTTTTTCTTTCTTTCTATAATAATCACTATGCTATTAAGCTTTCACAACACAATATTCATAAATGTTTTAAAGTAAATTACTTACAAAGTACTAATAACAAAAAAAAAACATTTTTTTATAACAAAACGTCATTATTGTTGTATTAGTTCATTATAATAAATTAATTTACTAAAAACTAAATAGAATACGTGTGTTTAAACATCTTCTATTTTTTTTCTATGAATAGCCATCGATATTCTAATGTTTAAGAATTATTATTAATATAAATTTTATATTAATTATTAAAATATATTAATTATTTAATAAGAATTTTTGGTTAAATATCCAATTTTCTAATCAAAGTATTAATTTTTAAATTAAGGAGAAAAAAAAATTATTTATAATTGGTAATATAATGCCAGGCGTCTCCACTTTCTAGTCAAATATCGTACAGTAGATGCAAAATTCGTTATTTTTTCCTCTTCATAGAATATACAAAATTCTTCAAAATGGATTAAATTACAGAAGAAAATTATATAAAAAAAAAAAAATTTTTTTGATTCATTAATATTTCTCTAAAGCTTACTTAATAACAACAAAAGCTTTGCTATAATTAATTATAATAAAATGCAACAAATATTTTGTAAAATAATATTCAAAACCAATTACGATAATAATTTATCCCAAAATAAAAAAAAAACTGTTCAATCAAAATCAAAGTGAAAACTTTTTCTCTACTCTACACCATACAAGCAAAAGTCAAAAAAAATCTCTTTACCATAACCGTGCTTAAAGTAATAACATACTTTGCACTTGTTGTTCACAATTTTAACGATGATTATCTTTATCTAATATACACAAACAAACGTTTATATTAAAACAAGCATCATTTACTTTGATTATTTATGATTTTTTTTTTGTAAAGAAGAAAAAAAAACGCAAAAAATGATGAAAAACAACAATAAAATCAATGAAAAATGGATAGAGAATTATTGATCTTCTTCGCTATATATATTTATATGTATTGATAAGAAACGAAAAGAAAAAAAAATAAATAAAGAATGAAATTTGTATGCCAAACATCTAAAAATCGAAATAATAAATATATAAAAAGACATAGAAACTTAGAGTATTCTCGTAAAAAAAAAAAAACGAAAAAATGTGAAGAAGCAACGCATAGAATATAATACATTGGAACTGGAAAGCTTTTATTTATATAAATATACATTTTTTTATTTTTTTTTATTATTATTATTACATTTTTATTTATTTTTCTTATTTTCATTTTTGATAAATAAAATAAATATATTAAACAGGGAATATTATCTAAACGTAGAAACATTTTAATATTGCCTCCTACTTAATTTAGTGCCTTAGTAAGAAAATATAAAAAAATTTACACGTTTTACTGTTGTTGTTATTGTTGTGTGGATATATATATACAAATATATAAAGGAACAACCAAATTTTGTATATATATTTAGATCAATAATCGAACTTTAAGGATACTTTCACAGCGTCAATATTTTATTTTATTCAACATTTGTTGAAATGTATTATCGTGTAAAAAGACGTGAATATATATATATATATATTTATTTTTATATATATTTCATTCTTGTCACTGGTCTTGTTTTTATTATTTTTGCTTTGTTAGAAACGTTGACTCTTAACGTAAAATTTTGAATACACTTATGAGGCGTGCAAAATCATATAAGTTTTTTCTTATTTATTTATTTATTTGTAACATTGTAAATGGTCTTTCGCGGCATAGATTTACTTTTTTGAGTCCCCTAACTTTATCACTACAGTATACTTATTTATCTATATTTCTATATTGGTAGTTTTTATTTAAAAGCTTAAAGCATTGTATTGTTGTACAATTTTTATTATTAGCATCTGTCGTCGATGCCGTTTGTTAGTTTGCTAGACAGAATCTCATTAGCATAAATTCGATTATATTAACTCACATATGTTACATATCTGTGAATTATAAGAAAAATAATTTTTTTTTCTTTTTAACAAAACAATTTCAACAATTAGCTAATAATTTTTCATCTAATATGTTGTTACCATGTTTTTTTTATTTTTATTGTTGCTGCGGTAAACAATTTTGTACATTCGTGATGTGCTGCTGAATTTATCATATAATGATAAATGTTTTTATTAAATATATTTACCAAATTCATGCACAATATAATTTTAAATAACAACAACAGCAATATACATTGTATTAATAAACGAGTAAAAGAGCTTTATCTCTTCTCTGCAGACAGATAGACAAATATAAACATTTGACATCACCATTTTCGTATAACATTTTTTAAAAATAATAATAATAATAATAATAATATAAATAAAGAAGAAGCAGAAATATGAAATTTACCGGAAAAATATTCATGCAATTTCATAGCGAAAAATAAAATTCCTATTTTCAACTAATTTAGCATGACCCAGTTTTCTGGGTGAACAACATTTAAGTTTATTTAGACTTTTTTTTATTGTTACTTTATATCGTACTTTAAATACTGTACATATGAATTTTTATTTAATTAAACTATTAAATATTTGAAAGAGCTTTTTAATGTTATTTAGTTTCGCTAACATAACATAATAACTTTGACTAGTTTTACTTTACAGAGCCATATCAATAAAATTCTAAAAAAAATTATTAAAAACAGTTTTATACTCGCTGTCACATAATTCATTACTCTGATGAGCTTTAAAAAAAAAGAACAAAATAAAAAAAATATTTAATAAAAAAGTAACACTTGTGTACGTTTGGTGCATTATTGCCATCAATTTTAAAAGCTAATGCGAGTACGAACAAAAAAAAAGGAAATTTAATGGAAAAAAAAAGCTTTAAAAGAATATTATTAATATGACATTGACATCAATCGTCAATCTATCGTAAGGCGGAATAAAAAAAAGTTTCGTTTAAAAGCATTAAGCTTTTATTTTTACTGCTGCTGCTGCTTCGTTTTAAATAAGAATACAAAAAAAATAAAAAATAATAACACAAACTACACACAATAGAACGTCAAACACCCGATAAAGTTTTCATACAACAAAAATCGCTTCGTTTTTTTTCTCTCTACTTCTAATTGACAAGTTGAAAAGAATGAAAGTAAAAAAAAAAAAATCTCTTTATCATGTTGATAGATTACCAATTTTTCTACTTTTCGCAAATTTATTTTATTTTTTTTTTTCGTTTTTTCGTTTTTTCGCCTTGGTTCAAACAATGAGTTATATAAGAAGCCGTGTAGCTTTAGAGAAGAAGCTTCTATTTTTTTTTCTAAAGCCTTCAAAAATTTCACAACTCGTCAAAAAAGGCATTAAAAAAAAACAAAAAAAAAAAATAATAAAAATTATATAGAAAAGAAATTAACAGAATTTTTTTTCAATAAAATTTCTTTATTTTGTGGTTTTGGTTTGGTTTTTTCATTAAATTTTTTTTTCTCAGAAAAAAAAAAAAATTCAATACATTTTTTCTCCTCCTTGAATTTTTTAAGCTATTGTCATGGTTGCAAGACTTCAATCATCCAGGAAATTGAATTCTTTAAAAAAATAAAAAATATATATATATATATATATATATATATATATATATATAATTGCGGAGTTTTATATATTAAAATAAAGTAATTAAATGACTAAGGCAGTACACACGCGATATTGATTTACATTTTCAATTCAATTAATCGTTTAGTTTATTAGCCAAAATAACAAAAGGTGAATTCAACATTTTACTGTTGATTAATTAAATTTTTTTACTTAAGTACAAATTAGAGAAACTATTTATTACTAAAGTTATAACTAATATACATAATATTGGTTTGAATAAAAATTTGCGAGGTAATAAAATTACAAGAGCCACGCAAAAATTTCCGTAATGTTAAAATAAAGGAGGAAAAAGCAATACAAAAGCTACTCGGAAGATAACAATAAAAGAAGCAAAAAGAAAAAAAAAAGAAAAACAGTGTAATAAAAATATTGAGTTGTATCGTATTTACTGTTTTTACTTTTTCTTTTATTTATATTTCCCGGATGTTTTCAGTTTGTCTATCAGTATGAAAGAACAACCTTTACTGCTGCTGTTGTTGTTTTCTGTTTTTTTATTTGCCTACCTTTATTACACCTTGTCACGCATCTAACCGTGACAAGACACTAAAAACAAAAACAGAAAATTTTCTATATAATAAAGATTATTATAAGTAAAACAACAAATTGTGCGTTTTTGTATTTATATTTTATTTTATTGTTACAAAACGAACCGATTGCATAATAAAAACAGCAGCAGCAACATTGTTTCTTCCTTATTTTTTTCAAAAAATTTATTTATTTCTGAGAATTGATAAAATTCGATATTTGTTTTAAAAAAATATTTTTAATTAATAATAATAATTATGTTCCGTGTAGTAGCATCGTTTTTTTTTTAATAGGAAATTCATTTTTAATTTTATGCTCAATTAATTAATTGATTTTATTATTATTATTATTATTATTATTATTATTATTATTATTATTATTATTATTTATTATATTTGTGGTTAATTTAAATTTCTATTAATGTAAAAAATTCGGAATATAATACCAATAATAACAACAATTAAATTTATTATTTATTAAACTCACCACCAATACGTATGTTCAATTAACCAAATTTTATTGTTTCTTTCTTCTCGGTTTTTTTTTTATTTATTATTCTGTTAAAAAAAAAATTATTTAATCGATTAAAAAATATGTTTCTATCTTTTTTAATTAAAATAATTGGATTTTGTTGTTGTTGTCGTTGTTTCATTTCCTTTCACTAGTTCTGATTATTAATTTTAATTATTTTTTTTTCTTTTTAAGGAATTCTTTTTTTGTTTACTTATTGATTGACGGTAATAATAATATTTTTTTGTTATTTTGTACATTAATTAACTTCATTTAAATAGAAAAGAAAAAAAAACTTTTACCTAGCTGTAATAAAATAGTTTATCGGTTTATGAATTAATTAATTAATTAATTATTATTTAAAAAAAAAATCAATAAATAGTATTCTCTGGTTAAAACTCATAAAATCTATAAACGATTGATTTAATAATTACTTATTACAATTTAAAATAATTCCATAGTTAGTAAATTAAAATGGAAAATGTAAAAAATTATTATTAAGCTAATTGCATGTAGAATAATGCATTAATTCTTGAATAATTATAAAAAAGAAAAGAACATCAGTAGGGGTGTTACCGTAATTAAATTGATTAACAATTATTAATTATTTACTAATTATTATAATTATCTTCTCATAATTATTTAATTTATTTATTTTTTTAATAAAAAGTTTGTATTATGTCATTAATCTTTGTTTTTTTTTTGTTATCGTTCGATGAAGAAATTACGATATTCGTAATAATACGCAATATTATATTACGATTATGTAATACGTTTATGCATTTTAAAGTAATTATGTAATTAAAAATTTATAATAATAATAAAAAAAAGGGTTTGATAATTAAGAACAATAACGATTAAACGTCTTATAAGAATAATAAATTGAAAGTTTATTTATTATTGTTTCAATAAACACTTTAATTACTTAAGGGAATTCATTTGTTTGTTTTAAAAGTAGAAACTATATATTTTCTATACAAATCATCAACAAGTGTTTTTCATTTCCGTTTTATTTTTTTTTTTTTTTTTATTACTTAGTTTTTTGTTCTTTCGTTGATTACTTTACTTTACTTTTTTTTTTTTTTCTTATCATTACTCATGCAGTTTTATCGTTCTTCGTTATTTTTCTTTATTCTCACTGCAAACGGCGTTATTAAAAAATATTACATAAACATCAATAAAAATTATAATCTATCGATTGATTATTAATTTAGTTTTTTTTTTTGTATTTGTTTTGTCAAATTAAAAACAAAACAAATTTTTATATAATTATAATTAAAAAAAAAAATATTTTTCTTTTATTTTTAGAACATAAATTACAATAAAAAGGTTTTTTTTTATGTTTTCTAACGAAACAATATAAAAAAATATCGATTGATTGATTTTTATATTGTTTATTTGTGTTTTTATTATTGTTATTATTCATAGGAAACCAAATAAAAAGATTTTTTTTTGTATTATCGAAATATTATCTGGAAATCATAGTAAAGCTTTTGATTTTTTTTTTCTTTTTTATTTTTGCGTGTTAAATTTGATTTTGCATTTTTATTGTTTATTATTTATTGATAAACATAAATTAGTTTTTTATTTTTTTAAAGTAAAACAAGCACCGTGACTTTATCATAATTTTATTATTTAAAGTCGTTTTTACTTAACTTTACTTTAGTTTTTTAATTATTAATTATTAATTTACTGAATTTAGTTAAACGGTATTCAAGGTAAACAAACCATAATAAGCCTACAATCGTTAATCAAGCGACCGTTTTTATTATACATTTTCCTATATATTTTTAATTCAAATTTAATAGCCAAGTAATTAAATTTGATTTTATCTCTCAGGTGGTTATAATTTATTTTTAGTTTTTCCGTTTTTCTTTTTTTTTTTATTTATTTTAACCTCACATCGTTACCCTTAAACAATTTACTTTTTTTTAATGAAAATATTTTATAAAACTTACCTGATATAATAAAAAATTATTGCGCTAAAGCATAGAAATGTTTATTTATTTATTTTTTTTTTATTTTTTACCTAACAAACACAATAAAAACGTTACAAAGAAACACAAAAATAAATTATAAAATCAAGAAAATTGTCACAAATATTAAAGAATGAAGAAAAAAAGAAAAATTTCTTCTTTTTTTTTTTATTTCTTCCTTTCTTTCAAACATAAAAGTTTTATTTAATTAAAAATAAAAAAAAAGAAAAGGAAAAACAGACAAAATTGTGTTTGATATTTATAATTTAGTGAAATCTTATGATGATTTAAATAAAAAAAAAAAAACAAGAATTTTTTTTTTATTCACGATTTATAACTAAAAAAAAAAAATATTTTTCTTTTTGCCTGCAAAAATTCGCTATTTTTCTGTATGAATTTTTCTTTTATTATTTTCTTTTTTTTTTTTTTTAATTTTGTACATTACTTTTATATAGAAGGAAAATTAAAAAAAAAATCTAAATTAAAAACAGTGAAGAAATTCGGTTGTTTAAATAGCAAAAAAAAAAAAAAAATTATTTCATATGAAATTCGTGCAAATTTTCATTCTCTTTTCAACAAAAAATTATTATTTTCGTGCACAAAACTAATAAAATGTTAAAAAAATTCGTTTCGTCTGTTTTGTTTTTTCTTTCTTTTTATTATTATTATTATAATTTATATATAAAAATATAAATATATATAAATATATATAAAATAGCAAAAGAATTTTATTTTTATTCGTGGATTAATAAACAAACAATCAAACAAACAAACAAGGATTACTTGAAAAATAAATAATAAAAAAAGAAATGAAACCTTGACATCGTTGATCTAAGTTTGTTGGTGTTTAAATAAATAAATCGAATAATTTTCCATTAGCTTTAAGCTTTATAAAGCTTAATTAAAAACGAATACAAATTTATTGCTGTAGAAGTAAATACAGTAAATATTAATTGATAACAAAATTTTCGTTTTTTTTTTGTTTTTTTTTGTTTTATTTTCTAATTAATTTTCCCGGTTTAATATTATTTTACTCTAAATACCTATAATAATAATAATATAGGAAAATTACGGATGAAAATTATTTAAAAGCTTTACCATTTACTGTTTTTAATTTAATTTATTTTTTAACAAATCAATGTAAAATGTTAATGTTAATGAATTTCATTTTTGCATCCAAAAGATATTTTTTTTATGTAAATATACTATGCTCCACTTAGGGAAAATTATAAATATTTAAAAAAATTTAATTTTTTTTGTTTTATTCATGTTAATGCGATCAAAAATATAAAAACTGAATTTAATTAGAGCTGATATTACCTTGAAGCTTAAATTAAATTTAATTTGAGTTAGATAATTAAAAATAAAAAATGCAATTTTAGAGCTTTTTTTACAGTATTTTCTCTTCTATTTTTATTTTATTTTTCTTTTTTTTGTACACAATATATTCTGACAATATACACAAACAAATTATGCAAATAATAATTAATTTCGAAAAAAAGAACAAAAAATTATAATAATTATTTGTAATTAATAAATTATTTTTGCATGTTTAATTATTATCACTGAAAATATTCACTACATATACATATACATATATACCTCTTATAATTTGATTTAATTTTTTTTTATTATCAAGTACAATACGAATTTTTATTTAAACAGTAAATATATAAAAAATAAATAAATAAAATAAGTAAAAAGCAAATACAAGAAAATAAACAAACAGATGCAAACATTTTGATTAAAATATTAAATTTCCTATAAAACAAATAAATAATAAAAAAAAAGCAAATAGGGTTAACAAAATGAATAGAGTAGCAGTACAAAGCAGTAGTTATAAAAACGATTTAAAAGCACAGGAATAAAATAAAATAAAAAAATATATTTAAACGAAAATTCAAAAAAAAAATACGCTGCAGGGCATCATTGAAATAACCGAAAAATCACACAAACATGCTCACGATATTTCCTTTTTCTGTTTTTTTTTTTTTGGTTTGATTTTTATTTTTAACGAAAAAAGCAAATATTTTATTTCCTGTTTTCGGGAAAATATTCAATTGTTTTTGATTAAAAACAAAATAGAAAAAAAAAATTGTCAACATTTAATATAAAAAATAAAATAAAAAATTTTAAACTAATTATCAATTTTCTCTTGTTTGTTTTTAATTCGTATGTGAATCCACAAGCAGAGTGTTTTCATGTGAAAAAAATTAATAAACGTGATGATAGGAGTTTTCATTGTTTCTTTTATTTACCGATGAACAGCTCACAATTTTGATAAAAAAAATTATTTAATTGAAAATAGCAAATATTAACAATGAAAAATTATTTTACGTACCTGTGCGCGCTCTATCTTCTTAATTACGATTGTAGGTAAATAACGAATATTACGAATTCGATAATTAAAAAAAAAAATCGCATTTACTTGTTACCTTGATGGCAAATGGTTTGGAATTACCCTCAAACGATAAAGCTCTAAGAAAAATGATTTTTTCTAATCGTTAATTGTTAATGCTAAAATTTAAATTTAGTTGGTGGAAAATTATTAAGAAAAAAAAAATTTGTAGGAGTTTATTTCCTTATAAACATTCTACTGAGAATGAAAATTACAAACGCAACCGCAAAGCACATCCATCGCTAGCAAATAGCAATAATAATAATAATAATAATAATAATAACAGAATTCTGGTGGCTATCTCTGCTGTGTTAAAAACAAAATAAAATAATAAAAGTCACCCCAAGAGATTTTGTCTGTGTGTATGTAAAGTATTCTCTATACCCGAAAAAATTAACAAACAAAATCAATTTCAATGTACCCCAAAATGAAATAAAAAACAATTTTTTCCAATTTTCTCTTTATTGTGTAAGTTTTTTTTTTCCTTTTATTATATTTGGGCTTTCTTCTGGCTTTATTTTTATTTAATTTTATATTTTCTTTCTGTACAGTTAAAGTGATAAAAGGATGTATATTTAAACGTATTGCGCGCGCATTTAAAAGCTTTCACAAAGCTCACAATAGTCAACTGATAATATTCATCCATAGAATTTGAATTTGAATACAAATAAATAAAAGAAAGAATGCTGTGAATACAAATAAACAAATCAACCAGATATCCACCAACAAAAATCGGTAACAATAAAAGGCGAAAATAAATAAATAAATAATGGAAGAAGCGAGAAGTTTAAGTTAAAAGTCTAAAAATATAAGAAGTGGAAGTAGATCTATTATTCAACTATTTTATAATCCAATCGTAATCCAATACGCACATAAATTTTAAGTGTCACCAGAAAAACTTTAAAAAAGAAAAGAAAATAGTATAAAACAAACAAAACGAAAAAAAAGTTTTGTTGTGTCTTTGGGTTTTCCACCAACTTTATTGCTTTTAATAATTTCCTTCTTTTTTTTTCGTTTGTACATCTTCCTACATATCCGTTGTATTTGTTTTATTTTTATATTAATAAAAAACAAGCGTTACAGTCGCGTTATCATCATCGCCAATCCAGCAATAGTTTGTTGTGATTTTTTCTTTTACTATCGGGTTTTATTTATGTTATCAAAACAAACTCGAGGATATTTGAATAAATAAATAAATATAAAATATTGCGAATAATTGTATTGAGTATTTTGAGGTTTTTTAAGTCTTTAATTTATTAGATCCATTTGTGACATACGACCTACATATGTTTTGTTTTATTTTATATATATTTTTTTTTTTTTGCGATGTGAGGTAGTAGCGATTTACAAAAAAATATTTTAAAGATTAAACCTGACAGATAATTTTTATTGTTTACATGGAAAATAATGAGGTTTTGAAATGAATTTTAAGCTCTAAAAAAATATAATACAAACACACACACACACATTACAAGTAAATAAAATCACATAAAAAGCACACACTTGAACAAAGGCATTAAAAGCTTAAATACACGCAAATTACACTTACTTTTTCTTGTATTTTAATTATTTTTAATTAATTCTTTTGAATGCTAATTATGTAATTAAAATAATTTTATGCATGCTTTAGTTAAATTTTTTTTTTAATTCTTTAAAATAAATAAATAATAAACTAACCAATAAAAAAAAAGAAAAAAAAATAAATAAATAAATTAGATGAAAAAAATTAATTAATAAAAAGAAAAGAAAAGAAAAGAAAAAATTAAAAAAAAAAACATTTAAATTTATTTTATTTTTATAATTAAATCATTTTTAATTAGTGTTGTTGTTATTAATTAATTAATTTTTATATATATTTTTTTATTATTAATATTTTATAAAACTTGTATTCATTATTTCCCTATTTTTATTTATTTATTAATTTTTTTATTTTTTTTTTTTTAATTTTATTTAAGAAAAATATTTAATTAATTAATTATTTATTTTGTTTTTTTTCTTTTTAATTTTAATTTTTTAGTTAATTAAATTTTTTAATAATAAAATAAATTTTTTTTTCTTCTCCTCCTTTTTTTTCTGTCCTTTGAAAAAAAAAAAAAAAAAAAACGAAAATGAAACAAATTGTTTTAACTCTTTAGCCGTGTATCCGTAATGCGAGGTCAAGTTGTAACCCCACAAGGTCTTGGAATTGTTGGTATTCGTGTATCAGTTGATCGTGATTCACGTTTTGGATTTACATTAACTCGACAAGGCGGATGGTAAGTACATCTATTTTTTTTTTTTTAATTTATTAATTAATCATCAAAGAGAGAAAATCTTGCCTTTTATGTTTACCTTTTTTTTCTCTATAAAAATGATTCGTCAACATAGAATTATTATACCTTTTAAGTTAATTAGTTGTAATTTTCTATGTCTATTCTTTAAATTTTTCATTAAAAGTTGATTAAATTTACAACAAACCAAAAAACTGTTTGTATCAATTATGAAATATTTATTGACAATTTGTAGCTTTACACAGTTGGATAAATGTTGGATTAATATTGCAATCACTAACAACATATAAACCGTACGGTATAACAATAATATGTTAAAAGTGCATAGGAAGCGTATCGTCAAAAGTCAAAAGCTTTTATGGTTTTGTGAACTTTTATACAGAAATTATTTAAAAAAAAAAATAAATAGAAAATAGAAAAGCAAAATATCCCTTGGCTATTCCATTGAAAGTAGTTTCATTAATATTTTTTTTTATTATTTTTAATTATTGTTCTATTTCATATGGGTATTGCTCATTTTACTTTAACATAATAATCATAATCAAAAATAATAAACATATATATATATATGTATTTTGTCATGCTTCAAACGTTTGGTTTGTTGTTTTATATAAATTTTCATTAGCCAAACTGTGTTGTGGAAAATAACCAAAAATAAAAATGTCTTTTTAACATACATATTGAGCTTAACTTTCTCTATGTATTTATATTTAAATATATGTATAGAAAATATTTATAAAATCTTTTGTTAATTTTGGGTTAATATACTTTAAGCATTATGTCGCCGCGTTCTACATATAATAACCAAAATAACCACATGCTCAAAGCTTTAAAGCAAAAAAAGTCGGACCATACTTGAAAAATATAAAATGTCCAGTTCACAATCTCTGTTCACTATTATTATTACTACGATCCTTTAGTTTTAGTTTAATATAACCTCTACACTGTTCTTTGTCGTTTATTTTTTTTTTTTTTTTATGTAGAAAAGAGTATACCTCGGCTTAACTGATGTAGATTATATATATGGGCTATGGGTATAGTTTTTGTTTAACCACAAAAGCTCATTTTGTCTTATCCTGGATGGTCTTTTGCTTTTAAAGGTTTTCAGCTAGCCAACGATACAATTTTATCCAGCTAGCCAACATATATAAACAAAGTATTGTGTCGTTTAGAAATAAAAACAAAAACAAAAAAAAAACTTTATTAAAAGATAAATAATAATAATAATAATAATAATAATAATAATATAAAAGAAAATGGACATACGTGGTTTATATGGTTCTTTTAACGTATGAACACAGTGATTTTATGTTTATATAGATATCTCTTGATTATTTTTCATTTCTCGATTTTTTTTTATTTATCCTTTCAACAGTCAAACGTTTTGTTGAATCTTTCAACTCATGGCCATACTTCTACTGCTGTTTCTATGTTATTATTCTAGTTTTTTATGTTTTTTTTTTTTTTTTAATACTTCATCATGTTTGTCACAATTTTTGATAGTTATTTTACTATCTGTACACCAGTTTTTATTTATATAACCCTTTTTTATATGTATAAATTTTATATAGCATGTCTGGATTACAAGTGCCACAATGTAGAAACCAACAATGACCAAACAAAATAAGAAAATATTAAAATAACGCAACCATAAAAAAAAAATTGAAAAAAATAATAATAAACGGATTAATTTTATACGATATTGAAAATACCTTAATACTTATATATGGTCTCACTTGTGCTTTTATTATGTTAGATGTTACGATAAAAAGTATCACAAAAAAAAAAGAAAGACTTTTTAAAAATACATGAACAACGTTAACTAAGTTGCTAATATTGTCATCTGTAATACACTCAAAAAATCTCCACTCTTAAGTCTTATTTAAACATTTTTCTATTCTACGTTTCTTTTCTTAACTTAACTTCGGTATCATCACTTACAATCTTTACTAGTTAACAGTTTCTGTTGCAACTACTTCACTATTTCATCAACCACAAATGATTTTTATCTATTTTCCACATTTTTTTTTTTCACTATTCACTATTCACTATTCACATTTTTATTTGTTTTTAATTAATATTTCACTTTGCAACAGAATTATTACAACTAAAAAAAAAAAAAAATGTGATTATCGTTGAAGATTTGCTTGTGTTAAGACAGAGAAAAAATAATACAGAGTTTTATTAATTAATTAAAATTTAATTGATGATTTATCATCTAATGGATAGATTTTAACATTGAAAAGTTTTCAATATAGTTTCTTTTAAATTTCGCTGTTAATAATAATACAATAAAAAGTTTTTTACTTATACATTTTGTAATATCTAATTAGTCTAACCATTAGTGTTCCCAATTAAATGAATTTGTTGATGTATTTACGCCCTAGATGGAACATTTTTTTTTTTTTAATAGAATTTAATTATATTTTATTTCTCTAACCACTCGCAAGTATAATACTATCAATATTCAAGACAAACACACGCCACTCAACTACAAGCGTTATTATTATTATTATTATTATGATTATTATTATTATTATTATTATTATTTACAAAACACACTATATAAGCATAAAAGCGAAAATGCAATTTTAATTTGATTTATTTAAAGGCATAAAATGAAAAGAAAACTAATCAAAAACAAATTAATTATTATGAAAATAAATCATTAAAAAAAAAATAAATAGAAATAAAACTACAAGACTGTAAAACTTACTAAAATAATTTTATTTATTTATAATTAAAAATAAGCTTTTTTCCACCCACTGCATATTTATATTTCTATAATTTTTTCTTATATTTTCGTATTATATAGTTTTCTATAAAATTACCGTGAATTTCATAAGAAAATTCTAATTTTTAACTTAACATACAGAAGAAAAACGAAGCATACCACATTGTAAATAGTAATTTGGAAAATTTTCTTCTTTGCATATTAAGTTAACGTTTAAAAATGGTAAAAAAAAAATAGAAAAGTTTTTTTTTTTTGTAAAAGCTCACATGAATGTTTAAGCTTAAAAAGACAAATCACAAAATGACGTGGTGTACAGTATATGAATATGTATATCTATAGTCGCTGCTTTTTATCACTCATTCTATATATTATTATTATTATTATTATTATTATTGTTGTTTGTTATCATAGAGAGAGTAAGAAATAAAATCACTATTTTACCGTCACACCATGTTACGAAGTTGTATCGAGAGGTTTTGCAGCAGTTTTTTTTTGCCTTTTTGGTCTTTCATTAAAACAGCAATATATAAACATAATAGCATTCCATGTCAATGTTAAGAGAACGTTATAACAACATAGGAATATATATTATAAATGAAAATGAACAGAAAATAGAATGAAAAGCAAAGTAAAGTAAAGCAAAGTAAAAAAAAAAAGAGAATGTAGAAGAAGTAAATTTAGTTATACATTTTTATAGTATAAAGATTTTTCCATTGCAGAAAATTAAAAAAAAAATAGAAAAAGGAAGAAATTGTTTATAATTTAAATGTAAGAGTTAGTAGAAAAATAAAATAAAAAATAAACGAAACAATACAACGATGTATGTAATTGATATAATGACAAGGTTTCCACTGTAAAATACAAATTAAATGCTTTTTTTTTTTTTGCTTTTTTTCTCTACTTAAGAAATACTATTTCGAGATGAACAAATCTCTGTGGCAAAAAAAAAAAAAAAAAAAAAAAACTAAACAGTTGACTTGTAATTAGATAACAATATATGTGAGACGAAAAACGTCTATTATCTTGATATACCACATGCTATATTTTATTTTATTTTTTTACAAATAAAAAAAAAGTAAACCAGGCCCTTAAACATTTATGCTTTTTATTACATACGAGTGCTTAAAGCTTGTAGTTTGTAGTTTTTTATTTATAATATTTATTTTTCTTGCCTTAGCATTTTTTTTTTCGTTAAAATTCAACACTTAAAAGCACATCTTAACCTAGGTAGACGATTTCAGTAAAAAAAAAAAAAAAAAAATGTCTTCTTACTTGAATGAATTAACTATTTAATTGTATTATGTCTAGCAAAAAAAAAAAAAAAACGAAAGAATTTAAAATTCAATTGAATTAACTTAAAATAAAGACAATACGAGTTACTAACTAGAATATCACGTATTTTATTTAACTATTATAACTTAGATGTAGAGTTTTACAAGTACTTTTATATTCGTCAATTTTAATTTAATTTTTTTTTTTAATTTAAAAAAATTAAATTAAGTAAGAGAATTGAAAAGAAAAGAAATATTATCTGGGTTAAATACAATAATTTCATTTGCCGCAATTGTATATTTTTGCAATTAGTTTTAAATTAGAAAAGAATTTTAATACAAGTAAATTAAAGTAAACAATTAAACTATATATGGGGTGAATTTATATATTTAATGGTATTACACTTCTCCTTTAGTTTAATGTTGCAATAAAATATTATAGAGATGCATTTAGTAAATATAATTAAATAAAAAAACATTAAGAAAAGTTTTTTTTTATTAGATGTATAATTGGTACATTACTTAACATTATTTTATTTGATTTTATTCCCACTTATACGGTTTAGAAGTTTAAAATTTTAAATTTACTTTATCTACATAATACAACAACTGCTGACAAATATTAAATTCATTTTTATTTTTTTTTTTTTTGGTTTTAAAAGCATAAAAGTATGTTAACAATGTGCAATATTGTATATTTAAAGTGTTAAAATAAGCTGTTTATGTAAATGTTAAAAAAATTTTTTTTTGTTGTTATTTAGTAAACACAACACTGCACCAATACAAAAAAAAATAATAAAAGTTTAACCAAATGTTTGTCTACTACGAGTACTTTATTTAAATTTTTTCTTATTGTTTTTTATTAATTAATTTGTTTGTTTCTTGTTTCTAGTTTTTCTATTTTTTTTTATTGTTGTAGAATAAAAAAAATGTAGTTCCAATAATACTAACATTGTGACTTAAATATTTTTTTCTTATTATTATTACTTACTTAAAATTAATACATTAGCTTTATTATACATGCAGATTAATCTTAAATATAGCATACGTTGTTGAAAGCTTTAATATACTTTACTTTACTTTATTTTACTTTACTTTACTTTACTTTACTTTACTTTACTGTACTTTACTTTACTTTACTTTACTTTACTTTACTTTACTTTACTTTACTTTACTTTACTTTACTTTACTATACTTTACTTTACTTTACTTTACAAACATGTAAATGTGTTTGATTCTTAGTTATCTTTAAACAAATGATAACCAAATAACAAGACATATTTGTACGTATAGAAGTAAAATGTATTTTATTATCTTGTATTCTTTGATTATTCCTTATAATAAACACAAAATAAAACCTGAAATAAATGTATTAAAATTTATTTTTGAATGAATAAAACTTAGTTAGAGTTATATTTAATTTAAAGCTTATTATGAAAATAGTTTAATAGGTTTTAGTTTTATATAATTAGTAGAGAAAATGTAAATTAAAATAATAGTAACAAGCACTAAACAAACATGAAGCTGGTTTGTTTGTGTTTTTTTTTTTTTTTATTTTTAATTTGACAATAAATATGTTTTTCGTTAAACATGTTCAAAATCTTTTCCACCCCAATTTTACTTTATTTTTTTTTTTTTTGTTGCTGATGATGAAAAAAAGGAAAAACTTTATTCATGTTAAATCTAGTAGTTATAATATATATTATTATAATTATTATTATTATTATTATTATTATTATTATTATTATTATTATTATTATTATTATTATTATTATTATTATTATTATAATTATTATATATTTTTGTTAATAATAATAAGACAACAGCATTAGCCAGACTAGAATAAATAAAATATATTTATGACTTTATTTAAACTAAAAGCACAACACACACAAATATCTAAACTTTTATCACTTTTAATGAAAGAAAATTAAATTTAATAAACAAAAAATAATAAAGTACAAGAAGTTTAGTTGAAACAAAAGTAAAAAAAAAAAATTATTAAACTTTTATAGACTTTTTCATTTTTGTTTTACTTAACTTTAATTTACTTTGCATTACTTCACATCATCCAACTTACTTAAGTTTACAAATAAAAAAAATCTTATAATGATAATACGAAAAGGTATTTAATTAATTAATTTTAATTATAAAATTTTTAATAAAAACTATACATTATTATCATAATTAATTTTCTGCTTCTTTTTTTGGATTTTTTATTAAAGTTAGAAAGAAAATGCAGTTTTTATATAAATTATATATTTAATAGATGGCAAATGATGATCTTTTCTTAAATTAAAATTTTTTTTTTTTTTTTAATTATTAAAAATTAGTATTTTTGCAGGCTAATTAACAATTTTTCCTTGACTTATCCTGTTTTACATCGCTAAATACGTTGTGTCTTATTAATATTGTTATAAGAAAAATGTTCAGCCATATATTAGGTGAATAATTTAATTTGATTTTCATTAATTGTACATCATTTGTCTATTTTAATATAATTATTTCAAAATTTCATCTCAAGTATTATTAAAGATTTCAATTTATTATCAAAATAACAATAATCTAATTTAACATGTATGTACACGTTGATTGTTTAGAGTTTTTGTCTTTTTATTTAACGAAGAAAAACAACAAATTTTCCATCATGCAATTACATCACGTCCTGAAAACCTAATCCCGTATTGTTTTGTTTCTTTTTTTTTACTGTTCATTGTCACATTAACATTAATGAAACTAAATCATTTATATAAAACGACACTTTTATTCATTTTCTTTTAAATAACCAACTGAAATCTCTGAATAATATTACGTTAACATTGGTTAACACTTTTTAATAAAAGTTTTTTGTGTATTCATCGCACACTCACAAGTAATTTCTCTCGATCGGTAAAAATCTATCAAATGAATAATAAAAAATGGATAAAAAAAAATAAAAAAAGCCATTCGTGTAGTGTTGACTGTTTGATTTAAATAACCAACCAAGTGGTTGTTATGGAGGTATATTGGTGAATGGGGAGATATTTTCTGTGAACGATAAATAAAAACCAGTAAAATGACGATAAATTGTTTACTAAATGCATAATAAATACTTAAAAACGGATTTTCCAATGCCTATAAAGTAATATAAAATTCTATTCACTGCGACTATTTGTTACAATAGTTTTGTAGATTGTAATAAAAAAACAAAAGCACCCCTCCGCCAATACCACTCACAATTCACGATAAATTTTCAAAACAAACAAAAATAATATACTCCTAAACGATTGTTCAATAAAACTCGAAAGCTTTTGCTCGTTGCAAATTTTTAAAGCATGTCGTTATTCACTTTGCAAAAAAAAAAATAAATAAATAAACGTAACGTCCATAGTGTTTCATGATACAAAATGAGAGTGATTTGTTTAAACAAATAAAAAAAAGAAGAAAGAAGGACACTGGACGACGGACGATAAATAAATTGTACCTTGTACGTGTTGCAGTTAGAAAATTAAATAAAAATAAATGAAATAATAAATAACGTAAAGATGGAAGAATCACTTGATTGTTCTCTCACGCTAAAACGACAAATTGTGTAATATTGTTTGTAATTGGTGGATTATATAGGTATTGCATTTTTAATGTTGTAATTTCTTGTTCGTTTTTTATTTATTTATTTATTGTAAATCAAGTGAATAATATAAACGAATTGTCGATTTATTATTGCGAAATTATATCGCTAAAAACAAAAATGAATAAAAGTCAGACGTTAAACTAATTTTTCACTTGAAATTTACAACACGATTTTCTTTACAAATTTTTTATTGCATTGTTTTGTAAAATTACTATTTTAAAATGAACAACAAATACTTAATATAGCTTTTTATATATTTATATAAGCGAATAATAAGCTAATTGAATGTTTGTTAAACATTTTAATGCCAAAATTTTATTTTTGGTATTTTTGACCATAATTTCATTCGGTAAATTTTATTTTCATATTTTTTTAAATATTTATTCCTGCCAAACTTGTCCAAATGTGGAAATAAATATGCAAAAAAAAAACACACGTCAAAATAAAGCTAATTTAAAATAAAATGATATGTAGAAATGTTCTTAACATGATTTCAAGTACCTCTGCCTATGCCATGGTACTGCATCAATATTTTAAAAAAATTTAAAAACAAAAAAAAAGCTAAAACCCTTTAACCATTTTTTTTTTACATTTTAACGAATTGTTCATCTTCTCATCTCACATACATCTATATGCCACATAATTCGTTTTTACGGTAGAAAAGTTCTGTTTTTGGAATATTAACAAAAAAAAAATGTATAAATATAAAACATGAAGACAACGAATAACGAGAAATTTTAATTTGTTTTAAAAATATTGAAACAAATATTTTTTTTTTCTTTTTACCTTTTTTGCTTTATTTTTAACTTGCTCTGTATTTTCCTAACCAGCAGAATATTATTATTTTAACGTTTATATAAAACGCAAATAAAAAAATAAAATAAAATAATTTTCTACCGCAAAATAACCATGATAAGTATTTTGCTTTAGAAAAAAAAAAATCGTTTTATCTAAATATTAACAAAAAAAAAAAAAATTATTAATAACGTTTACCTCATTTTTTTGGTAATTATATAAATTTTTGTTAATATAATTTTTTTTTGTTGATATTTAACCGGATCTTTATGCTTTGTCTACCGGAAGTGTCCGTCTGGTCGATGGTAGTACCTATTTTTTTATATGTATTTATCATTTAGCTGTCTGTGACTACAAAATATGTTCAAAAAAAAAATATTCGTAGCCTGATTTTTTAACATTCGTTCTATATATATATTAAACAGATCACCCGGTTGACACTTCCTATATACAATTTTAATCAAAATAATGTGAAGCTTTTTTTGGCCATATTTTTGTTCCTTTTATAAACAATGAATGGGATCAATCGACATAAAAAGTGGCATAAAAAAAAAAAAAAGTTGAATAAAATAAACAAAAATAAATCTGTAATAATAATCAGATAATATTAAATCCTTATAAAGTGACCCTTTTTATCTGTTTTTATTATTTTATTTATTTTTTTGTAACTTCTGCTTAATAGAAATATTGTCAAAAGTCATTTTTTTTTTTGTTTTTTTTTTTTTCTATTTTCATTTGGTTAAATTTGCTTTTGTTATGTTTATTGTCCAGTTATTGTTACCACAAGCAGAAATGATAAAAATAAATATATATAGATATATAATAATGTCATTTAGAAGACAATCGATATGTTTAACATGTTTTTTGATATTCCAAAGTTGTTATACAGTTAACAAAAATAACCAACTCGTATTTTTTGGCTCAAAGAGTTTATATTTATAAAAAAATAACCACAAACCGATAAATATTATAAAAAAAATAAATAAAATCCATTTGATATTATTATTATTATTATTTTTTTATTCTCGTATTTTATTTTTAAGTCTTATATCTTTATAAATAGAGAGCGAGAAATAAAAAAAAAAACGAGTCTATGTAATCCCACAACAATACGTGAAAAATCGTTACAATATCTTTTCGAAAACAGAGCAGCTAAAAGGGAAATAAATATAAAAAAAAAGCACACAGGAAAAATGTGTGGCGTACAGAGTTTAAAAGTTGAACAAACAATAAACCAGCAACAATATCATAAGTTTAATAATAATTTCTCTATATAACAAAAGTACAAACAACAAAAAAATGTAGTACAAACCAGCCACCCACCTTATCTACGCTACAATAAATTTCTAACCACAAAACAGCAAAGCATAATAAAAAATAAAAAAAAAATATCACACGATAGTAAATTACAATAAAATATAAAAAATTTTCTCCTTTATTATTGTTATTATTGTAGAAAATATTTTCTATAGAAAAGCGCATAAAGTTTTCTGTATAAAGGAAAGCTCGCGCTAAATATCATAATCGCCAGACAGTCAAGAAGACAATAAACTAAATAAAAAAATGTAGAGCAAGTCGCGTGTCGTGTGATAAGTTCGTCGTACTATACACAATAAAAATTAATTTTTAACATTAAGAAAGGTTGTGTAAAGCTTTATTATTTTCATCCTTTGCTACTAAATTAATGCGGTTTTTAAATAAATTATTTAAAAATCATTAATTTAACAAAACCACAATTATTGTGGTTTAATAAATTTAATTGAATTAATTTACAAAAAAATTATTAGAAAAACTGAATAAAAAGCGGCTCAATCTAATCAATTTGAAAAACACTAATGAAATGAAATGAAATAAGAAAAGAAGCAGCAGTAAAAAGAGAAAAAAAAAAGAAATAAATAAATTTTCTATATAAGATTCTTTAAATTAAATTACAATTTGTAACCTATAGCTTAACTTAAGTTTTTTTTTTTTTTGCTTTTTATACGAATTATAGAGCAAGCATGAATCCTATGGTAAAGGTTAAAGATTTTTTTTTTTTTTTGTTATTTCTTTATAGAAAATAGATATTCTAGTTATTCTGTTCGCAACAGCAATGAAAATATAGGGTACGACTTTGACTCGTTTATATTATATAAGAAACATAATTTTTTCTTTTTTTTTTATAATTTTTGGTATGAGTTTTAAAGTAAAGTAAAGTAAAGTAAAGAAAAGTAAAGTAAAGTAAATAACAACAATGTGTAAAGAGAAAGACGAATAAACAGCGAAACGATAGAACGTTGATATTGTTGGTCATTAAGGGTGCTGGCTTTGGTGACTCTAAAAAAAAAACTGCCTTCCTTTATAATAATGATAAATATAATACAAGGAATATTGTAGTAAGAACTCCATTGATTATTGTGTATACATTTAATGTTATATCCTTACTTCAGCTGGCACCCATATCTACAGCCCATAGTTTTCCTTATATCATTTTATATAAATGTGTATATATTTATCTAACATTATTTTATATCCTTCATATGTGACTCTGTTTTTCTCTATTCTATTTATTTCTTTGATTTTTCACTTTATTTATACAGTAGAATATAAAAATAAAACAACAAAAATCATTATTGCTGCTGCTTATTCTTATTTATTTATTTATTTTTTTTTTTTTTTTTTTTACAAGAAAACACTCCCACACTTTTTTGTCCACCCATCTCTGCATAGTTGTTGAAGTTGATATATATAAAGCAATATAAATTTTTTTTTTCTACAATTTTATCATCCTTACATGGCCATAGTACCCAACAAATATATATATATATAAGTAGACTTTATTGTGTTATAATATATATTTATAAAGGAAAAATAATATTAAGAAATGAACAAACGCACTAGATAAACGATATATATATAATATAAGATAAAAATGTGAATTTATATTAACAACAGAGGATAACTAAGGTGTGACTGTGTTCTGACTTGTTTATAGAATTTTTCATATTATTTAATTTTTTAGTAAATTGAATTTTATTATGCGGTTATATGTTTTAGGATTAAGTTAAGCCAACGTTAAATTATGTTAATTTTATTTAGTATGTTTTTGTAGATTGTAAGGATAATTAAGTTCTTTCCTTTAGTTTGCTATTTAAATCGAACCTTACTTTAACTTTAATGAATTCAAAAATTTATAATTTCTTGTACAGGCCTTAAGGCAATTTATGATTCTATTTTGCTGTTATTGGTATTGTTGTAATAATTATGTAATATGTTAGTGATTTATATCCTATATCATACATCCGATTTTACTATAACTTTTTTTTTTTTGTTATTTTTAGACATTATATTTTGAATAATTTCTTATTAAATTTCTTAATTTATTTTCTATGCTTTTAAGCATCTGGAAAATTTAGACTAGACAACTATAAAATTCTCTTTGTTTTTGTTTATTTATTCTTTTTTCTCTTTTAATAAATTTTTAATGTAATTTTTTTTTTCATTTTTTTTTTGTAAACCCCATCTTTATGATTATAATAAGACAAAACTAAAGTAAACAAAGTAATAATAAACGATTGTAAACTAAAAGTGCAGACGTCCAAATAAGAACAATAACATAAAATATGAGAAGAATGAAAAAAAAAAAGCAAGCATCAATTTAATCTGCACTATAAAAAATAAAAAAAACTAAATAGAAATATTATTCGTTTTACTAAAAAAAAGAAATAAATTTTTGTGTTTTGCTTACTTCTCATTTCATCTATCTTTCAAACTTAATATTTACCTTTAGAGCTTTTATGCTACTTTTCTTCTTTTTTTTTTTATTTTATTATTAATAATTTTCTGTTTTCTTCTGTTTAACAGAAATCTCCTGTTTATCCATGTTTGTTCTGCTATTATAGTTGTTATTATGAATATTTCATAAATACTTCGTTTTTTTTTTTTTTCATTTTTGTATTTCGCTTTTATTATTATTATTGTTGTTGTTGCTGTTATTAATATACAACTGAATCATCGCTATTTTGTATTTTATGCTTCAACAAATGAAATAACTTACAATTTATTTGTGTGTGTGTGTGTGTATGTGTCTATCTCTCTAAGGATACAATAGTGAGGTGGAAGTGGATACTAAATATAGATTCAAAGCAAAATAAAAAAAAAATAAAGAATTAAAATTAAACAGAAAAATCCTTATGTTTCCATTTATGTACTCGAAGGCAATAACTGTTTCTAAAACTGAATCCTGTCTATGGATCATTTTTTTTTTCCTAGTTTTTTATTATTGTTATCAATATATCGTGGAGTTAATATAGATTCCGTATCAATGTACCTTTAAGAATAAAAAAAACAATTTATTTTACATAAATATTTTTCTCTTATTCTGATGTATTGGGAATTGTAATCTTATTTCCGGTTTTATCAATGTTCTTTGTGTATGATAAACAATTATATCGTATTAAATTGATACTTTATTACTAGATTATTTAGATAATACTATAGTGTCTTTTATCTTATTTACACTTTAATAGATAAAAACACCATGTAATCGATAAAATATTATTTAATAAAGTAAATATAAGATAAAATTCAAATTATTAACACTCATATTGGATAATTTTCTTTACGAAATAAAAATAAATGTCATACAGTTTAACCCAAACAACAACAACAACAAGAACAACAAAATATATATTTCAACATAATCCTAAATACAGTGTCCTGTTAAAGTAGAAAATAAATAAAAATAAAATTACCAAATAATAAAAAGGAAATATATATATAACTTTATAACCATTTATTTGGTGTAATAACAAGAAGTAGAACGACCAACGAAAATCTTCTAACGGAAAAATAATCTCTATTTCATTTAAGATTGTTTTGATTTTTATTTTAGCCTTAGTCGTTTTTTTTTTTTCCTTTTTTTTATTATTCAACGAAGCCACCTTAAACCCCTAAAAACAACATAACAACATTCGATACATTCATATTTAGCTATTATACCTTTTTTTATATATATATATATATATATATATATATATATATATATTATTTCTTATTTTATTTGTTAAGTTAACGTTACTCTTCATCGAAATGTATTAGATGAAAACACAATAAAAAAAAAAAGATTTTTATATCCATTTATATATTTATATATCCACTGCTGTTATTATTTTTTTTTTTTTTCGTAAAGAATTTTTGTTTGTGTTGAGAAAATGCACCAAACAAAAAAGGAGGCGCAGAATATTCGTTTATGATTTGAACGAAAAATTAATAAATAATAATAATAATAATAAGAGAATAAAAAGGATTGGATTTTTATTAAAGTTTTTATATATGTAAGATGGTGGTTTGGTGAATAGTAAAAGCTAAGAAAAATTATTTGTTTTTATTAACATTGTTGCTTAGCGATCACAAAACAGTTGTATACAGTTGTATTTTAAGTCCATCCTTAATCTAAACATGTATATAAAATAATAATAATAATAATAATAATAATAATAATAATAATAATAATAGCATTTTAGCTATAAATATTATATGATGATCAGTTATGCTTTTTGCTAAACTTTTTCTTTTTTTTTTTTTTTTTTAAACATTTCACAAACTATGATTTCTTATTACATTATTTCTGATTGATATAAATCACGTATAATATTATTAAATATTTAAAGAAAATAAAATTCTAGTATTTCTGATGATTAAATAAATAACTTTAAATAAATTATCATGTAAAGCTTAATATATTATAAAAGCATTATTTGTTTATATAATAAAATAACCATGATGTGACACATATAAAGATTATTTAATTATTTTATAAAAGGTTAAACACCATATAAAATAGTTACAGCAATTATTTTAAAAATAAAAATATAAATTTTTTAATCCAATGTTATTAACACAAATGAAAAATTAATCTGTCCTATTCAGTTATAGTTGGTAATAGCGACACGAAAGCTTTATTATTTTTTTTTTTTTTATTCATTCCTAATTAAACATGAGAAATAAAAAAAAAAACATCTGTTGTTGATTTAATTATTTGATGAATAAAAATTTATATTTTATACAAGTGATAAAAATCAATTAATTTCTCTAATTTTGTCTTAAATAATTTTTGTTTAACCATAATGAATAGTTTACCTGGAAAATATTGTCATTTTATCTAACTAAAATAAACCAAACACAAATACAAAACCAAAAAAAAGTAACAATTTAGCTAAACGAAACTAAAAATAAATTTTGGACAATAAATAAAATTAATTTTAATGGATTGGAGTGGAGTGGTCACATAGTTAGTTACACACTTTATGATTCGTGGTAGACTAGGCCTAGTCATCATCATACACACAAAAAAAAAACGCATTAAATTTGAACCACATACTTTATTTCATTTACTTTGCTTTTTTTTTGTATGCTAGAGCTTTAAAAATAAATCTATTTATATATATATATAAATTAATTTAGCTGAAGAGATTTATTTATTCGTTATTTTCTATTGGATTTTACTACTCTTTCTTCCATTCTCCTTTTTTATTTTTTTTAATACACATATCTTTCTTTATTAACCCCGACTGAATGAGCTGACTACCAGACTAACAAATATGCTACATTTATTATAGAAATTAATATTAATAATAATGATTGAGTTGTTTTTTGATTTTTTACTTCATCAGTTTATTTTTCCTTTTTTTTATATTCTTTTACTTTTTAATAATTGAGTTACGGGAGGTTTCTTATTCCACCAATAAAAAAAATTGTTTTTTATTTGTTCTGCCTTTAATAAAAGCTTTTATACATTTTTCCTTTATTTAAGTGTTGGCTAATTTCTAGGTAAAATAAAATTTCTAATTAATATTTTAAATTAAAATTTTTATCCTTATTTGTGTACGATATTTGTTTAGGTTTTGCTTTTTTTGTAATAAAAACAAATCAACTTAATAACACTTGAATTTTCTAAATAACCTAATCAACAACAAACAAATTAATGCTTAATGAGACTTAAAATAAAAAAAAAAAATTCTAATTAAATTATTTTTAGAGTAAAAAGGAAAAGCAAAAGAAAATGAAAAACAAAATTCCTTTTACAAATCAATCAATCAAATAATATTTATTTACATTAAATTTATTCTAATAACATTAAACCACTTAATGTTATTTTAGTGAATCTTCTGAACATACCTGTTAAATACTTCTAAGTAATATACAAAAAAAAAAAAAAAAAAACGAAAGAATTTATTTAATTAACACTTAATACGAAAAATAAAAGCATTTATCAAAGGGAATAATAAAATGTTTTATTTCAATTAAATAAATATTTTACAAAAAAAAAAAAAAAAAAATTATTAATGCTCAACCTTTTTTCTATTGACTTTTGTACTTTTTTTCATTTTTTGTTTATAAAATTCAACAATTTTGCAAATTTTAATGTATTATAACCAGAGAGACACACAAATATTAAGGGTTGATTTGATTAAAATCATCTTTTTTTTTTTACCTTTTTTTCCACAAAAAAAAAAACCTTTACCATTTTTATATAAATTTTACGTTACAGAAAAAAAAAAAAAAATGTTTGAAATTAAAATTGATAAAAAGAATAATCCACCATTCCTCCTACTATAATCTAATCATCAATTGGTGCTCTTCAGCTTTCTATTTTTATCCAATATTCAGTATTTAAACTTTGTTGAAAATTAATTGTGCCTTGATAAAGATGAAAAAAAAAAAATATTTTTAAAAAGTTAATGAAATTAATTACTCTGAAATAAAAAATAGAAAATAAAAAAAAAATTCAAACCAGAATAATATCAACACCCACAGACATATTCACCCACTTCTATAACCATTATGGACGTTTATTTTGTCTGTATTTGATTTACTTTCGTTTTTACAAAATTTATTTAATTTTTTTTTTTTATATTTCGTTTTGTTTATTTGTTTTTCAAGATCAGCACTCTAAAATGAAATAATATTAACTATTTGGTCAGTCTGGCTCATGTAATCTAATATAAATTTTGGGGGAAGTTTATAGAGAAATAAAATGAAAAAAATAAAAGGCAAAAGGAAGCAAAAGTTCATTTTCTTTAACAATATTTTTACAGTTGGTGTATTTATTTTAGATAAAATTGAATCTTATTCTCGTTCTTTTTTTTCTTTATCTTCTAAAGGTTTGATGTATTGGTCAATGGGGGAGGTGCTGTTACTTTACAATTTCAAAGGTCACCGTTCCGTCCACTTACAAGAACCGTATTTGTACCATGGAATCAGGTTTGTTTAACTTTCTTTTTAAATGTTAAATAAACGAAAGAAAAAAAAAAACTAATAAAAAACGTTTTATTTTCAGATTGTTGTTTTGCCACCTGTTCAAATGCAATTAAGTGAAGACGATGGTCATGCTAGGCGACCATTAATGAAGTATGTTTACATTAAAATTAATTTTTGCCTTTTTCTTTTCTAAATTATTTATTTATTTTTAAATAGAACAACAGCACCAAATCCAGCCTACAGTTTCTTAAATACAATAAAATATAATTTCATTGATGAATTACCAGCATCATCTGTAAATGTTGCTGATTTATGTATAGATCATGATCATGAATTGCTTAAGCCCCAATTAATAAGTACATGGATGCCAAATAGTGTTGGTTCATTACCAGGACGTCGTGCTGTATTTGCCGAGACACAGGTGAGTCATTTATATTAATAAAATTTCTTATTACTCGTTTCGTTTATTTTTTTGTGTTTTGCTTTTTTTAATAAGAGAAAAGCAAATGAAGATGAAAAAAATGGACCAAAAAAAAAAGCTCAAAAAAAAAAAGAAAGCTTTAGTTATCATTTTCTACAAACGTTATTTTCGCTACTTTAACCCCATTTCTATTTAATTCTATTTTTATCTTTAAAACATTCAATAATAATAATAATAATAATAATAATAATAATAATAATAACAAGAAAAAAGCAGAAAAATATGTAGGTCTTACATAAAACTATAAAAAACCGTAAAAGAATAACAGAAGCAGCAGCAGCAGTAGTAGTAGCTAAAATAGAAAAAACAAAGTGATGTTGTTATTAGTGAAAAAGCGAAATGAAAATAAAAATAAAGAGAAAAAAGTGCTGGAAATGATGATGCTTTTCTTTGTTTTTTAAAAACAACCTTTTACTACTCCTAAGTTTCTTCATCTTTTATTATTTTTCTTTTATTTATTTTTTTTTTTTATATATTTGACCCACCTGAATCCTTTTACTGATTGTTGGTCTAGTCAAGTACATTTATTTCATCCTACAAAACGTATCTTTTATAATAACAATATAAGTTTTCGTTTTTGTTTTTCCGTTCTTTCTCTATAATAAAACTGATTTTCTTATTTTGTTATTATCTTTTTTATTATTATCCTTTTGGCATGGCTTCCCCTGTATGGCATTAAATATTTACCACATTTACATTGCTTTACTTTATTATTTGTGTTTTTACTTTAACATAATTAATTTTTGTTATTTTTAATAAAACTAATTTTTTTTTTAATAATTCCAGATTGTACAAGAATCAATACAAATACCTGGATCAGGACTGCATTTAACATATCAATCGTCACAAGCACCTGGTTATTTAAGTATTGTACGTATGAGATTAACAAAGGATACAATTCCAACAACATTGACACATGTACATGTTGGTGTTGAAATTGAAGGATCATTACATGTTAAAACATATGAGGCTGATCCAAAATTGACACATACATTTGCTTGGAATAAGAGAAATGTTTACAAGCAAAAAGTGTATGGTGTTGCATTGGCAAGGATATCGGTTGGTTACAAACATTCCACTTGTAGTGAGCCAGTGTGGGAGACACAAACAGCTAAGCTACAAGGATTTGATGTCGATATATCAGATATTGGTGGTTGGGGTCTTGATATACACCACCACTATAACTTCCATGAGGGAATTCTGCAAAAGGGTGATGGATCAACACTTCACATGAAGGAATATCCTCGTACCGTACAAGTTGTAATGGGAACTGGACTACAACGGCCACTTGAATGTCGTGACCATTGCAATGGTATTGCTAAAGATGCTCGTCTACTAACTCCCGTTGCATTAGCCTCGGGACCAGATGGTAGCCAATATGTGGGTGATTTCAATTTAGTCAGACGGATTACACCAGACGGAAAAGTAATCACTGTACTCAAGTTAAGCGCCACTCAAGTATCATATCAGTATTATTTGACGGTATCGCCAGCTGATGGACATTTATATATTTCCGATCCGGAAAAGCACCAAGTGTTGAGGATAATGTCAGTTGATAAAGTTCGTGATCCGGCGATAAATAGTGAACCGGTTGTTGGAAGTGGTCAAAGATGTATACCCGGCGATGAAGGAAACTGTGGCGATGGTGGTCTCGCACTCCAATCACGTTTATCACATCCCAAAGGTTTAGCCATTGCTGCTGATAAAACAATGTACATTGCCGATGGAACAAATATTCGTGCGGTCGATCCAAAAGGCATAATTCATACACTTATCGGACACCATGGTCACCATAACCATTGGAGTCCAGCGCCTTGTCAAGGTGCACTACTTGCCAATCAAGCACAATTACAATGGCCCACTGGCTTAGCACTCAGTCCACTAGACGGTTCATTACACTTTATTGATGACCGACTAGTATTAAAATTGACGGCAGACATGAAAATTAAAGTTGTTGCTGGCACCCCATTACATTGCAATACAAATAATGGAATGACAATGAAAAATAAAACGATTGAAGATTTATTAGGTACTGTACTGGCAATAGCGTTTTCTCCATTTGGTGATCTTTATATAGCAGACAGTGATTCAAGACGCGTCAATTCCATTAAAATTGTTGATACAGCTGGAAATATGAGACTTTTTGCTGGACGACAAGATACTTTTACGTAAGTAATCAAACAATAAAAACCCATTTTATGAAACCGCATACACATATATTTATTTTCTAGTCATGCTATAAATAATTGATTGCTATTCTTGTTATACTTTAACCATTTATTAAAGTAGTTTAGACATAAAACAAAAATATAGAGAAGAAATAAAAAAGAAAGAAAAAACTAAATTATAACGACACGTTGTTTTATATCCATCCTATCTTCAGTATATATATATATATATATATATACATATAGATCCAATTATTTGTTATATAACAAACATAAAAATGTTTGCAATATAGCACAACAACAGCAGTAGTAGCATAAAAATAAATATTAGAAAAACTGAAACATGTTACCATTGTTTTCATTTAATAACAAAATAAAAAAAATTCTCTTTTCCTCCTTTTATTTATGTTTTAATATTTTTTACACATAAAACCAATAAATAAATTTATTGTTTAATGAAAATAAAAAAAAAAATGTTTTCTACATATTATAACAGTTTTAATAATTGGTTATATATGTTTGGTTCCATATAGAACGTTTTTAACACTCGGTATCTATTATTATTATTATTATGAAGAATATATTATTATTATGGTATGATTAGGGGTTAATAAATAGGTGGTGACACTAAAAATTAAATAATTTCTTTTTTTTTTTTAATTATTAATTTTGATAGAAATACTAACACTGTTTTTATTTAAATATTTTTATAAACAATTCAATATTATTAATAATCAATTAAATAATTTATTATAGCATAAATAAAAAAAATAATTATAATTCACCATTATTCTATTTAAATTTTTTTTTTTTTATTTCTAATATTTATAATAATTATTATTGTTATTAAGTGTTGATAAAATATTGATTGGAAATAAATTTCCATGTTTTATATCAATTAAAAATAAAAAATTGGAAAATACTGCATATATAAAATTAAAAAAAAAGTGATAAATTCCTTTGATTTTTATCATTAAAACATAAAAAAGTATAAAATATGACAAAAGTATTTCGATTAATATCTAGTTTATTTATTTATTTATAGAAATAATTATTTTATTTTATCTTTATTAAAAACACCTACACGTATACACAACTACATTACTCTGATGTTTATTAAGGATTAAACATTTCTGAATAATAATAATAATTAAAAAAATTAACAAAACTACAAAATATATATATTTAATGTTAAAACATAATTACAGGTCTCAAGTATGCGATTGTAACAATAATAGTTCAACCGCAACTTTAGCAACAACAGTGAATCCAGCACGAAATAGCGGAAATAATGGAAATCCTGGTATAGCCAATCCAATGTTGATGATGGCAACAACAACAACATCAGCCGCTGCAGCAGCATCAGCATCAGCAGCACAAACAACATCAACAACTGGAGCTTGCTTATGTAATAATAATAATAATATTGGTGTAAACAGTTTAAATGGTGTTGTCAATGGTGTGAGCGGTAATTCTGGTGCTGGCATTACAAATGTTAATAATCATAATAATGGAAATAATAACAATAATGGAGGTGGTGCTGGTGTTGGCAATACCGGTGGTACAAGTTCAGCAACATATAACGAGGAAGCAACCACAAGTAATGCGGAAACACTTTTATCATCAAATGCTAGATTTCAGTCTATTTCGGCTATCGCTGTTTCACAGGATGGCGTCATTAATGTTGCAGATCAAGGTAAATATTTTTTCATTTTTTATTTTTTATCTTTCTTTCTTTCTTTTATTTATTTTTTTTTTTTCTGATTTTTTTGTATACTAAATTTATAAACACTTTAGTTTTTGTTTATTCATTAATCATTCTTATTTCCGTTTTTCTGTTACTCGTGTTTCATTTTCTATTTGTATTATTATGTCAAATGTATATTTCTACATGTACACATTTAAACTGAATGTATGTTAACTCAAACAAATCATTTATCATTGCGTACACAGGTTCCTTACATATTTTAGCATTACAACATTATTTGCCTGGCCACGATGAGAATGGTGAATTTAATATACCATATTCACCGACGAGCGAAGTTTATGTATTCAACAGATATGGGCAGCACGTAGCAACAAAAGATTTAGCATCAGCTAAAACACGTTATTCATTCCTATATTCAAAGAATACTAGTTTTGGTAAACTTTCAACCGTAACAGACAGTTCGGGTAACAAAATACAATTCCTCAGAGATTACAGTAATATTGTTAGTTCAATAGAGAATACACAAGACCACAAATCTGAGTTGAAAATATCTGGCGTCGGTTTGCTGGCGAAAATTACTGAAAAGGGTAAATCCGAAATAGAATTGGACTACGATAGTACATCAGGATTATTGAATAGCCGATCTGGTGGTGGTGAAACATTTATTTATCAATATGATGAATTTGGTCGTGTAATCGGTTTAATATTGCCAAGTGGTGAAATTGTATCGATTAGCTCGAAACTTGGCGTTGAGTCTGGCCTAGCGATAACAGTGCGCGGTCCAGTTCATTCCATTTTTACATCTACCCAACCGAAAAGCACTGAAATGTTGGTTCTCGGTAATGTTAAATCAATAGTAATGCATAAAGATGCCGAAAATACAGTAGCGAAATATCATACAAACAATACGATGTCCATAATTACACCAAATGATGTCTTTGTTGAATCATCAGCAATTGCACGGCACCCACTTTTAGAAGCAGCGCTACCTGTTGAAGCTGAGATGTTACCTATGTGGTCACAACAAAGTATAACAATGGGTGATGGTTTGACAAACATCATGTATTCAATGTTTAGTCTTGTTGGTGATGTACGTAACCCACAACAGACACTCAATAGAGAAATTTGGGTCAATAACACTCGAGCACTTGGTATTGAGTTTGATCAATTTACCAGCCGCGAAACATTTTATAATCGGGACCGCCAACCAATTCTCTCTATAGCCTTTGATCCGTCCGGTCTACCACAGTCGTATCATCCTGCCAATGGTGGTTACCCGTTAAATATTTCCTATGATCGATTTAATCGAATTGACGGCTGGTCATGGGGACCATCCGAATTAAAGTACACTTATGATAGACACGGTCTCTTATCTGAAATTACTAGCTCACAAGATGGTACAATCTCATTTATTTATAATGATTGGAATTTAGTATCAGAAATTGGATTAGCCAGTCAAAGGAAATTCACTTTGTCATATGATGAGGATGGTGGCTTGCGTCACGTTACATTACCAAGCGGTACAAAACATTCATTTAGTTTACAACCATCGATTGGATTTATTAGATCGACCTATACTCCACCAGGCAGTACAAAACCATATTTGCAGCATTTCTCGCACTCAGGTGCATTATTGCAGACAGTATTCCCAGGTGATGGAGCTAGAATCGTTTATCGTTATCATCCAACTGGTCAGCTATCTGAAGTGGTGCACGGTGACGGACGAAGCGAATTCAGCTACAATATTGCTACTGGTATGCCAAGTGCCGTCTCTCATACAGAACGTGAACTAGAATACCGTTGGGACTTCGAGTACACTGCTGGTTTGTTAACTGAAGAACGAATTGATTTTACTGCAAAAACTGGTCTAAGCAATGCAAAGTTTACCTATGAATACGATACAAATTTCCGTTTGATCTCACTACAGGGTCGCATAGGCGGACAAAATTTACCCGTACAAACATATTCATATAATCCCAAAACAGGTCAACCCGATCAAATTGCACAATTTAAAATAACACAACCTCGCCCTAATCAAACAACTGTTTACGATGGGACTGCAATTTTTTCTCGTTCCGTTGATGGGCGCTTTTTAGAAGTGCAAATGTCAGTTACAATTCATCGCATGGAAGTATTCCGCATGGAATTTTCTCACGATATGCACGGACGAATCTCACAAACACGTACCTACACTCGAAATGTCGGTGTCAATACATACACAAATATCAAAAACTACACATGGGACTGTGATGGCCAATTAATTGGGGTGGAAGCACAAGAACCATGGGGTTTCAGATATGACGACAATGGTAACATGTTGTCGCTAACATATCGTGGTAACACCATTCCAATGGAATATAACACAATGGACAGGATTGTTAAGTTTGGCGAGGGCCAGTATAAATACGATGCTAGAGGTTTAGTCGCCCAGAACGCTCGAGAGGAACGTTTCCATTATAATACACAAGGCCTCCTAGTGCGAGCAACGAAACGTGGTCGATTCGACGTTAAATACTATTATGACCATCTCAACCGGTTAACCACTCGTAAAGACAACTTTGGAAATGTTACTCAATTCTTCTATAACAACCAAGATCGACCACATGAAGTCAGCCAAATCTACTCACCGCGTGATGGCAAATTAATGTCACTGGTTTATGATGATAGGGGTCATTTGATTTATGCACAAGTATATCGACATAAATACTATGTCGCTACTGATCAGTGCGGTACACCAATTATGATATTTAACCAGTATGGGGAGGGCATTAGGGAAATAATGCGGTCGCCATATGGACATATTGTGTATGACTCAAATCCATATTTGTATCTTCCAATTGATTTTTGTGGTGGAATTTTAGATCAGGTACGTTTAATAATTAAATCAACAACGGAAAACAAATTTATTTAATCATTCTAATGTTTTTTCAGGTAACGTCACTTGTGCATATGCCAAATGGAAAAGTTTATGATCCATTAATTGGACAGTGGATGTCGCCAAATTGGAAGGATGTCGCTGAACGCATCGAAACACCCATCAAATTGCATTTGTATCGTTTCAATGGCAATGATCCGATTAATATTCAATATAATCGAAATCCACCACAAGACCATAAGCGCTGGTTGGAGTTGATGGAATTCAATATTAAAAATTTAGTGCCACAACTTGATCCAAACCTTTATCAAACTGCATCACTGTGGGGTAAACGTATGGACTTGCCTTCTATTCCTCCACAAAATCGTCCTTTGGACACCAAAACAACTATTGCTGTTGAATCTGGCTTTATGGCACATTTAGGTTTAAGGAGGATGAGGAACATTGATGATTTGTCTTCACCGCCGAAATCTGAGTTGAAGTCCGACGTCATGAAAGTTGGTCCATCAAGAATTGGATCTGCTGCAGATCCACCATTTGGCAAAGGAATAATTGTATCTAGAACAAGTCAAGGACAAGCTATAATCTCAAGTGTTCCAGCTGCTAATGCTATTTACCGTGATGTCTACACTTCCGTATTCAATCGTTCGAATCTACTTCCATTCACATTTGTCGTGCACAATTCACAACAGGACGCATTCTTCTTTGTCAAGGAGGACGCTTGGCGATCGAGCGAAGATCGTCAACAATTAAAACGATTACAGGGACAAGTTAACACAACCTTCCATCAAATTGCTCGCGAAAATGGTAGCGGCAACAATTACGAGGATGTTAAAATCCACGGTTCCCATGCCGTTATCAATTTACGTTATGGTACCACCGTTGAAAAGGAGGAGCAACGTCTAATGCATCACGCCAAACTGACGGCAGTTCGAAAGGCTTGGCACAAAGAAAAGGACACTCTACGTGCCGGCCTTATAACATCAATGGACTGGTCACAAACAGAAATTGATGACATACTTAAGCAGGGTTACGCTAATTTATATGAAGGCGAATACATTCATGATGTTAACAAATATCCTGAATTAGCTGAAGATCCGTACAACATACGTTTCATTAAAAAGAAAACAAATCAAATAAGACGACGAAGAAAACGACAATTACAATTAAATATTAATGCCATTAATAAAAAATGTTATTTTAATCTAAATAATAAATGTTAGCCATTAATCTAACAAGCCCAGAATAAACAAGGAAACATGAAGTAAAAAGAAAAAACCAAAACCAAAAAAAAAGAAATATTATAAAAAGAGGAGAGATGTAAAACAAACAATGATATTTTTAAATTAAATTAAATTTAAATGAAATATTCATAAAGTAAATTAAAACATAAAACAAAAAATAAAAAAAAATAAAAATTTATAATTAATTATTAATCGTTAAGGTGATTCGAGCTTTTGAGACTGGCGTATTAAAAAAAAAAAAAATAAATAAATAAAATAATAATAATAATAAAAATAAATAATTAAAAAAAAAATTAATTTCATCCAGAACCAATTAATAATTTAATTAATTAATCAAAAAAAAAAGAAAAAAATAATAAAGAAGAAAAAAAAAAAAACTAATTAATGTTTAAAAATAATAATAATAATATAAATGTATAGTGTAATTATATTTTATTTATTTAATTATAGTATAAAGAAGAATTAAAAAATAATAATATTACGAATCAATGCTAATTAAAAAAATGAAAATTAATTAATTAACAAAAAAAAAAGGAAAAATACCAAAAAAAAAAAAAAAAAAAACATTGAAAATTGTGTCGTGTTGTTTGCATGAAAAATGACATTTAATAAAAATTGATAAAGGCGAAAATAGGATTTTAGGCAAGGATAATAATGATTAACGTTATGTGCGATTGCTGTGAATTTGTAATTATTTAAAATTAAAGGAGAAATTTTGGTATGTTAATTAAGGAATTTTTCATGAAGTTTAGGAGTTAAATTGGTTGACAATTTTTCTGGTAATTTTTTTTTTTTTTTTTTGTTTTAATTATTTTTATTGGAAAGAAGAATATTTTATTCACTTTACACAATTTTATTATTCACCTGTGTGTAATTAATTATTATTGTCAAAAGTGTCATACATTTTTTAATTAAAAATAAAATTAAAGAATCTAAAAATCTAAAGAGAGTTTGCAAACCATCCGGGTAGCAAAAGTAAAAATTATTAAAAAATAAAAAACGTTTAATTAAGCAAAAATAAATAAATTAATAATAATAATAATTAAAAAAAAAATAAGGAAACGGACAGGAAAAACAGTATTTTAAATTAATTAATAAAAATAATAAATAATTAAAAATATATCTGTAAAAATAAAAACTAATTATTAATAATGAATGGCATTAATCGCCCCCACCTAGTTAAAAAAACAAGCCTCTCAAAAAAAAAAAAAAAAAGCAAGCAGAAAAAAAATTTCTCTAACATTATTTAATTAAATTCAATTAAATAAATAACACACAAAGCATAAATGAATAGAAAAAGTTCAATAAAATAATAAATAAAAAAATTTAAAACATTTTAAAACCTCCCATAAATTTCCCCACACAAAATAAGAGAAAAGAATTAAAATAAAAAAAAATAAATAAAAGCCCATTTTTATTGTATTGAATGTAAATAAATAATAAATTTTAATGTTTTTTATTTATTTAATTAATTAATTAATTGTTTATTGGTTATTGTTTTTTTTATTTTTTTTTTTTATAAATATATAGATGATGAACATTAAAAACTAATTAATTAATAATATTTGTAAAACCAATTAACTGTTAAAAGTAAAAAAATACAAAAACATTATATGTTTTATTGTCAGCAAAAAACAATTAATTAATCAATTATGATAAGATTAAAATGATTAAAAGAAGAAAAAAAAAAGAATACATTTTTAAAGCAAAAAAAAGCTAAAGGTTTAACACTTCACTAACTCTCTCTCTCTTTAAAGCTTTTTGTTTTTTCTTTTCTTTTTAAAATTAAAAACGTGAAAATAAATAATAATAATTAAATGTTTTAATTAAATTAACTAAAATTAACTAACTAACATGTCTAAATTAAAAAAATCATTTCATGAAAAATAATATAAAAAAAAAAAATCGTGTCTAATAATGTGAAACGTGTTTCAGAAACATGTTTCATATATGTGTCATAGTGTTTTTTATTGTTTCTTTTCCGTTTCATTTATTATTTTTGCCATAATTTTTTTTGTATTCATTAAAAAAAAAAGAAGAAAAACGCGCATTTATTAAATTTTCTTATTTAAAAAATAATAATAATGAAAATGACCCATAAATTAATTAAATAATCAAATAAATAAATAAATTGTTGTAATTTCTCCTTAATTAAATTAAATAGAAAGAAAAAAAAGATGATGAGGATAATGAAAAACAATCAAAATTTGAGTCCATTTAAGTCCGAATTCATTATAAAAATAAAAAAAAAAAAAAAAAAAAAAACTAATTTTGATTGTTTTCCTTGCGAAAATTAATTAAAAATAAAACTAAAAAGAAAAATCTTCTCTAAAACAACATTTAAAAAATAAAATTTATTTTACATAAAAATTACTAAGAACAAGAAAATAAAATTAATTAAAAATAATTTTAAAAAAATTTGTTGCCAAAAATTAATTAAAAGATGAAAATAAAAAATAAAAAACTGTTTTTAAAATTAGGAAAGCGGCCAATTGTGCGTTACGTATATAAAACATAAACAAAAAAAAAAAAAAAAACCGAAACAAACATAAAAATCTTTTTAAAATAATTAATTAAAGAAAAACAAAATTGTTTTCTTTTTTTTTTTTATTAATTATTTTAATTAAATTAAAATGAAAGTACCGCAGTCTGTCTGTTTGAAAACGGTGCAACCGTTTAGCGATTATTTTTCCCTTTTTTTTTTAATTTTTGTTTTAATCAAAGCTTTTTGATATAGGAAATTTCATTTTAAATTCTTCTATCGTGGTGCTGTGTATTCAGTAGATAATAATTCAGAATAACCGATCTACGCATACAAAACCGTAGCACAAAATCATGTGAAATTCCCCATTAATATAAACATTTCACGGTTTAATTATACCGTAAACAGTAACCAATAATTTTGAATTTTCTTTCACATTTACAAAACGGTTTTTAATAACAAATTACAATGCGATTAACGCGTATAGAAACGGTTAAATAAAATTAAGATGAAAAATAATCGCTAACTTTAGGGTATCGAATAAATTAAATTAAATTAATAATAATAATTCAATGTAAATAATTAATAATATTTAAGGAAATAATAAATAAATAAATAAATATTATATTATAAATGTAAAAAAAAAAAAAAAATAAAACTGCATTAAAAAAGAAAAATGAAATTTAATCAATATTATGTTTAAACAAATAAATAAAGAGGTGAAAAATGAAAGGAAAGAAAGGAAAAATTATAAAAATAAAAATAAAAATAGAAATGATATTAATTTATACTACCAATTATATATATTTAATTATAAAAATGAGGAAAAACAAAGAAAAATTATTAAAAAATAAAAAATAATAAATGAAAAATGCTGTGTAAAAAAAAAAAAAAATGAAAATTAAAAAAAAAAAAAAAAAAATTTGTGTTTTCTTAGAACATTACCCGAGATTCAATCCTATTAGTATTATTCTTATTCTAAAGAAACTGCAAGAAAATTACTTATTATAGGTATAAAAAAAAGTAGATAACAAATTATTCTACCAAAAAAAAAAAAAACATTACTAAATCCATTCCTCTTTATAAACTTACCATCAGGATAGATAAATAAATCTTTTATCTACTATAAAAATAAGATTACATATCTGTTATCCATGATACTAATTATTTTATATTAGTTTCATATCTGTTATCAACAATCGTATACACAAACCACAAAATTATAGTTATAAAAATTATCTCTCCCTATCAACTCGACTATAACTAACATTAAACATGGCGTTTATTTATTTGTAAAAAAAAATAATTCTTATTTATATCATTTTTACCGCTCATTTCCACCCCAACAGTATTTCTTATTAAGAACATATTTGATTAATCGTCTGTAATTAAAGAATAATTAATTATTAATAATAAAAAAACAATGGTAAATATATAATAAAAATAGAATAATTAATATAAGTAACGCAATGTTTATTTTTTAAGGATACCGAACTACATCTAATGAATAATAAAAATATTCGAATTGATGACAGTTGTGACATTAATTTAGTAAAAACCCAAGAAAGTAATTTATTAACAACAACAACAAATGGGGAAACAAGAGTTCACGATGAACGTCAGTATCTTGATTTGATAAATAATATAATTACAAAGGGGATTAAAAAAGGTGATCGTACTGGTGTTGGCACTATGTCTTTGTTTGGCGCACAAATGCGTTTTAATTTACGTGACAGCGTTTTTCCACTATTGACTACAAAACGAGTCTTTTGGCGTGCTGTTGTCGAGGAACTTTTGTGGTTCATCCAAGGAAACACCAATGCTAAAGATTTACAAGATAAAAACGTTCACATATGGGATGGAAATAGTACACGAGAGTTTTTAGACTCTGCCGGATTTCACGATCGTGCGGAAGGTAGGATCAAATTTATTGTCAAGCCACAGTTGTGTGAAATAATGTTAATGCGTTTTCAGGAGACTTAGGTCCAGTTTATGGTTTTCAATGGCGACACTATGGTGCCGAATATAAATCTTGCAACGATGATTATACTGGGCAAGGTTACGATCAGTTGCAAGATGTTATCGATAAAATAAAGAATAAACCAAATGATCGTCGTATTATTATGTCTGCTTGGAATCCAATTGATGTACCCAAAATGGCGCTACCGCCGTGTCACTGTTTTGTACAATATTATGTCGCCAACAACGAACTATCTTGTCAATTATATCAACGTTCCGCTGACATGGGATTAGGAGTTCCATTCAACATTGCAAGTTATTCGTTACTTACTTACATGATCGCTCACGTCACTGGATTAAAGGTAAATCAAAGATGACGCAGATTCAGTGATGATTTTAATACTAATTCTTGTTTTGTTTATTTTACGATTTATAAGCTAGGTGATTTCATCCATACATTAGGCGATGCCCATGTATATCTCACCCATGTTGAACCGTTGCAAGAGCAGCTACAACGAGAGCCAAGGCCATTCCCACAGATCTGTATTAAAAGAAACGTGAGTAACATTGAAGATTTTCGTTTTGAAGATTTCGAATTAATTAATTATAATCCATACCCAAAAATTAATATGGAAATGGCTGTATAACGTCCATTATCTTTTTTTATTTTTTCGTCAAGTAATTTGTGTTAGTTTATTAATAATAACATGTAATGTAATAAATAAAAAATAATTATGCTATGAGCGTTCACAATGAGAAAGTTTTTATTTAGTTAATCCTCCAAGAATGTGGATCTATGAATTATCAATAAAATTATGGAAAACTTGTAGTTATATCGCATCTGTCAAAATTTAAATTAAAAACGCCAAATTCTATGCAAAATATTTATATTGGCAATATGAATAATTTTTTACAGTCGTATATGGGCTCCTGGTATAGTTTTTACAAAAATGTCTTATTTTGGAAAGTAAAAAAAAAACGCAATAACAATTTCAAGCTGACTTGACCTTTTTTAAACGTTTGCACTTCTGGAAGCTTGTTTCAGTAAATTCAGATTAGACCGAATTAAAAAAAAAAAAAAATAATGTATGCTATGAAAATTGCATAAATTTCGGTGTATTTATTTATTCTTGTTTACGTTTAGACATCACGGAATATTTTTACGGTTTCTGTGTCCAGAAATAAATGATCTGTGAAGGAATTCAATAATAGTAATGATAACACTTACTGATTCCCAAAAGCCAATACAGGAAATACATTTTTTTTAAACAAAATTATCGATATTTGTCATAGAAACCTTCCAAATAGTATTTGCATAATTTTGATGTTTATGAATGCGATCCTCTAGGTTAAACTTTTGGTGTGCTCCCTATATTAGGATTAGGAACAAAGATATCTATAAAAAAGCTTAATATTAAAATAACAATTAGAGTTCTCAATGTATTAGTTTTTTGTATCGAAATAAGCTAAAAAGATTGGCCACGTATTCACGATTCACGATTCAAATTGATTAATCCTCCTAATTAAAAAATATAATAAACCAGCACCAGTCACAAGGCTAAAGCACTACCAACCATGAATGAATAAAAGCAAACGATTCCAAAATTAATTCTCTATCAAAGGCTTAGTTAAGGAAATTGTGAATAATCCACATAATAATTCCTGATAGAATTCCTAGTAAATATTTTTAAAAAATTAGAAAGAACGTTATTACTAGGTAACTTTCTCAGGTAACTTTTGAAATCAATGTCTTTCAATTTAGTTAAAGAAATTATGAATAATCCACAATTCTGTATGATTCCTGATAGTTTCATAAACTTAGAAATGAAGTAGATTCAGTATCTGGCTGGAATAATAAAAAATTTCGTTTAATTTCTAGAAAGGACTACGGTAACATTCTCAGGATTAAAATATAAAACACAGGATAAACGAATTTAATTTTTAAATGGCATTTTATTATTAAAACATTACGCCGCCCTTTACTGTTTTTTTTTTTTTATTTTTTTCTTTATCATTATTATTATTTTATTATTTTTTTTTACTTTAATTAATTAATTAAAAACTTTTCTTACATTTCTCTTCTTTTCTTTTTCTTTTGCCTTTCCTTCTCATTCGCATTTCTTTTCATTAGTTTAGTTTTCATTTAGTGTTTTTTATTTATTAACCAAAGCTGTTTCTTTTTATTTCTATTTTCATTTATTTTAATTAATTAATTAATTTGCTATGTTTTAATAAACCAAAAAAAAAAATGAAGAAAATGTGGGTGTTTGTTATGTGAATTTTTCTTCTTCATTACTTTATTCCAATATATAAGTTTATATAATTTTTGTTGTGATTTAGAAAAGAATCTAATGAATTTTCTTTATCATTTTTATAACAATTATTAAATAGAATTTTTTTTTATTAATTTAATTAATTAATTAATTTAATTTAAAAAAAAAACAACTAAATATTAATCAATTATTAAATATTAATTTGTTTCATTTATAATTTATTAATTTTTTTGGTTTTTTTAACAAAGTAACCCAATATACATTAATAATTAATTAATTAACTAATTCTATTTATTCACTTAAATTAAATATTCGTTAATTAAAAATTGTTTTTTTTTTTTTTTGTTATTTTTTAATTTGCTTGTTTAATTTAAAAAAAAAAAAACAAGGATTAAAATGGATAAAATTTAGTTTAATTAATGAGAAATAATAAATATTCCTTTAAAAATTTCTTAATTAATTATTAAGGAATATTATAAAAAATTGTAAATGTAAAAACGTTAAAAATTGTGATAAATAGCTGCGATCATGAATTTGGATTTACAATAGTACATAATTTTCCAAGCCCTAACCTTGTTAGAAAGCTTTATCGGATTAAACTTTAAACTGTTGGAAATTAATTAAACAGCATACAACATAATTCGTGTTTATCATCAGATTACAAACAAAAATTTATTTAATTTCGTTGCTTTAAACGAAATAGTTTCATCTGAATTAACCGGATTGAGGTTCACGGTTGTTGTTTTTCTTTTATTATTAACCACCTCAGCTATTTAACACAAGTCGTTCAAAGATTAAACGTTTTTATAGAGGAATTATAAGTGGTGTTAAATAAAAAACAAACAATTAAATATTATCCATTGCTGTATAAATAATTAATTAAAATTATAAAATTACAAAAAAAGAAAAAACAGCTAAACGATCATCATTTTCTTCTATTTCATTCATGTATTAAATTAATATTAATTTTTTTTTAAATTAATTAATTATTTAATATTTGTTTACTACATACTTTATTAATTAATTTATTATAATTATTATTATTTATTATTTTATTTTTTATTAGGCATTTAAACAATTTTGTCTAAATTAAATATTTTTAATATTGAAAAAATTGTTGTTTTTTTTTTCATTTAATTGTTTTGAATTATTTTGTTAATTTATTAATTAATTAATTAATTAATTAGTAATTTATTGTTGTTTATCATATTTAATTACTAAAATAATTATTAAACTACATTTTGAAAAAAAAAATTTTTTTTTTTCGTTTAATTAAATATTTAATTTATTAAACGCTATGCTGACTAGATGTTTGATTTTTATTTATTTTTTTTAATTAATTTAATTATTTTTAATTAATTAATTAATTAATGAAACATACGGTGTTATTGTGGTATTAATATTTATTTTAATTTTTTATTTATTAATTATTAGGAAAGGCAAATTAGTTACCTGAATTAGCAAATTTCCTTATTATAAAATTAATTTTATTAATTAAATTACTTGCTGTGGCTAGAGTTTTTCCTTTTTTTTTTTTTTTGTTTTGTTTTGTTTAACACCGACAATATGTTTTAATTAAAGTCGATGTGGTTTACCCCGTTACTTTAGCTAGGCTACGTACTAAAGCAGTTTTAATTTTGGGAATGTTTTATTTAATTTATTTAATTTTTATTTTTTTGGTAACATTTATTATTTTTTAACATTTAATTTAATTATTAAATACAAATATATGTATAACAATTATTAATTAATTAATAAAACAACCATAAAATGTTTATAAAATAGAAGAACAAAAAATTACAAAAATCCTCCTTGAATGATGTTTTTTTTTATTAATTAGTTAGTTTTTGTTCTAGTTGTTAATTAATTAGATAAAAAAAAAAAGTTATATTAATTAATTAAATCGTATATTTTAATAATTCTTTTAAAGAATGTTTCTTTTATTTATTTATTTATTTATTTAATGAACATATTGGTCATACGTTTGTTTGTAGGTACCTTGTACATAGAATTTTTTTATAAATTTTTCAATATATTTTTCTAATTAAATTTAATTTTTAATTTTAAATTACGATCAAGATTTTATTTATTAATTAATTATTTAATAAAAGATTTTTTTATTTTTTTTTTTTGTTTAATTTTCTTACATTCAAATATGAATAAATACGAAGCTTAAAACTGTTTTGTTTTTTAATTTATTTACTGGACAGCTTATTAATTAATTAATTTAATAATTAATTAACAAATATCTTGCAAAGAAAAATTAACAAAAAAGAAAAAAAATATATGAAAGAGAGTTCAAAAGATTATAGTTAAATTACGATTTATTTATTTTTATAATTTTGTTTACCTGAAGCGAGCTTTACATAATTAATTAAGCACATTACATGTATATATTTAAACGAAATGAAATAAAAAAAAAATTATTATGCTTAGCTGATGAGACGGTCGTGGTTTTTATTTTTTTTGTAAATTAATATTTAGTGCAAAATGGCCGTTTAATTAATTAAAATAATTAATTAATTAATTAATTGTTTTTCTTCTATTTTTTTTTTTTTTTGTACTTAAAAGCTTGTGACACTTTTTTTTTTGTTTTTGTTTTTTAATCGTGAAAGCAAATTATAAATAAATTTTATGTTAAACACAAAAAAAAAAAAAAAAAAAAAAAATTTAAATAAAATTCCTGTCTGCATTTTAGTTTAAATTTATGGACGGGCGCCATTTAATTTTCAAAAAATGTGAAATTTTCTAGATAAATTTAATTGAATGCTGGGGGTTTTCTCCTGTGTGTTTTTTTTTCTTTTCTTTTTATTTATGAAAGAGAAAACAGATTTATGTAGCAAAATATATGATTTTATTTTATATATTATTAAAGACGGATGTTTAATGGATTTTTTTATTTATTTAATATTATTTTGTAAATGATTGATTTAAATTTAAGTAAGTAATTTTGCTGTAAAAATTGTTTACAATTGAAGAAGAAAAATTTATAATGACTGGCGATTTATTGCATATTGTTTTAATTTTTAACTAGTGGTGACTTTACCGTCAAAGTGTGCTACGAACCCGAGCTTTTAAAAGGGGCACAAAAAAAAATTGCTTCTAAAACTAACAATTTCATGACTGTTTGTTGTATTTTGCATTTTGTATACAAAGGCTAGGTACCCTAGGTAATAATAATAAAAAAAATTTTTTTAAGTCACCACGAGTATTGAAATCTGATTTAAATGTTTTTTTTTTAATCCTTTTTATCCTTTAAAAAATGTTTTTTTTATTTAATTTTTACTTTATTAAACGTATTATTATTATAATTTTTTTTTTTTTAATTAATTATTATTTGCATGTAGTAGTAAATGTGTAAAATATGACGGTTAAGTATTGAATTTTATTTATATATTTATTTATCGAAATTTCTATATTTTGTGCATAGAAGAATTATTTTTAATTAAATCAAGTTTTTAAATAAATAAATAAAAAAAAAAAAATAATTAAATGAATTAAAATTCTATCTAGCTTTTATGAATTATTTTGTTTACTTTACTCTTTGTTTTTTTTTTTTTTTTATTAATAAATTCACTGATTTTCTTTATTAAATAATAATATAAATGCTAATTTATCCCATTATTATCATCATTGTTAATTTTTAATTCATTTTAATGTAAAATCTAATTTATTATTAATAATAATATTTTTTTTTTTGGTTTATATTTCGATTAATTAATTAATCATTCTACAATTTTTTTTTTTATTTTATTTAATAATTTCATTAACATGACCTGTATGCGAATCATAATATTTTATTTTTTCTTTGTTTATGATATTCATATTTTTAATTAATTAATTTTTTTCTTTAATTATAATTATTAATTAATAATAATAATAAACAACAGAAACAGCCACATAATTTATAAATTAGACAAATAAATTTATAATTTTTTCTCTTTTTTTAAATATTTATCGTCTTTTGAGTATCTGGTATTTAGCACAAATATAATTTTGTATAATCAATAATTAATTAATTAATTAAGCATGTTTTAAATAAATATATATTGTTTTTAAATATTATTTTTTGACGATAACAAATATTTTAAATAAACTTTCTTTTCATTTTCTTTTTTTGTTTTCTTTCTTTCATTTTATTATTAATAATAAATAAGCTTGATTAAATATAATTTTTTTTGTTTGTTCTTTAATATAAAAGCTTTATAATAAAGGAAATTATTTTGCATAATCAAGGACACAATAATAATAATTTTATTTATATTATAAATAGATTTTTATTTTTGGTTTTACTTTCATTATTTAATTAATAAGTTAATTAGTTATTTTATAAATATATATATATATGTATATATATAAATATAAATATAAATATAAATATAAATATCGAATCACTACCCTGTGATGGTAAAACTGAATGCTAAATTTTCTTTATAATATTGTGTAGGGTTCTTATTTGTTTATTTTAATATAGAAATCCTAAAATATCTTTCTAATAATAATTATAATAATAATAATAATAACTTTGTATATCCCTTAGTACAAATTAATTAATTAAATTAATATAAATAAGTAAATAAAGTAATTAAATAATAATAATAATAATAATAATAAAAAAAAAATGCACATTTCCTTAAATAAAATAACATTCGTTCGTATTATATAATAATAATAATAAATAAATAATTTTAAATAAAAATATATTCCTATTATTCGCATTATACATTTTCTTCGTCTTTCGAATTGTTACCACCCCAGAAACGATCGAAACGATTACGTGCTTTTTCCAAAACATCCGATGTTGATGGATTTGTACGACTACCAGATGGTGAATTAACATCTGGATCAAATATTGGATCATCTAAACAGCGCAATGTTGATCCAGGCACTGGTTTATCATAACGTATTTCTGGTACAACACCTGTATCAGTATCATCTACACTGGCTACACCTTTTTCAGTATCTGACTCAATACCGGTACTGACTTGTGTTTTAACATCATCAGTTGTTGTTGATGATGTTTCAGCAATAGGACCGGTAATAACGCTTGTATTACTGGAATTATTATCATCATCTAAGTCTCGTTTGGCATCATGATGCTCCGATTTCCAAGCTAAAAACGAATACAAGAAAAAATGATAATAAATAAATCAAAAACGAGGATAAAAAAATGCTTTACCATCCATTTTGCCTTGTTCGGCTAATTCAGGAGGAGCAGATTGTGGTGCAGGTGGCGGTTTATCAACAGGTGTTGATGCCTTAAATTCACTTTGGGGGCGAATTACTGGTTCACCTATAAAAACACCAACAAAAATGTTCAAATATTTTTCATTGCCAACAACAAAAAAAAAACTCAATCTCTCACCTCCATCACGAACATTTTGTGTGACTGTAAATGTTTTTCCCGTATCCAATGGTACCGTCCAATTAACCGGATCTGGTGAACGCATCAAAATTTGCTCTGGTGATTTAACGCGTGTTGGCTCCGGTGGTGACTTAACAATATGTTCAGTTATCTCTTGTACCGGTAATGGGCTGGCACTTGCCACAGACTCAACACCATCTTTTTCATCCTCTTCAGCTAAAACAGAATCATTCAAACGGATAACTTTTTTTTTTATTTCATTTATTTATTTATCAAATACTTTACAACTACAAAAAAAAAAAAAAAAAAAAAATAGGTAAAAAAAAAATTAAAATGTAACAAAAATTATAAAACAGAAAAATTAAAATGAAAAAATAAATAAAATTTTCTTATTTTCTTCTCTAGTTTTCAGTTTAAAGTTTTTTTTATTTATTATTTTAATCAAATAAAGTGAAAGAAAAGAAAAGAAATAAAAGAAAGAAAAACATTTTTCTACAGCGAAAAAATAAAGAAAAATTTATTTTTAATGAATTAAATAATAAAAATGAAGAGAAAAACGAAAAAAAAATTTTATTTTTCTGTTTTGTTACATTTTCATGTTTGAATAATAAAATGAAAAAGAAAAACTCTAATAAAATGTGTGTTTATGATATAAATATTATTTAGTTTAATTAACATGACACAGAATAAAAGATAAAACAAAAACAAATATATATAATTCCCATTAAAGCATTAAACATTGAAGAAAATATAAAAAAAAAATATTATTACATAACAGAAAATTTAATAATTTAATTTTAATTAAACATAGCTAAAGAAAAAACCGAAAAAAAAAAATCTCTTTAATAGAAAATACATATATTTACACAATCATGCAGCACAAAAGATATACAAGATAGAGAAATAATTTCAGTTAAGAACAAAAGCGATTTATTTCTCCTTATTAATTTATTTTTAATTGCATTTATAATGTTTTGTTGTTTTGTGTTATTTATGTTGATTTGCTATTATTAATAAATAAATAAACATTTAGACAGGGAGGGTTAGTCATAGTTATGTCTACTTTAGTACTTAAACCAAGGGTTATACAGTCACACCTTTAGTTACGGCCAGCTTTATAATATTTTGTGAATTTAATACAAGATACAAATGTTGTTGTGGTTGTTGACTGTATTTGTTAAAAAAAAACTCTTTAATTAACAAAAAATTTGATTGTGAATTTAATTAAAACCCGAATGCGGTAATGCATTCATTTAAAATAATAAAATAACAGAAATAGATTTTATTTAAAAGTTCTGATTAACGTTCAAGAAAAAAAAAGTAACTAATGTTTATTAATTAATAGATAATAAAATAACAGAAAAAGAAGAAAAGAAAAAATGTACACAAATCAATCAAACAGTTAGCTGAAAGGTAAAAGAAAATTTAATTAAACATTACACGGAGAGAATTTTTGGTTTCTATGCCAAACAATTTCGTTTTCTTGAGAAAAAAAACAGAAATAATTTCTCGATTTAAATTTATTTTATTGGTATTTACTTTTTATTTCTTAGTTTAAGATTTTTTTTTTTTCAATAAAATAAGAAATATTTCTCTTGTAACTAGAATCATGCAAAAATTTCTTGTTTCAATTTATAATTTCGTTGGATAATTCTTTCCGTGTAACTATGGTGTTTTTTAGTTATATAAAATTTACACAAAGCTTTCATCTATATTGAAGAAATAAAAAAAAAAAAAAAAAATACAATAAAATCGAATTATAACATTTTTTTTATTAATTAGAATTTAACGGTCATCCACTGTAAAGACAATAAAATTTTAAGTTTTCCAACCCTTTCATTTAAATGATTATTATTATTATTATACAGCGCGAAGTAGATATTAACCCTTAATCCCAAAACGTTATAATCGAAATTTTACTGTACGTAAATAAAAACTTTATTTAGTGTATATGTGTATATAGGTGTGTATTTTTACCTGCATAAAAAAAATAAAAACATAAATACATAAATACATTACAACATCAATTAAAAAAAAAAAAAACATAAATATGAACAACAAAAATAACAACATCTAAATAGACGGACATAATATGGAAATTATTATTTTTGGCTTTTTTTTTTTTTGTTATAAAAATACAGCGATTATTATTGCAGCGATTATTACTTTGCGATTATTATTATTATTAATTAATAAATAAATTAATTAATTATATTCGTTCAATAGAAAAAAAAAAAAAAAAAAAAAAAAAAAATTATTTTTTACTTACTTTCCGCAGTTTTTTTATCCACATCATGAAGATTTGTTATTATTTTTGGCTCATTTTTATTCTTTATATTTATTATTGTTGTTAATTCATTCAATGGCTCTACATTATTAATTTTTATATTATTATTATTATTTATATTAATTATATTATTACCATTCATAATTGTTGATTTTGGTCTCTGTTGTTGTTTTGTTGCTTGTAATTTATTTGTTTTACGTAAATTAGGAACATTTAAATTATTTGATGATGAATTATAATCAATTGTTTGTGAATTATTTTGATTTTGATGATTACTGATGGGTACTGAATGTGCTCTACCACTAGAAGGGGGCAGAGAGCTACTTTTAGTACGGGAACGGACTGTTGTGGATAGGGTAGCTAGAAAAATAGTATACATAACAAATTTTTTTTTTCTTCTTTCTTTTTTTCTTACTTTTTTTTTTTTTTTTGTTTTTGTGTAAAATTAAAATAGACAAATCAAAACAAAAATTCTCAATTTTTTTTTTTTTTTTCGTTTTTAATTAATAAAATCTATCTCATTACTACAAATAATAAAAATAAAAAAATCACGTTGTTCAACAATTAAGACAAAATAGGGGTGATTGTTATGTATCTGCAAAGATTACATCGCGTTAACAAAACATTAATCAAATATATGGACACCTCGCTGAATTAATTTAATTAATTATCGTGGGTGTAATTATATTCTTTGTATGGTACCACGGATTAAAAAATTAAATTTTCAAGCTTAGCCATTTTACACGTGTTAAGCGAGGGTTTATTAAATGCGTCCAACTATTTTGTCTTAATTTTTTTTTTTTTTTTGTTTAACAACAATTTTTAAATTTTAATTTTATAAATAATAATAAAAAGGATCTTTAAGGAGCGTTATTTATAAATTAAGGCAAAACAAAAAAAAAATAAAATAAATTATAGAAGAAAAAATCAATAAAATAATAATTAAAAAAAAAATAATAACAAAGAAAAAAGAATTAATTACTGAGGAAAACATCAATTATTTTGTTGAAATTTTATTGATCGTAATTAACTGAATCGTTTAAAAGTTTAATTTAATTAAAAATAAATGATGAAGGATTTTATGTGATTTTTTAAAAAAATGTTATTTGATGTTTTGTCCATTTTTATAAAAACATTTCTAAATGAATTAAAAATTGATTAATTATAGTAAAACAATTAATATAAACATAGAGAAAATGATCCTATTCTAAAAATTATTTGCATATTAATTAATTAATATAATTTTCGGTATTTGTTTTTTGTGTTTGTTTCAAGTTAATTTTTTTTTTTTTTCGGTTTTTAATACGATAATTTCCATGCTCTGATCATGCCAGAGGTTGTTAAAAATATGTATAATTATATATAAAATATGTAATATATATATACATAACAAATGCGACAATTTATTATTAATATTACTACAGAATTTCTTAACATTTAATTTAATTAAATTAATCTATCTAAATAAAAATATAAATTAAAAAATAAAACGTTCAACGATGATTAATTAATTAAAGTATATCTTATGTAACATTGTTCTAAATTGTATAAATATAAGTATAATTAGTATTAAGAAAATAGAAAAATAATAATTAAAATTAACGAAAAAACGAAAAAAATATTGCGCAAATAATTTGTGTTATTATTGAGAAAAGAAAAATAATTTTTTTTTTTTAGTTCATTAAGTTTATGGAGTTAAATCGAATATAAAAAAAAAAATCAAATTAAACGAAAGAAAAATTAATTAAAAAATAAAAATGATAGAAAATATGAGAGAAAATGGAATTAAATTAAAAAAAAGAAACTAAAAAGGTATCTAGCCTGATCAATTAATAATTAAATTTTCAATGTACATACTTGGTCTTGGTCGACGTTCACCCACAGTTGGTGTTGATATCGGTGTTTTATTTTTGTGCGGCTTAGCTGCTGGTGTAGCAGTGGCAGTTGTACCTGTTGTTGCGGTTGATGTTGCTGCAGCTGCTGTAGGTGTCCCAACATTACCAGAACGTATTTGACGTTTTGGTGACCCACCTGTTTCCGTCGGTCCAACCGATTGTGATCGAGCTTTATTATTTTATTAAAAAAAAAAAAAGTACGAAAAAATAACGAAATTAAATTTAAAAATTAAAAAATCTTTTTTTTTCTAATGCCAATAGCATGGCAGCGGAGGCGGCTAACCTTTGCTCAATTTTTTCGGACTACTCTTTTGTGGGCTACCTTTTTGTGGACTTCCATGCCGAGAGACAATACTTTTCTTTGGACTACTACGTTGTGGACTTTGATTTTCATCATCCTTAGCTTTTGGTATTGTTGGCATTAATTTCTCACGTGTTGGCGACGGTAACAGTGCTCCTTCCTCAACATCTGCATGAATAAAATAATACATTCAATCATAATCCATTATTAAACAAAAAAAAAACATCAAAATAATATTTACCAGGTCCAGTTGTTCTTTCTAAATGATGACGAACAGTGTCTCTACGCGTTTTACCAATTCCATCAATCATCATCTTATTATCAACTGGTTGTGCCTGTCCAGGTATACGTGCTCGTGCTGAAACAGCCTTGGTTGGTGAACTTTTTTTATTGTTCTCCTTTTCCTTTTCTTCCTTTGTTATTGGTCTGTGTTATGTAACAAGATTAATTATTTATTAATTATATAATTAATTGGGAAAATTATTTACGAACCGTTGAACAGACGATGCCAATGACAATGCTGATAAAGAGCTGCGTCGCGATACTTGCTCCCATAGATCTTTTTGTTTTTTATACAACTCTGGATCAATTTCAGTACCCCAACCACGACACTATAATTAAATAAATTCTTGTTATTATTCCACTTTAATCACTTCTTTAAATATATTTTTACCTTATATTCGCCAGCCTTTTTTCTTAGTTCGATTACATCTTTGTACCAAGTGTCACCGTGCGCACCATAACTATTAGTCATCTTATTATCATTTCTACTTTGTGTATCTATATGATTAAGGTGTTGTGGTTGTGGATGATTTTGTTGTGTCTGCTTTGGATCAGCACTAAAACCATACTTTTCTTTATTACTTGTATGCTGCGACGAAAATACTCTTGCATTTGTTTGCTTCTTTTCAATCGGTGGCCTATGATCACGTCTTTTTTTATTTATTTGAATACAAATTAATTTATTAATTATTTATACAAAATATCTAGTAAAAAAAACTCATACTTTTCCTCAACATCGTTCACCAGAGGCTCTAATTCATGAACGGCAGCTATAATTATTTAACAAAATCCAAAAAATAACGAAGAAAAAAAAAAAAAAATTAAACAAAATTAACCTCAGATAAATAATTAAAGTAAAATTAATAATTAATAAAATACTGAGCACAAATAAAACAAATTTAATTAAAATTAAAAAAAAAAAAAATTATTAAAAAAACAGAAGGAAATCAATTAAAAATCTTGTAAAGCAATCGGACAATTATTTTTTTTCTTCTCTTTTTTTTTTTTTAATAATTTTTTAATTGTTTTTTATATTAATTTGTTTTATAATAAAAAAAAAAAAAATTCTTTTGTTCAGAAGGTAAGGTGGGTGTGTGCACAGTTATCATTATCAACAGATTTTATAAAAAAAAAATTATTACATAGAGAAAAATATAGAAATGATATAGAAGCACCAAAGAAGCACTTTACGTTTTTTTTTTTTTTAAATCAATGCATTTTGTTGGGATTTATTGCATTCATTACTTTTCACTTTGAATAATTTTCTTTTTTTCTTTTTTTTTTTGCTGATTATAAACTGTGCTTTAAGAAAGTTTTGCAAATTAATCAACAACAAAAATAAATAAATTTTTAAGCGGCTTTTGTACAGAATTTAGTCTTATTAGCGTTTTAATGGGGTTTTTTTTCTGTTAATTAAATTAATTAATAAAATATAATTATAGCATGTCTCTAATTATGTATTAATCTGTTTTAGTACATAATCAATGTTTTGTTTAAATCAAAAAGTAAGAATGTATCAACAAAAATTAATTTTAAAAAAATATATAAAATAAATAAATCGTAATGATGTAGTAAAAAATAGTTAATTACAAAATACCTGGCATATTAATTTTTATCTTATAATTAAATTAAATAATTATTGGTTAAACATTAAGCTTAATTAGTAAATAAAATAAATCACACTGCTATAATAGGGGGGTAAATAAACAAAAAAACAACCAGTGAAAATGTTAGTTTTTTTCTTTTCTTTTTTTTATGTTTTCTATGCATAACAACGAAATTCAATAAACTAAATAAAAAAAAAAAAAAAAATATTTAATTAAATCAGAATAAAGAGTAAACCAAAATTAATAAATAAATTTAAAAAAAAGAGTCTTTAACCAAATGAAATAGTTAGTTTAAGAAAAAACAAAAAAAAAAATTAAATTAAATTTTATATTTTTGAAAAAATTAAAAAAAAAAATTATTTTTTTTGTCTTTTTTTTTGCCAGCGACATTAGAGTGTCGCACCTTCTTTCTGATTTGTTGTTCGTTTTTTATGAATCGTTGCAGTTGTATTGGACTGCGCTGATTTGATTGCACCCAATGATATTGATTTTCTAGGGGGTTCAATCACATCACCGGCATCCCCTTTAATTGCTCTACGTACATGGGGCCAAACAAATTGCAGACGATATTCTGTGCTCAATTTTGTTATAGTTTTTTTGAAAAGCCCACTAGACTCACCCGCCTATAAATTAAAAAAAAAAAAGAAAAAATTAAATTAAATTAATTATTTAATCAATTAATTAATTAAAAACTTAAAAATATTCTTAAACTTTATACTAAAAAATAAAAACTCTTAAAATTTAGGCGATAACTATAGATAACTATTGTTTCCAAGGTAGTTTTACCCACACAAATTGTTTTATTTTAAAAAAAATTAATTAATTAATAATTAACAAGAAAGAAAAAAAGAAAAGAAAACACGCAATCATTTAATTAACTAATACCTGTCCAATAATTTTGACATTATCCTCCGCGTAGCTGTTATCAATCGGACCATTAGGTACAGTTGGTGCTACAAATCGTCGATTGCCAACCCCGGGAGGACCTTCCGATTTACTACGGCGAGACGGTGTACCACCACGTTCCTCAGACTGTAATTAAAATGAATACATCTTCTCATGCACATTATATAAGACAAAACAAGAAAATGTTTTTTTTTTTTTGTTTTATTAATTTTTTTTTGTTTCTCTCTATATCACCGATTTGTATTTTAATTATTTATTAATCAATTAAAATGTGTGTTTTGTTTTGTTTTTTTTTTGTTGGTTTGTTTATTATTTTTATATAATTTTTTGGAACATAATACAAGATAAGAAATTATTTTTAATTAATTATTTACATTTGATTAAGCATATTTCTGTTTTTTCTAAATTAATTTTAATTAATTAAACAAAACTAAATTGGTAAATTAATAAAAATAAAAATTTATGTAAATAAAAATTAAAAAAATAATAATAATTAAAATTTGTTTACGCTTTGATTTTGGGGGTGGTGGTTTGAAAATAGGGAGTAAAGCTTAGATATTTGTGTTTTTTTATTTTTAAAAAATTATTAAAAGCTATCAAGTATTTTTGAAGTTTATTTTCTATTAAAAAAGAATTTAAAATTTTAATTTTAAATTATTCATTATTAAAAACGAGAATAAATATTAAATCGTTACATGAAAGGTAATAAAATTAAAAAAAAAAAATTAAATTGTATGTAGCGCATGCATAACGTATTCATTTTAATTTTAGTGTAATCTCAAATTGTATTTTTTTTTTTTGTTAATTTAATTAATTAATTAATTAATTAAACAAATTACGTGTTTTTCTCTTACTTATATTTATAATAAAAACATTTTTTGTTTTATTCAATTACTTAAAAAAAAAAAAATTACATAATTATAAAACTTATTTTAAAAGCGTGTTTTAAAGCTTTTAGCTTTGTACATAATTTTTCATTTTTTGCTGAATCAAAAAAAAAAAAATTTATTTACTTAATAATTAAGCTTATTATAATAATATCTTGTTGCAAAAAATTCTTAAACTATATTAAGACAGAAATAAGAATTTATTAGATTAAATTAAATTGAATTAAACTGAAAAAAAAAAAAATAAATAAATAAAACAAAACAAATAATAAGGAAAGAAAGAAATTTTTTGTATGAGTTGAATGTCATCGCAAAGTGCTTTCTGTTGACTTTTCATTTTTATTTCATACAGACAATTTCTTCTTTTCGTTTTTTATTTATTCATTTTTAATCATAATATTTTTATTATAACTATGAAAACCAACCAGAAACGTACAACAACTCAATTTACATTCTTCAGAAGAAGCATTTTCATTATTATTTATTATTTTAATGATTTTTCTTAGCCGCAGCTTAATTTTTTTTTTTTCTGTATATTTTGCGGAAAATATGTACGCAATAAAAGCTTAAACAGTCTATTACACCATCAACGTTATTTTTTATTTAAATAAACATTAACATTTTATAATAACGTTGATTATGTATTGGGATTGGGGTGGGTGGTATTTATTTATACTTTTTAAAATTTCAACACATCACCTGTGTAATGTTGTGTATTTTTTACATTTATTTTAAATTAATGCTTTATTTTGTATATTTTTGCATAATATTTATTAAAATGATTAATGGCATATTTATTTTATAATAAAATTATCTCTTATAATGGTTAAATATATTTTTTTTTTAATTAAAAATCTCTTCAGTCATGTTTAAAAAAAAAAATTATTTTAATAAAAGACACTTGACGATTAAAAAATAAATTAAATTTTTTGTTAAGAAATTAATGTCAAGTAAGGAAATAGATTGACGTAAGCAGAAATTGATTTTCCTTTAAGTCTAGGATTTGCCGGTTTTTGTGATCGTTGTATGTAAAAAACAGTTTTTAATGGAAATATTATAAAAGCATTAAATTGCAAAGAATTATAATATGACACTACACTCAAAATTAATTTCATTTTTCATTCATAGATCATGTAAAAGCATTATTTTAACAGATTACATTACTTATCTACCATAATTTTCTCTATGAATTAAGCATAATTTAATTAAAAGAATATCTCATGTAGGTCACAAAATACAAAATTTATTAAATCGTCGACACTGTTATTACCGCAAACGACAAAAAATGTTGATATAAATAAATACGTAGAAGAAGATGTTAAAGAATGAAAACCGAGTAAAATACATAACTGGGTGGTGGTAAATTGGCTGGTGTGAATAAATAAATAAAAAAGAAAAAACATAAATTTATGTAATCAGAATATTTTTTCTTTTCTTTTTTTTTTTTTCTTTCTTTTTTGTACATTACATTATTGATATTACTGATGGTTTTGATAAACTTGTTATATATATTTTGTTATAGAATATCATTATTCTAATAAATATTGATTAAATGTGTTATTTATAATATATATTTATTACATAGATAAAAAAAACATAATAAAAAATGTGTATGAAAAAAAAAAAACAAAAAACTCTATTTACTGCAATAAAATAAAAACAAACAAAATAAAAAAAAAACTAAAACTAATTATAGTTATGCGCCTATTAATAATATAATTGATTCACAAAAAAAAAAAAATATTACTTCACTTATTTAAGCTTAATTAACCGACATCCTTAATATTTAATAACAGAAGAAAAACCAAAATCATAATCAAAATAATGAATTATTAATCAAACATACCCTTGCACGGCTAGAAATCCCAGCTGCATTATCAGTTCTATCATAGCCAGCTGACGGTTCATCACATGATATAAATTCATGTGTTTTATAAGCCAGTTCAGGGCATTTTTTACGCCTTGGTAATGGTGGCTCATTAGACGTACCTGTTTCGTTTTTTATTCACATTATTATCACGTAACAAAATAAAAACAGAGAATTAAAAAGAATTTTTATAATTATTATTATTATTATTAAAATTAATTATTTATTACATTTATAAATGCTTTCTTTTTCTATTATTAAATAAACAAACTAAAAACTAATTAAATTATTTTAAAAAAAAAAAACAACAAAGAAAAAGTAAAGCGAAACAAAGCATGAAAATTTTCTATGGTGATGATGATTTGTGAATTGAAATTTATTTATTTTTTTTATGATGAAAGCTTTATTATTAAGCTTTTTTTTTGTTTTTTTGTTAAATAGTTTATTAATCCTATGAAATGAATAATCTAGTAAAGCTTTCAGGCATGCGTTCAACTAAAGTTTAAACTCAGTCTAGATTGTAGAGAAGGAAATTTTAAATATTTCAATCACTACATAAATTGTAAAAATTTTTTTTTTTTTTACAATCAAAGTTCCAGTGTTGGTTCACCATTAAGCCAGAAATGAAAAATTTTCTATAATTTTCATTAGTGTTAGCTTTTAAGGTGCTTCAACTCTCGTGAACTTTTGACTGTAATATTTATTTACGATCTAAATCTTTTTTTTTTATTTTTTAAACTAAAACATAATAACCAAATATCCATCTTTATAACGTGCGGCAAAATTTTTATAGAATTTCTTTGCTTTCTTTATGAAAATCTTTAATCATTTTCCATTCCAGTTTTATATATATATTTTATTTTATTTTTTTCATTTAATTTATATGATTTTACATGATTGAATAATAATAAAAATAATAAAAAAAAAAAGAGTTTTTACATAGCACACAGAATATGTGATGGTTTAATATGCAACGATCCAAAGACTCCAGTCGGTTTAAAAATTATTTTGGACATGAAATGAGTTTTTTTTTTTTTTTTCTTTTTAAAAGGAAATTTCTATAAAAAAATAAAAACTTCAATTTTGTTAAGGCTTTATACCGACTGGTATGTTATACATGATTAAAATGAATTTTTTTTTTTTTATCATATTTAATGTAATAACAGCAGATATGTACTGAAAGTATTGCTCATTATATGTGTTCTCTTATGTGATCAAATTTGTTTTTTGTTAAAATTATTCTTTAAATATAATTTTTTTTTTTTAATATGGATAAAGAGCATTACGTTTAGTATCTTAATAAAATAATAAAAATTATAATATAAATAAAACATTAAATTAACATAAAAACTGTTATTATTTATCAGAATCAAATGCAAATAATCATAAAATTTGATGTTTTGTTATAAATATATATAATAATAAAAAAAAAAATGTTATAATGAAAAATTAGCATACAAAAAGTTTAGTATGTAATTATGTTAATAAAATTTATTATTTATTTTTTTATTTTTTTATTAAAACAAATTTCTTAATTCACAATATCACCTTCGACATTATGCTTATCATCCTCCGTAGACTTCGAGAAAAAATGTTCCGTTGAGCTGGCTGTTTGTTTGTTTTTTATTTTTTCTTATTATTATCGATAACACTTATGATTTATATGTTTTATAAGCATAAGACGGTCATAATTATTTGTTTTGTTTTAGACCCACTGTACACAGTGGTTATGTGTTAATATTCTGATTAAAAAATTTTTTTTTTTAGCTGATTGTTTTCTAATTAATTTGTATTTTTGTGTAACGAAAATTATGCTCGTATTACGCTTATAAAAAAAAAACTTAATTTAAAAACGGTTAACTAAAATTAAATAAATTCCTTCAGCATATAAAATAATAATAAAAATTAAAAATTAAATAAATTATCTAAAATAAAATTAAAAAAAAATTCCTATCGTATTGTTAAACCATTAGAAGAAAATAAATAAAAATATAAAGAAAAAATAAACTTTTTAACCTACTGCATGCATATTTGATTTTTTTTTTATTTTTTATTTATTATTTATTAAAAGACATTGATTGCATATTAAAAGCTTAATAATATTTCATGTGACTGTCACAATTTTCTTTTATTCCCATTAAAATCGATTTATATTTTGAATGGGTTTTTGGTAGCGTTGAAAAATAAACATCTGTAACACCGGCAAAGCCTTCAATACTGAATTTATTTATTGTTTTATCCAAAAAAAAAAAAGTTCACAGGTGATAATAAATCGTTTATTTTTTTTTTATTTACACAATTTTGAAAAGAGAAGCAATTTCATGCTACATTGTGCGTCAAATCTATCAAATTACAAAATAACATTTAATTAAAATAAAAAATATATTTTTTTTCGATTACTTTGCACTTGTGTTTGCGTTTTTATTCAATTTTTATTCAGTTTTTTGTTGATTTTGCACGAAACAAAGTATGGAAATTAATTTGCTTATTATTATTGATTTGTTTACTTGTTTCAGCTAGCTCTACCCGTTTTGTTTATTATTAATAATTTATTGAATATTAATTTTGCTGTCGATCATTCGTTTTTTTTTTACTTTTTGTTTATTTTTGTATGTTGGAGAGAAATAAAAATGAAAATGATAACAATTTTTATATGAGTAACATAAAAAATATGTAAATGAGATTACACTCCTTGTTATTTATTTAATATAGTTTTGGTTAATTAATATTTGAAAATATTATTATTAGAAATGAAATAAATAAAACGTACAGTACTGTGCCCTTAAATGTGATTTTTTTAAATTTGAATTAAGGGATCTATAAACGGGAAAAATACCGTGTAATGTTTTTGAACATAAAAGCTCTGAAAGATAGCTTTTAGTTAAGACTATACAGAATACACCTGATTATTATTTGTTTTGCTTAAATTTTTTTTTTTTTTTAATTATTTCATGCGAATAGAAAATAATTTTTAAAATAAAAAACAAAAAAATTATTTATTTTTTTTTTTTAATTAATAATTTTTAACTTAAGTGACAAAAATTAAGAAAAAATTAAATAAAAATTACTAAAAAAACAAAAATTAAAAAAATTAAACAAGAAAAAATTATTTTTTTTTTTTTTTTACCAAATTGATTTGGTATTGGCGGCCGCCTTATAACTTCTGGCCTTGATCCCCCAGTATATTCGTGCCATCGATAAGTACTACGATATTCCGAATGGAGCTGTAATAAATAAAAATTAACATTTATTAATTAAAATGGATTATTTAGAGAACAAAAAAACATAAAACAGTTTCATAGTTACATTTTAGCACGCTATTTAAATAAAAAAAAAAAAAAAAAAATCTTAAAATAGCGAGAGAAACATGCTGATTAATATCTATGTGCGAATTAAAAAAATGAAAAATCAATGTGCATAATAATGTGACGGTCACCATTGATGTTTTATTTACTATTTGCTCTATTTACGTTTTTTTTTTTATTTTATTTTATTTAATAATTAATCACAACGTGATAGTGGAAAGAAATTTATATTTTTTTTCTTAACAGCTTTTAACCAATTAAGTGACTAACATAATTAAATTAAAAATTGTTTAGCAAGCAATGAGTTTCTAAACAAAAAGATTATTTCCTGATTTAAATCAATTAAACAATTGTTTTATAACTTCCTAACTGATATCATTTTCTCCGGTAACAACTATCATTGTTAATAAAAATTAACGAAACTAAATAATTTTCTGATTTCACCAGCTTAATCCGACAAAAGCAGCATTAAAAAAAACGTTTTAAGACAATCACTAAATTTGAATGTTTGTTTAAAACTTTCAAAAGTTATTTTCATGCAATATTTTGATAAAAGCATTTCATAACTTAAAGCTCTCAAACAATTGAAATAATATTTAAAGAAAAAAAAAACTAAATTCACTTTATCATTCGTAGATTTACTTATTATCTATTTCATATTGGCTTTTTGATTGAAAATAAAAAAAAATTTTTTTTTTTAATCATACATTTCCATCAAAGGAAAATTCATATTTTTTCCATTTGACTATTAATATTCTATGAGCTTTGTTCTGATTATTATTAACCATTTTTTATTTTATCGTCATTATTTTCTCGCTTCAATATCCCCACAACTATTTATTTAAATAAAAACGAAATAAAAAGATAATTTTGCTTGTGTAAAAAGTGTGAAATGTGTTTTTTGTAAAAGATTTTTTTTTTTTTAATAACATAAACACAAACCGCAATGTTGCAGTTTTAGAAGTTTAACGAAGTTTTCTATTATAATGAATTCGTTTTTAAGCGTTTTTTTTTCCTTTCTTTCTTTTATTAAATACAAAAATGATGAGACTACGAAATTATGTGTAGAGCATCATAAAAAACATTAAATTATAATACACATAAAGTACAACAACAAAAAAAAAGAGAAAACAATCTGTTTAATATTTATTGTTTATGGTCTTGTTTGAGGGATATTTAATATCCTTAAAATACTTTAGCATTCTTAACTAAAAATTTTATATGCAAAAACAGAGAAAAAATACTGTGAAAACGGAAACACAACAATGTATCAAGCTTTTAGTAAAGTTTTATGTTTTTTTTTTTTTTACATTTTAAATAATATTTCACAAAGTTTTTGTTTTTTTGTTATTGTCACTTGAATCCATCTATCTTTTATAAAAGTTTTCGCTTTTAATTTTGTTAATTATTATCATTATACGTTTGTTTGTTTAAAGGGGGGATTGATAATATTTTTGTGGTAAAAAAAAAAGAAGAAATTATGCAATCTTTTAACCAATATCCTTAACTTAGTTTAAACAATTGATTATTTTCTTTATAATATATATATATATATTTCTATTTACACTGCAATAAACAAGAAAAGTTTTACCAAGAATTGGTATTACATAACGAATAACAAAAAAGAATAAAAAACAACTTTGCAATGAGTTTTTACATGAAACCTTATCAGATGTAACCCTGTCTGGAATATAATGCCTTATTTTACTTTTATTTTGTTTCCACCACAGTTCCGTACTTTAGTCAAAATAAATTTTCTATGGGGTTTTTTACTTAATTTTGTTAGTGTGTACCCTATATTAAAATTATGATCCTAGAATTGCATTGAAATGTTTTATAATAAAATCATGATGATTGCATTCTGCATGAATACCCAAAAAATGATATATAGATATAAAATGATAATGAAACACAAAAAACTAATCAGATTAATTAAAATTATATTAAGATTCGATGAGAATAAATAAATAAGCAATACAAGAGTATTAAAAAAAAATAAAAAACCAGCAAAATTCATTGAAATTCAATTATCAATATATAAAATTGTTAAAATTTTAATTAAAAGTAAAACAGAATGATCTATTTAAACAATTTATAAAGGCTTTATTAAAAAATAAATAAAACAATTGTCATTATGAGTTTGTTTAATTATTAATTATTATTCTTATTGTTTGTTGCTTGATTATTGATTAATTTTTTTTTTTTATTAAAACCAGTACTGAAGTCAGGTCAGTGGATAATCTAATAAATATTTTATATTTGTCTATAGTGTATAGGAATATCATTTTGATTATTGATTTGTTTGTTTTTTTTTCTTTTTCTTTTATTATTATTTTTATTAGAGATAGAGGGTCGCTCTTATGATATAATTATTTATTTATTACTTGATAAGGATTATGAATTATTTTACTCATTTGTTTCTATTCATAAAGTTCAATCACTTCACCACGAGTTAAAATGGGGATTATTTTTCGTTACTTTTTTTTATTGATTATTTTTATACAAAAATCTAGTCGATATATCAGGAAATAACTTTATTAGTTAGAATTAGTACATTCTTTAGTATACAAGGTGATATTATCTTAAAGAATATCTGTACCAAAATCGGTAAAATCTATAAATAAAAGCAGGACATCCTGTATTTAAAAAATATCCAATTTGTTTACTGAATAAAAAGAATCGTGGTGCCCAGACTAGCTGTAATAATGATTAAATTACTAACACTCTGAATGCAGCACTGTTTTGCAGTAAATAAAAAATTTTAACACGAATAAATTGATAATCTAATTACTACTGTCTCTGTTTAATTAAGTATTTTATTGTTTAATATAACAAATATATACGAATAAAAATAAAAATTTCCTTTTTATTATTTATTGATTAAAATTGGTAAAAAATGGTACCATAAATGATGATCGATTGGTCGAGAGCATTACTTAATCTTTACTTAACTTAACAAAACTAAACCTAACCTTACATAATTCAATTAATTACTAATTATTATAGGAAATAAAAAGGCTAGAAGAATGGAAAAAACACCCAAAATGGAACATATTTTCGTTTCTTATGTACACATTTAATTCGTTCTAATATTGATCGATGGTTTTTAGTTTTTATTTTCTACAAATATATAATGTATATACATATATATATATATATTTCTATATTATATTTAGGTAGCATAGAAAATTATATACATAAAAAATAATAAAGTCAATAAAAACCATTCGTTAGCCTAACTGAGTGTTTTTTTTTCTTCGTTTTTTTTTTTTTTTATTGAAGAATTTTTTGTTTGTTAGTGTTTTCCTGATATATAGAAATCAATGGACGATATAATATTATCTGTTTTATTAGATATCTATTTAAATAATATTATAAGATTCTTATAACTATAGAAACTTCTAATGTCTAAATAAAAATAAGACAAGGAAATATAATAATAAAACAAAAGGACAAAACGAAAACACCTACAAACCTACAATATGTTCACAATTTTATTTAAGCAAATTATTGTCCAAAATGTGTTAAAATTATTTTATAATAATAGAAAACAGAAATCAGTATTAAATTACAAAAACTTTTATTACTAAAATAATATAAATTCATTGTGCTTTTTTCCAATGATTTATTATTTAAAGTAAAAAAAAAAAACTTTTATTTCAAGTAACTTTCTATTGACTTCTAATATCCAACAATATTTATTGGAAGAAAGAAAAACACAAAAAATCTTTATCTCTATATTTAACAAAAAAAGCCCGGCCATACCTAATTTTCTTTCTTTCTAATAACACAAAAATTTTAGTAATAAACCAAAAAAAATAATAAAACGTTAAAAGAAAAAAAAAAAATGTAAAAACGTGTAAAGGTCACAAAAATGATTTTCTTTTTTCGCTTTTTTTTTTTTTTTTACCATTATTTTTCAAGTGAATGACACTAAAGTTATGTTTTCCGGCTGCTGTACTGTATAATTTTTTATTCCGGTTGAACTGTACAAAATTTTAATAATTGAACAAAAAAATATTTTTTTTAATGCTCTTTATAACAAAAACAATTGTAATGTTATATAATTAATTAGTTAATTAATTAAAAATTCATTGAAAGAAAAAAAAAAAAAAACTATTGAATCCTACTTTGACGATTTACATTTTTTTTTCTTTTTTTCGTTTCGTTAATTTAAACGAATGACGTAAATATATTTCTACTGCAGTCAATAAAACAGCATATAAACACCTATAATACCTTTATGTAGTTAATTTTCTAATTTTTCTTCTTTTTTTTTTTACTAAAGTAAAAAGAAAATTATAGCAAACGTCCATGTTCTACATTTAATAAAAAAAAAAAACTTATATGGAAAATATTTTTCTACAATATTCCTTCAATTCGTACAGTTTTTGGGATGGGAGGGCGTTGCATGAAACTGTTTAATGGCACGAAAGAAAGACAACGCGACAAAATTTTTAATATTTATTATCAAAAAAAAAAAAAACATTAATATAATTAAAAAAAAAAAAAAACAGGGGAAAATAAAAGTTCACAAAAAGCTCACCTTGTCTACAGGCATTGATGGGCACGCTCTACACAAATTCCAAAATGATCCGATCATGAAGATTAGTTTTTTTTAAATATAATTTACAATTTAAAAACACCAACTCACTGATTTTTGTTTTTGTTTTTTTAATAGAAAATAAAAAAAAAATTAAAAAATTTATTTCAAACAACCAAAAAAGTGAATTAAGGAAGAAAAAATTCAACGATAGAAAAGTTTTTTTGCTTTTTTTTTTTTTTATTTTTTTTTTTGTGATGCAGTAGTGTTGTGCCTGCTGTTTTCCTTAACTATTTTCTTGAAGAACTTTTTTTTTCTATCAATATGCCTGAATCAGAAATTGGTTTTATTTAATTATTAATTAAGTTTGAAAAAAGAAAAATAATAATAATTTCCTTACACAGCAGAGATAATGAGTAATCGTAGAAGAAAGCAAGTTACAAAAGTCTCTCTGTGTGTTTATTTGTCGTCATGAAAATTATTACATAAAAAAATAGAATTTTTTTTTTATTTTAAACAGAGGAAATAAAAAAAAAAAAAAAACAAAAAAGAAAGAAATAAAAAAAAAAAAAAATTAATTTTTTTATTTTCACTTTGGTACACCACCGGTGGGTGGTTTAATTTATTTATTTAACTTTAATTATCATACTTTAATTTCTTTTCCTTAACTCTTAATCATTATTGGCGTTTTTCTTCTTTTCTTTGCTTTTCTATTTTTTTATTTTTTTTAATAAATTTTGCCAAAAGATAGTAAATTAAACATTTTTTAATGGAAAAACACTTTTTTTTTTCTTTCTTTTGGTTCTATTTTTTTTTTTTTTTTTAGTTATTACAAGTTTAGCTGTTGGTTGAAGACTGACGGTAGAGTTTATGGTTAAGTGGGGAAATCAATACTGGAAAAGAGTCTCGCCGTATTACCATGAATTTAGCCAACAGAACTGCGAAACAACCATCTATGTATTACTGCTGCAAAGACGTACCATATGTATGCGAAAATACTCTACGGTTTCATTTTGGTGCTATGCAATGGTTAAATTTCCATTTTTATTTTTTAATTTTTTTATATTCTTAATTCGATTCTCGATTATTTATATGAATTTTTTTTTGTGGGTGAAACTGAACTGTACGATTCGTTTTCCCTAATAATAATTTAAAAATTCTTTTGTTCATTTTGTCACCCCTTATATTACATGAGTTTTATACGAATACAGGGATTAATACAGTAATATATGGTGGATTATTTTATTAAATAACGTGTGCACATGCAATAAATAATCGAAATGTATACAAAATTATTTTATTTTTATTAAGAAATAAAAAATTAAATCGGAAAATGTCCATTTTCGTTTTTTTAAATACAAAAAAAAAATTATTTTTATACTGGAAAGTGTCTTTGCTAAATAATTTAATTAACACACAAAAACAAATTTAATTAATTAAATTATGTTTTTGGTTATTATAATTTATCTCTTTATAATTAAAGTAATTTAAATATATTTTTTTTTTTTTGAATTAATTAATTATATAAATAAAAATTTGTCACAAATTTTAGCAAGTACACATTCGGTTTAGTGTATTTTATTTTCATTATATTGGTAGCAGCGTTCGTATGTCAAAAAAAAAACAAAAATTTGAGAATAATAAAAAACAACAGAAGAATCAGAGAAACGCCATTTTAAAACAAAAGTTGTCGGCGGAGAGACGTAGTAAAGTGTTGCTCCTGTGATTTTTATGTTTTTTGTTGTTGTTTTTTTATTTTTTATTTCTCTATATTTAATTAATAAATTAAATTTTTTATTTAATTAATTTAATATAAAGGCAAAAAAAAAAACATTTAAAACGTTTAATAAAAATTTTTTTTTTTTATTTTTCATACAAAAAAATGGATTAAATCAGTGTTTTGTGTGGTTGATTCTCTTAATCAAAAAGAAAATTGTTTTTTTTTTTTTTTAATTGATTGCAGTTGGATTTAAATTTTTTTTTTTTTTTTTTTATAAATATCGTAAGTACTGTTTAAATGTGTTTTTTTCTTTGCAACCAGGGATCATAAATGAACATGATTATTGATTTATAAATAAATTTACTGCACTGTGTTTAATCGGTGCTTTTTGTAAGATTTTTTTTACAATTTTTTCTTAATTAAATAAAATTGAGTTTATTGCTGTGTTTACAAAATATTTTTCTTTAATTAGTTTTAATCACCTTACAATTTTAAATTAAATATAATTAAAATGTATAAAAATGTTATCAATAAGCAAAAAAAAAAACTATATAAATAAATCAATCAATAAATTTTTCTTTGAATAAATCTTGTTTAAAGCAAAAAAAAGAATAAATAAATAATCACCAGACGGGCGACTTCAAGACTTAATAAAAGTTAAAATAAACAAAAGTTAAAAGAACAAAAACAAAAATAATTATCTATGTTAATGCTAATCAAGTGACTTATAATTATGTTTTTTAAATTAAAAACAAAAATAAAAAACGTGAAAATTTTTATTTTTCATTAAATTAAATGCATTGAAAATGAAATCTGCCAAAATTGTTTACTAAAATTAACAAGATAAAATGTAGAAGAAGAAGAAGAAAATAAGCGAAAAAAAAACCTGTTACCTGTTCTAATGACACGAGCAAAGGTAAGGTAACAGATGAATAATAAATGAAAAAAAAATTGTCATTTATGTCTTAACAAAATTCAAACGAATTTCGTTTGTTCTATAAATTTTAATTAAATAACGGTGATATTTACAATAAACGAATTAATTAATTAATTGATTTAATTTGTGTCTATTAATTAAGATTAATTTTTGTTTTATTTATTCAGTTATTTTTATCGATAAGCGTTGAACATATGTTTTTTTTTTACCTGTTTGTTTATTGAATTATTATTATTATTATTATGATTATTATGTATCTATTACTTAATTATTTTTATCGATTTTTATTAACTATAATTGTGTCTGTACAAAGTACATAATTATGTATACTCTGTGTTATTGATTGGTTGGTTGAACAATTCAGGTGAACAGAGTTTGCGAAAAAAAATCATTAATTGTGATTTTTGTTAATTTGTTCTATTGAGCATACAAAAATTGAAATTATTTACATGTTCACTAGGGTAGGGCCTAATTGAAATTAAAAAAAAAAAACAAAAAAACTCAAACACGTAATTTAATAATTTTATATAGAACATTTAAAGGTATGTTTGCTGCTGCTTCTTTTTTATTATAAATTTTGTGGTTGAGTAACTGTGCTTTGTAGGTAAATAAATAAATAAAGACACAGTAGATGAAGAATACAAAAAAAATCATAAGTATTGTGCGGTTAAATTTTATTTATTCATAGGTAAAAAAAAAAAAATGAAAAAAGTTTTCCTAAAACAATAAAATAAGAAAGAAAGAAAGAAAAAAAAATCTTTTTTTTTTTTACCTATAAAAATGTAGGTAATACACCGTGAAATATACCTTCTTTCTACATTTCCGCAGTCTATCTGAATTTTTTATGTATTCCTATGAAAGCACTTTTATTTGTTTACTCATTTTTATGTTTTTATGAAGTTTTATTATTTATTTTTTTTTTTTTAAATAAATCATGGTAAAGTTGTTTATGGATACAAAATTAATGTAAAAAATTACAAAATCATAGCAAATATTGTAGCGTTAATCGATAAGCTTAAGCTACTACATATAAATCCTGCTTAAAATGTATTAACAACAGTTAAAAATGTTACTTTAGTAAAACCGTGACTTAAAAGTATATTTTTAAATAAAAAAAAAATTGTTTTTAATAAACGAATTTCACCAACAAAATTTTGTATATTAATAAAAAAAAATTTCATAAATTGGTTTTAAGTGGCAAAAATATATAATTTAACTTGGTGGTAGTAATTTATTTTTTTCATTTTTTTTTTTTTTTGTGGTTTAAGCTTATTATACATTTTGTTTTGTTTTATTAAAATATTGTGCTTGTATTAAAGTCGAGAGATTAAATGAAAAATAAACACAACTTTAATCCCCACAATAATCATTTTTTTTTGGCTTTCGACTTAAATTATATGCATTTGGGTTTAATTTTTTATTTAAACCAATTTTTGTTTTATTTTGTTTTTTATTTTTTGAATGCTTATCTTCGTTCGACATTCTCTTTCACTCCTGAATGACCAAATTCTTAATTAAACCGTACTTTACTCTACTATGTACGCGTAATAAAATATACATTTTATAAAGGTTTTTTCGTTGGTTTGTTTTGAATTAATCTTTAATTGTAATTAGAAATTAATTAGAATTTTTTTTTTAATTAATGCATATAGTATTGCTTTTGTTTACTGTGCATGCGAATATTAATTAAAACATATTTCTTCTTTGTCTTATTTTAATTGTTTTAATCAAACAACAGTGAATTCTGTCTCGTTTTAGACATTTTTTTTATTGTTGACAATTGTTTAATGGATTTTTATGCTGGTGTCTTGTAATCAATTACTCATGTTAATCGAGGAATTATTTAATGTATTAATGTTAGTCTTTCTAAATAATCAAATCAAGCCGAATATAGTTGAAAAGATCAAACATTATGTATTTTTCATGATGGAAAATTTAATAATTCTCTAAAAAAAAAAAACACAGATTCAGTGGTTTTAATAAGCTTTAAACAAGATTAATATTATCATAATAATTATTTTAGTTTGTTTTTTTTTTAAAGTAAGATTAGTGAATAAAAATTATTCCTTTAAAAATAAGCCGACTGCATAAGATTTCGTTTATTTAATCGTTGACCTTGAATGGAATGTTTAAAATGCTGAATAATCTCATTAGAAAAGAACAAAAAATTGTTTCTATGTTAAATAATTTATAGTTAAAAGCAACATCAAAGTTATAAATGAATTTAATTATTAAATTACTTAATTCTATAATTGACTAATTAATAGTTTTTATTATTCTTATTTTTTTTTTCTAGTTTTTATTAACCCAAGTGGCGCTAGAGTAAAACGAGATAGATGATTCAACAAAAAAAAAAAAGGAATATTATTATTAGTTGTGGTTTGTTTCGTATTTCTTCTAACGTATTTCGTTTCGTTTTTTAATTTAATTAAGTAAATTTCGTTAGTGCATATAAATTGACGACATAATTAGTAGTAAAATTTATTTATTTCTTATTAAATTTGATTATTTTTTACGCGGTTTCTGCGTACATTTTAGCCTTCATCTATCTATTATTGTTACTTTTATGTCTATATGACCTTCGCTAGCGAATTATTATTATTATTATTTTTATTAATTTAACATATTGTCTCTTCTTTTCTATTCGTATTTATGGTTGTTTAAGACTTTTTATAATTTGCACGTTTTTGAATTATTAAATAAATAAAAAAAAAAACTTATTAATAATTTTATTTTTTTTTTTTGTGGTTTTTTTTGCTTTCGTACTTTATCAATATTTTTATTTATTATAATATTTCATAATTTTTTGGTTATTAAAAATAAAAAAAAAACTGTTTTTATCGGTAGATTTTTGTTTGAAGTTCGCTTTTTTGGTTAAATTTTTCGTTACTTTTTTTTATTGTTTATTGATTTAGTTTTTATTATTCCTTTTATTTATTTTTATTTTTTATTATTAGTTTATAATAAATTATTAATATGGTGTGTAATTTGCTAGGGAATTCACTACAATGTCTTGAAGAAATGTTTGTGAATTTTTCTCTTTTTATTTCGATTAGATATTGTTGTTCCGTTCCGTTTCCCATGCTGTTATTTAATTTTCAGTGTCTGTGTTACTGACTAGCCTAAAAGATTATTAACGCACAAAAAATCTACGGTTTAAAGTTTCATCCGCATATCTTGCTAAGCACGAGTTGGAATTGAACTCGAATCTATGTGCTTTTAAGTCTTTGTTATTCTCACAACGCCACCGTGATAGTTTTATTGTAGATTTTCTTTTAATTTTACATTCAATAAATAATTTTAGATATGTTTTGGGATTTTTTTAATAAATTTTTATATCATTGTGGCGTGAAAGGCGGTAATAAAATATTGTAATTTATGATTTTTTTTTTTTTTTTTGGTATATAATTTTTTTTATTGATTCAACATTTGACTTTTTTAAATGACATAAAAAAAAAAATAAAAGAAGAAAAAGTTCCAAAAAAAGAAGAGCTTTTCGGATATATTTTTGTTGTTGTTATATAGTTTCTGCTTTATTAAAAACGATTGGCGGTCACATATTGGACAAACAAAAAAACGTATTATTTTCTTTTATTTAATCTTATATAATCTATATTAAAAAAATGTTTAGTTTCTTACGTATTTGTGTTTATTTTTTTTTATTGATTTGTATTGGAATTTTGTTTTTTTTTTTTTAATGAAATGTGTTTTGCAATTTTTATACAAAATTCATTGTAAAAATGGATTTATTTAGAATACAACAAAAATATTGTTATTTAGCGAAGTAGTAATTGATAAAATAAAAAATAAATGTTTTCTTAGATTACATGAATTATGAATTATTTAAATAAAAGTAGCGAAATTATTGTCACGCGTACACACAATCTCTACATATGTTTATTAATAATACAAAAAAAAATATTATTATTATTAGAAAGAATTAATTATTTAAATAAATGTTATTGCATAACGACTATATTTTTTTTTTTTTTTGATAAAATTTTTTATTTAATTAAAAACAAAACGATAAACCTCTTCAAAGTTAAGTTCAAGTTTACTTGGCTTTTTATTATTATTATTATTATTATTTTATTCTCTCTTTTTATTTTCATTAGCTTTTTAAAATGTGTGTTAATAATATGAATAAATATATATATTTCTATACACCCACAAGTTTATTTTATTTCTTTGCCTTAGTTTCTACTTGTTATAAATTTTTATTTTATTTTATTTTATTATTCTAAGAAGTTTTTTCCGTACATGACAATATTATCTTAATTTAATATTATATACTGTAATTAGTAGCTTACCTATATACGTGATTAAAATTATGTTGATTACAAAATTATGTTTGAATGATAAATCTACAAAATAGAATCTTTGGTTTTATCTTCAAGCAAACAAATAGTTAAACTTTGATTTTAGAAGTTCAAAGTGTAAAATTACAAACAGATTATAATTATATAGAGATGATAAAATAATAATATATTTTTTTATTTTTGATCAAGAGATAGTAAATGAACCAATAAAATTGTTTGTTCTTTCAAAGTACGTGTATTTCACAGGATGTAATCGTCAATTATTGCCTAAGAACAAAATATATATATTCGTCTTATATTTTTTCTTCATTTAATCTTTATATGATCGGTACGTGCCAGCTTTTATAATCTACTTTTCAAATATCTTCTCTCTGTTTTTTTTTTTTTGCTGTAAATGTTTTATAATTTAAAAAATAAGAAAAATTATCAGTGGTGGATTAGTAACAGTCAGCATGTGTTGAGTAATAAGAAAAATTAAAAATTAAAAAATCGTGTAAGCTTTTATTTATAAGCTCAAGACAAAGAAACTTTTCATCTAAGTGTAATAATCTGTTTGTACTTTCATCTAATAGTACTAAAGGTTAATATAAAACTGGATTAAGCTTTATGACAAAAAAAAAAATAATAAAATATTTTTTTTCATGCTTTATTCCATTGCCTTGGATTACTTAAGTTTTTTTTTTTTTTGTTTTACTGTACAGTGGTATAGCGAAACTTTTCATTTCATTTTTTTTTTTTTTTGCAACAACATTTACTTGCAAAATACACGTTACATTGTTGTTGTTTTTTTTTGCATCATTTTCTTCTCCCTTTATTCCATTATTATTATTGTTATTGTTGTTGGCTGAGCAAATTTTTTAATATTTTTTTTGCGAAACAATCTAAAGAATTAAATAAATTGTATTATATGTAGATATATAATATGCAGTTTTTTTTATATATAATATATTTATGTATTATTTATGTGGCAAAAAGCAAAAACAATAATAAATAAACATCATTGTAGCGGGCAAAATATTCCTTCAAAAAATAAGAATTATAAAAAAATTAATTAAATTAAAGGAAGAAACAAAAAGACTTTATGTACTGCAGAAAACATATTTTTCTTCGCTTTTTTATTTAATTTTCAAAACAACAATAATAATTACATACACTTGGCTGCATATATCGCAAATATTTTTTATATAATTTTTTTTTAAACAGTTTCAACTGCCAACTTTACTCAAGTTATCTGCATTTAAGTTACGTTAAGCTGCTCACTGCTGCTTTGCTGTTTAGTTGTAATTTTTTTTTATTTTTTTTATGCATTTTGATTTTTATCGTTACTTGATTTTTGCAATAAAATTTTTCTGCACAGAGGAGTTTATTATTATTTTTTATTTTTTTTCAATATTAACGATTGTTGAAGGTTTCCTTTTTCCATGAAATAACGTCTAGAAAAATTCTTTTAATCGCATAAATTGTTAATAAAAGTTTATAACAATGAATGCAATTTATTTATGCAGATGTTTTACGCTGATGCTTTTCTGTGTTATTTTTCTAGTAATACGCCTAAATAATTTTTTAAATAACTCGGTTGATAATTTTTTTTTTTTTTTAATGTAATTAAATAATTATTTTGACACTTGAAATGGAAAGCAGATATGGTTATAAAACGTATAGTGAAAATTAATTTAAATTAAAAAAAAACAAAGAAATTATTCAATTTTATAAGAAATTTATTGTTCACGGTATTTTTTTTAGCCATTGTTTTTGTTTAAATAATTAAGCAATTCTATTGTTGTTATTTCTTCAATAACATAAAAAAAAAAGATTTGTTTAAAGTAAGAAACATGACACTCCCACTTGTTTTGATTATAAAATTTAACATAAAAGTGTTCCAGCTAAGTAATTATTTATTTATTATTAAATTTAAGTACTTTCAATGCTGTTTTTACGCTAAGTTTATGATTATAAGTGGAATTTACAGTTTTAATTTGAATTGTCATTATATCTATTTGTTTATTATTAAAAAAAAAAAATAATAATAAAGAAAATATTTACCTATGTTTAATTTTTCGCTCTACTAAATTCCAGGTGGAAATTAATGTAATTTCTTTAAGAAAATAAATATATTCCTGTATGTGCTTTGTTTTTCTTCTGCTTGTTATAACCTAAATCTTAGCATTTGTGGTTAAAAAATAATGATTTATCGGTTTTGTATAATTTTCGTGAAAGAATAAACCCTGAGCACCATATTAAACACGTTTTTTTTAGAGTTTTATTACCAAAAAAGTCTGTCGCCTCTGTTACGAATCCTTTGTTGTGCATCTGAAATATATTTTTTGATTATTCATGTGTTATGTTTACAATTTATTTGATTATCCTTAATCTAATTGAAATTTTAATAATAAAATATATAAAAGCCGGGATAATTTTTTTTTTGTGGCCTATTGTAAGCTTTTTTCCTGATACATAATAACATTATTAATAATCTGTAGAGTTTTTCATTTAAAAAGCATTAGATTTTGATTAATTTAGCTTTTAGAAAATATAGATAATAGTTTATATTCGTAAAGCTTTAATTTTATTACGAAATGGATGTGTTAGTATATTTTGATTTTTTTTTTTTGTAAATAATATTTGCGCCAAGGTGATATAAACAAGATTTAATGCGGCTTACTTGAAATTATTGGTTTTTAATCGCTATGTCTAGAGGAAAAATATACTTTTAACTGTCTTAATGTTTGCAAAAAAGCCTTTCCTTTATTCGTTTTTATTTTTATTTTTGTTGTTAAAGGTAAAAAAAACCTTAAATTTTGCTTTAAAAAAGATTTGTATACGATGCTTTGTTACTTTTTTTTTTTTTTTCATGTCAAATGTTTTAACGAAAAGCTTTCGGCAATTCTTTTTTATTTTATTTTTCTTTTTGTTTTTGTTTTGTGCAAAAATTTATCAAGTACACATAGTGAATTTATAAAGTTTTTTATTAATATTATAAATACTACTATAGTCGTTAAAGATCGCGATCGTTTTGTTTTTGTCAGAAATTCCATTTTCACCGATGTAACATTTGTCGTATGAATAAATTATAATACTCTGACGTATTTTCTAATAATAATGGTACATGGTACGCATAATAAAGGTTCGTTAAACTTTCATATGAATAATATGTATGTTCTACAGTGTTTTATCTTTGTATGTTTTTAAAATTGAAAATAATACAATTGGAAAAATTAACCAACAAAATAAAAACTGAAAAAATGAAAATTTTATTATTGTTTGTTGTTGTATGGTGCTGCTGTTGTATTTTCGTTATGGTTTTTCTATTGAAAAAAACCAATTTTCCAAACTAAATAAAATATTATTTAAAGGGAGAAACAATTATTTTTGGATATTCATAGATTATTTTTATGTTGTTTAAAAACAGTAGCAGCAGCAGCAGCAGCATATGTGGAATAAAAAAATGTTTCATAAAGAAAAATATATTTTCGTTTATTTATGGGGATTATAAAGAAAAATATCCATGTGTATATACGTACATAATGTATCGTGCCCATGTTTCGCGTTATTTAATCATTTTCTTTTCTTTATTATTCTTATATTAATAATTTTAGCGTTTTTTCGTATTTTCGTTTTTTTATGAATTAAAAAATCTCGTGCCAAGTTTTTCTTTTTTTTTATTTTTTTTTTAATTTATTAATCGATTAGAACTTTTTGTTTATTATTTATTTTTTTCTAAAGTAACTTGTGATAATATAAATCTTTTGTTTTTTATTTCCTTTTTATTAATTATATTTAGTTTGCTACTTAATTCGCTAAGTCTGTGTGGTTTAGTTTTTTTTTTCTTATTGATTTATTTTGTTAGTTTTACTTATTATTAATTATTTTTTAATGCATTTTATAGGCATACCTAGTTTAGTGAACGTTATTGAATATTGTTATAAATATTGTTATAAATATTGTTGTTGAATATTTTGTATATTAATCTCATGAAAGTGATAAGTCATCAGTTAGCGAGTGTTTGTACAATTTATGATAAGAAATGTTTTCTTTTTCTTATTCTTCTGCTTCTTATTTATATAAATAAATTTAATGTAAATACATTTAAACATTGAAAATATAATCTAATTAGATATTTTGTAAGTTTAAATAGATTCAATTAAAATAACCATAAATTATGTAAGTCTATTAAGTTAATTTGTATAAAATAAAATTTTATTTTCTAATTTTATGATTTCTAGTTTTATGTTAGATGTAAAATTAGAAATATATAATTTATGTGTTTTTTGCGGTACTTGTGATGATGTTTGACAGTAAAAACAGTCACTCTGTGCGATTTATGGCTGATATAACGTTTTTATATAGAAAATCAATGAGGTGATCGTACCTCTAAAAACTATTTGTTTTTATAATTTATTGCTTTATGTACGATTAAGAAGCTCACTTACGCGAAGGTTTACAGTTTGATATGACAAGCTTCTAAACGAGTTGTTAGAAACTTTTTTTTTTTTTAATTTTTCATACCGAAAATGGTAAGTAAGTTACGCAAGTAGCAATAGAATAAATTCTTAAACACAAGTGTTGCGTGAGTCGACAATGTTATGAATACTGATAATTTCTACAAAAACTAAAAGCATAGAAAAAAGTTTCTAAAATTATTTATTCTATTTATTCTACATACATAATTCTAGCATTTAAATGTGATTTATTCTGTTTTAATCAGCGTGCAAAATTATTTATGAATTATTTAATTCATAAAATATATAAATTGTAGTCACAAAAATAATAATTATTATTCATTCTTATATATAATTTTGTTATTTATTTTCTGAAAGTTTGAAAGCTCTTGCCTTTGTTTTGTTTTTTTTTTTTTTTTAATATAATTTAATAATTATAAAAACACATTTTAGTTACAATTTAATAATATTATGATCGCTATTTTAACTGTTAAATTATATATAAACGGTTATTATGGTGGAAGATTAAATATTTTAAAATTTCTCTTAAAGTTATACCAACGAAAAAAAATAAAATTTAAATATTTAATCAGATTTTGTCAGTATTCTCAGTCTTTACTTAATAGGATAAATATACGAAATTATTTAAAAAAGTTTCTTTGTGTTGTTTTTTTCTTAATTAAATAAAAAAAACAGTTAAAACCTATTTTCTTTTGTTGTTTTTTTATTTTAATTACATTATGCTAGTTATGCTTTATCAATTATGAATTATTTTTGCTATCATACGATTTTTTTAATTTTTTTTATTGGAAAATTCTCTGTCTTATCGTTTGGTTTTATTATTTGGAAATTTATAATAATTATATGTGTTAATCTTCAATATAATCTGCCAAAACTGATTAGAAATGTTATGTATGTTTAGTTTAGCATATGTTCGACTACTACAACTAATACTTAGTAAAGAAAAGAATTTAAATAATACAGTTGAGAAGAAAAGACAAGACTAGCCAATTATATTAAAATACGGAGGTAGTAGCTACTCATTATTATTATTATTATTATTATTAATATAATTAAAAAATTAGCCAGTGTTGTTAATTTAATTAAATAAATAAAACAGTAGAAAAAAAGTAAACAAAGAATAAAATTCTAATTAATTATTTAAAATAAAGAATGTTCTTCACTTGTTATGTTTTCTTATGTTTAATTTTAGTGAAATAAGACCTAAAAATATTTTAATAATTATCCTGGGCTTAATAATAATTAATTAATTTTTTTTCTTTTCTTTTTTCGATGTAACTGAATTATGTTTTACAATGAATAAATTTATTGCGACGTTTATTATGTATTTAAACAGTAAGTTCTCGGAATTTTGTGAAATATTCGTTGAAAGATTTTTTTATTTTTATTTTTTGGTATGTTAATCTAACTAATGCACTTGACTTTTAAACGCACAATAATTAATTATGAGATAATTTTATTATCCACAATGATAAGATCTACTAGTTCTTACTTTAAATCGAGACATTACTGTACCATATTTTACTCTAATGTAGCTGCTGCTGCTGCTGCTGCTATCGTCTGTTATGCATTTTCATTTTATTTTCTATAAAAAAAAAAGTGAAAAATTTTAAGTATTCATGTTTTTACATATGTATTATGGTGTTTTTGTTTGTTTTTTATTTTTTTAAATATATATATCAACACGATAGATCCATTGCATATAAAAATAACATTTATTAAATACTTTTTATATATTAACAGAAACAAAAAAAAAAAAAAAAAAACGAAGGAATATAAAATAAATTTCTTAAAGGTAAATGAAATGCACGATAAGAAACGTTGAAGAATTTTTTACTTTATTTTTTTTTTCTTTGCTTTTGTACTGCATTGCATATAATGCACAACTTACTTAGCTTATTTCGCTTTTACTCATTACTTCATGTAATTTTATTGCTGCTGCTTTATTACAAGTTATTCTACGATTTAACATTGGTGATGTCTTTGTTTCATATAATCATTTTCCATGATTTTTTTTTCTACTGTTGTATGGTAAAAGTGTTTTGCAGAAAACCTCGTAAATATTGATGTATTAATTTCACTGCAAATAATTGTTTGTTTATATTTGTTTATTTTTTATTCATTAGATAATAAAATTCTGTTGTTTTGAGAGAAATATTTAATTTATTTAATTGAATAAAAAAGAGCAAAAAAAAAAATTTAATTAATTAATATTTATTTAATGGTGACATACCGTGTCATGTATTTTTTGTTTTTTTTTAAATTTATTTAATTTTTACCTTTTTTTTTTTTTACTTGTTTTTATTTGCCAATGGTGGTATTTGTCAGTCATGGAATGATGTTTGTTGGAATTTCCACGAAAATTATCATTATATGTTTTATTATTTTTTTTTTTTAAACTGATTGCATTTAACAACAAGCAACAGCAGCAACATTATAATAACTGTGACAACGAAACGAAATGAACATCCTTTAGAATGTAGCATATTGTTTGATGTTTTGTTATTATTATTATAATTTTTTTTTTTCCTTTTTTTGGTTTTTGGTTTTATTTATTAATTTTAATTTGCTTCTTGGTAATATATATGGTTTTTCCGTTTTATCTTCATTACATTTTTGTTGTTGATATATATAATGTTGCCGTCATTGTAGTAATCGCCGTCGTCTATACATCAAACCATTGGTTAAATATTTATTTAATTTATAAAATAATTATTAAAACATTTTAATTGTTTTTGATGTTTGGTATAAAACATCAGGAACAGAAATAACAATTTTATGTTTTTCCTTTCTTTCTATTTTTTTTTTCTGGTACCTTCTATATACATATCTTAATTAAGAGAAATAAATGTCGTTATGTTTGTTTACTTACCCTTTGTTTTTTTTTTTTTTTTTTTTTATTTACTTCATATCTTTATATTCAACAACAGAAAAAAAAAGAAACGGAATTGTTGTCATGGAATGTTTATATCAAAAAGCATCAGCGCCGGAAAGTAATGCAACATCAAAGAAAAACGATTAGTTTTGTGGTTTTGGGGAGTTTTCTGGTGTTGCAGATTGCTACTTCTTAAGAAATATTATAATTGTTTAAGAAATTAAATAAAAAAACCGACATTCGATTTCCGGCTTACTTGTGTTCCGGCTCTAAAGAGTTTAATTATAATTTAAATTCTTAATTACAAATGTAGTTGTAAAAAGCAATAAACTTTGTTTGGGATTCTTTCCCATGAAGAATAATTAATTAAAAGTTTTTAATAAAACAAAAATAAATGTTACGGTAAATTAAATGTCGCGAAAAAAAGAGCTTTTTTTTGTGTATTTTAGTTAAAAAAATCACAAATTGTGTCTTGTCACTAATTTTAAAGCAAATAGAAAGTAAAAAAGTTGTGTCTGGTATATTTGATGAGTTTTATTAAAGTAAAAACTCCTTAAATATAATTTTCTTATTTATTTATTACTTTAAATTCGATTCACATCTAAAGGCATTTATGTTCGATACGAAAAAAAAAAATCCCATTTTAATGTGGATTATCGTGGGTTTGTCAATCTGAGATCTCACAACGGGGCGGTGGTTTCATATTTATTGTTGATTTATTTTTATGATGTAAATACGCATTTATTTATTTATTTGTATTTTTGAAACATCTTGTATAGACGTCCACAAATGACGAAAAAAAATTGTTGTATTTAAATTAATTTTGTAGTTATTGGTAACTAAAAATAGCTAAAAAAAAACGTTTTCGCGCCACAAATTTATTTATTATAATTTTTTTTTTTTAATTGTATTTTTAAATCAACAGACAGATAGTGAATACGTAATAAAATGTGTGATGTCGTTGTCGTCGTCGTTTTAAATTAAAAAAAAAAAAAAAATCTATTCACGCGTTATTTATTATTATTATTTTTATTATTAATAAGATTTTTCTACTTCTTATATTTTGCTACGATCTTCTTTTATCACAAGAAAATGTTTTTTTTATTATTCTTTATTTTTTGGCTTTAAGCCACTGTTTTTATGATTGTTGTTAGACACAGAACGTGCTTGTTATAATTATCTTTTACTGTAAGATACATGCTACTGGTTGGACGGTTTTTAAGTAATTGTGTAAATACTCTACCAGCTTTTATTATTTATTTTAAAATGTTATCTCTATTTGAACGTCGTGCAATAAGTTTATTAAATATTTGCCATTTAAACAATTTTTTTTTTATTTCTAATTTCGAAATTGATTAATAATAATTCTGCTAAAGTCGATGGTAATTTATTTTTACCTATAGTTATTTATTAAATAAAATTGGCTTAAACATTTTAACCATTTTTTAAACACTCACTAAAAACATTTTAACAGGGATATGGCTATATAATTATGAAAATCGTTTTTGTTACTTAAGAAATAAAAAGGTAATGACGATAAAATTCTGAATTTAATAGATTATTGATCTGTAATCAACGACTCAAATCTAAATGGTAAATAAAAATAGATTTTATGTGAAGAAGGTAATATTTCCTTCATATTCTCTTGTAATTATAACTGGGTAGTTTTAACACACAGCTACTGTAGCTTAATTACGTTGATACGTAACTTATAACTTTTTTTTTTGTTCATATTTTTTAAATTTATTTTCATTTTCCCTTTTATTTATTTATTTTTTTGACACATATGTAAATTTATAAATAAACTTTATTATTATTATTATAAGATTGTGAAGAGGAAAATAACCAAAACCAACAACAACACAGTCAAAGACAAAAACAAAAAAAAAATGTTCCAAATAAATTTCCTTTTCATATAATTTATTCACATTTTCTCTGAAAAAAGATTTTCTTTTAATTATTTATTATTAGTTTGTTGTGAAAACTTTTGTATATTTCGCGGTTAAAAATAAAAAAAAAAGCTAAATATATTTTCAGTTTTATTATGATTGTTTTTTTTTTCTTTCTTCTTATTTATTTATTTTCATCATCTTAAAGAAAAGGTGTAAAGGAAGGATTATAAAAATAATGACGCAAATATAAATGTGTACATCGTGCAAGTTTTTAATGGCGTAAAATTTAAGTAAAGTAATTTAAAAAACAAAAAAAAGTGTAAACAAATTGCGCGCCCGTTTCTTTTATAAATTTTCTTTTCAAAAAAAAAAAAGAAAAAAAAAACACTTTTACTATAAGCAGTTTGTTGTTATTATTTGTGCTAGTAAAAAAAATTATTAAAAATTTTTCTTCTTGTTGTTGTTATTATTATTACAGACACCACACCTCACATTTACAGTCACTCCGCGAATTAAAATCTATATATTTTTTCACCCTATTATCCGTGACAATACCGTGGTTATAAATGCGAGTGATTATAATTCACGTAGTGACTGTAAAAAAAAAAATATGTATAAATAATATTTGTTTGGTGTGTTTATGTTTGTTGTTTGTTGGCTACGAGTTGTTGTTACAAAAATAGTGGGTCGCTAGCTAATTTTAGCATACTGTCTACGATGAATGTTTTCCTTTATTTTTATTTTCTAATTAAAATAATTTTTTTTCTTTTGATTCGTTTATGTTTGCGTTTGTTGATTATTATTTTTACATTGATCCATTCATCTAACTTGAGTTTTTTTTTTTAATTTATTTTTGGATTTTTTGTTTTCTCTTTATTTATAAATTTAATTTATTAAAGAGGATTTCACAAGTGTGGATAAATTTTTTTTTTATATAGAGAGTAATCACTCGGTTTTATGCGACTTTTTGATTACATGACAGTAGAGTAAATTATTTAACCGTATTAAAGTGAATTTTCGCATAAATATTGATTGCATAAATAAACGAATTATCTACTGTTGAATTGACGTGATTTTTTTTATTTACCCAGTAATAACGGAAGTAAAATTATAAAAGACAGTAAACGGTTGAATAAAAATATTATTCGGCTTGTTAATTTTGGTTAAAAGTTCATTTTTTTGTTCATTTTTTAAACCAACCATTTGTACAGATAAAATTTATTATTATTTTTGTTTAAAAATTAAATTGATTTTTTTTTATGCTTTATGACTTTGCGTTTTTTGTGTAACGCTTCAGGTTTTGATTGTTATTTTATCGACATAGGTTGACTATGGGTTTTTTTTTTGTTTTCGCATATACAGAAGATTCAATGGTATTTGGAGAGGAAACGGTAGTATTTCCACTTAACCGGTAATACTTAACGTACAGTAGCAATTAACTATAAAAGCTTGAAAAAGTTTTTACTTTATAACGTTAAAACTTAACTTCTTAAAGTTTCTTTAAAGGAAATCACAGAATTTATTTAACATTCTCCTAGTGACTCCATGATTTAATTAATTAAAATATTTGATTAATTAATTTTACTTGCATTAAATCATCAAGCACACGTTATAATTATTTCAAAGGAAGATGAAAAGCCAAAATTCATCTCTACCGTGTAAAGAATTTTAATTGAAAAATAAAAATGAAAAATTTTTATTTTCTAAGCTTATTAAATTAATTTATTTGTCATTAAAATTAATTTATTAACGATTTTTATTTTTTTTTTTTAGTAATAAACTATAACAACAACAACAATAACAACAACAATGATTTTGTTAAAGGAAGAAGAACCGATTGAATTAAATTAAAAGAAAATGAAATGAAAAACATAAAAGTGTTAATGACCGTTATAATATAAATAATAATTAATTTAATGATTTTTTATTTCGCGTTTTTTTTTTTTTTTTTTTTTTGTATTTATGTAAATGATACAAATTATTTACTTTTTTTTTAATTTTCGGTTGGTTGTTTTAATACATTTTTTATGTTAATCAAAATTATTGTGTAAATAAAAAAATTATAATAATTTATATCTATAATTGGTGTTATGTGTGCGTAAACGCTAAAAAGGGGGACCACCCAGTGATAATTTTTTTTAAGCTTTTTTTTGTACTTTATTAAACATATTTTTTTTTTTTTTTTTATTAGTGATATTGAGCTGATTCTGATGCTTCTGTTGCCTATGAAATTTAATTTTTGTTGACGCAAAACAACAATTTTTCTTGTTTGTTTTTATTTTGATTAGACCATGGCATAAATATTATTGTAAACTCCTATTGTATTTTTTGTTATAAAATAATAATTTTGTTTTTTTTTTTTTGCGCAAACACAAATTAAAAGTGTTATTACAGATAATTGCAATTATTTTTTTTTCTTATATATATTTAAACGACCAACAAATGACTACTCGCGGACCTAACCAACTGGAAATCAATTCAATTTAATTAAATGTTTTGTTTAATTTATGCGATAAATTTATTTATTTTTGTTTATTTATTTAGTTTACTCGTACCGGACATGAATTTAAAAGATTTTTTTTTGTTTTTGTTGTTGTTTGGTTTATATATTTCGCGTTATTTATAATATTTTGATGTTATTATTAATAAGCCAGTTGTTTAAGCTACAGTAACACAGATTGTCCTGTTTTGTTTAAAATGCATACCATTGTGGCATTAAAAAAAATCTCAAAAACAGTTTTCCTACGGATTCTTACTTCAAACTGATAGGATATTAGGACTGTTCGTTAACACTCTGCCTGACTACAAGTATTCTCGTTATTTATTCCATATCTCAGTTAACGTAGCAAACATATTTTCTCCTTTAATTATTGGTAGGGTGTGAACTAAACAAAAAATCCGAATAGAAGAATAAAGTTTTTAATTAATTTTTGTTGTTTTTTGTTCCGACAATTTTATTTAATTAATTTTGTTTTAATAAATTTATTTATTTTAATAGTGTTTTAGTGAGAGGTTTATATAGCTGATTACAAGTTTTATAAAAGCGAAAGTTTTCAACACATTATTAGGTCATTACAATAGTTTTTCTTATTTTTTCCTTTTCTTATTATTATGTTATTAAAGTTAGACTTTGTAAAATCTGGTAAAATATGGATAAATATTTCCTTTTTTTTTTAGTGTTGTGTTTAGTAGAAAAAATATTTTTATTTGACCTTTATGATTTCTATCTTCAAAGGTCCCAACTTTTATGATGATTTTAAATATTAATAAAAAGGAACGAATTAGGGAAAATTCAATGACATTTTTTATTTCTTTATAAACTTGTGTTGATTTGTTATCTCTTTAATCAAACATGTAATACAATAAAATCAGGATGAAAAGTTAAATTTCATCTCTTTCATTATTCTTATGAAATTGTTGTTTAACATCTAATAACTCTTGATGTCGTGATTAAAGTGTGATCTATCTTTTGGTATCAATTGATACAAATAACGATTATACTTTAGTGTGATTTTGTCAGTGACTTTTATAATAATTAAATGAATGTTAGAGTGTTTTTTTTTGTTATATTATTTTAGTTTGATACATAATGAACTCTGTTGGCTAAGTTTTCTCTGATTATTATGATAAATATTAAATGCAGGCGACAATTTGCATGAAATGGAACGCCTTACCATCAGTCGTCTTTTCCTCAACACTTAATATCCAATCCCTTAAAACCAACGTCCACAAATACTTAAAATCCAATCCTTTTAAATGACATGGTTAGGCTATTATAGGTATAGGTATAGGTATACATTAAGTAATAAAACATTGTGCTCCATAAATTACGCCATAAATTTACTCCACTGTGCTAAATTTATCCAATTTTTTTTTCTATGCTAATCAACAGTTAATTTGTACACTGTTTCTGCAAAATTGATTTATTATTTTTAATTTTTAATTACCCCAGTATAAATATATTTATAAATAAAGTTGTAACATACTTCTGTATAATTAATATTTTATTTTTATATTTTTTTTTTACAGAAATAATGGCGTGAATATAATTACAACCGGAACAAAATTACCATAATTAATTATTATTATTATCGGTGGCACAACAAAACACATTCAATAATTAATAATGTTGATGGTTTGTTATTAATTTTTTTTTAATCTAAAAGTTTCTATGAATTTAGATAATCTAAAAAAAAAAAAAATTAATAAAAATAAATAACAAGCTGATTAAAAAAGGAAAAACATTATTTATCAAACAATTAATTATTGAATATGCGATTATTATCCATTATCATATAAATATTTAATGAAAAATTTGTATAAATGGTAACGAATTAATAACAAAAAAAATTAAATAAATAAAAAACCATAACTAGGTAAAATGTAGAAAACAATAATTATTCAGTAATTTGAATTTGATAAAAAACGATAATTAATATAGAATAACAAGAAATAAAATAAAAGGGAAAAGATAAAGATAAAGAAAAGAAAAGTAAAGAAAATAGAAAAATGACTGTGAAAATTTTCCGAAGAGGATCAGCACGCTGTTTAGGGTTGTGCTCAGCGTTTATAACAATATTATTATGCATATATTATATATCAATTGGGCAGCCAACACCAACATCACAAGAAATGCATAATAAAAAGTAATTAAATCTCTTTTTTTGTTATTGCAATTGATTAACCCTTTTATGCTTTTTTTTTCTTTTTGTTAGATACAATAATTTACACCACAATACATTAAATTCATCATGGCAACATTGGATAGAATCTGGTTTAAATATAATTAAACCAGAAAGTAGGGTTAATAATTTTAATAAGAATAATTTAAATAATAATAATATAAATAAGTTAAACTATGATAATCAAACAATAAATCCTGCTTGGTCAAAATGCATAAAATTAGAAGAAAGAGAGACTGATATAACTACTGGTATTGAATATAGTAAATTTGATTTTCAGGTAAGAACACTATTTAATTAAATAATAATAAAAAGTCAATAAATATGTTTGTTTTATTTATTATTAAAAAAATATAGCCAGAATGGATAAAAACACGGGAATACTGGGATAAAACGTTTGAAGTACAATACGAAGAGTTAATGAGTAATAAAAAACGGCCACCATTAAAAGTAATTTTTTGTTTTTTAATTAAACCTTTATTAAATTATTAATTAATTTTATTTTTCTCTCTTCTTTTAAAGGTAATAATAGTTCCGCATTCACACAATGATCCCGGATGGCTAAAAACTTTTACAAATTACTTTCAATCAGATTCCCGTCAAATATTAAATTTGATTGTAACAAAAATGCAATTATATACAGATATGACGTTTATTTGGTCGGAGATAAGTATACTGCAATTATGGTGGGATCAGGCGCATCCTATAAAGCAGAGAGCCTTGAAACGTTTAGTACAATCAGGGCGGTTAGAGATAACAACCGGTGGCTGGGTAATGACAGACGAAGCAAATGTGCACATGTACGCAATGTTAGATCAGTTAATTGAAGGGCACCAATGGGTTAAATCGAATTTAAATGTGATACCATCTGTTGGTTGGTCAATTGACCCATTTGGTCATGGTAGTACGGTGCCGTATATGTTAGCCGCTAGTAAGTTTGATGGTGCTATTATACAACGTATACATTATGCGTGGAAACAATGGTTGGCTAAACGTAAATATGGGGATTTTATATGGCAACCATATTGGACGAATCCGGATTCATCTATAGCTCCAGAAACAAATACACATTCCTTATACACACACAATATGCCTTTTGATATTTATTCCATAAAACATTCTTGCGGTCCACATCCGTTTATATGTTTAAATTTTGATTTTCGTAAGATTCCTGGTGAATACACTGAATATTCCATAAAAGCACAATTCATAACCGATGAAAATGTTGAGGCTAAAGCTGATTTATTAATTGAACAATATTCCCGCACGGCCTCATTGTATCCCCATAATGTTGCACTTATTCCAATTGGAGATGATTTCCGTTACAATAAAGAGCATGAAGTGGAGCAACAATACACGAATTATAAAAAATTAATTGATTACATCAATAACAATCCCGAGCGCTATCAAACTGAAATTGCATTTGGAACTCCAAAAGATTATTTTGCCGAAATTAAGAAGCGTTCAAAGAAATTTCCAACTCTTAAAGGTGACTTTTTCGTTTATTCAGATATATTTACTGAAGGTCGTCCAGCTTATTGGTCGGGCTACTACTCGACACGACCCATGTACAAAATATTAAGTAGAGACTTGGAGCATAACTTGAGAAATGTCGAAATCTTATTTACATTTGCTTTTAACAAGGCACGACAACAGGATCATGCGAATGCCTTAAGAATTTACGAGAAGAATTATGAGAAGTTAATATTGGCTAGACGGGATTTAGGTTTATTTCAACATCACGATGCGATAACGGGCACGTCAAAGTCAAATGTTATGCGTGACTATGGTATGAGATTATTCGAAAGTATTCAAGACACAGTTAAACTGCAAGAGTCCACTGTTGAAGTTTTAATACAGAAAACAACCAGAGAGCATAATTTCATTTTAAGCGAACTGGAACGTGACAGTTTTAATAAATTGCCGAGAAAAACACCAATTAGTATAAAACCGAATAAATCATCCGAATTTATTGTATTTAATTCATTGGCACAAAAACGTTTGGAAGTTGTACTGATCAGAACTTTAACCCCAAAAGTGAAAGTTATCGATCCGGATGGAAAGGAAATTGATATTCAAATAAATCCTGTGTGGAATATAACCGAGACGCAGGAAACACAAACCACACGTAATATATTAGTTTCGGATAAGGAATTTGAGATAATGTTTATCGCTACCTTGCCACCGCTTTCACTGGTAACATATCGCATTGTCTATAGTGAAGAGTTAAAGGGAAATTTGGCCACGTTGTACTGTAATGAGTGCAAAGACAATAAGCATGACACATTTATGGTGAAAAATAAACAAGCCGGTGACATACAGCTGGAAAACTTGAACATGCGATTACTGTTTGAGGAGTACACTGGCTTTTTGAAATCAGTGACGAAGAAGAATATGGGAAAACCAATACAGTGTGCAATAAAATTCGGGGCCTATCATAGTGCACAATTTCATTCTGGTGCATATCTATTCAAAACAGATCCGGAAAACCGAGAAGCGGAAAAGGATGTTCTTGAACAATATTCTGATGTTAAAATACTGATTACATCAGGGCCTATAGCAAGTGATGTGACCGCCATTTATGGTCCTTTCCTAGCTCACACTGTCAGAATATTTAATTCAAAGACTGATCTGGACAAGGCGATTTATATTGAAAATGATATTGATTTTGAATCGCCGCCAAAAAATCGAGAAACCGAATTATATATGAGATTTTTGACTGACATCGAAAATGGTGAGATTCCGGAATATTATTCCGACTTAAATGGCTTCCAGTTTCAACACCGTGTTAAAGTACCAACAATTGGTATTGAAGGTAATTATTTTCCAATAACAACTGCAGCATTCATCCAAGATGACAAACTGCGAATGACATTATTGACCACCCATGCACAAGGATCTGCTAGTCTGGAACCAGGTCAACTTGAAGTTATGCTTGATCGACGAATGTTGTACGATGATTATCGCGGAATGGGCGAGGGTATTGTTGATAGCAAATTGACGCGACATCGGTTCTGGGTGCTGTTAGAATTCCTCGAGGGAGCTAAATTTGCTAGCGATGCAGACATGAATCAGAAGAAAGAGTACCAATCGCTGAGTCTCTTCGGCAATCAAATGTCGAACTCTCTGAACTATCCAGCAAATCTTTATTTTATTGAAAAACCCGATGATAAAAGTCACCTGGAGTTTGAGAAAAATGTAACACTATTGAAGCATAAATTCCCATGTGATGTCCATCTGATGACGTTGCGTACATTGACCGAAGAAAGTTTGCCTCTCTTCCCATCGCGTTCAGCTTTATTAGTCCTACAGCGACAGGCCGCTAATTGCCATCTTGACACTGGTGACGAGACCACTAGCATGGATACCTGCACCTCGTCGCAGGGATTCGCCGATAATCTCTTCAATCAGATTTCAACGGAGGAGATAATCAGCACATCGCTAACAGGTCTAAAGCCTTCAGGGGTTGTACAGCAGTTCTCTAGTATTTATATAGAACCAATGGAACTACGAACATTTAATTTTACATTTAGTAAATAAATTTTATTATTTCGATTTTTAATTAATTTAATTTAATTTTTTATTGTTTTGATTTGGTTTTTTGTTTTTAAATTATGATTAAAAAAAAAAATCTTTATTAGAGTAATTTATTTATTAAATAAATAATTATATATATATAAAAAAAGTAAAAAACAAAAATCGGATTTTTAATTAGCGAAAATCAACTTATCTTCTCCGTTTTCTGCTATCCGCTTAGCGAAAAGTCAAAAATTTCCTTATAATGCAAAAAAAAAAAAAAAAAATTTTTTCACTTTACAACTAGATTTCTACCAGGCACTTCTTCTACATGAGTATAAGTAGAAGTAGAACAAACTTCAGCTGCTCCAAAATTCGTTTAATGTGGAGAAACCAAACTGTCAATTATAGAGGCTGCAGCTGTGGTAGCTAAACAACTGCAGAAAATAAGAAATAAGAAGAAAAAACCATTTAAATAGGCATAAAACCAGCAGAAGTTAAAAACAAAGCTACTGAAGACTCCAACTGATCCTGACCAAGCATAACAAACAGGAAGTTATTATCAATGAGGTCAACAAACGAATGATTAACATAGAAGCCAGTAGCAGCAGGAGTATCTCTACTAAATATAAAGTAATAGCTAAATTTCTAAAAATTATGTTTTGAAATTCTAACGGATTGCTACAACATCAGCATGAGCTGCAAGTAGTTCTAGACATAGAAAAAATAGACGTGTCTTTAATATCCGAAATTCACATTACTAAACAGTCATACGTCAGATTTAAGGGATACTGCTGTAGAAATAAAACACAATCAGAGATCCTATTCTTGTCGATTCGATTTATTCCCAAAAAAAGGACCATACATAGAATTCCTACAATAACAAGGACACAGATTTATAATTGGAGGTGGCATCTTACCACTGCCAAAGGAAAAGAACTACCTAATGCAATTAATGAACTTCGTTGCTATGCAATAGATCACTAAGATCTAAATGATTTCTTTTTATTAAAAAATAGTTCTCTCAACTACGTAACTATAGAATAAGGGAGAGATTTGATCTCAAATCATTCTCCGATCCTTCTTACAGTAAGTGTAATTGGGTTTATTGTTATTTTTCAACAGCCTGGAATACTACTCCATTAATTAAAAATAATACGAAAGGTACCAGGTATCCGAAAGAAATTATCCTAAACTAAGTTCCTGAATACAAAAAGAAAATCAGCAATCTTTCATAACGTATTACCAGAGCAATAAAAAAATCAACGATAACTTCTTTAATGTATTTCTCAAACGATTATCAAATGAAAAATATGCTTACTATTCTCTATGGAATTCCACAAAAGATCTCAAACAGGCCAACTTCACAAATATCACCGATAAGAGACAATGAAGGAGGATGGGCAAGATCTAGTGAACAAAAAGTTGAACTGTATGCAACCCATCTAGAGAACATTGATAGTTAACAAATAATGAGGAAACTATTCTACTTGCATTAATAAAACAGCAATAAAGGGTAACTATTAAATCTCCAGGATACGATAAAAACTACCAAATTAATTATTTTCAATTATTTATTATGAGGAATCTTTTTAATCCTAGTTTATTAATTAGATTATCGTTTATAATTAATTAATTTTTTATAATTAATTTTTCCTAAAGGCTTACAAAAAAAAATATTTTTTTTGCTGGAAATTGCTCGTAAATTAATGCACATTTTTAAATTGAGGCATACTTCCACCGGCTACTTCTTCTAGATCATTTTGAGAGTCTAAGTAGGTAGTTCCAAATGTAATTAATTAATTTTTTGTTATGTTTTGTTATGTAGTTTATATATATTTCAACGCCTAACAAATGATTACTCGCGTACTAACCAACAGGAAATCAATTCAATTTAATTAAATGTTTTGTGTAATTTAAACGATAAATTTATTATTTTATTTAACTCGTACCGGACATGAATTTATAAGTTTTTTTTGTTTTTGTTTTGTTGTGTTTGGTTTATATATTTCGCGTTATGTATAATATTTTGATGTTATTATTAATAAGCCATTTGTTTAAGCTTTATTAGCACAGATTGTCCTGTTTTGTTTAAAATGCATACCATTGTGGCATTAAAAAAAATCTCAAAAACAGTTTTCCTACGGATTCTTACAAGTAGTCTCGTTATTTATTCCATATCTCAGTTAACGTAGCAAATATTTTTTTTTTTTTATATCTATAAATTGGTTTTTTTTGACACTATGATTTAATTAATTTTTTTTCTATGCTAATCAACAGTTAATTTGTACACTGTTTCTGCAAAATTGATTTATTATTTTTAATTTTTAATTACCCCAGTATAAATATATTTATAAATAAAGTTGTAACATACTTCTGTATAATTAATATTTTATTTTTATATTTTTTTTTTACAGAAATAATGGCGTGAATATAATTACAACCGGAACAAAATTACCATAATTAATTATTATTATTATCGGTGGCACAACAAAACACATTCAATAATTAATAATGTTGATGGTTTGTTATTAATTTTTTTTCAATCTAAAAGTTTCTATGAATTTAGATAATCTAAAAAAAAAAAAAATTAATAAAAATAAATAACAAGCTGATTAAAAAAGGAAAAACATTATTTATCAAACAATTAATTATTGAATAGAAAAATGACTGTGAAAATTTTCCGAAGAGGATCAGCACGCTGTTTAGGGTTGTGCTCAGCGTTTATAACAATATTATTATGCATATATTATATATCAATTGGGCAGCCAACACCAACATCACAAGAAATGCATAATAAAAAGTAATTAAATCTCTTTTTTTGTTATTGCAATTGATTAACCCTTTTATGCTTTTTTTTTCTTTTTGTTAGATACAATAATTTACACCACAATACATTAAATTCATCATGGCAACATTGGATAGAATCTGGTTTAAATATAATTAAACCAGAAAGTAGGGTTAATAATTTTAATAAGAATAATTTAAATAATAATAATATAAATAAGTTAAACTATGATAATCAAACAATAAATCCTGCTTGGTCAAAATGCATAAAATTAGAAGAAAGAGAGACTGATATAACTACTGGTATTGAATATAGTAAATTTGATTTTCAGGTAAGAACACTATTTAATTAAATAATAATAAAAAGTCAATAAAAATGTTTGTTTTATTTATTATTAAAAAAATATAGCCAGAATGGATAAAAACACGGGAATACTGGGATAAAACGTTTGAAGTACAATACGAAGAGTTAATGAGTAATAAAAAACGGCCACCATTAAAAGTAATTTTTTGTTTTTTAATTAAACCTTTATTAAATTATTAATTAATTTTATTTTTCTCTGTTCTTTTAAAGGTAATAATAGTTCCGCATTCACACAATGATCCCGGATGGCTAAAAACTTTTACAAATTACTTTCAATCAGATTCCCGTCAAATATTAAATTTGATTGTAACAAAAATGCAATTATATACAGATATGACGTTTATTTGGTCGGAGATAAGTATACTGCAATTATGGTGGGATCAGGCGCATCCTATAAAGCAGAGAGCCTTGAAACGTTTAGTACAATCAGGGCGGTTAGAGATAACAACCGGTGGCTGGGTAATGACAGACGAAGCAAATGTGCACATGTACGCAATGTTAGATCAGTTAATTGAAGGGCACCAATGGGTTAAATCGAATTTAAATGTGATACCATCTGTTGGTTGGTCAATTGACCCATTTGGTCATGGTAGTACGGTGCCGTATATGTTAGCCGCTAGTAAGTTTGATGGTGCTATTATACAACGTATACATTATGCGTGGAAACAATGGTTGGCTAAACGTAAATATGGGGATTTTATATGGTAACCATATTGGACGAATCCGGATTCATCTATAGCTCCAGAAAGAAATACACATTCCTTATACACACACAATATGCCTTTTGATATTTATTCCATAAAACATTCTTGCGGTCCACATCCGTTTATATGTTTAAATTTTGATTTTCGTAAGATTCCTGGTGAATACACTGAATATTCCATAAAAGCACAATTCATAACCGATGAAAATGTTGAGGCTAAAGCTGATTTATTAATTGAACAATATTCCCGCACGGCCTCATTGTATCCCCATAATGTTGCACTTATTCCAATTGGAGATGATTTCCGTTACAATAAAGAGCATGAAGTGGAGCAACAATACACGAATTATAAAAAATTAATTGATTACATCAATAACAATCCCGAGCGCTATCAAACTGAAATTGCATTTGGAACTCCAAAAGATTATTTTGCCGAAATTAAGAAGCGTACAAAGAAATTTCCAACTCTTAAAGGTGACTTTTTCGTTTATTCAGATATATTTACTGAAGGTCGTCCAGCTTATTGGTCGGGCTACTACACGACACGACCCATGTACAAAATATTAAGTAGAGACTTGGAGCATAACTTGAGAAATGTCGAAATCTTATTTACATTTGCTTTTAACAAGGCACGACAACAGGATCATGCGAATGCCTTAAGAATTTACGAGAAGAATTATGAGAAGTTAATATTGGCTAGACGGGATTTAGGTTTATTTCAACATCACGATGCGATAACGGGCACGTCAAAGTCAAATGTTATGCGTGACTATGGTATGAGATTATTCGAAAGTATTCAAGACACAGTTAAACTGCAAGAGTCCACTGTTGAAGTTTTAATACAGAAAACAACCAGAGAGCATAATTTCATTTTAAGCGAACTGGAACGTGACAGTTTTAATAAATTGCCGAGAAAAACACCAATTAGTATAAAACCGAATAAATCATCCGAATTTATTGTATTTAATTCATTGGCACAAAAGCGTTTGGAAGTTGTACTGATCAGAACTTTAACCCCAAAAGTGAAAGTTATCGATCCGGATGGAAAGGAAATTGATATTCAAATAAATCCTGTGTGGAATATAACCGAGACGCAGGAAACACAAACCACACGTAATATATTAGTTTCGGATAAGGAATTTGAGATAATGTTTATCGCTACCTTGCCACCGCTTTCACTGGTAACATATCGCATTGTCTATAGTGAAGAGTTAAAGGGAAATTTGGCCACGTTGTACTGTAATGAGTGCAAAGACAATAAGCATGACACATTTATGGTGAAAAATAAACAAGCCGGTGACATACAGCTGGAAAACTTGAACATGCGATTGCTGTTTGAGGAGTACACTGGCTTTTTGAAATCAGTGACGAAGAAGAATATGGGAAAACCAATACAGTGTGCAATAAAATTCGGGGCCTATCATAGTGCACAATTTCATTCTGGTGCATATCTATTCAAAACAGATCCGGAAAACCGAGAAGCGGAAAAGGATGTTCTTGAACAATATTCTGATGTTAAAATACTGATTACATCAGGGCCTATAGCAAGTGATGTGACCGCCATTTATGGTCCTTTCCTAGCTCACACTGTCAGAATATTTAATTCAAAGACTGATCTGGACAAGGCGATTTATATTGAAAATGATATTGATTTTGAATCGCCGCCAAAAAATCGAGAAACCGAATTATATATGAGATTTTTGACTGACATCGAAAATGGTGAGATTCCGGAATATTATTCCGACTTAAATGGCTTCCAGTTTCAACACCGTGTTAAAGTACCAACAATTGGTATTGAAGGTAATTATTTTCCAATAACAACTGCAGCATTCATCCAAGATGACAAACTGCGAATGACATTATTGACCACCCATGCACAAGGATCTGCTAGTCTGGAACCAGGTCAACTTGAAGTTATGCTTGATCGACGAATGTTGTACGATGATTATCGCGGAATGGGCGAGGGTATTGTTGATAGCAAATTGACGCGACATCGGTTCTGGGTGCTGTTAGAATTCCTCGAGGGAGCTAAATTTGCTAGCGATGCAGACATGAATCAGAAGAAAGAGTACCAATCGCTGAGTCTCTTCGGCAATCAAATGTCGAACTCTCTGAACTATCCAGCAAATCTTTATTTTATTGAAAAACCCGATGATAAAAGTCACCTGGAGTTTGAGAAAAATGTAACACTATTGAAGCATAAATTCCCATGTGATGTCCATCTGATGACGTTGCGTACATTGACCGAAGAAAGTTTGCCTCTCTTCCCATCGCGTTCAGCTTTATTAGTCCTACAGCGACAGGCCGCTAATTGCCATCTTGACACTGGTGACGAGACCACTAGCATGGATTCCTGCACCTCGTCGCAGGGATTCGCCGATAATCTCTTCAATCAGATTTCAACGGAGGAGATAATCAGCACATCGCTAACAGGTCTAAAGCCTTCAGGGGTTGTACAGCAGTTCTCTAGTATTTATATAGAACCAATGGAACTACGAACATTTAATTTTACATTTAGTAAATAAATTTTATTATTTCGATTTTTAATTAATTTAATTTAATTTTTTATTGTTTTGATTTGGTTTTTTGTTTTTAAATTATGATTAAAAAAAAAATCTTTATTAGAGTAATTTATTTATTAAATAAATAATTATATATATATAAAAAAAGTAAAAAACAAAAATCGGATTTTTAATTAGCGAAAATCAACTTATCTTCTCCGTTTTCTGCTATCCGCTTAGCGAAAAGTCAAAAATTTCCTTATAATGCAAAGAAATTTTTTCACTTTACAACTAGATTTCTACCAGGCGAACATGATTTATACAAATGTTTTCTTATGCTAGCCTGGTAGGAAAGTTATAAAATTTTTATCAACGATACGTCACCGGTGACACTTTTGAATTGAATCTGGTGACAAATTTCGAATGCAAAACGAGATTTCTACCAGGCTTGCAGAATCTTCACAAGGTGTTTATTTTTAAAATACAAAAAATGTCATTGTGCTACTTTTATAGATAATTATTTTCAATAGATGGCGCTGATTCCACTAAAAAGAATTCAAATCTATCTACTTACCTCACTATATTCTCACTAAGTCACTATAAATTATGTAAAAACAAGTGTTTTGTGAAAACGTCAGTCACAATCAAAATCAGAAATTTTGTACAGCTGAACTTAGTTAAGTGATAAACAGACATCAGAGAATATAACATTGGACTTTTGAACCTGTTCAACAGATTGATTTTATTTCAATTAGAATGATCTCGAGATATACAAGAAATTTGTGCACCTCAGCGCAGGTAAATTGTGATTAAATAAAACTAAATTTACTAATTTAATCTGCTTAGTCGTCTACTAATCATAACTATAGTTCGGTGTCAGTGACTTATGTTACCATTTGTTATGTCATAAAAGAAAAATTTTCCTCTTAGATTTTAATTAGTCTTGACTTAAAAATAGTTTTCTAAAGTTTTTTTTTTGTTGACTTAGTTTCGTAGATTCCAAAGTACCTTAGTGATAGCCGAACATAATAATGAGACATTAACAGCAGTAACACAAAATACAATAACTGCTGCTAGGAAATTAGGTGGTGATATTACTGTGCTCGTTGCTGGCACAAAATGTGGTCCAGTAAGTAGCCAACAATCCATTCCAAAACAAATTTGTTGGCAAACTAATCTAAACTAATTTAATGAATTAGGCATCAGAGGCTGTTTCAAAAATACAAGGAGTTTCTAAGGTATTAGTAGCTGAAGGCGAAGCATTCAAAGGATTCACAGCCGAATCCATAACTCCGTTAGTTTTGGCTGCTCAAAACCAATTTAAATTCACCCACATTTTAGCTGGAGCAACAGCTTTTGGCAAAAATGTTACACCACGTATTGCTGCTAAATTGGATGTTTCACCGATCTCTGATATAATTGGGATTAAGTCGGCCGACACTTTCGTCCGAACAATCTATGCAGGTAACGCAATAATGACCGTGAAAGCCAAGGATGCGATCAAGGTGATTACAGTCCGTGGAACTAGCTTTGAACCAGCTGCTTTAACTGGAGGAAGTGCTGCAGTCGAAAAAGCACCCGAGGGCGATTATAAATCGGATTTGACCACATTCGTTAGTCAAGAATTAACTAAATCTGATCGCCCAGAATTGACAAGTGCAAAAATAATTATTTCTGGAGGTATTTATTTATCCATTGTTATATCGTAATCTTGGAATTCTTTCTCAATATCTATTTTGTTCGATAATATCCAGGTCGTGGTCTAAAGTCTGGCGATAATTTTAAACTTTTATATGATCTAGCTGATAAATTCGGTGGTGCAGCTGTTGGTGCATCACGTGCCGCTGTTGATGCTGGTTATGTGCCCAACGATTTACAAATTGGACAAACTGGCAAAATTGTAGCGCCGGTATGATTTTTTTTTTTTTTTTTCATATTTTCATGAAATTAAACCATAAAATTGTTCCACTAATCTTAGGAACTGTACATCGCTGTTGGTATATCCGGTGCCATCCAACATTTGGCTGGTATGAAAGATTCAAAAACAATTGTTGCAATTAATAAGGATCCTGAGGCGCCGATCTTTCAAGTTGCCGATTATGGTCTAGTCGCTGATCTCTTCAAAGCGGTTCCAGAAATGACCGAGAAAATGTAATTCGTCGTGTTTCGGTTGATTTTAATAATAAAAAAAATAAAAAAAAATTAAATAAATTGAACAGAATATGGCATTTAATAAAATTTAACATTTTTAATTTGTTTTTATTGGAAGAATCTTTTCTTTTTTTTTTCTATTTATCAGTAATAAAAAAAAAACCTTTTAATTATCCATTAGCTGGTCTTATCCATTTAAAAATTCACTTATTTCTTTGGTGCAATAATTCCTTCTAATTGGGCTTTTAATTGGGCGTTTGTCTTCTTAAGGAAGGCAATCTCTTCAGCGTGTTTCTTTTCCTCCGACGCTCTTAACTCAGCGTTACGCCGTTCTGATTGATCCGCTTTTATTTTTAAGGACGTTATCAAAGCGTCCAGTGCTTCCTTTTCTGTTTCTAATGTTAAAACTTTATCTTGAAGTTTCTCCTTACCTTCTTGGGCTTGTAATGTTTTACGCATACCAAACGATACCGAACTACAATACAATGTTTCGTATGCTTCCATAGACATTGCAATCTCATCGCGTACACGTAACAATAATAAACCACGTTCCGTACAATTTATTGTTACCTGACGGATCAATTCATCTATAAACAAGAAACAGTAATTTGTATTATAAAGATTTAATTGTAAATTAATGAAAAAAATAAATAATTAACCAAAGCACTGTGTATATAGTTCACGACGCACAGGACATATTCCAGTTTCTCTAGCTTGTGTCTGTTGTAATCTTGTATCAAGCATTTCCTGTAAATTGACAACATCTTGTCTTGTTGCAGGCGTACTGGATACCTAAAAAAAAAAACACAAATCAATCAAAGGTAAACTAAAACCAAAAATAAAACAGAAATAAATATTCAACATTTTGTGTCCATAATTGTCCTTCTTCCTCCCAACATCTGGGCGGTAATATTGAATTTAATATTTCTTCAGTTTCTTTACGATTTTCTAAAATTCCACCACTCGTTGGACGACCACTTTTATCACGCGGTGATATCTTTAATTATAGAAAAACATTTTATTTGTTAATTAATTAATGTAATTCACGTTATGTATGTATGTTTGTTTGTTTTAACCTTTTTTTCAGCGGCGATTTTTTTCTCCGTCTGCTTTATAACCAATACAGGATTATTATATTTCACCAATGTCGTCGGTACTTCAATAACCTTTTCTGCCATTATTTAAATTTTTATTTTGTTGCCTATTTATATTTAAACTAAATGGAAAAAAAATTAAAAAAGAAAAAAAAATTAAATAATTATTATAATTAATGACAAGCAAATAATTCAACGCGTAAATATATAAATAATTATATTTTTTTTGTTTGTTTATCAGGTCGTCATGGAATTTCAAATCAAAATATACAAAGCAGCGAAGTAAACATATTCGGCTATAATATAAATAAAATTAACGGATAATGGTAAGAGTAGAAGTAAAACACAATAATTATATTTAAAAATAAGAAAATATTGAAACAATTTTATCAATTTTATTTAATCAAATAATTAATCAATTATCATCAGCAACAACTTCTGTATCATCAATATCAGTTGCAACACTTTTCTCTGGAACAATAACCTCGACTGAATCATTATCAGCATCTTCAGTTACTTCATTTTCTATAGGAGTTTCAACAAATGAATTATCCTCATCATCGTCGTCTTTAACTTTTTTTGTCGCTTCCAGGATAACAGCTGCTTTTTCCGCTAACAATTCAGATGGTGGCTTCTCATATAAATCCTTCATATTCTCCTATACAAATTTTGTATTAATTTTAGTAAAATTCAGAAAATTTGGGCTATTGATGAAAATTAGAGATTACCATTTCCGTTTTCATTGTATTAACTTTCTTCATATAATACTGATAGACATACTCTGCCATTTGTGACATATCCTGTATAACAGTTGTTTCCTTTGAATTATCATTAATATTTCTATCACCTGGATACACTTCATTCGGCAATAAATTTAATTCTAGAGGACGATTCATTAACTAAAATTTTATAAAATACACAAAAATGAGTTAAAAACATTTTTCTCTATTATTAACTATTCAAAAAAAAATTGTTTTACCAATTTGAAGGCTGGTTGTAGTTCAAAACAATTACGGAATAACGAAACACGACCAAATATGTATAAGCCTAAACGGGCACGACTGACAGCAACAACGAGACGTCGCACATCACGTAAATGACCAACAGCCTTTGTCCGTACCAACGATATTAAAATATAATCGTTCTGTTGACCCTGATATTTATCAACGGTAGTCACTTTGTATGGTCTTCCTATGAGAGGATTATCGCCGCATCTTGTATTAATAACATCACGAATCAAATGCTTTTGACCATTATATGTGGTTAAAATTGATATTTTTTCAGCTGGATATCCCAATAAACGCATGTACATAAATACTGCAACCACATACTCTGCTTCGGCTAAATTCTGATAGAAATATGGACTAGGCTCTGTTTCTCCTAGTCCATTAAAATCATCCACATTAATTAATTGATAATCAAACTTGAAGCCAGGATTTGCTGTTTTATATTCTGGCCAAGTGGTGATATGCTTAAGATCTCCCAATTTCTTGTAACGCCATTTATATAGTTCGCAAATGCTTGAACGAGCACGACCCTGGCCATCTAAGTCAACTGTTGGAACACCAAGCCGAACTAATCGGGTGAACAATGACTGTTCCATATTGGAATATTTTTGGAAAGCCATGTTTTTAATAACCGGCGGTAATTGATGGTGATCACCAATCATAATCCAACGTTTCAATCGATTATAACCATCCAATGGATTTTGTAACAACAACGGTATAAATGTTTCAATTTCCAATATCTGAGCTGCTTCTTCCATCAGAATATTATCATACTTAAATCCCATATTAACTAATTCTTTTCTTTTCAACGCTGCATGCGTACATGTCATTGCGATAATTTTTGCTTCCTTGACAAGTAAATACTTTGAACGATCTAAGCCACTTCGTAATAATTCAAATGCACGAAATTCTTCTAATTCCGTAAATATACGAGATATGTATGAAAAACAACTACGTGCTATTTCTAGATCATCGGTTAAACATTCACCCTTAAATAATGGTTGTGCTGCATCCGAAAAGAATCTAAAGAATGGAAATTCTTTTCCAAATAATTCAGTGTAATTCTTTTCATCACATTTATCAACAATACTAAGAAATCTTTCCCATCGTGCTACGACCTACATTGAAAAAGAAAATCCAATTTAATTATTATGCATTGTGCTTAAAAAAAATTAAAATTTACTTGATATAGATAGAAATATCCAGCGGTTTCACATGTATATGCAACATCCCCAGCTACTCCTAAAGATTCTTGTAATGTTTGCACTTGATTCAACAAATCAATTCTTTTGGCTAAAACATAATTAACACGTCCATACCTAAAAAAATACAAAATAACAAATTAAATAGAATAAATAAATGGATAAACAAATTAAACATACCGACTGAAATCCTTTTCAGTCTCCAGTGCTTCTTCACCATGACCTAAACGCAATAAATGCCTTTCATCTATATCGAGCGCCATAATTTTCTCAAACAACTGATTCAATGCCTGATTCGAGTGTGTAACGATTAATGTTCTTTGATTTGGATGATTATGGTATAAATTTGAGATTATTTGTACTGCAACATCTGTTTTTCCCGTACCAGGTGGTCCAACAACAAGTGTTAATCCTGGCTGCATACCAGCACGAATTGCTTCCACTTGAGTTGATGTAAAACGTACAGTATTTCTAAAAACCAATAATTAATAAATATAATTCGAAATCTAAATTGAATGAAATTAAAGCAAAACATACTTTTTCGGTTCATTTGATGTATACGGTCCTCGACTTGGTGCTATATATGGTTCAACAGTAATTTGTCTTCCCTTATCATTATCTTTATCCACTTCCATTTGTTCATCGTCACTATCATTTTGTTCCACAACATCTTCAAAAATTATTTTAAACGGGCGCACTAATTCCTTCTCATCAGTTTTTGTAAATTTAATATCATAATCCGGGAAACTATCACGTAAATGTTGTACATCCAAAAAAGTGTCATTAAAATTTAATGTCCTTTCCTGATTTGGCATGCGTTTATAATGTGCTGCGCCTGGATCGCCATAGCCCAATAGAATATCATGCAGCCATGGCGGAACAACGCATTCTGTATTCATTAAATGTCGTATTGTCTCTAACACTGCTTTAAAATTATTCTCCTTTGGTTTACGTCGCATTATTACATTAAAACATTCATAAACATCATCACCACCCTGAAGACAATAATGATAAATAAAAATTTTGCATAAACAAAGTCTTAATAAATGATTTACCTGTTGTAAATCTTCCATATCAAGTTTATATTGATTGCAGTCAAGCCAAACGCGATAAGTACGTTGCTCGCCAGGAAGTTGAGGACGTGGTTCCGGTCCGTCTTCTATAACACGTCCGCTCGCATCTAACATGCCCTCAACCTCACAACCGCGTACATTCACTAAACCAACTTGCGGTATAAAAGGTTCTCGATGATTATATCGTGAGCCAATAGCCGCTACTGGTTTTACCGTTATTAAAAAGCAAACATCATGCTTTCGAAGACCTTCCCACTCATCTTGAATTTCTTTACGGACGCTCAGTGTTACACATACATCAGCACGTACACGTGAAGGTTTCTTTTCACCAATGTGAGGCTTAGACACTTCAACAACTGCAAATGAATGTATCGGTAATGCCATTCTTGCCCATCCGCCAAAAACAACTTCATCATCTTCTGATTTCCTATTAGAAATATATATTTTTTCTTTTTAATAACCCTTTTTCAAAATACAAAAATATTTATTAATTACCATGGCAACATCCTACTAATTGCATCTTCAATATCTTGCCTTATTTCATCTAAAAATAAAATTCATTAAAAATATTTCGTAATAATAATATTTCATATAAAGTGTATGTAGAGGAGTTAGAATGAAAGGTTTAACGGTTATCGTGTATAATGTATGTATTACTTACATGTTGATTCCAAACGAAATAAATTGAAATTTCTCAATAAATAATCATGAAGTGTTAAAAATTGTAAATTAAGTTTCGGTAATGCTAGACAACCTTCACCAGAAAAATATTCCGTTGGCACTATATTCTCATCCCATATAACTTGTTCAGTCGGATATAATGGCATTTCATTAAGTGCTTCCAGCTGTGAAACTCGTCTCTCGTGACGTGATATCTTTTTTAATAAACAAATAAATAGAAATAAAAAAATTAAAAATAAACCGAGAGACGCTACTTGCTCGAATATTAAAATAAATTTTAAATTACCAATAATTCACGTAGAAATTCCTCATCTAAACGATGCCAATCAAATGGTAAATCCAATTTTTCTGGTACTAAATTTAAATAGCAAGCAATCTCCTTTAAACTTTTACCATTTAATGCACCAAAATGTTTCTTTAACGAGTCCCGTGTATCAACACTAGCTACATTTGCTAATGAAAATATTCGTAAATCGGGAAATTTCGCAAAGGCAGCACGTTGTAATGATGTTATTTTTGAATAATGTATTTGTGTCATATCATGATCAGTTAATGGATCACCAGTTTCATCACTGATCTCAAAACGTGAATAAAATTTCAACATATCCAACAACTGTAAAATAAATAATGAAAAAAAAAATCAATTAACAAAAAATTCTTTAAAAAAAAAATCGATTAATTTTATTTAATTCCCATTAAAGCCAATTGAATTTCAATTTCTTTTATTAATTTATCTTCGAAACACTTTGAAAAATTTCAATTAACTATTAAAGTAAATTAAAAAATGAAAATGAAAAAGAAAAGAGAAGAGAAAACGATAAACAAATAAATTTCAATTAAACAAAAAACAAGGAAGAATATGCCAGTCAACATATTACTAAGTCCATTACACTTTATTTTAATGAAATGTGACAATTATTAGTTGTAGACAGACAGACAGACAGACAGACAGACAAACCACTAAAACCCACCACCATGTTAGGATAAACAATAAAATTTGCATATCACTCATTGAATTTACATAAATCGTAAGTCATTCAAAATTTAAATAACCAGCAATTAAAAAAAAAATAAAATTTTTAACAAAACGAAACAATTAAAAAATACAAAACAAAATCAAATTTATGATTGCAGAAAGTATTTTTAATTTTTTTTTTTTTTTGTGTTTTCATTAGAAAATAATTAATATTCATCAGATGGTTATAAAATTCACCAACTACATACACATGGCTCTTGTTTATTATTATTAATTAATTTAAAAAAAATAAAATTTAATTAATTACATCAAATATTTTATAAGTAAATAATAAATTTCAATTTCATTTAGATAGAATATATGTTTCAAGACTCTATATTCGCTATTTGCATGTAAAAACAAATTAACTTAAATATTAAGAGCAAAAGAGCATTACCATAATTGGTATTAAATGTTTAAAAATAAACAAGATCAAACTGTTCTTGTTTATTATTTGTTTCAATTAAATTTCAAAAAATAAACAAATCATCCAATTAATAAAAAAAAAAAAATATTAAATTAGTTTATCAATAATAATAATAATAAGCTTTTATTTTAATAAAAAATATTTTTAAAAAAATATGATTCATTTGTAAAAATGCGTAAATCGAGATACAGACCGAGATTACATAGTAATAATAAAATCTATTTAAAAAAGGGAAAAAATTATTTCAAATGACGAACTTTGTATATGACGTTACATAGTAATTAATATTAAACTTTTTGCTGTTTGCGCTAATCAAAATGCTTCTGATAACCATATAACCATTGCTAGAAAAATGAATGAAACTTACTAAACGAATAGTAATCTCCTAATGACTATTAAACATTGAGCTTTAATAAGACGCCACATACTAATTAATATTAAATGTTGAGACGAACAGTGTTTTGAATCAAAATTATTGCCTTTGATGACTAACAAAAACCGGAAAAATAAATGCAACATGATCCTCGAATTTCAATTATAATAAAAAATAATAATTGAATTCGATAACAAAAATATACAAAACCCAAATAATAATTTAATAAATTCAATGAAATTTAATTATTAATGAATAAAAGAGGAGTATTCTCCATTCTCCTAAATTAATAATAAACAATTTTTAATTTATTAAACAAACAAATAATAAAAATCGCAGAAATTTTTTTTTTTAGACGTCAATAATTAAAAAAAATTTGGAAATTCTTCTACAAAATTTCACAAAAATTTTTTAATTAATTTTTATTTGTGATTTTGAATTTTTTTTCAATGAAAATCACAAATTATATAATTAATAAAACTTTTATTTATTAACAAAAAAAAAAAAAAAAAACTTTAAGTGATAATTTAAGTAAATCAACAAAATAGACGACAGACAGACAGACACAACACCGCAAGCAAAAATCAACAAAAACTCAACAAAGGAAATTCAATTATATAAAATAAATTAATTAATATAAAATAAAAATTAATAAATACGGAAAATAAAAGTAATTAATATAAATAACGTCATTCGTTCATTATTACAAAAATACATCAGCAACAATATTATTATTGAATTTTAATTAAAATTGCTACTTTGTTAATTAATTTTATTTATTTATATTTTTCTCTGCAAAAATCATTTTTATTATGATGGAAAATAATATTTTCCAATGTACAACACAAAAGAATCGTTAAATATTTATGAATAATTTTAAAACAACAATGTATTTGTATTTAACCTAAATTCACCAAAATTTTAGTAAATAATAATTGAAATTAATTAAAAAATTAAAAGCAACAAAAATATTATTCGGCAAAATAAAATATTTTATGGCGTCATTATAACCGTCAATCGACAAAGTACCAAAAAATAATCAAAAACAATGTAAAAATAAGTAACCAGGATTTTACTTTAAATAATAATATTATTAATCAGTGTTGGCCAACCTTAAAGCAATTCGTTTACCTGCTTAAACAATCAAAAAGCACAGCAAGTCTAAAAACTCCAGAACACTTCATGAAACAAACAAATAAAATTAATTAAATATTTTATAAACACAATGCACAATGAGTACCACACCATAAGCTGACTGATATAAGCCAGTTTGATTCCAATTCAATGCTAGAAATTTATCAGATACAATTCCGCTACCTTTTAATACGCATCATTCGTGCTTAATTTGAACTGGTTGCCTGAAACAATAAAAGAATTTTCCTTCAACCTTTGTGTTACTGAAATCAAGGTATATTCAGTTCAATTAACGAGAACTGTAGCAGCAAAACATTTATTATCCAGACTAATAATAAATAGTAGAAAAAAAAGAGTGTTTAAAGAAAAATCTTTGTTTACTATGAATAAAAAAAAAAAAAATATAAAACGCTCATGTTAATTCTTATTTATCATTATAAATAAAATAAATTAAAGGTGGGTGGATGTGTGTGTGTGATGTGATGTGTTTTTTGTATCTTTTAAATTTTATAAAATGCTTATTGTGCCAGTTGAGGTATTCAGGCATTTCTCAACATGTGACGGTGTATTACATTCCGACGTTTTATAATCATCAAATTCAATTTTATTTATTCAGAATAATTAATTAATAAAAACAAAAGAATTATTAGTGCAAGTGATAATATAAACTGTTTTCTCCTTAATTTCCGTGATAAACAGTTTATTTATAAAACAATAGCCATTCAATAAAATGTATTACTTATCATACGATTGTATCTTATTACAATTATGCTGTCCACCCACATATTTTTAACAGCTGTATAGAAATAAATCGATGCAATTAAAATATAAAGATATCTATCAAAAACGCTACAATAATATATGCGAACAGAGAATTAAACAAAAAAAAAATTAAATTAAATCCAACTATTTAAGACAGACAGAATAAAATTATTAAACAAATAAAATAAAAATAAATTCAAGGCTTTAAAAATTATGCAAAAAAATAAATAGATTTTTTTTTTCAACCATTTTCATATCACTTTTTAATTTATTACATTATTGTAATCATATAATAATAAAAATAAAATAATAGAAAAATGTTTAACTGAATTTTATTAATAGCAAATAACATTAATTAAATTTAAATAATTTAAATCAATCGATAACATAAAAACTCATGTTTTTTAGAAAAATATTTAAATACATTAAAATATATAAGATTTTTTTTTTTTTTTTTCGTTTTCTACTAATTTTGTTGTTTTATTTTTTAAAGATTAAAATTCCTAGCATAAAAAAGCAAACAAGCAAGCAAGCCAGCAAGCAAACCACATCATTTAAAAACATTTTTGCATGTAGTTTTTGGTTTTGTTATCAACTAAAAAAAAATGTTTTATTTAAATGAAAAAATAAAGTAAAAATCATTATCGTCATCATCATCATCACACGTTTGATAAATTATAAATAAACAAAAAAACTCTAAATTAAACAAATAATTGAAATTACGTGATTTTTCTTCCTTTAGCGAAGTTAATTTAAAATTTTAAATTTTTTATTTACATTTTCCAAGAAAAACATCAATTTTAAGCCAAAATCGTCTTTTTCAAAAAAAAAAAAAATAAATAAAATAAAAATTTGCACAAATCTCTTACGTCTGTCTGTATTAATAAGAAAATTTTGCTTAGAAGAGAGAAACAATCACAGATCCATCTATAATTATTACAAATAAAATAAAACGTTTCACCTTATGCAAAATAAAAATTTTATTTATTTATTCGTTAAACAAAAAATATATAAAATACCAAGATAAAGCAAGAATAACCTCATGAAATAAAAAACCACGCTCCACAACCTAATTATTATAATATTTATCATCAAAACATTGGAAAGATAAACAATAAGACACGAATAAAAATGAATAAATATGTTATTTATTATTAAAAGTATAAATTTCCTCTTTTAAACATTTTTTTATGCAAATGTTAAAAATATAAGAGCATTTGCTGCAATAACAACATTTATACCGTATTTATTTGTTTATTACGAAAACAAATATTGTAAATACAGTCACTTCTCAATTCTCTACAAGGTTCCTTATGTACATACCACTCAACAGTTTTAAAACAATTTTTACAACAAAGTAATTGCATTACACCATCGATGCTCTTGATACAGATTTATAAATCACAAGTTATTAACGAAAAATTTTACGATCGTAAGTACAAACGATCGAGGTGATCGTTCAGTGAGAGTCATAATGTTTGTAAAAGGTGATTGTACGTCGCCGGTGATCATAACATAAAGTGTGATTAAATAATAAATATTATTTTAACAATGCAAGTATCAACAAAGTATTATTATTTATCAATCGGCATTGTATAACAGGCAGACAGATTATACAGCACATACACATATCAGAATAGAGGAGAATATGTAAATAAATTATGCAAAAAAAGTGCATTGAAAAGTTTTTTTTTTTATTAAATTAATCACCATATACACACACACAACGTTAAGGAACAGAAAAGAAAAGAAAAGTAAAGAAATGCAAAGGGGTTTAACAGACAAACCCAACAGTAAAAGTAAATAAATTAAGCCTAGTCAAAAGGAAAATAATTATAAAAAAAATGATAATAATAAATATTAATTATTAATTCTAGTACAATGGTACACCTACGTTTAATCAGTGTTTTTTTTTTTTTTTTAATAAAAATAGAAAATAAAATTAAAAAAAAAAGAGTTGCAAGCTGATAAGATTATTTAAACAAAACAAAAAAAAAAACATAATTAAGTTAAATACAAAAATAAATAAAAATAAAAATTAATAAACGTTTTATTGTAGTAGTCGTAGTAGATATAAGATTTAATTAATTTTTTTTCTTTTAAATTGAATCAACTTAATTAATTACTTAAAATTTTAAGAGTGAACAAAAAATAAAATAACACAAAAAAAAAACATCAAAACAAAAAACCAACAAACGTCATAAATTCAATTTTTTTTTTAATTAAATTAAAATAAAACAAAAATAAAACAAAAAATTGAATTTATTTTTAAAAACAAATAAACTAATTAAAATTCACACATATTAAGTAAAATATTTTATGCCATATATCAGCAACAGCAACTAAATAAATAATAAAAGTAAAAAGAAATTAAAATCCACCATGTACTACTCCAAAAAAACAAAAAAAAAAAATACAGAAAATACTTATAACTTACTTAAAGCTTACTTAGTTAAAGTTATTTTGCCATCGACTAACACAGCACAGCACCACACACAAAAATTATTATTATAAAATTAACGAAAATATGTATAGAAAACTAATAAAACACAAACAGTATTTTGTTGAATGTTGACGAGTAAAGAAGCAGCAACAGCAGCCGCAGAGCAGTAAACAAAAAATCGTTTTTAGCGTATTATACGATAAAAAATAAAAAAAATAATTAAATTTTCGTGTGTTTTTATTTACAAAAACTTGTTATTAAAAAAAACGCACAGGACACAGGACATACAAGTTTAATACAATTGGATAATCTATTGGACGGTGTTTAAAAAGGATACGAGTACAAAAATATTTAAAGGTTGTTATAACTTATAAGTGATATTTTGAATGTAATTAACTATAAAAAAGTTTTAATTTTTAATTGTTTTAATGAGAAAAAAAAACTTGTCATAACATTCGTGCGAAAAAAAAAAATCAGTGTATCTGCCTGTTGCCACCAAAAATTATTTAACAAAAATTAGTTTTCAAAGTGAAATAACTCAAGTGTTTTATAAAAAAAAAATTAATAATAATAATAATTATTATTATTTATAGAAATAAATAAAAAGAAAACAAGGAAGAATAGTATGTCTTAATATTCATGCAAATAATAATATCAATAAATAATTGTTACAAAGCTAATATATATAAAAAAAACAAATACAACAGCTGAGATATTGAAAATAAATTAAAAACATAAAATACAGATGCATAGATGATGTAATTTTATTATTTAAAAGCTAAACTAAATAATAAAACGATTAAAAATAATTTAATATAATTAGTAATTACAAAATAATTATATCATTTCTGTTTCTATTTTGCATACAACTTATATTATTTCTTTTATTCTATCTATCAATCTATCTGTCTATATGAGTATCCCGCCTAGTTTTTATTTATTTATAAATATTATAATAAAAAAACTAAACAATATTAGCGCCACACATATTTGAATACATTAATAATAATACTAAAAGCAAATCAATTGAAAATAATTATTTATTTAAATTAAAAATAAATGTTAATTAAGAGGATAATAAATTATACAAAAAAAAAACTGATTCATTCCCAGCTAACTAAAAATCAACAGCATTACCAGACATACTGTGAAAATGTCATCGCAAATTAATTAATTAAAAATATCCGCAATATAACCGTGATTTTAATAATAACCGAAAAACATAAAAAAAACTTCAAAAAAGCTTAGCAAAAACAAAAAAAAAACATTAAAGTTAATCGTCTTCATTAGTTTTTATAGTGATGTGACTTGACAAATATTTCTGTTTAACATTCAACAATCTTCTCCTTATTATCATATTTAACAATCTGTGAATATCAATTAGTAAATTTATTAACAAATCTAGCCATTTAACAAACAAATTATAATAAAAACGAAATTAATTAAAAAAATATAAAATAACATACAGAAAAACATACATTCTTATTATCTAAAAAAAAAAAATTATTTCATATATTTGTTTGAGAATCAAATAAATTTTTTTTTTAAATTGATAGAAAAAAAATCAAAATAAAAACCTTGAAAAGTAAAATGAGGTAAATTATTAAAAAAAAAAACGCTAAAATAATCAACAATTATACATAAACTGTGTCTAAATATAATCAAACAACAATCAATAAATTAAATTTAGGACAAAATTAAATTACGATAAAAAAAAAATATTTTAATTGGATTATAAAAAATCAAAACACATCAAAAAAATTTATTTATTTTAAAATTTCTAGTGTAATAAGCCATTTAAATAAAATTAATTAAAACGCAAAATAACATAAAGATTAAAAGACAAAAAGTGTAAACAAAAATCCTCAAAAAATTGTGGGTGGACTTTGACATACATTGACACATGTATATATTTGAGGCATGCATATTGTACGATATAATAAATAATAAATACAAATAAATTCGATAACTAACTACATAAAATACATATAGTATTACTAATAATTAATTAATTTTACTATAATTTCGTGAAAACAAATAAATAAATAAATATATATGAAAAACAATCAGGAAAATAAAAAAAAAATAAAAAAATTACCAACAACAACATAATTACTTCATTCATAAAATTTCATTAATAAAAATAATTAATCAACGACAATTTTAAGAAAATATACTTTAAAAACAGAAAAATATTATTTTATTATAACGCGTACATAAACAAATATTATTTAAAAAAAATTAAGCGAAAGGGAAAAAAGTTTGATTATGAATAATAATAATAAAAAAAAATATTATCAATACATTAGAGATTACAAAAGTATATAAAATAAATAAAAATTACTAATTCAAATTAACAAGAATTATTAATATATTGATTATTAAAAATTATTTAACGTCTAACTAAAGCATAATCCAAATCATTGATTAATTTATCATAATAAAATGATGGTGCAAAAAAAATTACGTAAATACATATGTTAAACGTAACGTCGTAAATTAACCTAAATTACTTTTCTTTCTTTTTTGTGATAACACACAGCAAATCGTTGAAAAATCAAAATTAAAAATAAATAACTCCCCGATATACACATTAGAATTCAATTCTGTAATAACGATCTTCGTACGAAAAACCAATTTAAATTTATGACTACATCGATTAATAATGTCACAGTTCTAAGATCATGACACTTCTGGATACAAACAAATTAAAATACATTGATAATAGCCAAAGGATACATAAAAAAAAATTCAAATGATCATAGCTCGAGGATTAATTTTAAATTAATTTCGTATAAAACATTTATTTAGTACCGCCAGTAGCTAAACAACCACAGCTGGGTGTGTTTATAAATATTAAAATAATTATTTTAAAATTTATTTGTCTTAATTAACCATATATATAAATAAAAAATAGATAAAACAAAAATGCCAAACTAAACAAAAAACTTAATTAGACATAATTAAAAAAAAAAAAAAAAAATTACATACAGCAACAAAAGCTCAACAATTCGTCATTTTTTATTGTTTACCAAGAAAACAAAGTAATTTCCATATTTGTTAGAAAATGTCATTGTTGAGCTTTTTTTGTATTAATAATTACAATTACAATTATAATAAATAATAAATAATTTTTATTTTTCTCTCAATTTTTAATTTACAGAAAATCAAAAATATAATAAATTATTTTTACGGATGAAAAAATTTTTAAATAAAAATTTATTTTTTTTCTATTTTTATTATTAATCAAATGAAATAAATTAAAAAAAAAAATAAAAAAAAACGTAAAACTCAAGAGATACAACATACATCATCTATATATAAAAATGAAGGAAAAATATTATTAAAAATAAAATAAAAATATTTATGAACAAACAAACAAACAGACGACGACAAAATAAATTAATTAAATTTAGTTAGATAGACACAAAAAATAAAAAAAAAATATATAAAACAGCAGAAAAAACAAATCAATAAAGATGATGGCAAAAATAAATAAAAATTTCATAAAATTACATTTAATTATAATAATATTAATATTAATATGTTGTAAATTATGTAATTCACATAAAATATTAGATGTAAATAATAATAAAACATTACATTGTTGTAATAAAAATAATGTTTTAACCAAAAAATGTATAAACATTGAGAATGGGGCAAAAAGTAATGTCTCATTAAAATGTGCCGAGGGACAATATTTAATTGATCCAACTGTTGATGATATTGATGAATTTGTAATTAGAGATGATGGACATTTATATTTTTTAAATTATGAATCATCAGTTAGTATTGGATCGTATGTATATAAGAAATTTTAATTTATTTAATTTAACTAATATTAAACATTTAATTAAACAATTATAGATTTTGTTTAGCTAATTATACAAATCATGAAAATGAAACCGATGGTACAACCACAATAATAACTGATTTAAGTAATACACATTTAGTGGCATTAGCATGTTTTCAAAATGAAGATGACGATGAAACATTTAATGCAATTTTATTCAAAGGTACAATCGGTTTTATATCGGTTTTCTTTATTTTATTAACATTATATGTTTATTATATAATACCTGATTTACGTGAAACACAGGTGATTATTTATTTTATATTTATCATATTTATTTTATTTTTTATTTAATTATTTAATTTATTTATTTTAGGATAAAGTAACATGTATTGCCCTTATGTGCCTAGCAACATTTTTCTTTTTCTTAGGTTTAGTACAAGTTAATGTACAATTATATATGCCCAGTATATGTGTTCCATTTGGTAATATTAAATAAACGTTTTTTATTAATTAATTAATTAAAATTATAATTATTATTATTATTTTAGCATATATCGTGTACTTTTTCTCTATATCATATTTTGCATGGCTTAATGTTATAATGGCAAATGTATGGAAATTAACTGTGTAAGTAAATAGTAATTAACTAATTAATTAATTAAGTAATTTTGAATTTAAAACTTAATTATTCTAGTTTAAGAAAATGGAAAATACAAGAACGTAAATGGTATACATTTAATCACATCTATGGATGGTCTGTGGGTATTATATTATTAATTGTTGCATCTGTAACACATCATTTAGATACAAGAATTAACCCTAATTTTGGTGTTAAATCATGTTGGTTTGCCGGTAACACATTATACAAATTTCTTACATTCAAAAAATATACAAATACATAATTATTTGTTTTTTTAAAACAGAGGTGGAAGAAACATGGATTTTTATGTATATACCAATATCAATAATGTTATTAATTAATATTATTTTATTTATATGGACAAGCATTAGTTTACATCGACAGGGTGAGGATATAAGTCCTGATCGTAGAAAAGCACTTAAATACAAGTAGGTACCGGACTAAAAATTCATATAAAAAAAAATAAAAACATAAATTAAATTTGTGTATAAAACAAATAAACCCACTGATAACCTATAATCTACTATTATAACGTAGAATAATAATTAAATAATTTTTATTTGCTTATATAAGTGCCACTATGTTGTTTTTTTTTTTTTTTTGTATGTAAAAATACTCTTAAGGTCATCAATGGTCACTTTTTATTATTTTTTTTACTTGTTTTATAATAATTTTTATTACGAAATGCATATTTCATAGTATTTTCGTTGTTTTTTTAATTATTAAATTTTTCTCCACAGAACTTGCCTTTATTTTCGGTTGTTTTTATTAGCCGGTTTAACATGGATTTTTGAAATATTATCATTTTATTATGAATCCAGAGCATTGAATTCATTAAATTGGTAAATAATATTATAAATTAATTTTTATTTAACATAATTAAGGAAATAATTAATTTTTTTTTTTTGCATTTATTTTTAAGGATTTTCACCGATGTTATCAATGCATTACATGGCGTTTTTATATTTTTTGTATTAGTTGTGTGGCGTCAACGAATACGTCGTGAATTAGGTGGTAAAAAAATTTGTTGTATAAATGCCCCACAATCATGGTCACAAATACCCGATCTTGAACAAGAACAACTAAATGATGATGAAGGTAAATTATTTATTTATTTATTTAACTTGATATCAACAAAAATACCAAAGATTATATAAGATTTATAAATAAATTTAATTAATGTCATCACGGTGATAACTAATTTATTTATTAAAATATTTTTGGTTTTTTAAAGACGAATTAAAAACCTGTTAACGATTTATCGAAAAAAAACACCGAAATTTTTTAATAATTATTTATTACAAAATTATAATTTATTTTTTAATATATTCTTTATTAAAAATTCCTTTCTATTACAGATACTGTCAATTATGATTTAATTATCAAATAAATCAAAACGTTTGGATAATTATTTCTTAAGAATTTCATTAAAAAAAAAAAAAAAAGAAAAAAACTAATGGATTCCTCTGGCAACTATAATAGCAATTCAATGTTATTTTAAACTCTGAAGAACATTAGATAATAACAACAGAAAAACTGATTTTATTTATAATTTCATAATCATTATTAATTAATAATTATTTATTTATTATACCAAACATAAAAAAAAAGTAAAAATCTAACTTAACTGACTCAAATCATTGAAAAATAAAAATAATTAAATAATAAAAGCTTGTAATTAACATATAAAGTTTTAAAAATAAAATAATAAAAGTAAAATAAAATAAAGTAAAGTAAATAAAAAAGAATCTAAGAATCTATGGAGAAGTAAATATATGGTAATCTCATTATAAAACATAAATAAAATAAAATAAAAAACACACATGTTTAAATTAAAAAACAAAATACTTAAAGAATTTAATTGTGTTAATTAATAAAAATAAATAAACTAATTAATTCTTCTATTTTTATAAGAGAAAAAAAAATCCAATTTTTTTTTTAATAAATAATTAATTAAATTAAGAAAACAAAAAAAAAGATTTTTTATTTTTGATTAAAATTCATTTTTCTATTTACACCAGCACCAGCAGTAGCAGGCAAACAATTAAATCAATACAAGTTGTTAATATCGTTTAATTAATGTTATAATTACCAATCACATCTGTTTTTTTTTTTTTTTGTATTTAAGAAGGTAAATGTAAGCCATATACAAATAATTCCCAGCATGATTGAATGCCCATAAATGGATGATTTTATCATAAAGCAATTTTTAATAACGCTTATAGAAAAAAACATTTAAGTGTCTAATAGATAAACAAATATAGTAAAGAATGTTACAATGTATAACGAGTTAAACTGGACATCAAAGCATGTTTTATGCTTATTACAAAAACAAAGTTAATTAATTAACCATTTATTAAATCTTTGTGCTATCATAACATAAATTAATTATTTATAACAATTGAGAACTGAAGAGAAGAATTTTCGATATTTACCACCATCAACATCGAAAATAAATTTTTTTTTAACGTTTTTTTTTGTAGCATGCCATGCAGTTGTTGCTTTAAAATATTTAAAAAGAAAACAAAAATTATACCATTGGCAACACGAAACATTTTTACTGTCTAGCATTAAACGATAGCAAAGTATTGGTGACACCAGGTGAGTATAAACTACGTAACCAGGTAAATAAGGTAAAAAATAAATAAAGCACAACAGCAACTACTACAGTCATAACCGTACCGTACCGCATGTTAGTTTTTTACATTATAAATGTATTTGTTTTGCATGCAAAAAAATGTTGCTGATTGATTTAATTTCAGAGCTACTTTGAAACCACTTTTACCATAAATTAGTTTTGTTTTTTTTTTTATTAAACTTGAATTAAAAGCTTAAAATCTTTTGCTATCAAATTTAAAACTAATTATGAATTCAATACAGATTGATATTTTTCTCGTTCTGCTCAACATCACCAAAATAAAATATTCCGAATTATTCATATATAGACTTAACAGTAAAGAACTGTAAAAATGACTTAACTTAATAATTAAGTCAACTTACTGCTTTTTTATCTGTTTCTATAAATGTGAATGTTAAAAAAAAACCACAAAAATACCATCTTCAACCAATAATCTTCATTTGAACCATAAAAACCAGTCAACCAAGGTAAAAATTAAGCTAAATTTCTTTAACAAATAAAAAAAAAACAACTGTATTCAGTTTAGTAACAAATTAAACAACATACAAACAAACACATATAAAATCGTATTGAAATAAAACGTATTGAATTCAGTTAAAATACAGCAAAATCGCATTAGTATTTCCCTTTCTCAATACACATTTAAACCAAAAACAAAACCAAAAACCATAAGAAAAAAAAACACACTTAAATTACAATGAATAATATTACATTACATTGCACACAGCACATACAACAACTAAAAAAAATATTCTTTTATTTCCACATCGTTTTCTTTCATTACCAACTAGTCAGTCAGTCAGTTAGTCAGTCAGACAAACAAATAAAAAACAAAACAAAACAAAACCAATATTGAAAATTAAATTAATTTTTTAATAATTAATTAATATTAAAATATGTTGATGTGTTGTGCCTAATTTTAATGTTTTATACCGTGATTAAAAAAATATTTAGTGATTTTTCGAAAACAAAAACTAAAGAGAATTACCGGAAATGCATTAAATATTAATTATGTTTGTGTTTGTGAATAATATTTAAATAAAAATTATAATAAAAAATCTAATCAAAATCATCAAAAGTAAAGTAAAACAACACATCATGTGCGTTTTATAATAATTTGTTTGTATTTTTAATTAATAATCAATCTGTGATTTAACGTTTAGTAATGGATTATTATTAAGAAAAACATATGATACATAAAAAAAAAGAATAACGAAACAAAATTGAATAATTAAATGACGTCATATAATATAAATTTACCTGTATGGTATATTTTTAATAACCACCACGAGTAGTAACAGAGTCAAACATTTAGCTACAGAAATATTTTCCGTTTTAGCATTAAAATTTCTTCTTTTCAAAAACGTAACAACAACAACAAAAAAAAATTCCAAGAATTCATTTGACAATGATTTTTGTTTCTTTTTATTATTTAATAAAAAATTTTTTTCGCTGTATTTTTATGTTATAAATAAATTCATTAGCTACAAATAATATTAATAACAAGTAATCAAATCTTTTTTATAAATAAATAATACTGAAACTACTAATACACAAATAAAAACGCGAAAGAAAAATCAATTTTTATTACTAGATTTTTCGTTTATTTAATAAATTCTGCTACAACCGCCGCCGCCACAATTTTATATTTATTCCTATTATTTGCTAATTTTTCTATATTGAAATATAAAAAATTAAATTAAATTCTCTAATAATTATTGTTATTATAATATTCCGGTAAAAAATAACCAAAAATTAATATCATGACCACCACCAAGTTCAATGTTCTTCAAACAAACTATTTTTAAATAAAATGTTCATCAACCAAACGAACAACAGAACAACATAATTTAATATTTTTTTCAAAAAACTTTTTTAATGGATTATCTTCTAATAAGCTTCATTTTACTTAAAAAAAAAATAAAAATACAATCAGTTACAACGACTAAGCTAAGTAAAAAATACATAACTCAAGTTACTCGTGCTGCTTTGTAATCGCATAATCTTTCAAGGATAATTGATTGAAATTTGCATGTATTCGCATATAAAATTTTGTATCAAAACGACCCAGTTAATCGCCTTATTAGCTAACAAACTATTTTACTTATTTCTTAAAAATTAATTAAACAAAGTTACTAACAACGAGAATATTATTCAAAAAATATTTTGTTAGCAAAAGACAGGAAGTTTTCAATTGTTATTAATAATAAAAAAGAAAAAAAAAACTTTAATCCAACTTGACATGCGCACAATATATAAAGAAATTTTTCAATTTTTACTAATTTTTGTTATTTTTTTTTTTATTACAGTTTTGTAAAGAAAAAAGAAAACGACGCTACAAAGTACACCTGATTGGAAACTTCTCTTCAAAAGAAATCAAAATTTAATTAATTAAAAACAAAACAAAAAAAATGGCTAAATTACATATCAAAGAATTAATAATCAAATTAAATGTGATAATTTTATTAATAATCAATAATTCATTGTGTTTACCAAATACAACAGCAAATTTAACAACAACAACAAATCGAAAAATATTTAATCCAAATGCAATACCGATAAATAAATGTTGTGAAAAATTTGAATTATTAGTTGATGAACGATGTACAAATGTAAATGAGACAAATACAGGTAAAAAATACAATTTTCTAACAAAAAAAAATAAAATAAATGCAATGTTTATGTATTTACACAGGTAAAGATAGATAGTAAATATATACAGGAATCTATAATTATAAATTTAAAAGAATAATAATAAACGAAAACAAAAAACAGAAAAACCACATTTATAACGAAGAAGAAGAATAAGAAAAAAAAAACACCTAGGTGTGGTGTGTTTGTTGTTTTGTTTAGTTAATAAAATTTATAAACATAATCAATTTTCATCTAATATTTTCTTTTATAAATATTTCTACAAATAAAAAAAAACTAAAGCAGCTAAAACGAAATTAATTAATTAATTTTCTCTTTCTCTCTGTTATTTATTTATTTACTTTCCCATATATATATATTTTGGTTGTTCATAGTTCTAATTCTAAGACAACAAAGTTTACAATTTATTTGACTTACAAAATAAAATTGTAAACATTAAACAAGAAAACAGAATCAACGCTGCTTTAACTAAATAAAAATAAAAACAGATGACTAAAACACTTTTTAGTTTTCATTTTCGCTTTTAAGCGGCCTCTAAAATGCATTTTTTTTTTTATTCAGGTTATATAATTTCATCTCTATTTAATCATTATTTTATATTTAAAATAATATTTTGTATAAAAATGTAATGAAACGTTAATAAAAAAAAATTGATGAGTGATTTTTTCTTGAATAATCACATTACCCAATAATTAATTAATTACAGACAAAACTATATACTTTAACGTATAAATAAATATATTTTAACGACTAGTAACTATATAAACATAAATTTAAAAAAAAAAGCAATAATTGGCAACAAAGTAAAAGAAAATTTTAAAATAATAATTAGATATAACATTGTATCCATCTATCCATTCTTATTCATAATAATAATAATAATTAATATTTTATATCAAGATTTATTATTACGCACAGCATAGCAATGATTAAATAATTAGTAGCATGTGTAGAATTATTATTATTATTATTAATTAAATATTTACATAAAAACGTTTATTAAGATAAATTCTTTGAAATAGTTAATAAACGAAGAATTAAAAAAAAAAAAATAACAAAATTAGCAATTAATAAATAAATGTTTTATTTCATCCTTTATTATTTATTTCTACACGTCTTTTATACATTTAAAGGTTTATGGGCACCAATATTTACTGGTTATAATGGTGAAGATAATATTCAAGTGCCTGAATTTCGTTATGTTATTGGTAAACCGGCATGCGGTCGTAAACAAATGTGGCCGATTTATCATTATTTTGATAGTGTTGATAAATTAATGTTATTACCAAATGGTAAATTAAGACATTATATTAAACATTCCGATGATGATGATGATTTTCATATAAATAATAAAAATAATGATAAGAATGATGATAAAAAACAATTATTATACGACTATGATCAAGGGCATTATTGTATGGATAAGGTGAATTTAAATAAACCACATCTACTAAATCCATCTTGATTTAAAATATTAAAAAAATAAAAAATATTTCTTCTATTTTAAGGCTATTAAAACAACAGGATTAAAGCAACAAGCACAATTTGCTATGGTTTGTTCTCCGGAGAAAAGAGTTGAATGGACCGATACCGATTTTTTATTACGAAAAATCATTAATCCAATATGTCATGCAATCGCCATGTCAATATTATTATTTGTTGCAATTATATACTTCGTAATGCCAACGTTAAGGTAGATTACAAGAGTGTTTAAGCTTTAATAGCACTAATTAATAATTTTATTGTTTCTTACAGAGATTTAGTCGGTAATATTGTTACAACAATTACAATATGCTTAATCATTAGCCAAGCAGCTGATTTAGTTAGAATCTTTACTGAATTCACAAGTCATGTTAGCTTTTTAGTTGCAGGTAAATAATTTAATTAAATTTAACTTTTTTTTTTTAGTTAATTAATTGATTTTTGTTTTAATTGCAGACACAATTTTGTATATCAGTTTGGTTGGAGCATTTTTCTGGCTAAACATTATGGGCTTATATATATGGAAAACATTTAGGTTTGCAATAATTTTATTATTTTTTATTCAATTTCGCTTTTAATTATTTTTAATACTAAAATCCTATTAACTCCCTAATGCTAACATTGTTTGCTCGTAATTAATTAATTAATTAGGAAGCATTTGTAAGTTTTTAATTTTGTTTATAGAGAAATGAATTAATTAAATGTTTTACAAATCTAGATCCCGGAATGTATTTCTACGTGTAACTGATGGCCGGAAATATTGTATCTATTCATGTTTTGTATGGACCGGCACTGGTATTATGGCCGGTTTAGCAATATTTGGGCATTTTTTTCTAGATACAAAAACGTCGAAAAAGACAAATGTTATTGAAGACCAGGAAACAATCGGATTTTTGGGAGTGACATTATTTTTTATACCAATCGCCTTTTTAACGTTGCTTAATTTATTTTATTACGTAACTACATTGAAAATTGTGAATAGCATTAGTACATACGGGCGAATACATCATAAACTTAAATCAAAGTAAAATAAAATAAAATTTATTTTAACGACAAATTTCCTCCTGCTAATAATTACAATTTTTCTATATTTTTAGCTTCACAATGTTTTCTTTACTATTTTTAACAATGACAATTGCCTGGCTGTTTCTATTCATATCATGGCTTAATTACGATGGATTATTATATGCACATATTATTGTAAATGGATTACAAGCTCCGATAATATTATACATTTGTGTAATACGACAAAAACATGTAACATATTTGTTAAAGAAATCATGTTGCTATAACGAGCCACCATCAGCAACGGACTGGGGTGACGAAGTTACATATACAAGTGGTGCTGATTATTAATTAATTAATTAAGTATTAAAAAAGGATAATAAAGGAAAAATTAGTTATAAACATTCCCTCCATTTTTTTTAATTTAAACTAAAAACTAAAAGAAAAAAAGTGAATTATTTTTGAATTAATAATAAAAGAAAAAGAAACTCAAAACCTAATAAAACTGCCTTAATCTCAATAATTATGAATTAATTAATAAATATTATTTTCTTTATGGATTTTGTAAATATTTTAATACGTTGAACAAGAATTTTTTTTGTACTTAATATTTTAATAAAAAAAAAAATTAAATATGTATAAACAAAAATTAAAATTTTATATTTAATCATTACTAACCTGAGCAAAAAGTTTTCCTTCCTCTCTTTGTAATAATGGTGATAAATGACAACGAACAACCAAATGACAATCATCCAGAACTGTATTAAAGAAGCGACGTGTTGGTAAAAGAGCTTCCAAATCAATAAGAAATTCTAAAAATCTTTCACAATAACGTACGGTTTCATCAAGTATAGGACCTTCCAAATTTATTGATTCCAGGATTTTAATAAATCTAATCATTAAATTCTACGAAAAATAAATAATTTTAATAAAAATAATAAATTAAGCAATCAGAGTAAAACTTATTACTTGTAAAAAACGACGTTCCCAATCTAATTTCTCTTTATTAGATGCATTTTCTTTCTTTTGCAGCTTTTTCCAGAATTTTCGCCATTCCGGTATTGTGCGTAATTCTTGTTCTCTACGTTCTGTAAGTAAAAAAATGAAACAATAAGCATCCAAAGATTATTAACTTAATATAATTGCATACTTGGCTGAAGACATGACCACATAGCAAGAGAAACTAAACGTTTTGCTTGGTCCCGACATAGAGAAACTTCCATGCTGTTAAAACAATGATTTAAAAAGACTAAAAGTGAAGTTTGTTCTTTCATAAATTCGGATGTCATTTCAGGCGATGTCAAACATGTTTCAAGCACCTGTTGAAAAAACGCAGGAAATTCCTCCTTTTTATTTGTGAAAACTTGCCACACTTCTACACGTTCACGAAACTTTTCATTCAGCATAACAACAATAGACATCATATGGGCATGAGATGATTCACCACCTTTATAATTTGGCCACAAATAATTCTCTAAATACTGACTGAATTCAAGCATCATAATACGCCGGGTTGACTGCTTTGATTCTAAAATATCATTAAAATATATTTCTTCAATAATATCAGCTTTAAATGTTTCATGGTCTTCTGAAGTATGTGGGGCCCAAAATTTATTTGCAAGCTAAAAGAAATAAATAAAAATTTATACACAATCTTTTAGAGGTTATGTTACAAATTTTTTACCAATGTCAATTTATCAGAATTTATTTGTAATGCAACTGCCGCCGTTTTCTTTTTTGCTTTAGAAGCATTTCCGCCACCTCTTCCACCTTTCTTTGTCATCTTAAGAATTTTACTTTATTTATTAAATTAATTGAAACTATTTCGTTTAATTTCACTGTAACAACAATCAAAACAAAACGTTCACAAGTGACTTTTGTAACTATTATTACGCTCGACATACGTTTTCAAAAATGCTATAAACTAAGCAAAGACACAATTACAGTGAATCCGTAAGAGCACGCTGCTGTTGTACAATTATTATATGAAGAATAAAAACTAAACGGTGCGTATCTATGATAAAAAGAAAATTAAAATTCTTTCTAATTAATTAATAAAAAATAATCAAAAATTAATTAAAATAAATTAATGTCTTTTTTCTTTTATTATTAATTTTTGTTTTTTTTTTGTCTTACAGTATTATTATTATTATTATTATTTTCTTATTATTCATTACAAAGTTTATTCAAATAAATACACATATTTCATTAATCAATTAATTAATATTAATCATTAAAAATTATTATGTATTATTAATTAATTTCTTGTTAATTAATTAATATAATTTTTTTTTTTTTTACAGTCCCAAAATATAACAATCACCATTCACTTTATAATTACATATTATTTTAATTTTTACATAATTTGCATACATATAACAAGTTTTTTATTATTAATTTTTTTTATCTTTTCATAAATATATTAATCATAATCATTACAATTTAAATTTATTTAATTAATTTTAGCATCAAGAGTTTTTTTTTAATTTTTTTTTTTTTTGTATCTATAAAATAATTGTTTATCTATTCAAAAAAAATTAAGAATTTTTATCTATTAAAAATAATTTATGTTGTGACAACCGAAAAGAGAATTTTTTTTCTATATTTTTTAACAGAAAATTTGTTTTGTTTTTTTAATGGTAAAATCAGTTTTAATTAATTTTTATAATCATGTAATTAAATATAATAAAAACACAAAACAAAAAAAAAAAAAAAACATAAACAGTGGAAGAGTAAATAATGGTAATTATTTATTAAACAATTACATTGCAACATAAATTGTTTAATTACTTTATATTTAAACATTAATTTTCTATTTAAAATTTAATTTTCTCTTACTTTCTTCTTTTCATTTTTCTTTTTAAATTAATTAATTAATTTTTTATTGTCCTTAATGTTATATTAAAATTAAAACAAACGATAAACAAATACATTTTTTTTTTCATTGTAAATTAAAGTTAATTGTAAAAATATTGTTAAATCAGTTCCGTTACAAAATCAGCACGATCTCGTTGTGGTGCTTGAAATGTTGAGCCAGTAAATTCGTAAACCTTTTAAAGAAAGTTTTAATTTTATTTAATTAAATAAATATATAATAAAGTTGATTAAAAAAAAGAAGAAAAAAAAATTACCGAGGGTGGCCTACTATTTCTCAAGGTGGCATAATCAGCCATTTCACCCATTTGTTGTAAATTTCTTGGCTGTATTGTTGCATACGTGTTATCACCAACCTGTGATATCTCATATGAGTCTCGTCTATCTAATGAAATCTGATAACGAACAAACCGAATTATTATACCGACATTTTAATTTAATTTTTAATTTTTAATTTACAATTGGCGGATCTGGTTGCTGTGGCATTGTATTCACCGCTGTTAATTCAGGCTCGGAAAACACTTGCATTGTCAACTCTTGTTCCTCATATAATTTTAATTTTCTAAAACAAACCACCAAAAAATAAAGTTAAAACCAAAAATGTATAACAAATACCATAAACTGATTAGAATTACTGTTCGATCCACAATGGATTTTCTGTTGTATTCAAATCCTCAATAATTTGTTTCTTAATTAATGCATCTTTCCGTCTAGTCTCATTTGGTATTGATATCACCCAATGTTTTAGGCAACAACAAAATACAAGAAAACTAACAGCACCAATAAACAGGACAATTAATAACGCCACTAGTCCGGCTAATGCCAGATCAAACTCCTCCTCAACATATGTTGAATGTGCTGGAACAACATTTTCTATAGCAAATCCAGCATAATAGTCCTTAAACAGATTAAAAAATGAAAATAAATTAATTAATTAATTAAAATCAAGAGATAAGTCTCAATTTCTTTTTCTATTTTATTATTTTGTTGTCTAAAGAATGAAATAGAAAAGTTTTAATCAGCTTTAAGCTTACTTTTAAAAAGTCATAATGTGAATCGACCACTTTTAAAATATTATCAACGGGGATTATCATGTGTGTTATTGGGTCGACCGCATGAAAATATAAATCACACCAATCCATACGTATTCTACCCATTCGGTCAACGTGATATCTTAAAAAGAAGCAAAAAAATAGAAAAATAAATTCAATTAGAAAAAAACATTTTTTAATTACCTTATTTCATCAACAATAATCCGTTTTTGCGTTGCATTTGACAATTCAGCAATAATCTCTTCTTTTTCTTGATTTACTTCAGATGGTGGTCTTGAGAGAATAACCCGGATTAATTGTTCCGGTTGAAATATCCAGATCTAAAATTAAAGTATCTTTAATAGAAACGTCTAGCATAAAACTTCGTTAAAATACGTAAAGATTTGTATGCTTGAAAAGCAAATATTAAATGGTAATGCGACATGAAAACAAGTAAAACCTCATTAAAGCTAGGTGTTAAATCAGTAGTACGTGCTGAATTTTCATTTATAAATACGAAACCAAAAAAGGAAAACTTACATAAATTAATGTTGTTGCACTACGTTCTGGTGGTTCAATTTCTTTAGCAATAATTTCTAAGATAAAACGATCTTGATTATATTCAGCCATATATGTTGCAGTTGTTAAACGTCCATCCTTTGTTATTGCTTAAATAAATTAAATTCAAAAATAAATTCAGGTTAAGAAGGTAAAAAAGAAAAAAAATATATCAGAAACTAACCGAATGGACTTGGTACAATTGATCCAGTTGATTTCGCTGACCCAAATTTATATAAATTCGATGAGCTAATAATTAATTCAAGTGTTGCATTTGCACCTAAATCGTTATCAGTGACATTCAATAATGTAACGAATTCATTGAGTGACGCCTTTGTATTGACACCAGCATAGTAAATCTTTAAAATAAATTTATTATTATTTTTTTTTTTTTAGTGTTACGGATAAATTCCGTCATTCTTTATAAATAAAATAAAATATATAATCGCCTTTACTTACCCCTCTTTCAAAAACTGGCGGATTATCGTTTACATCTAACACGGTAACTCGTACTTTGGCAACGGTACTATCACGTTCTAAGCTTTTTATCGAATAAGATTCACGTTCCGCATTACTTATATGCAAATCTGATTTTTTTGTTGCTAATATATACAAATAATATAAATCCGTTGTTTCTCTGCCAAAAAATAAAAAAAAAGAAAAAAAAAACTTATTTGACGCCCACCAGTCAAAGAAAAAAAAATAAAAAATAAGTAGAAAACACGAAGCAAATAACAAAGGGAATAAATATCTACTTGAGTCGTGTAGTAACACACATACCTGTCCAATGATTTATTTGTATAAATATCACCACTTGTTTTGTCCAAATAAAAAGATCCTTCTTCGTTGCCAAGTAATATATAATAATAAATATTGGTTCGTGGATTTTTATTTTCAAGAATCGCTTGAATTTTTCCTATTAAAGAAAAAAGATTATTTTTTTATCTGATTTTCTGTTTTTTAATAAATTTTCTACCTATACGAATATCACGCGGACTATTTTCTGCAATAAAAAATTTATACGGATTTGATGCATCTGGGAATTCAGGACGATTTTCATTTATGTCAACAATTAATATTGTTAAAAATCTTAATGTTTCAAACCATGACGGTGATCCTTGATCACGTGCAACTAATATCAGCTCATAACTAATTAAAAAATATGTTTTTTGTTTTTTAATTAAATAATAAAAAAAAAATTATTTTAAATTTTTATTTTTAAAACTCTCTTACCGTGATTGCTTTTTACGATCTAAAACTTTTTTTATTCTTAATTCACCACTCAGCTCGTCGATGATAAACTCTTCTGTCTCTTGTACATTCTGATTATTAACCTAATGGTTTATTTAAAAAAAAAATGTTTTGTTTTATTTTTATTATTATTATTATTTTTTAATTAAATATAAAAAGCACTCAGTTTAATGGATTTATTTATAAATATATTTTTTATTTTTTATTTTAGTAGTAATTGTAAGTAGGAAAATAGATAAAAAAAACAAACCTGCAAATGATATGTAATTTTACCATTGTCACCAGTATCATTGTCTGATGCTTTGACTGTCATCACTAAATAGTCGGGCATGATTAAATTCTGTAAAATATACGAGTGAATTAAAGTTAAATGATGAACAAAATAAAGAAAAGAAAATAAAAATAAATTTACTTCAGGCAATTCAACGCTAGCATTAGATAAAGCTGGCATAATAAAAACTGGGCGATGTTGATTAATTGTATGAACATCAATAACAATTTCGGCATTATCAGAATTGGGACCAGTACCCAAACCGTCTCTAGCTTCCACTTGCAATATATAATCCCCTATTGTTTGAATAAAAATAATACAAAAAAAAAAATTTTTTTTTTAGTAAACATAACAATAGCAATAAAAATAAAAAATAATAAAATTCAATATTAGAGCAACATCCAAAAGATTAGACCCATCAGTATCAATTTAGTTAAATACGAAAAAAAAGAAGGATTTTCAAACTGCAGGACAACAACGCACATTGTTAAAATCAAAAATTACTAAAACAACAAAAAAAAACGTAAAAAATATATAAAAATGTTTTCGCATTACCTGTCCGCCCAGAAAGACTAATTGCCGGATATAAAATTCCTGTATCAGGATCTAAACGAAATGTGTTATCACGATTTCCATTCAATATAAAATATTTTACATCACCGGACACACCCTCATCCTGATCGATGGCATTAACCTTTTATGTGACATGCATGAAAAATAAATTTTATTTTATTTTTTTTTTTTTATTCCAGATTATAGAAATTTTTTCGTTATTGTTTTTTTTTTTTAAATAAAAAAAAATCATAGAAAATCATAATAAAAACAATATAATAAATGTAATACCTGAAGAATAGCTGCTGGTGGATTTAGTACAGCATTTTCAGCAACAGATGCATGATAAGATTTTTGTGAGAAAACCGGAGCATTATCGTTTACATCAACAACATCAATATGGACCTTAAAGTACGTGTTAAAAATACAAAAATTACAAAACGCATGATTTAATATGTAAAAATGGTAAGAGGAGAAACGTAAATATAAATATCCAATTCAATTTAATCCTAAATAGATATAAATATTTTATTTTTTTTTTTTTAGTTTTAAAAAACGTAAAATTGTTATTATGATTATATTACCGGAACAGCTGTTATTCGTCTTGTACTAATCGGTGCTTTATCAGACGCAACCACTGTAACACTTAACTCTGGTTCTGTTTCACGATCTAATGCAGATGTATTGAATACAGTTATAACACCCGTATCACCTTCAATATTAAAGTTTGCACTTTGTTCACCAACTAGTGAATAAATAATTTCACCAAAAACACCTGCAAACAAATTAACAAATTTTATTAAAAATTATTAAAGATTTTTTTTTCCAATTAATAATTACCATCATCATTATCGGTGGCTTCAACTTTTCCAACAACTGTACCCTTTGGTGAGTTCTCAAATACTTTCATTTTATATTCAGATAACTTAAATACCGGATCATTATCATTTGTATTAATAACATCGACAATAATTTCAGCGGTTGATGTTAATTGCGGTATACCAGTATCAGTGACAATTACATTAAATTTTATTTGCTTTATTTTTTCGTAGTCAATACGTGATTTTGTCTTTATGACACCTTTAAAAGTATAATAAAAAACATTTTATTAGTATAAAACACGCGTTTAAAATGCGAAATAAATTTCACCTGTAATATTATTTAATTCAAAATAATCATTATTTTCAATTAAATCAAATGCACCGATTGTTGAGTCCACATCAGTTGCCTGTAACGTGGTTAAAATTGTACCAATTGGTTGTTCCTCTAATACCTGTAAACTATATTGCGGTGTCTCTGGTGTCCATGGTGGTGCAAAAAGCTTGAATTAAAAAAAAAAAACTTTATTATTTATTTAAATATTAACAAGCTACCTATGTTTCATTCTACGTCAAAATTAATAGAAATATTATTCGTTATAAATTATAAAATTATTTAAATATTTAATTAAAAAAAAGAAAATAAATAAATTATCTCTTAAAATTAAATTGAGATAAAAAAAAAGTGATCAAAAAGATGGAGTAAAGCAAATAAAACGGCAATCAAATCAAATAAACAATGAAAAAGACATAAAAAAAAAAAGAAAAAAGAAGAAAAAAATTATTCAGGAAACAAAAGTTAAAAAAAAAAAAACGAAAAAAAAGTAAGAGGAAATAAACGTTGCCACCCCAGGCAAGCTGGCTGGCATCGAGTGATATTAAAATTAATCCATAAGAGTAGAGGAAATTTCTTTCTAATGTTATTACCATATTTATTAAATGTTTCACAAAATACTGAAGTGCTCTTTATCACGGTCGTTGGTCTTTTAAATTTAACAACAAACACTTGCATTTTTCATATTGTACCAATGTTGGGAGAGGTTAGTCTAGAGATGTATTATTATTATTTTTTTTTTTTTTTTATTATTTTATCTTCATCCACGAAGGAAATCTACATTTTTTGCACAAGTTAATGCCACGTTATTTTTCAATTTTCGTTTCCGTTTTTCTATACAAACGTTTCAAGGCAAAAATCTTTCATCTTTCTTTCATTATTTACATTTTTGAATATCTTTCACTATGGTAAGGTTGGGCACTTTTTTTTTTTTCATTTTGTAGTTTCTTCTTTTGAATAAAAAAATCATTAGATTGTTTTTTTTTTTGTAACAAAGGATTTTTTGTCGTGTAAATAAAACCAAAAAAAAAAATTATTTTTTTTATTCACTTTTGTTTACTCTCTTTATGGGTGTTTGGTGGGTTGTAAATATTTTTTTTGTTGCTTGTTTTTTTTTCCCTTGAAAAATGTTTAAAAAAAAAACAAAAAATTGTTTTACAGATTTGGTCGTTAAATATAGCGAATGAAGCAGGTGGTTCAAAGAAGACAGAAAATATAATAAAAAATTTGACATCATTCTTGGTAATAATCCAATGTGTATTATCCTATGTGCTCCTGGCTTTTCACATAACAGCCTTGTAAGTATGTATTATTTTATTTATTTGTGTAATGATATTTGTATGCGCGTTTTATTTGCTTGTTGGTTCGTTCGGTTGGTTGCTGATTTTTTATTTTTCTTTGGTTTTTTTTATTTACCCTATTTAAAGTGAGTAGAGCATGTGTTAACGAGAGTAGATTATCGAACAGAAAATACCTAACAGACAAACAAATAAAATAAAAAAAAAAAAAAACAGAAAGAAGAAACTGTTTAGAAATACCTTGGTATGAGATTTTTAAAACACATTTATTTGTGAACATTTGCATAAAACATTACAAACATTAGAAAGCAAATACAAAGTTAAAGCACCTAGAATTGTGTCGTTAATACAAATTGTTACTGTTCAAAATGTAACATAACGTAACATTATACAATAATATAGATTAAACTACAAATCTGCATGTTAGTTGCTTTTCAATTGATTTAATAATAGATCATTCTCATTCTTTCATAGATTTAATTTAAATAAATTTACTTTACTATAGATAAATCACGCATAAATACACAAGTATTTATTTGAGTATAGCAACATACTGTTTAAAATTTATAAGTTTATCTAAAAGTCTCTAAACTAAAAAATTAACAAACTATACGTATAGCAAACATGTAGAATTTTATTTAATACGACAAACTAATCCACCCACTCACTCACACAACAGAACACAGATTACAACTAAACACAAACCGCCCAAAAAGCATTAAATTGATTGTTTTCGAAATTAAATTATTATTTTTTTTTTCTGTTTTTGTTTTTTCTGAATTACTTACTGTATTGCTGTATTAATATAATAAAAGTTAATTACCTTCAAAATTAATATTATTATTTTAGATATCCAATACTTTACGATGATCTACCAAATTTATTATTACCATGGATATATTTATCAATTCTTAGACAAATTATATTAAATATATTGTCATTAAGTATCGGTTTATTATTTTGTTCACATACTATAGGCTTTTGTATGATATGTAATTTACCGTGCATTAAATTTGTATTATATAAAATTTTTGAGCTTATGCTTGCTGTATATGCTGTGTGAGTAACCCTTTTTATTAATCCTACTTAATTAACTTTAAATTATTTATTAATTATTATTATTTTTTTTTTGTGTTGTGCTTACCGAGAACAGCAGATCGTTTATTATATTTTACAGGAATTTATATAAAGAAGATTTATTTAATTATAATCATGTGGAAACTGATTATTCGTATATATTAAATGTGGATGAACGTATTGATAGTTATCGAAAAAAGGCACGATCAATAAAACCATGTTCTCAAAAGCATTCATTACAGGTATGCGAGATTATGTTTAAATAATAATTATAATAAAAATAACTAAAATATCTAATTCGGTTTAACACGATTTAATAATAAAATTACCACCTGAGTTAACATTAAATGTGGATTATAGAATTACAAATGTTAGAGACACAATCTAATCTCTAAATTTTATTACAAAGAATTTTCTTTGATTTGTTTTTATTACTTTCTCTGGTATAATTTTCATGAATGTTTTTAATATAAAGTTTCCCTCTGGATATAAACATATATATAAATATTTTTAATTACATTTTTGTGGTTTTTATTTCAATTAACAATTTATAGTTTAAAAGAGCAGCACACAAACAATACGATTTGTTATAAAATTGAATTAATAAATTTTTAATTGATTATTATAGAAACTTTATCCATATTGTGTGTTGTAGTAGTAATCAGTATGATTGGATACTGATATTGTAATTTTTATTAAACTTTAAAATAATTTGATTTGGTTTAATAACAGAGACAAAACCAGACAATTGTTAAGAATTGTATAAATAGTAATAAGTGGTTTCACTCTATTTCTAACAAAAACATTTATCTAAACATTTCTATCTTAAATAATAATATAGAAAAACTGAGTGAAAATAATAATTATAATACAATACTTGTGTAAATATAATTTTTAATTACTTAAGCTAAGTCTACCAGAAGGTAAAAGTTATATAAAAATAACTCATTCATTATCAAAAACAAAATCATCAGAAATATTTTCATTAATAAATAATGATGGTGATGATGCTGGCGATGATGATGATGGTGAAGATTTTATTCATGGTTATGATCATGTTGACAATGATTTAAAAATAAATAATAATAATAATAATATTAATAATAATGATGATTTATCTAATTTTGAAGTCAAATTAAACAATTTTGTTGATTATGTAAATATTAATAAGAATAGTTCTGATAAATTAGCATTTTTTTAAAATAATTATAATAATTCCTTCTCCATTTTATTTCTTTTTCTTCTAGCCATTAATATTTAAGCCAGAAATTTTAATCAAAAATGAAATTTATGATGAAAATAATAATAATAATAATAATAATAATGTAAGTTTAAAAAAAATTAAAATAATTGTAATTATACATAATTTTATTAATATTTGTTGACGAATAATATTAAAAAATTAATAAGTAAGTAATGTTTAAAAAAAAAAAGGTCGCGAAAAATGTATGCAAAGAAATTCTTTATAAAAATTTTTTTATTTAAATTTTTATTAATCTTTACTTTGAACGTTTCAATTGTTGACATTCCTATTTAAATTTTAATGAAAATAATAATAATAATAATGATAACAAAAAATAACAACAAAACAGGCCAAAGTGTATATAAAATACACAACACAGCTTTAACCTAGACAAACAGCCATTACTCAACCCATTCTTCAAAGTTAGATTAAAAAAATCATTGAAAAATGAAATGTATATAGAGCAACGCGTATTTCATCTTCTATTTTCTATGTTTTCATTATAAATTTAAATTTATTTTCTTCTCCTTTTACATAAGTTTCTATGTCACCAAAGATGCTTTTCTATCTAAAAACTGCGTAAATTTTAATTAAATAATATCACGTCTTGTCTGACAGTTTTTTTCCCCATTAAAATTCATCTATTACGAATCAAAAATATTGAAATTTTTTAAGTTTTGAATAAGGGATGTCTCTCTTTTTAATAAGACAGTCAGACTACTATCGTGTTTGATGCGTTAATGTGCATAAAATATGTAAACAACACTCATTTATTCTGTATCAACCAAAAGAAACGATAATTGATATTTTTATACCTTAACCCAACAATTAAAAAGAAAACGTAATTTTCCATCTGGTTTATTACAAGCATTCTTAAAACTTTAAAATATATAGACTTAATGCAACAATAAGTACAATTTAAACATGGAAAGACTTTGTTTAAACATTTTTTAACATTAGAAAAAACAAACTTTTTATCGTCGTTACATGTTAGAAAGAAAAATAAACCCTTTTCAGTTCGAATATTTTATTTGTTTTAGTTTAACAGATTCGAATATTTTTCTTATTTTAAAGATAGAAAAAACAAAAAATTGTTTGTACTGATGTCGAACACGAATTTTCTTTTTTTTGTTTTGGGATTTTTTATAGCTGATATTGGCAATGTTCGTTTTTGTTTTTTTTGTTATCTTGTTAACTAAGTTTTTCTCTACTCCACCTACTATCGTTTAACAATTTTAATCTTCACACTTTATTTTCTGATACTGTTGGATTTTTAGTTTTGGTCTCCAATTCTTCATTTCTTAAACCACAATCATTTTAATTTAATAGTTTTTTCTTTCAGATATTAGAAACAATCGATAGAAAATCGTGGGAAAATTTAAACGAATCAAATTTAGTAGATGATAATGATGATACAAATGAATTGTGTAAGCATTTTCTTGAAATATTTCTATTTTTTGATTTTTAATAAATTAATTTTTTCTTAACAGCAAACGTTGACCAACAATTTGTTATAAATGTGGAAGTTAGGCAAATAGCAAATTCTATAAGCACGTTTTCTGTAGAATTTGCAAATATTATTATTACTTGCCATCCAAACTAGTGAATATAAATATTTTATTGACTTTCAAATTAATTAATTGTGAAATTTAAGTAAGGTATTTGCTATTTGTTTATTTACGACGTTACATTCACTTATTTAATATACGGAGTTTAACCCATTATCTATGACATTCCCTTATTCCCATATTATTTCATTAAATTATTTGTAATAGACAATAAAAAAAATAAAATACTTTTTATGTTTTCTAATACAAAATAATATAAATAACGATGGTAATTGATATTTATTTAAAAAAAAATTGTGTAAGAAATTATATATTTTATACAAAAGATAAATATTTTTAGTGAATCTAATTTGCGTTTATCTCTCTGTATAATATCGCTGAATAATTCTTAAAGCAGATGTACTTAAATATTTAATTCTACTAACCAATGAACAAGAATATAATTTCTAAATAATTAATTTTACAAATGCTATTCGTGTGTAATTAACAAAAAAAAATTCTTATAATCATAATCTTCCTAACAAAGCATAATTTTAAGAAAAAAAAATTAGAAAATGAATTTAATAATTAGCAAAAACGAAAGAAAGAAAAGCAAAAAAAAAAAATATTTTTTTCCATTTATAAATAATAGCTTACCGGAGGCACCTCGTTAACATCTATTATCGTTATTATTATTAAACCTTTGCCTTGTTGGATTGTTGGTGCTGTTGTATCTGTTACAAGGACTGTTATTCTAACAACCTGAGAGAAAAAAAAATATGATTTTTAATTAACTAAAATAAATGTTTGCAACTTTTTGCAATAAAAAAAAAATAAAATTTAAACTTACAGCAAAACGATCACGATTTAATTTTTCATTAACAATTACTTTTCCATTTCGGTCTACTGTGAACATACCTTTAAAATCTTCTGTATCTGTCACCTAGATTAATAAATATTTAATTAAAATTTAATTAGTTGAAAAGTTAACAATAAAACTTACCTCTTTTCCATCTTTATCAACCGCTGTTATAGGTTCTGTTGCCGCATAATTAAGTGCTTCACTCGTTGCAACATCTGGATCAAGTGCAATAAGAGTATGTACATGTGTTCCAACTGGTGCATCCTCTGGTATCTATAATTCACACAAAAATAAATTACATCATAAATACGTTGCTCTCAAAATAATTTATTTTGGGGTAAGTGAATAGTGGGTGAATAATAAACAATTCGAAGCATACCTCGGCTCTTTGTGTTGTTGGCGTAAAGTATGGTGCCTTATCGTTAATATTCAAAATACTGACTGTAAGTGTTGCTGTGCCAGATAAACTTGGCGTACCTTAAAGTAGAATTAAATTAAATTTAAATTAAAAGCATAGAAAGTTTTTCAATGAACGACACACAAACAAAAAATTAAACGAAGAAAAATTTTTAAAAACCGGAGAAAGAAAAAATCAAAAAATTTTCACATACCCAAGTCAGCAGCTACAATTTCTATTTGGTATGTATTTCGTCTATCAAAATCCAATTTCCTTGCTACTGTTACCAATCCAGTTTTATTATCAATTGAAAAATCATCAAAGCTTCCGTGCTGTACTCTATATCTATATAGTTGAAAAATAGAAAATCATGTATAACAAGGGTATTAAACTATTAAATTTCTTTTTAAATAGTTTAAGTATTTGCAGCAGGAAGAGTAAAAATTTTTTTTTGTGAATTTTAATTTTAGTTTTCCTATTACATTATTTTCACTGAAATTATTTATATCCACATAAATCATAGTTAAAAGTTTTCATTTACCTAATTTGTGCATTAATTCCACTATCTAAATCAACAGCATTTACTTCCGCGACACTTGTGGCAATTGGTGAATTCTCCGCAACTGATGTTACATAGTTATTACGTATGAATTGTGGTGCATGATTATTAACATCACGTATTGTTATATTTACATTACATAATGCTGAAAACATTCCATCGCTTGCCTGTTATACGGGTTTATAAATTTAGAATCTACATATTTTTGAAAAATATAATTGACACAATACCTCAACACTGAAGAAAACACTTTCTGAACTTAAATGATTAACATCAAGTATTGTGCTGTTGGAAACACTTAACTGTCCTGTTCTTTTATCAATATTGAATAGCTTTGTAATGACATTACTTCCGATTATACTAAGAAAATATGAAAGAGGTAAAACATTGTTCAATTTTAGAGAATAATAAACCATCGCCACTAGCTACCTATAGTTAATATCTGAAGTGGCATCTGGATCGCGTGCTTTAATAATGACAAGCGGATCAAATGCGGTTGCACCTTCATCTAACGAAGCCCTATAAAGTGGGCTCTCACAAATTGGTGGTGAATCATTTGCATCGATAAGTGTTATTCGAAGAGACACGACACTTGTTTGACCTTTACCATCGTCATCGGTTGCCTTATTTTTATGTTTGAATAATAAAAGAATAAGATAAGAATAGAAATATATATATTTTTTACAAGAAAAAATGACATGCAAATCAAAGAAACGAAAAATAATATCACAGAGAATAATCTAAATTGCAAACTAAACAAAAATTACAATACGATAATGTGAATTTCGTTTATTCTATGTATATTTAATTTTTTTTTTTTCATTTTCATTTTCATTTTCTTTTTATATCCTCTTGTTATTATTATTTTCATTCTTGCTTTTTATATAGAAAATATTTGCCAAAGCAGCAAAAAAAAAACAAAATTTATATTAAATAAAATAAATTACCTTATACGATAAAAAGTATACGGATTGAGCCTCATAGTCAAGACATGGCGTTTTACCAGGACCAATATTAGAATTTGATTTCGGTACAGACTTCATCATTGATTCGTCGGTCGTATTCTCATTCAATATCGTTTCATAATGAACAAACTCTTTTGAATCAAACATATTCTTTGTTGATTGTGATTGTGATGTTGGTGTTGACGCCCCAGTTACTGTGTGCTCTGATTGTTGATGATTTTGCTCTTGTTCTACCTCATCTAATATTGAACGACTAATATCAGCATCGTGCTCATCGACATTATACGTGATATAGTGTTCAATTCCCATTGATTGGGTGCTCGTTTCAATATCTAAAACTCCTGTGCGTCCAACATAAGTAACATTTACATTTTTTCTATCATCGTCTTCAATTTTATCGTTTTCGTTATCAATGTCATCATCATCATTGTCATTTTGGTTGTATTCCAATTCCTCAGACGTTGTTAATATTTGACGCTTTTTACGTCGACTAATGTCAATGTCAGATCCATTTTTTGGACACTTAGCAACGGTTATCGCTCCAGTAACTGAATCTACATCAAATAATTCCGCTCCGGTGCCAGACAATGAATATCTAATTCCCAAATCTCCAAAGTGCCCAGAATCTAAATCTTTTGCTGTTATTGTTGTGATAAGTTGACCGGCGTGTGCTGTTTCTGTTATTTTTTTATTATTAAAAAAAACAAAAAAAAAAAAACGATTTTTATATTTCCTTTTCGAATTATTTCATAAAAACTTCTAAGTATGTTTAACAAATTACAAATTACATTGCATTGATTAAATTTAGTGATTTGACTATACTAATATTTACCTGAGATGCTAGTGGAATAAGATTCCTGTTCAAACATCGGTCGATTATCATTGACATCGATAATTGAAACGGTAAGTGTTGCTGTAGATGAAAGTTTCGGTGATGTAAGAGTTTCTTCAGCAATAACCTATATCGTTATGGTTTAAAAGATGCATAACAAGGCAAAAAGGGTCGCAAAGAAAAAGGTGAAACGTTAATTAATTGTGACTTTATTTCAAACTTGTTTTATATATAAAGCTGTAATTTACTTACAAGCACAATAAATTTACGCTGATTTGGATTTTCATAGTCCAGTGAACCATTTGCAACCCGAATGCTCACTTGTGAAGAGCCTATAACTAATTTTGGTTCAACATCGAACACCCCACTAACATCTTCTAAACGTAAAGAAAATACAGAGTTTTGTCCCTAGCAAAAGAAAATAAAATAAAATAATTGTTGTCACAGCAAATAATTTAAGGGCGAAAATAAACAAATAAAACAACACTACAGAGAGTACAAGCAACAAAATAACAAAACAACAAACAACAAAAATTTTATTACACTAAACAAGACCAGTAGATGATTATTGTTTGTTAAATAAAAAATTAAAGAAAATAAAATAAAATAAAATTATCTATTAAAATAAATTACGTACAACGTCAGGATCATGAACGTTCATTTCAAGTGGTAACGGTGTCCCGGGAGCCGTGTTCTCTGATAACGTAACAAAGTATTCTTTTTGATCAAATGTTGGTGGTGAATCATTGACGTCACGAATTGTCACGGAAGCCTGAGTAGTAGCAACTGTTAAAAGGTCATTTCCAGGGACCCCATCTATTAATTCCCTTGCCTAAATTTAAATAAATATATAAAAATAAAAACAAAACAAAACAAATATAATAAAAATATCTCTTTTATGTCAGAAAAAAAAAAAAATTAAAGAAGGAAAGAAAGAAAAATATTAAAATCAAACAAAGCTGAAGTTACATAAGGTTATTCTGGAAAAAGTTTTTATTTTTTTCATTTGATTTTTATGCTTTTTTGCGATATCATGTAAGTAGAGTGGAGCCAAAGCAACCACTTTTCTTTATTATTTTTATTTTATTTTATTTTATTCTATTTTTGCCTGCTTTTGAACGAACAACATAATGTTACATAATTTGAAGAATGGAAAAATGAAAATAAAAATAAAAATAAAAAAAACAGGAAACTTCTTTAAATACGTACAATATTTTCTGGTTTTGAAAAATGAAGTAGATTTTAATAAGGTTGGGTAAATAATGGACAAACATAACATGTCTTATTTTGTGGCTGTATCGCTAGCGGTTGGCTGCTTAAGGCTTCATGGATTGAGTGGATTTATTTTTTTTTTTTATTTTGAGTTAACTTTAGAAAAATAATGTGGATACATTAGGGGATAAAAAAAAATATAGAAAAAAATAGCGTAGGATCACGAAAAGTGTACCAATTGTCGTAAGTACGATAAATTGAAAAACGTTGTCCTTAAAAGCTGTTTTAAAAAAACAAAAATGGGATAAGAACAAAACAAAAAAAAAATATAATCTCACCCTGACAGTTAATATAATCAGCCCGGTAATATCCGGAAGGGCTTCTTTATCCAATGGCTTTGCAGTTCGTAATTCGCCGGTTCTTGAATCCAGCAGAAAATAATCCATTGGATCTAAAGAAAAAAAAAACGAGCATAACGTTATCATTTAAATTTATCATAAAATTTAACAATAGAGAAAAGGAAAAAAATATAAACAAAAGGAGAAAATTGAATAAAAAGGAAGAAAAACTCACTCGTCACCAATTCGTAGATAATCTTTCGTGGTTGGCCTCGATCACCATCACGTGCTTGTATTGTCATTACAAGAGTTCCAATGGGACTATCCTCGCTAATAACCGCTGCTAACGTACCCTGAAATACTGGTGGACTATTTTGTACGTCCTTGACGTGTATCTCTAATCCAGTAGTCGAAGTATGCATCCCATCCTTTTGTTTTTAATTAAAAAGGAATGGTAAAGAAACATTAAAACTTTTTTTCGGCTGATAAATATAATTAATTTAACTTACTGTTGCCGTTAATAAAATTTGATAAATCATTCGTTCATTATAATCTATATTCTCTTTTAATACAACAGCAGCCCGTAATTTATCTTGATTGTTCTCTAGTAGCTCAATTGAGAATCTATTTATTACAAGGACATAAAAATCAATAAAAAACAATTAAATTAAAAAAAAAAAAAATTACAAAATTTTGTTCATACTTTGTACAGGCATCAGGATTTTGATTTTGCGGTGTACAAGTGATGTCAAGATTTTCACCAACCGTATCACGGTCTGTGATTAATATTCTATCAAATACTGTTGTACCGGGATTTGCATCTTCAAGTACCTCTGTCTCATACGGCACCTGATGAATAAATATTTTTTTAAAGTATTTGCACATTAAGATTAAACGAAATCAAACTTACATTTTGAAATTCTGGCGGATTATCATTTTCATCTAGAACAATAACACTTATAGGTACCTCAACAAGATTATCATTTTCTGAATCACCAGATGCGTTTACTTTATCCTTAATTGAAACAAGGAACGTAAGTGTATCCTGTGCCTAATAATTTTTTTTTTTTTTTGTAACGAAAAGATAAGATAAACATTAAAATTATTACTTTCAACGGCAATGAAGGGTGGTTATCTGTTTTCTTCGGTATTTAAATTTATTTTACTGTTTATTTATTAGAAAGGATAGGATAAATAACATTTAACAAAAATTTGTTTACATCTTTGTATTTGTCTTCACGATTTTAAACAGTAAAATTTATTATTGTTATTATTATTGTACACATAAATAAATTTATCAACAAACAGATAAAGTATAAAACCACATTTCATTAAAAATTCTAAACTTAAAGCTATTGCACAGTGTTTTCTTATATCGTATCTATCATTTTACATTTCTAAGCTCTATTTAGAGAGATACATATGCCAGGTTTGTTGGCTGGGCTATACATATATATATATGCGTTCTATAATAAATGTTTCGTAAACTTGTGGTTTTATACATAATAAAATAATATTAATTATTTATTTATTACATTATTGTTCAGTTGACAATATGTATACAAAAACAAAAAAAAAAAAACAATTTATTTAAGAAAATATATTAAAATATGTATTTACCTCACGATCCAATGGTTTGACAACTTGTACTTCACCAGTTTTAGGATTAACAATAAAATTATCTGAGCCAACTAAACCAAACATAACTTCACCACCTTCTGGGTCATAACCTTCTAATTTATATACAATTGTACCAATTGGCGTTGATTCAGATAATGCTAAGTTATTCATATCCTGTGTAAATATTGGAGGTAAATTGGCAACACCTGAAATAATAATAACAAATTATAATTGAAATGTTTTAATATAATTTGTAAAGAAATTAATTTTTTTATTATTATTATTATTATGAAAGCATAAACATTTAACAATGTAATAATTTAATTAATTATTATCGTGAGGAACCAGGAAAGAAAAACAAAAACAAAATAGATATAATATGAAGATGTTGATAAAGGTAATCTGTATGAATTAAATGGTTGTCAATCTCTCTTAAGCATAATTGAACTCAAGTTTTTTTTTTTTTTTTTTTTTTTTTGAAGGACTTTTGCTTCTATAAATGGACATAACTCAATTTTCGCATAGTCATAAGCAACACACCAACAATATATAATGTTGTCAAGACAGAAATAACAAATTTGTAAGTAAGGGACATTTTCTGCTTTTACTTTTTTTATACCTTTTTTAACTAATTTACAAAATAACATAAACACTTTTAACAAATTTATTTATGTTACTTGATCAACCGGGGTTTGGATTTTTGTAAGGGTTAAATGTATAAATTTAAATAAAATACATAAAAGTGTTTCTTTTGTGTGGTTAAAACTAGTGAACCGTTCTTCAATTTCATTGAAAAATTAAATTATAAAACCACATTGTGACAAAATGTATGGAAATTGGAACAATGAAGAAAGGATACATACAACAGCATTTGTATGAGCAACATCCTTTTAGATTTGATGTGTTTTTAATTCTTTATTTATGCTGGGGTGGCAAACATCGTTACCACAAATCATCTGCACAACAACTAAAACAAGTACAAGAATTTAATTATGAATATAAAGTGCAATTTATATAGTTATTTTAATGATGTTCAAGCATTTTTTTCTATATTTTATTTTTAATAATTATGAGAATGAATGGGAAATGTATGAAAATAAAGAATATATGTTGTGTTGAGATGTACAGTTAAAATTGAATAAATAAAATCTTTCTTAGTTTAAATGATTATAATTAATAAATAAAAATATATTTCAATATAAAAATATTTTATTATAACACAATTTTCACAGTTTTCTAATTAAAAATAGACTTAAAGTGGACTTTTTCATATAACAAACAATTCCTTTATACATATATCCATTAGTAATAGTTTTATTAATTGTTTCATTTTCAGAATCAAAAATATTGTTTACAAATCTATGAGAAACAATGTATGTATAACACATTTAAATACCTAGTGGTTAACAGCGCTAACCAATGACACTTTATTAAAAAACTGAAATTCCGTATTGTTGTTTTTCATTTCCTTTTTCGAGCTTTTAACTATGCACAAATTAAAAACAAGTTACAACAACAAGTTTTCACTATTCAAACTACAAAAGTACAAAATAAATATATTTTATCGCTACTTTTAATGTTAAATAAAAAAAAAAAAAAAAAAAACATTTTGTAACAAAATGCCATAACGACGTGCATAAACTAACCAAATGTAATTTTAAGTCAAACCAAAATTTTATATATAAAAATGTAATTAAGTTAATTTAGATTCATAAGAGTGAATTGTTTTTTCTTTTTTAAATTTACTTTCCTCATTTTATTTAATCAAATTTATTACAGATGTCTTAAAGTATGATAGTGACTTTATAGTAAAACTAATTCGCTATCAAAATCATTTTGAGGGCTTAATAAACATTAGTAGATACATCTCTGATGTGTTTGTAATATTTTGGCAAAGTAAAATTTCATATTAATATTCATTTCCTGACTACAGTTATATATCTAAAAGAACTGTACCAGAAAATGATTTATAATTTATATGCTATCAAGTTTAAAAGCAACTGCTGATAATCTCTGTTTATTATTATTTTTCAATTGAGATCTTTTTGAAACAATTAGTTAATTTACATACGATAGTGATTATTATATTGCTAATAAGCTTAAAAGAATACATCAAACAGTCAAACGATATCTGGTAACAGAAATAATTTTTTTCATTTATTACTTTTCACCTGGTGGATATGTATTATTTAAACCTTTATAAATATTCTATGAAATTCTACAAAATCATATTAATTTCACATACAGGATTAGAATTTATTAATAATTAGAAATAATAGAAGAGAGACTACATAACAAGAAAAACTATTTATTAATACTTTGATGTAGATATTATAAATGAATTGATGTGGTTTATGCTGTTCATGAATTCTTGATAATTTTTATGCGAAAAACTTAATTTTCCATTTCCATTTCCTTTAATTTATTGGCAAAGTTAATAAAATTTTATTCATTCAGAAAGTTTTAAGTTAGTATAATATTACAAAGGATTATTTATATCATATAACGCGAAATATTTTACTAATCTATTGCGTTTTTAACTTTTTTTTTACTTTTTCACATTTTCCATGTGAATTATTTATGAGCGTTTTCGCTTATTATTATTAAAACTTTGTAAAGTTCTTATTGATAATTTAAAGAATAAAACGATAAAAAATTCGTTCTCTTACATTAAATTTATAATATTATGAATAGGATTCAATTGAATTTATTGTGTAAAATAAACAAAAGTCTTTAAGTAATAATAGAAATAAAAGAGAAATCCCAGTCAACTATATCAAAAGCAGCAAAATACTAAACAAAACCACACAAAACATATTGAATTTAAAAGAAATATGCTTTTTCTTATTAGCTTTTATCGTAAACTTTATTTTTTTCTCGACTATCAATAACTTTTCTATTTACCTTTGATATTTTAATAATAGCTACTTAGCGTATTTATCGCTAAAATAGATAAAGAAAACATTTTACGCTTCTCATGTTGTTTACTTATAATTTTAATTTTAATTTTTTTTTTGTGTATTATAATGTCTAAGATAAGATTAAAAATTGAAAATCTTTTAACATAGTATCAACAATCTATCATTAGCATAAAAGTTCTGTTTCGCTATTTTAATTTTCTATTTTTCTTGTTTATGAAAGAACAACATTTTCTCGTTTTTTTATTTTTATTTTTCCATTAACGTGTCTTGGGTTTGAATGTTTTATTTTATGTCCTGGTTTACGTGTACAACCAATGTATTTTTTGTTTAGTAAAAATTTTTAATCATAAATTTTACGACCTTTTTCGTGGTGGTTTGGTGGTAAATTTACATCAAACCACAGGCTAACCAAAAAAAAAAAACAAATTTTATTTCGAAATTTTATTAATCAAAATTCAAAATATGTTTCCAATTTATTTATACAAAAATAATAATAATAATAATAATAATAATAATAATAATAATATAATGTAAAAAAGAATTTCATTAGTAATCATTTATAGGTAAATAATTGGATATTTGATTAGATTTTCAAATGATAAACATAAACAGAAGCTACGGTAGTAACACTACCTCAGTTATGTAAAAACATGTTTTTATTAAATAGAAATAAAATCAAAAAATAAATTCACTGTCAAAATAAAAACAACAAATTTTATAAATTTATAAAGCTTTAATAGAACTTGTGAAAATACCAAATAAATCCAAAAAAATTACTGCAATAGACATTTAATGTTTTTACGTTTTATTATAAATAAGACTAAAAAAATGTTATCCTGGTAAGGATAGAATATTAACCTGTGGCGCATTGCCTAGGTTAGTGAAGGAACAACAAGATTATAAAGAAAAGGTTAAAAGTTTTTAAACTATAAATAACTTTGTGAAAAGCTTATTTAATAATTTATCCGCTGAATGATCCCTTTTAATAAACTAATACATTTTTCTAGATGCAACACAAAACTTTAATAAATAAAATCGATACTGACAATGAAATGCTATTGTTTTGATTAAAATTAAAATTCATAACAATTTGTTTTAAAAGAAATAATAAATTTCGTTTGCATCATCCATCTTATTCTGTTTAATTTGCTTTTGTAGAGTTAACAAATTGTATAAAAGCTCTGAAAGGCAAATTAATATATAAATGGTGAATTATTTAACTTCAGTCAGTTGAATACAATTATTATGATTATATTCTTACTATATCATTTGTAGCAGCATAACACCCAGAGTCATAACTTTATTAAAAAAAATTAAGACTTTCTTCTCGTATATTTTCACAAACATAAATTAACTCACTTGTTACTAATTTATTATACCAATTTTATACGTTATGAAGAGTAGAACAAACACAGACACTTAAATATAATAATCTATTACACGAACTAGAAAAGGCATTCCGGATAGTATTTAAGATCTATTATAAAATATTTACCCTTGGCACATATGTTACAAGAATGCATCACACTAACATAACATCTTAATTAAATTTATTACACTTTTCTTGCAATTTGTTAAAATATTTCAGTTCTTTAGGAAGTTTTCTCAAAATATTATTAAAAAAAATTTTTTTTAAACATTTCTTTCTACAAATTTAAAAAAACTTTTCACTTAATTTTTTATTTTCATTTTAATTTCCACTTACAAAAAAAAAATTCTTTTACATTTCTACGACAACGATGACGACAACGGGAAACTGTTGATTTTACATTAATAAAAAAAAATCTTTTTTTTTAAAGGTAAATGATTATATTAAAGTTAGAAGTAGTAGCGGAAATAAAACCCCACCCTGAAAAAAAGGAAACTTTCTCGATATGCTTTTTTTTTTTTTAATTTGGATTTGGATTTGTTATTTTAATTCCTTTCGAACTAGGTAATAATTGTACATGATGATGATTATAATTTTTTTTTGTCGAGCTTTTAATGATTATTATTTCATTATAATATGGAGTTTGTTGATCATAGTTGAAAATTTATAAAGTTATTCCAGCAAAAAAAAAAGAAAAACGAATTTTATTACATGATTTTTAAAATATTAATTTTTATTACTTAATAAGTAACGTAAAGTATGTTATATAAGGATGGTTCCAACATATATATATTATCAGCGAATAACTACCAACTTCTACTCAACAGTACCGTACAACAGTACAACTGGGAAGCTTAAAATTAAAATAAACAAACAGAATAATAAAAAAAAAAAGTAAAGTTTTTTATGCTTTCGTATGTTTATGTTAATGTTTATATGCACTGTTATTACATAGAAAAAAAAAACTGTAAGCTTTATTGGTACAACCATCATTTTTATTAAAATAAAAATATTAAAGCTTATTAAGAAAATTAATTTTCATTCAATAATATTTCCCACCGTTTTAATAATAAATAAATAAATTAAAACTGAAGCAAATGTATAATTTCATTGTGCTACATATTTTCATAGAGACAAAATTTATTTTTATTATTATCATTGCTTTCATAACATAACATAACAACAACAACAACAACAGCAGCAGCATATACATTATGACGCCAATATTTTTTTTATTATTTTTTGTTCTGTTTGTAGACAACTAGACTGAGCTATGTTGCGGGCTACGGATGGTTAATCTTCGATTTGCCAGGCGACGTATTGTCTACAACTTAATGCTTCTGATGACAAAATAAATAAATAATAAATAAGCAAACGGAAATCTTTTAGGTTTTTATTATTATTATTTTTTTTTTTTGTTTCGGAAGGAATATATAAATGGAAACAAACAAACAAACAAACAAGCAGAGAAAATAAGTAATAATAATAATAAATATGCTTTTATGTTATATCTTTATTCCGTGTTTTCGCAACACACAGAAAGAGAGTAAAAACCAAACAGAATAAGCAATTTTATTGATTTTAATTTATCAGTTGCCATTTATTCAATTGATAAAATAAATAAACAATTTTATATGTTTTGTGATATTGAATAATTATGCTTAAAACAGTTTTATCAACGGCATACAAAGTAGAAACACAAATAATATCGTATGTTTAAGTGGGAGACGACAACGACCAAAAATTGACAATATGTGTCCGTAGGGGTGCATATAAATAACAAAATATCTTATTACCATAAACTGTGTGGAGGCAACACACATTGGAAAATAGGAAATGAAAATTACATTTGATCGTTATGTTTCTCATTATATGTTTTTGGGGTAAATTTACTTGTGGACATACGTTGACGGCTAATGGGATTGCTGTCTGCTTTGATCAAATGACATAATATTAACATTTTAACTACCAATAAAATATTTTTTCGTTTTATTTATATTTACTTATAATAATATTTGGTACTTACATGCTTCTAAATAGATGATTAATATCAAAAGAATAAAACTTCTACAACGTCGAAGTAGCATTTTTTATTCTATAATAACTCCTTTCTCCACAATTAATCAATCTGTAAATAAATAAAACAAAAAATTATTGATTTTTAATAATAATAAAAATTTATAATTGTGGCCATCAGCCCTAATTAAAATTCCTACGAAAAAAAAAGATTTTTTTTTTATTAACCCATTAATTGGGTAGGATGCTGGAAATTTTATTGTATTTTATTTTAATTAAATAATTGAAATTTATTTGTATTTATTTTTTAATAATAACGTTATTATTGAAAGCGTTATTGGAAAAATTAACAGAAAAAAATGTGCATACAATTTTTTTAACCAAACAAATACAAATTAACGATTATTGATGATAACAACGCATTATTTTACTCTCTAATTATTAACTAGATCATAACCAACAAACATTAAATTGCCACCACCAATGCAATTATATAATAAAAACAGAGGCGAATAAAATTTAAATTTCAGAACTTTTTTATACTGTTAATTATGCAAATACCATAAAAGTTTAATCTAATTTGGCATTTTATTTGTTGGAAAAAAAAATGTTGATTAAAGTTTTTACTTTTTTTTTTATAAATGATGACACATTGTGATAAATTTTTTTCACACTTACGCCTATAAACAACTTGAATCATACATAGTAATAATTCTATTGAGGTGGGGCAATATATGGTGAAACCAAAAAATGTATAAAATTCCAATTTTCGTTGTGTAATACAAATTGATTTCATACGGCAACATGAGGAATAATAATAGGAAAAAATGTAAATAAAACACAAGACAAGGTAGAAAAATACGTCAAGTAACGAAAAAAAATAGACAAATAGACAGAAAAAAAAGGATAAGAATAGTAAAAAAGCCGAGTTCATAGAGGTAGAAAATGTTGAGCATAACATAAATTTAACAATATGCTGTTCTTAGGTAATTTTCATTTACGAAAAAAAAAAAAAAAACACAACAAAAAAGTCAGCAGCAGCAATCAGAAGGAAAATTTTATTTAAAAGAAAGAAAAATCTTAACGAACATTAAATAATTTTATTTTTCCAGATTAAATTGTTGAATCACAAATGATGTAATAAAAAGAAGAAAAAGGAGAAGATGATGAAATTCATCATTTAAAATCCATCAGTAGACAGGGTAATACAACACCAAAAAAAGAAAAAAAATAAAATAAAACAAAAAATCCGGTAAACTTTCAAAGTTTCCTCCTTTTATTTATTTTTATTTTAATTTAAAAATATAAAACAACCCAACTACAACAATATTGCAACATGAAAAGGGTAAAAAACATAAAATAATTTTGTTACAGCATGTTGATTTTAGAAGTAAAGAAAAAAAAAAAAGCCAAAAATAAAATAAAAAAATTATGTTACGGGTTGTTCAGTAGGATACAAGTAAAAAAAAAAAGAACAATTTAGGACATTATACACAAGGTATACAGATGTATATAGCAGTTTACTTGAAATTCACCGTGTAAATGCTGAGAAATGGTAACCTTTTAATCAACAGAATTTTTATAAATTCAAGACAATTTTTGAGAATGAAAAGGTAAAAAGTTAAAAAAAAAAATAAATTTCATTAAATAAAAATTGTTTCGCCAAAAAAAACCTTAAAGCTTTTATACATTTCGAACACCAATAAACTCGTTTATTTAAGTTCTGTTTTTTTTTTTTTTTTTTTTTTTTTTTGTATAATTTTAAGCGTTTATATTTAGATTACCCCCGGTAATGATTGTTTGTTTAATAAAATCGCCAAAATACCTGTTTATTTAATAATAAAAAAAAAATACCAACACTAATCATAGGACAATGTATAAACACATAAAAGCAACAGGCGGGCAATCATTAACCATTTAGTAACACAACAACAAAAAAAAAAAACAAAAGCTTTGAAGAACTTTTCAACTCAAAAATGTTATCTTAATCCAACTAATCTAATTAATTTGACAGAACGGAAACTAACAACCGCCGATTTGTTAACAACAATTGGTGAGAATGTTTTTTTTAAACGTCGTTTTCATCCCGGTGCTTTATCAAAACCCCTTTTATTTTTCACTATTAACATTTATTGCGACTTTTTTTTGTTTATTTTTAATTAAAGCTTTTATTATTTTTTCCTATTTACTAAGCATAGACATTTTTTTTTTACTTACTTACAGTTTTATAAACAGAGATATTAAAAATATCAGTGTTGGGGTTGATGAATTAAAACAGAAAGATTATTAAAAATGATACGTTATACGTTAGTTATTTATACGTTAGTAATATTGCAAAACTTTTATATATTCTTGTTGTAAAAAATTGTTATAAACAATTAAAGATATTAAAACTTGTATTGAAATTAAAATGGAAGTAAAATTCTTTTCACTTTTCTTTTTATAACAAGTGCATTGACTTACCTACAGTCAGATGAAAAGTTTATCTGTTATGAACTGAATTTAAATTTATAAAACGTTGATCACAACCGATGCATGTTAAAGAATTTTCATGTTAAAAACATATTCAATATAAATTTACCTTTTTTGATTATATTTTGTTTAAATTTTTTATAGTTAATAAAGCTCTCGACAGACAATTGATTAGGAATATTATTTATGAATTAAGTTGCAGATGTAATTTTTTTTTTTTTTGATACATGCTGATATGCTTACGGTATTACATTTCGATTTCTAGTTAAAATTATATAAAAAAAAACTTATGAAAACCACTGTAGTAATTGAATAATTGAATTTAGAAAAACTTTTTTGAAATTTCTGTTTTGTTTGTTTTTTTTTTTTTTATGATAAATGTTGGAATCTATTTTCACCAACTAAATTATAAAATATATATATATATATAAATAAAACTTGTTAAATTTTATGGCTTTGCCTTTTTATAGTAGAAATTCCACAGTAGATACAACTAGAAATACTTTTGTCTGAAATTATTTTTGATTACATAAGCATAACATTTTATGTATAATAATTAATTTAAAAAAATATATATAAAAATAAAATCATATATGTTGTTGAGTGAAATTTTCATATGAAAAAACTCAAAGTGATAATACAAGTATAAGCTTACACAAAGTTTTCATTTTTATTTGTTATTACACGCGGTCAAAAGACTTATATATATATATATATATAGATAGTAGCTTTGTAAAATAAAACAATTTTATATATTTTATTTTTAAAAAAATATAAATATATGTTTCTGGTCAATGATATTCAAGTGGTTTATAGTAGTTATAATTTTGTGGCTTTTATCTATTACATTTTCATTTTGTATATTTAAGAGATTTTCTACACATACATAAGGGTGCTTCTGTTCATTTATTATGGTAATTAATACTTAATAATCATACGATAAGAACGCAGTAAATAAATAAAAAAGAAATATAAACAATAATTTAACTAGTGAATAAAAATTAATTTAAATTCACAACGAAACTTCTATAATTTCTTTAATAAATCATTATGAATAATAATTATGGTATCCATAAAAATCATACAGATAAACAGATGAAACACTAAAAAACATCATATTTAAACTATTCTTCTCGTTAACACAATTTTTACTATCGCACTTAAGAAAATTTCTATAACATTTAACAATCATAAAGCATAATAAGTTCTATGTTTTATTATGTAAATAAGATTTTATGTTTAACATAAAAACAAAGCAACACAATGTGACAGTGATAATCCATAAAATTATGACAGAATGAATAATATAATAATTCTCTCAAGTATCGTTATTTATGAAAATTTTTAATTGAAACAAAACATTATGAATAATTAAATTTTTGGCTTAAATATTTTATTATGTTTTGTTATTTATTTATTTTTTAATATTTAATTATGTTTATTTAAGTCCACAATCTAATAAATTTTCGTCAACATAAATTTATTTATTATTTAATTATACAAAACAGTCACAGCTTTAATAACATATTTTAATAGAAAATAAATGAAAAAGGTGAAAGAAATGCAATAAATGTACGAAGCGATGTGAATAACTGACGTATTCTACTCCGTATATATATATATATATATATATATCTGTTAAAACATCTTAAACTAACTTTATTTTTTGTTAAAAGCCAAGGTATAAGATATAAGAATATAAAATAACAATTTATCCTTTTTATACTTCACTTACAATACAAAGAAGTAAAATAAACGTACAAATTGCATTGCTGTTACGCTGACGTAAATAAGCTCCACAGAGTACTGTATAGAAAAGTTTAAACAAATTTTTATTTTATTTTACGAAAAAAAAATAAAAAAATAGAAAAAGAAAAATATTATGCTTTAAAAGAAAAACTTTGCTTCTTAATAAACGCCTTTCAAGGAATCTCAATACATTTATTTGCCATAAATGAAACGTGCAGGTCGATAAAAAAAAATTAAAGCAGTGTTTTCAGCGTTTTATAATTTTTTTTTTTCATTTCTTATTTTTTTTTGAACAGGAATATACACTAATAGAAAAGTTTTTAAAAAAATAAAAAAACTTTGGAAAAGGCAACAACAAACAGAGAGATTTAATATTTATCTCACTTTCTTGAAAACCGTAAGTCGTTGCATTTAATGCGATTCATTATAAAAGGACAAAAAATAAATAAAATTAAATTGTAAAATGAAAAAAAAAAAAAGGAAAAACGCAGTAAATACTGAAAACATGAAAATATAATAATAAAAAGGAAAAAATGTGTAAATCGAAATCAATTATCCTTGAACCTTGTGTACAGTAAGCAAACATCACAACCCAATGTAGAATTTTATTTCATTACACTTTACGGTTCGGTTCTACAGTTTATTATTCATAAAACGATGGCGAAAACACAATCTTGCAATATTATTTACAAAAAACTTTCACTTTGTTCCTTAGAAGAGAAATTCTATTCACGAATTCCACATAGACGCATGAATAGTGTTTTGTCCATGGATAAAACATTATCTATTGCGATGGCTTCTCGTTATTGTCTTGCTTCATCCAATGATTATTATTTTATTTATTTGCTGTGATAATTTCAGTTGTTTTTGCTCCTTTTCATCCAATTTATTTGCTAGTGCACCACAGGGACACAGAAAAGTAACCGAATTTAAACAAAAATTGTGAAAATGTTACAAAAACTACAATTCCACACACAATTACTCACTTATCTGGGCTTAGATAGATTCGCAAAGATCAAATTAATTTAACACTCAATTGCAATTGGTTGTTATTAAGAATTTACTAAATTTTGAACAATTATGCTCAAGTAAAAAGCAAGGATCCTATATGGAAGCAAGAATTAATAATCGAAGCAGCAAAAAGCTTCATTGTTATTTCAGCAAAAATTTAAACAAAATATAAATCAACCACAAAAGACAATAACAATAACAACCTTAATCAACATTTAACAATGGTTGTTAGGTAGATGGGTGGTAGGTGTGTGAAGAAAAATTTAAACAAAATAAAAACGACTCTATTGAGTAAGGAAAGCTAGAAATACGAAAATAAGTTCCTCATCACCGCTGCTGTGTGGCCACAACAATACAATTTTCAATCCTTGCTTTTCCTTTACTATCCTTTTCTTATTTTCCTTCTTTCTCAATAGAAATTTTAAGAAAATTCCATTTTATATTATCTGAAATAAAAAAAACCAATTCTCTCGCCAATTTTTGTGTAGCCAAGGCAAAAACTATCGAAATCTAATCCAAGGATTGTAGTTTTTTATTTTTGTTTTGCTTTTTGAGTGTTCTTCGGAATGGAGAAAAGCGGAAAGAAAATGCTTTAAGGAAATCAATCCTTTTTGCTATAGTTTTTAATGTTTTCGTATAACGGAAAAGGGAGAAAAGTTACATTGTTCACCCCAATTTTATTGTCTTTTCTTTTACATTTTTTTCCTGCGTATAACTTATTTAACAGCCCATCATCTCAAAATTTATATAAAAAAAAAACGAAACGAAACGCAAGACTTTAAAGAAAACAAAAGAATTTATTTCTATCTTTTTGTATCTAAACGATCTCAAACCATTATCGCACTACATTAGGCATTTCTCATAAATTTTTATAAATAAATAATTTTTTTATAAAACCCATAGAACATTTAAGCTGAATTTAATGCTAAAGACATGTAGGCCTTTTTTTTCTTCTTTTTTTTATTTCTCTTCGAATTTCTTCACCTTCGTATGGAGATAGACAAAGCTTGTCGTCTACATCAGGTATAGTCATACATTCCCATCTACATACCAAGAAATAATAATTTTATTTGAAAGCTTTTTATCATCAAAACATATTTTTTTTTATATACAAGGTTATCATTATTTAAATTAATTCAAAATAAAGTAATAAAAGCAGAAAAAAGAGAAAAATTAATTTTAAGATTTCCGTTAAAAAAAAGAAATGGTTTTTAATTAAATTTAACATTGTGGTGCTTGTGTGTTCTCTTTCTCCACATTCGAAGTGTAGTAATAATCAACCACTTTTTTGGTAAATAAATTAAAAATTCTAATTTTCTTTGAAATCTCTTTGAGAATGCCGGAACAGAAATAAAAAAAAAAAATCAAAAGGAAACAAATTTTCAGAACAATATTCAAAATTTTAAGAGCGGACAAAATACAGGAAAAACAATTTTAAGCAATTTCCAAAATTAATAATCAAATTACACCATTGTACTCTTACTTTTTTTTTGTTGTTGTTGTTTATGATGTTACAACAATACAAATTATTAAAGTGACTTACGTGATGAAAATACCAAATTTAATAAAACAAAACAAAACAAAACAAAAAATATTAATTACTAGAAAGTTTTATTGAACTTCTTTATTTTCATTTCAAGCTATGAACTTCATTTTATAAATTAATTTAATAATTATAATTTATATATATATAGACATTTTCTAAACGTTTTTATTATTAAATTATTATTACTTAATGGTAAACAATGAAAGTTTTATTAAAAGTTAAGTAAGGTTATTACTGAGCATGTAGTTAATTTTTTTTTTTTTTATATATTTTTATGAACGTGATACGTCGTTTTATATATAACGATACAAATGTGTTTATATGTGTATTTAACCAAGGTCTGTTAATTTAATTATATTGCTTTTTATTTTCTTTATTTATATATTACACGTAATTTGTGAATGCTACTTAAGCCCGTTACATGATAAAATCAAAAATAATAAAAACATTTTGTCGAACTTAAATGAAAATGAATCATTTTATAAAAGCATAAGACTTGCACAAATGTCCAATTTTCTATTTAATTACAATTACTAATCAATTAAAAATTTTCTGAATAAATTTGCAAACCGGTTGTTGTATACAGGTTACTTTACAATCACAACCTTATACTTTAGTCATATTAAATCCACTAAAAAAAAAAATAAACATATTTATTCATAAATCAATTTTTTTTCGTTTATTTATTTATTTCTGTATTTCTTACCGTAAATTTAACGTTTTTTTTTTTTTTTTCTTATTTATACACCAAAATGAAAAAAAAACGCCAACAATACAAAACAAAGAATGAATTAACTTAAATAATACGTGGATTGAACATAAAGTAAAAGAAAATAACGAAAAGTAACTGTAATAAGAATGATGACAAAATAAATACCGCGGCACACAACAGGTAAAAAAAAATAAAAATAAAATAAAAAACCAAAAAAGCAAAAACATTTCTATTTTTACCTAAATTTAAACGGAAAGAAATGTTTTTTTTTCTCTCTTTTCGCTTCTTTTATTTAAATTTAATTTAATTAATGTAGTTCGGTTGTACATTTTTATTTACAAAATCCGTATATTTCAATACGCATTTGTTCAAAGTTTAAGGTTATACACCTGCAATAGCAATACAGGACAATAACGTTCATAATACTCAATCAAATTTAAACATTTATCTAGAGAATAACTAAAAGAAAAAAAATCATTTAATACTAAAATAACACTAGTTTAGTGTCATGAAAAATGTTTTGAAAATTTCTATCAAAAAAAAAAAAAACAATTTATTATTCAGAAAGCTTTATGCATCGAGTACATTATAACAACAGATACCTAGGAACATAACATAACATGTCTTGCGTTTATGCAGTAATAAAGACAGGACAAGACATACGACAGTTGCCTCCCACCAAAACAAAATATATTTATTTCAAGGAATAATTCATTCAGAATTTATTCAATTTATCATTTTTATTGCTTTATAATGTTTTTTTTATTCTTGTTGCATAAGCTTCCTTTGACAACGGTGTATCGTCTCTAGAGACAAACAACCAATCGTGCACAATTCAACTAAATAATGAAAAAGAAACAAAATTTATGTTAAGAGTAGAAAAATGCACACAAAAAATGTTATAATAAGTAAATTTCCACAATTACCATCATAATAAATATATACACAGTCACAAGCAGTATTCAATGTTTATAAAATCCACACAACAACAAGTGCTCAGGTGAAGTTATAATATAACAGTAATTCTACTAGCTAACATTATTACCAAACACAAGACAAATGACGTAAGACATGAAAATATAAAAATTTTAATCATTAAAAATACTTAAAATTCGTTATAAGGTCATTATTATAAATGTTTCTTTTAGAATTACATCAGTTTAAAAGGTCAAGAAGCATTTTAAAGGAAGAAGACCTACATTCCCTATAACGACACACATAGACGTCATTTAATCTCTACCTAAATTTATTTTTATTGAGTAAATATTTATTATCAGAATGTTCTCGTATTAAACGATGTGTTTACAACAGTTCTGAAATAGCTTTTCTACACACCATATCCCCATCTCATAAACCACCCTACGATAAATGATAAAAACATTTTATTGTGATATTTTTAAATGTAAAATTTACTTTGTTCTCTCTCTTAAACAGCTTAAATAGGTAAGAAAAAAATAATGAATTTGGAAAAAAATTAAATAAAAACGAAAACCTTTTCGACACGGAAATTAATTTCCGCTTCTTTCTTTTTTTTTTTTTAAAGAATTTATTTTTCCTTTTTCAACGAATAATAAAAAATCGTAAGAAATAATAAATAACGAAAGAAACGGAACGCAAATGGTTAGAGGGTTTGGTCGATCGATGTGTATTCTTGTTAACAACTAAACAGGGATTATGGCTTGTCGACTAATTAACCGGAAAGTGGAAGTTTTTTCTTTTTAATTTTATTTTATTCTCGTGCTATCGCTGCTTTTGTCTTTCGCGTCTCCTTTGTAAATCGCACTTTGTCATATTCGATCATTTTTATGTTTTATTATTTATCGATTTCCCTATCGAACAAAATTCTTTTTTCAAGTTTTTAATGAGATTTCAGCAGTGACAAAACAGAATCGAAAAATTTAAAACAGAGATAAGCACATTATTGAGCCAAATTGAGTAGCACAACTTTATATCGAGTTAATCTGATATAATTTAGAAGCAAATAAAAAGAGAAATAAGACGAAAAAGGATCTAAATAATGAATGGAAGGAATGAAAGAAGAAAAAAATCTAAAACTCACTTTGTTCCCTGAACAACAATAAGGTTAAAAGTTGACCAAACTTTGCTTCTTTTCTCGTTTTTTCTTTGCTTTTTTTTTCATAAATAAATTTTCATCCAACCAAGTAAAGTAAACATGCACACAGCCACACAGAAACACACACAACAACATTAGAGGGCGATGGAAATGAAAATCAAGGAAATATTTCTTTCATCAAGAATTTGTGCAAAGAAGTTGCCAACTTTTAAGTATGAGTAATTAAACAAAACTGACCTTAAGTGCCTTTGTCAACTAATTAAATAATGAAAACTTTATTCTTCCTAACAGCAGATAAACAAAAAGCAATAGAGAATGACGACGCTATACACAGATTGTCCGCACATAATCGATACATAGTGAACAGATACAGCAACAGCAGCAGCAGCAGCAGCAGATCAAGAAGTTTACTCTGCATTGCATGTTCTACGCGTTGGTTGGTATTCGAAGTAACAAATTAGTTTAACAATTGACTTTTCTTGATCTTCTTCTCTATTTTTACTCATTTTTTATATCCATATGTAGTTGATTTTCCACCCACATTTGTTTTTTCTGTCATTAATAATTAAGTTCTTTTACGTTGTATTCGTATTTTTTTTTAATTTAATAGAGAACGAGCAGATAGGCAAACAGACACAAACCTATTCTTCAAGTTCATCTCGTTATTTTATTTTAAAATGAAAAATGAAAACAAATCAATAACTTTTAAAAAATAACAAAAATTTCATTAATTTTAATTAATTTTGTTAAATATTTTTACATGAACTTCCAATTTTTTACAACCAAAAAAAAAAACTATTTTTCTTGTTCTCATTTTGTAGTCTCTTGATCATGCACATAAATAACAGACAAAATAGATGGTCTTCGAAAAAAAAGAAATAGATTTCCCGAAAAGCTCATTTCCTGTCTTATTATTCTTCCTTATCATCTCTGTAGTTGAAAAACCACAACAGAAAAGCATAAATGAGGTATAATTAAGGGGCTCTCCCTTCACTATAAACTTTATTTTTTAATGATAATTATTGGGGTGGCTTTTTATCGTTGTGTTTTTTTTTTTTTTTTTTGCTTTTCTTTTTTAATTGCCATTACACTAGCCACACCATGTTTGGTTTTAAAAACCTAAACGTATTTTTAATGGTAATAGTAGTTTAACACAAAATTAATTGATAATTGAAGAATTAATTTATTATACCCCCATCGCAGGCCGCCTTCCTTTATTAATTTATTTGTTATTTAACTTTTATTGTATAAAATGATTGAAATTATTCAATTTTATGATAATAAATTGTTATAATAATATCAGCTGTTTTAAATAAAACAATAAAAAAGCTTATTGATGAATAAACGAATAACTCCTGTAATATAATATAATTCCTGTTTTCAGGACATTATTTTGACCAATTTATTTAATAATCTAATGGATTCATCCTATTTTAGCTTTGGATATTGGAAAGTTTAGCTTAATCTAATTTTTAAAAGCTTAGAAAAAAGATTAATTTACTTGAAAAAAAAACAAAACACCGACGTAAATCTTAGGTAAAACAATATAACAAAAGAAAAAATGAAATTTATTCATCTATTGTTAATAAATTTTTTATTTTTAATTAAACATTTTTACACAATATAACAAAAAAAAATAAATAAAAATATTAATTATTAACAATTGTAAATAGAAATAGCGAATAAAAACAAATAAAAATATGAATTATTAAAGACACCAAAGATATGAAAATTAGCACACAATTCAGTTGAAACCAGTAAGAAATTTTATTTTTGAACAAATTCACAGCTTGGTGATTTTTTTTTAGTTGAATAGCATTGAGATGAATTAAATTAAAAAAAAAAATGTTTAAAAAATGTTAATTGATGATGGTTGTTTGTGATAAATAAAATAAAGCTTCGAAAAGTGACACAGAGAAAACTATTTAAAGAGTGAAATACAAAAAGTTCCTGAAGAACAAGATAAACAGTGATCATCTTAAGAGACCTCTTATAACTTGTTTATAATTTAAAAGCATCTTTAAAAAGCACCACCATGGAAGACAAGAAAAGCCACCAGACCTTATTAAAAAGTTACAAAACAATTTAAAATCTATAGAAAATTTATGAGGAGAAATGTTTAATGGAAAAATTAAATTAAAAACATTATTTTCTGAAGAGAAGGAAAAAAAACACTTTTATCTGTATTTATTCTTTCTACTTAGACATTTCTAATTAATTTTCTACTTCTGGGTTAATTCTGTAATTGTATTTAGCATAAAAATGATCAAAAACAAATTAAAATCAAGAAAACAAAACCGATTCTCCCTTCTTTTTTTTTTTTAATATCGAAAAATGAAAATTTATTTTGAAGAAAGGTTTTAATAGTAAAACCAGGGTGGCAGGCGGCAGGCGAATTTTACTTTAGTAGGCAAATAACCGTCGCACTTAATTAATATTATCATTTTTTTCTGCTTCTTCTTGTTATTATTATTATTATTATTATAATAAAAATGAATAAAAACCAAAAAAAAGATTCGTGGAAATTATGTAGCAACTGTATCTTCTCATATATTTTCAGTTTTTTGTTTTATTTCTTTTTTTTCTTCGAAATAAGCGAATTAAAATCTCATTGTTTTGCGTTAAGATGGAAAAATATAAAATCTTTTCCGTGAATTAATTTTTTATAAAATTATTTAATAAAAAAAAACATACAGACAGATACACCGAGCGCAATTGTAAAAATAAAAAAATAAAAATATTTCTCATGATTTACTTTCTAAAAAATGTAAATATAAAAAAAAAAATAAAACACAATAATAGCTGTTATAACGCAGCATTAAGAAATAAGTAAATTATACAAGAAATGTGGGGAGTTACGTTGAAGATGTGGGTGAAACGCCAATTAAAAATTCAAAACGAATAACAAAAACTAACATTTTGTCTTCAATTTATCTAATTTTTCATTACATTTGATTAATTCAATTAGTTAATTTACTATAATTAAATTTAATTAATTAAATAAAAATGCTTAAAGGTGACTTAAGTCAATTTTTAGTGCAGTTAAGTTTTGTTTATGATTTTTATGCAATTAGAATTTGAAAACATTATCGTTATGACTTAAATTTAACCTGAGTTTATTAGCATAAACATGCTCTAAAGTACTATAAGCGAACTTTAATTAATTATGCAAAGAAAATAATGCAAATAACACAATAATTATAAAAATCACAGGTTAAGCCACAAAAATATCACTAAATTAACGTATACAAAAATTTCGCCTAATTTTAAACGTAAATGTCATGACAGTTCCATCTTTAATGAGTGTCAACTAAAAAAATAAATAAAAAGCGTAAAGAAAATATTTAAGCATATTTTCAGACTTAAAGTAACATTGTGATACGTCAAGTTAAGCTAAGTTGGTCGTTTCTTATAATACATTTTTTTTTTACTGTAAAGAAAAGAAAAAGATAGAAGCAGAAAAAAAAACTCAACCTCTTCCCGTTCTGCCTTAATGCTGCTGCTGCTGCTGTTATTGTTGATGATGTTGGCCGGCTATACGTTTCTTTCCTTATTTATATGTATGCGGCTTCTACTTCTACTTAGCTTAAGTTACTTTTTTCTTCTGTATTTTCTTAGATTGTGTATGTTTTTAAATTATTATTATTATGATTATTATTTAAGTTAAAGTCGCTGCTTTGTGTTGAAAGTAACATAACAGCATTCTTGTATAATAATTATTTAAGTATAAAACACCAAGAGAATTATTTATTTATTTTTTTTTTTCTTACTTCAAAACACGAAATAATAAATACGAAAAATGAATAAAAAAAAAAAAAAAATAAAATAAGCACTAAACTAATTGATTGAATCACACTGTATTCCACATCGTCAATATTTTATTTTTTATTTTTATTCTTTTAAAATAATTTTTTTTATTTTATTCAATTCACCATTTTTTCCATCACATTTCTTAATTATTCTTTCATTATTTTAATTTTATTTTAACTAAAACGATCCAGAATACTGAATTTTAACCTTCACTAAACGAAAAATAGAAAAAAAAATAGAAAAATATTTTTTGTTTAATAACGATAAGCAACTTCCTATAAGCAAAATAATTAACACCCTACATATATATTTTAATAAATAAATAAATTAAAAAAAAAAATAACAGCAACAAATATTATTTCACTTTACTTAACAGTTTAACACGACTTAAGTATATAAATATATATATACAAAACAATAAACAAACAAACAAACAAAAACTATTTTCGCTACGGAATATTTTTATTCACCATTCACTGGCAACGTCAAAAATTGTACTAATTCCACTTTTGCTGCTCCAACCAATACGACACCAATACACAAAAATACATCCAGAGTACAGCTATGGTGGTATGCTGAAGGTTTAAGCAAGCGTAGTAAGTATCATGAGAGATAGAACTCACGCGTTTGATATTTAACAGTATATATATATAATATGGTTAATGTTGCCGTTAAGTATTTTCACTGTAGTTGTGCCGCAGAAAAGACGTAACAAAAACGTAAACAGAAATACACAGCATAAACAACGCATGTCTTATAAAAGAAAAAACAAACAAATTTTTTCTTAAAGAAAATAATATAAACAAAGAAAGAGTAGCGAAATGTTGAAATGCTTACAGAATAGTAAAACCTGTAATTATAATACGTAAGTTTAAACGTTAATCCATTCAACTAAAAAAGCACAACACATAACAAAAAAAAAAAAATGTTTGCACATGTTAATTACTGAACTACTCATAACGTGCTTTCTAGTTTGGAAACTTTTGTAATTATTCATTACATAAAATCTTTACCATAATAATGCACAATGAATTGATTGTTTCTTCGGAAAATAATTCCGTTTATCCAAGATACTTTTAGATATAAATTGGACACTTTTCTTAATACCCTTTTGTTTTCTATAACTTCAAAAGTAATTGTTTACTAAAAGCTCTCAAAGATCTTTACTACCGCAATATTATGGAACATTTGTTACCCATTAATATAATCAATTTGTTGCATGTTATTAACTTAAACTAATTTTAACGATAGAAAAAGGATTATGGGAGCAACATTAATTGTAATAATCTGTAAAGCTTTCACAACACTTTTACAGAAACTGTTAGATAAAGAGAAATTTTTATTTTTTTTAAACTAATTTTGCCATTGATAAACAAAATTCATTAATCTCATTGGATTAGTTATTAAGCTAGGGTTAGCTACCTGTAGATTATATATATATATTTTTTTCTTTAATTTTTTAATTTATGGCGCCCTAATAAATTCCCAAGCATTTGAAAATCCAATAGATAAAAATTAATTATTTATAGTTTATAGATTATTAAAAAATACGAATTTTATCGCATTCGTTAACGGTCTATAGAGCATATCGAATTAAAAAGATTGAAAATAGGATGTTAAATATGACTGTAAGTCTGCAGGATGTTCAAATCCAGTAAACATGCATTTGATGAAATAATAACTCTGAATGTTCCATAGTTAACAATAAATATTATATGGATCGTTTAATTTAACCCAAAAACAATGCCACTACCATAAACTATAAGCATTAGTCATTACAATTTCACTTTGAATAAAAGCATTAAAAAAAATAAATAAAAAACAATATAAAGCTCTCAATAATCAATTTATATTTGATTATAGAAAATATTGCTATAACTCTATCAAACAATAATAATAATAATTTTCAATCAAATAAAAAGCAATAATAATCGATGAATTATTTATTAATGAAATATTATTAAAAATTAGGAATATAAATGATAAGAAAATTACTCACGTTCAAACGTAACCATAATTCTATTAGAAAAACTTATTTCTAGCATCAATAAAAATTAATTTTTCTTGAGCTTTTATTAAAATATTTGTTTTGTTCTGTAAATAGAAAATAAAAAATAAAAAACTTTACCATGATGAGTTTTAAGTTTGTTTTAAAAGTTCATACGTTAAATATTTAAATTTTTAATAGTTCAGGATGCAAAGGTAGCACTTTGAATTTCATAAAAATAAACGACAAATTCTTTTAAAATCTACTTAAATTAATTAAATAATTGTTTAAAAAAATAATTTTTGTTTATATTTGCTAGTTCCCTGACCAAACAACACCCATATGTGTATAGATAAAACCAATTATATAAATTATATAAATATAAACCAAATAAATGTAAAATGTTTCATAAATCCTATTATCATTAAGCAAAATATTTTATTTTATTTTTAATCCAACATTTTTGATTATATTTATGCACTTCCCTGTTTAATTACACGAATTGATATTAATATTATTATGTAATTTGTCTCTTTTATTTATAATTATATTTGTTATCCATAATAATAATAATAATGTTTTATTTATTTCTATTATTTAATTTTAAAATCTCGATAAAAGTGTTCACATTTATTAAATTAGCGAAAGAGAAATAAAAACATTTTTTTTAATGCATTACAATAAAAAAATGTATTTTACCAAGTATAAATTTTGTTTGCTTGTTGATTTTATTTTGTACGGAAAATGGATTAAGCTTTTTAATTCGTTTTTAAATGAAAATTATTGTTTCATATTTTTTTTTTTAGTTTTATAATTTTTAATTCGCACTTTCCGGTTGAATAATATTTGTCAACTATAATAACCGATGAAATAATAACTCTTTAGCTATTTACATGCGTAATTTATTTGGGCAGATATGTTATTCGTTTAAATAATAAAAATTTTATTACAAGGTAATCTCTAATAAAAAGTAAAATAGTTTCTGAAGTTTTAATAGAGTTAAAAAAAAGATTCAATATTTTTATTTTTATCTTTATTACTAATAAAGTTACTCAAAGCTTTATCTTAACATCTGTTATTTAATAGAGAAAAAAAAATATAAAGTCACTTTATTGCATGTATTATTACACAAGAAGAGATAAATAAATATTTTTAATGTTGTCATTCTTCAATCTTGTTCAAATATTAAAATTTTTTGATTTCCTTTGATTTATAACATGATAAACAAAATAAAACCAAAACACAAAAAATGATTAAATATAGTTCGAAAAAGGGACAAACAAACTATTTATTTTTCTTATCTGTGACAACAGCAGTAGTAATCAATATAACCGAAATATTTCTTAAATCAAAGAAAAAAAAAAAAAAAAACGATATATACAGAGACAGTTGACATATAAACAAAAGTTATACAAAAATGATGACAGTTCTCTATGGAATAAAATTCAGAATAGAAATCTAGAAATCAATATTTTGTGCTTTTCTATATATTATTATTATTATTATTATTGCTTACGTTATAAAAGTGGAAAACTTTTTTTTTCATTTTTTTATCTTATCAAAAGCTGTGGAAAATAATTTGCTTTTATTTTAAAAAACAGAAGCAGAATAAAAAAATCTTTTCTATTTTTTTTTAAATAATAAAAGTAAAACTTTGTAAGTAAAGAACTTTTTTTGGTTACATCAATAAAAAATATTTGGTGTCTTGATTGCAAAAGTAATTTACTGACGTTTCATTTAGAAAAATTAAAACTGTTCAGTGTTTTTTTTTATACAAACAAACCTAATAATATTGATGTCACAGGGAAATCATAGTGAACGCTTCGGTCTTTACTAAAAACTTATTAATTAATTAAAATTGTTGGAGGGGGTTTTTGATTTTTTTTTTAAGTGCAAACAAAGAGCATATTCATGTTGTGAAAAAATAAAAAACTAAATTATTAACGAAGGTTTTATTTTTTAATTGTTTTATGCTTATGTTAAATGATTATTAAAAAATATAAACCGCTTATAAAGGTAACAATTTTATAAGCTTTAATAATTTATTACTATCTACAAATGTATGTGCTTTTAATTTTACCTGCATAAATTATAAACATCAACTACGTTATGATAATAACAAAAATATTTATAAAAAAGATTCAGTAGACTATTTCAGAAGTAGTATTTTCAAGAAATAACTAAATTTCCTGATTAAATGATCGTTGCTGAACTCTGGCACAGTTTTGAAAAATTAATTATAATTTAAAACTTTATTTTGCCTGTCACAAAAACAAATAAAAATACTTTTTAATTAAATAAATATTTATTTCACCTGTCGACATATAAAATTTTTTAATATTTTAATTTTTTATTTTCTACCTGAAAAAATGTTTCTAGTTCTCGTAGAAAAAAATTTGCACAAACAAATTATTTAATAAAAATTAAATATGTAAAATAAATATTTACATTATAAAATTTTTGACTCATCATAATAAAATTAAATTAAATACAATTTTTTATTTATTTTTTTTTAATTAATTGCCTTTAACCAAATGTAATAATAATCGGTTGGATAAATGAATTTTATCGTAAAACTTATTTACTAGAGAAAAACATTTCCTAGTTTTATAACTGAAGGAAAACTTTGCTTTTTTTGTTACGTTTTTACCATGTTGTCAAAATATTTATTCAACTAATTTATATGAAACTTTTTTTTTTGTTTTTTTTTTATGAAAAGCACAGTGTCACATTATTATTTACATATAAAAATAAACTTAATTTAAAATATCTGTTATCAGTTATCAATATTTTTGATTAATAACCAATCTATAGTAGAAAATTTATTACAGTGATCGGTGCAAACATTTTTTAAAAACCTTATGAACTGAGTATCTACTATAATTAACCAAAAATAATAATAGTAATATTTATTAATTATTTAAACAAAATAATATAATATTTATACAAAATCCTGCTGTCTTATTTAATTATAATATTAATTTATTTCAAAAAAAAAAAAAAAACATTGTTAAATAAAATTAATTAACTCTGGTGAAAATATTCTCCATCCCCTATTTTAAATTCGTTTTAAATGGTGCAAAAAATAAAACTACTATAAAGTTTTTCTATTTTACTCATTATTTATTATTAATTAGTTTTTAAGTTTTTTATTCTTTTTGATTTTGTGGGTTAATTAATGTAATTCTGGTTATACAGCTTCCTTGATTTTTATACAATTTTCCATATTTCTATGTTCTTAATACTGTTATCCTCAAACGAATTAATAATTTTAACGGTTTTTCCTGTACTTTCACTGTTTAAAAATTTCATTTTAAAGTTATAATAAAAGCATAAAATAAAAGTTTGACACATGTTAAATTAAAATTTCAACAATCAATTTCTTCTTCCATTTCTTTTTTTTTTTCTTTTTTTTTTTATTCAGTAATCAATCAAAACTGATGAATTGTAACCGCACACAATATTAATCATATAAATCAATATGGAAGCCAACAACAATAACACCAGCAACACCATCAAAAACATAATAAATAAACTTGATGTATAGTGAAAAATGGCACAATAATGTTGTTTAGTTTATAAAAATGATCTCTATTCGATTAAAATATGTTTATAAAAAATTTATTCAAAACGAAACCACCCTTAAATTGACCTGCTTTTTTAAAATAAATAATAAAGTTTCTAAAATTTGACATCCACTTATAATATTTTTCAACATCTCATGTTATTTTTACCAATAAAATCTAAGGGGGTAAAAGCTCAAACTACAAAACAATTGTTTTCATCACTATATTTTTTAAACGGATATAATGGTAAAAATCATTTTTTTTTTCACTGTCTGTTTGTTTATCCTATGATTCGCATTTGTTAAAGATAATAAATAAATTAAAGCCAAGAGTTGAATTCAAGGAAACGAAATTGATTTCTTATATTAAATCATTTGCTTGATAAAATCCAATAATTTTTCAATTTAAAATATTTTTTTTTTTTTTTGTTATTATTTTCTATTTTTAACAATGAATAATAGCCAACATGTGCGACAAATTAGGGGTTAATTCTGTTTATCAATATTTATTTCAAATTTATTATCAATATCTTTAACTCAATAATATATAAAATAACAATCGAACAACAAGGAATCATATAGATCGATTTCAACAAGCAGAAAAAAAAAATTGAATAATACATCGATAGCAGGATTATAGGGAAAAGCACAAATTTGTTTTTTTTTATTTCTTATTTGTTGATAAATTTCGTATCACGATTTATACATGTTTATCCGAATATTTTATTCTTGTAATATTGTGAAAAAGAAAAGAAAACAAAACAAAAAAAAAAACATCCTTTCTTAACATAAACTTAGAAAATTTGTTTACTTTTTACATATGTTTACACAAAAATTTAATACACTTTTCTTGCAAATATGAAAGCTTATTGATATTCTTAACTTTGATAAAAAACACGCTCAACAACAATTGGATTAGTCTGTATGTTTTATTATAAAGATAAACAATTCTTTATCTAGAAAATTCTTTGAAAGAAATTTTCTATTTTGTTTTTCCACTATAAAATATTGATTTAGGACTTGAGTACTAATTTAAGCATAATAACAATTTGATAGGAAAAACAAATTCAATTTGAAATTTTTTAGTAAACTATCCACATGTATTTAATGCTATTCACAAACTATTTAAAAACCATTTTGACCTTTGTACATTATCAGAAATATTTATATATATGAAAAATATTCAGAAACTCATAAATTATATAATATATAAGAAAAACAGAGCATCTTCGTAAGAAAAGCTTCGAGCATTAACGTTAAATTGACTTTTAAATTGATTAATGATTGTAACAAAAATTGAAAATATATTTTTTATTTGATAAAGAAAACGTAAAATAAACAAAACTCATGATCAAAAGATAAAAATATTTCATATTATCTTTGGAAAAATTTTCTTTTCTTTTCTATTCTTTTTTCTTTTTAAGAATACAAATTTGCAATTCAATAGATTTTCTTCTTTAATATTATATTAAGCACCCACTCATCCGCCGCTTAAATAACATTATGAAAATATTTTTATTAAAAAATTTATTTTTTTGTTTAATAATTGAATTTAATTACAAAAAATATTCCTAATAATTGTATAAAAAAAATTACATCGAAATTAATAATATCATTAAGATAGCAGCCAAGAAAAATTAATTTTTATCATATAGCGAAGGCAGGGGATATTAAATTAATTTTTCTGTGACATTTTCCTTTTGACTTTTTTATTATAATCTTCTATAATACGTGCTCAATGTGATTTTTTTTTTTGTTGTCTAATTTTTCCTAACGATAATAATAATAATAATAATATTGTTTGATTATGGTGATGATAATGATGGTCATTTTGTACATTTTCACTGTATATTACTGACAAAAAAACAAAATTCAATCATAATGATAATAAGCAAACAACAGAATTGAACCAAAAAAGGCAATAATAACAATAAAAAAATTTGTTTATTCAAAATTTTATTAGAAGAGATAAAATTTTATTGAAAACGAACGCTTAACAGGTACTCATAAGAAAACAGTAACTGAAAACTGGAGTAAGGGTGACTGGGTAACACAAAATATGCAAGAATATGAACTTTAGAAATAAAAAGCTTTTAAAAACCCCATCATTGAATTAATAAAAGTAGTAAAACCCACCGTGTTTAAAGCAAAAAATTTTTCACCCAATCGATTTGTTATTAAGCGTTTTTATCCGTACAATTAAACTATTATTAAATTTTTATATAAAGCACACATCGACATATTAGTTAATATATATAAAAAAAAAAAAATTTAACGTTTCCATCGTAGTTTTAAGTATACTTAAACTTCGGTGTAACAATAGCGATAATTTTTATTATATTCAACAGGTTTCTATACCTTAGTCATAACTATCAAAATGCTTTTCTAATGGGCGAATAAAAAAAGAAAAAAAGGAAGAGAAAACGGAAAAATGTTTGACATAGTTTTTGTAATTTATATAAAAAAACCTTTTAGTAAGTCAATGAAAAATACACCAGGTAAACCACGTTAATTGTGATTTTTATCTGGAAAACAAATATAAAAAAAAAAACTTTATTCGTATTTAATATCGAAAGAATTTAGAAAAAAAAAATATATAAAGTACTGAAACCGTCGATTACCCAACCAAAAAAGCGTTACCAATAAAAGAAAGCAATAAACATCTTTATTACATAAAAACACATGTGTAACACAGGTGAACAAAAAAAGCACAAATTATATTAAGCCAAAAAAAAAAAGAAAAGCAATAATAATAAAATAACTTTCCAGCAAAATTTATTAATAAAAAAAAAAAAAAACAGGAGAAAATAAAATAAAGTGAACAAAAAAAAAGCATAAACAAAAAACGCGAAAGCTTTCAATCAATATGATTGTTTCGATGACGAGTTGAAAACATGGTGACAACGACCAAGACGAATGTACATCAATAAATCATAATATTCATCACATAAATATTGTCATTTTCTATAGAGAATATAAATAAAACTGTATAGAAATAATAATTATAATAATAATAATAATAAAAGGTGATGGGATGTTTGGTAGGCATCATATGTCCTTTATAAATAAAAGCAATAATTTTTTTTTGTATGCGTACAAATACCATCGTAGGATCTATTGATTAATTTTGTACAGGGAAAACGTTAATAAAAATCTGCAAAAATTCTATAAAAGCATGAAAATATATTATGAAAATCGAATTAATTTTATTACTTAAGCTTTTGATAGCTCTCAAAATAATTAAAATAAATCGTGTCACTGCACAATACTAATAATTAGCGGTTTATACGAATTGAAGGAAATCTTAAGTAAATTAACGTAAATATATATATAAAAGCTTAACAAGTCAGAAACTAATATCAATAAATAAGTAATCAACTTGTAAAAGCTAAGAAAATAACAATTGTAAATCAATAAAATCAACAAACTAAAAGCATACACGAAAGAACATACTTATTTAAAAAAAAAAATCCAATTAAAAGCACACAAACATATTTATTTTATATTAAAAAAAAAATCCAATTAAACACACAAACAAGTAGAAAATCTTACATAAAAATTGTTTGTTCATCAAAGAAATTTATTTATTTAAATAATAAGCTCATTAAAAAACTTTTTTTCTTTAAACATTACTAGTTAATTCTGTTTCTTACTGCTGCTGCTGTTTTAAATCAATTTTTTTTTCATTCTTTTACCGAAAAGTTTTTAGAAATAAATCAATTGTTATTAAATTATTATTAATTATAATTATTATAGATTGGAAGTTAAAAAAATTTGTAAGTTATGCAAAGTAAAAAGATTTTTCTTTTTCTTTAATATTCCCACTGGGATTGAGTAGTTTTGTTGTCATTAAATTTTTTTTTTTGTTTAACAAATTTATAAACTTTGTTCTATCCCATCTTCAATCTATCGAAGTTAACTTAACTAACGAAGTTGTTTAATTTTTATTATTTTTGTATTCAAAAGTCTGCTCTCCAGTGGCAAAAATGGATAAACTGTCCATTTCTTAAAAAAAAAGAGAAGGAAATCTGCAGAATAAAAATATTCTAGCTTAGTCATTTTACTATAAATGTGTTTGAAAATCTGTAATCTCATGTGAATTAAAATAATTATAGAAAAATTTTTGCTACCAATGTTAAATAAAATCAGACATTAATTACGAATTCTGTGTTGTTTTTGTTTTAACTGAAGTTTTTATTAATAAATCATTATTCACGCAGTCAGGAGTAACAGAAAATAATAAAAGAAATGGTGTAGGATCCTTACGTTTACACAACAATTGTTAATTGATTGGTGGTTTATTACAAGAAAAATGAAATGAAAAGAAATAAAATCCAAAAAAAAAATTGACATGAGACGTGTGATAACAAATGATGCTTTCATTTATATTTTACGTTATCATGGTAAAAGCTTTGGAAAGTTTTCATATTATTTATTCTTTCCTGTATTGTCTTTATATTATTAATTTGTTTTTCTTTTCAGAAAACACCAAGCCAACACATCAGTTCGATAAGATTACTTGGAAAAATAATGATTGATAAGTTATAAATAATCAAATGTCCTTTATGACTTTAGATAAATATTAAAAATGTAATCTATTCATGCGATACTTCTTTAAACTTACGTTTATCACTTTGACACTCGCTTTTAAAACAGTTTTCCATTTTTTTTTTTAACATTAAGTGAGTTACATCCAATATGTGTCAAACTTTTTTTTTCTGGTTTATAAAAACTTTTCTGCTATTTTTTCCGTTTATTTTCTTTTGATAAACTAATCAAAATAAAAAATATTCCCGTGATATGAACAACATGGAAAATTATTTTTTTTTTATTATTATTTTGGCACATGGAAAACACAACAAACAAGCCAAATATTATTTATTCTTTTATTATTTTAACAAGACGAAAACAAACTCATGAGAAAATACAAATTATTTACCAAATTGCGTTTAGATAAATTTTCTTTTTTTTTTATTATTATTATTTTCCATTAATATAATAATAATAAAAAATAAATAAAAATAAAAATTCGTACTTGTGTACATTTTTTTGTGTCGCCTCATTTAACAAGTTTATTTTTATTTTATTATTATTTTTATTTCTGTTTTGTTTTTTTTTTTTTTTTTTTTGCTTATTTTTACCACCCCTTTAGCGAACGGTTTTTATTTTTTTTAGCGTATTATTATTTAACCCCTACTAACTCACTAACTTTTCACTTGTATTTTCAATTTTATTTATGTTTTTGAAACGTGTTCAAAATTGGATATTTCTTATCATTAAATTCTTTTTTTTTATTTTTTCTCTCCCTGTTATATAACATTAAAAAAAAAGGAAAGGAAAACAGAAAATAGTAAAAAAATGAATAGCATATGACCAATAATATACACAAATAATTTTCAATACTTTAATGACGATTAGAAAATTAATTTAAAAGCTAATAAATGATTATCTTAATAATTAATGAAGCTTTAAATAAACTAAAGCATAAAGAAAATTTAAATTAAATGATTTCTTATGTCAATAAACACCTTAAAGGATTAAATTTTCATTGACTTAATTAAATGTTTATTTTATATGCGTTATTAACTGAAAAACACTTCATTTCTTTACAATTAATATGAAAAAACAAAGTAAAATAAATGATATAGGAAAAAACCATTAGAAAAACATACGAGAATAAAAAATTATTATAATTATATACGAAGAGCATATTACACAACATTTTTACATCATTTAAACATAAAAAATAAATAAAATAAAAACAGAACAAAAACCATGAATAAAAAAACATCACAAAACTAGGTCAAGCGGAAGCCAAGTTATTCATATCACGTTTCATTAAAATTTGTCATCAAAACATACATTCAAAAACCTCTTATAATATGCACAATCAATAAAGAAAAAAGGAAAACATGTAATTAATTAATTAATTAATAAAAAATAGTGAAAATAATATTCATTATGATATATTATTGCGATACAATAATGTTTATGATGAGTAATAAAATTCTAACAATAACGAAAACGCTTATCATCGAAATGAATTTTTAAGGATCATTAAACGTACTTCGTATTTGTATTTGAGACAATGATAATAATTTTTTATTTTCCTAATGAATTATTATAATCACTCTGATTTTAACAAGACATATTCGCCTTATTTTATAATAAGAAATATTTAATGTACGTGATATTATGTAAAATTTTCATTTCTATGTATTTATTTTTTTTTTTTTTTTGTTGAAATAAAAATTTCATATGTTCGTAAATGTGGTTTAACAAACAAGTATGTTTGCAATGCGATATCTTTGCTACTTTTCTTACCGCAAACAATAAAATTTATGTTATTTACTATTATTTATACACACAAAATGTATGCATTTCAAATATTTTACCACATATGCACTATATTCAAGTATTCAATAGAAATGCTGGTTTAGAATTTTTAAAGAAAATTTTCATTTATTCTTTCATATAAACACACAACAAACGAAAATCTTAAATTGTAATCAACTAAATCTTGTAGCTTAAAAGCATGTGCTTTTTTTTGGAAAAGTTTAAAAACGTCGATACACCTGCTAATAGGATTATATTTTATTTTCCCATAACGACTGTTGCGAACAATTGCGATACTTTAAACGAAAGTTCTCGTTTTACAAAAAAAAAAAGAAACATTTATAGCTTTTCTAACTTTATTTATTTGATAAAAGATAATTGTTAAATATTATTGTCGGTGCCAATTATCGATCTGGTACTGCTTAACAATATAATTCCGCGAACAAAATAATAATAATAATAAAAGATCTTTAAACCTCTTTAAATCTACCCCCAATTTTAATTTAATTTTATTTATTTATATATTTATATCGTTTTTTGGGGGGAGAAATAAAACAAAATTATGATGGCTTATCGCAAACTCAGCCCCTTTATTATTATTTCTAAAAACATACTTTATCATTGAATAAATAAATTAAGAAATAAATAATTAATTACAGAAATAAAAACAGCTGAATTTTAATTATCTAATGAATTTTTTGTGTCCTTTTTTTTCTATCTTATAACATCCCCCCCATGTAACGTTTACAATATATCAATTAAGATTAAAATGGTTAACAAAAAAAATTGCTTAAAAATAAAAAAGCTCACTTTTTCTATTTATTTATTTAATTAAATTGATAACAAAAGACTTTAAGCTAAAGCATTACAATAATAATAAAATAAAAAACGTAATGAAATAAAGCTTAAGCGAATTAATTTAAAAGCATAATGAATAAAACGCGATAATGCTACTGACATTAGCCAACAAAAAAAAAAAACATTTTTTTTTCCCCATTAATATTATTATAAAATTAAAAATAATTTTTTTTTTTTTTTAATGAAAATGTTATTGATTTTCAATCAAAAACATAATTTTTTTTTTTTTTTAATGTTGCGGCCAACCGTTTAGTAATTATAATAAAATCAACAAACAAATAAAACAGAACAAAAAAGCGAAAGAAAAATTTGAATGAATAAAATAAATAAAAACCACAGAGAACAGAGAGCTACACATTTATAATTAAATAATTTTACTAATTACAAAAAAAAAAAAATATATATATTTATGCAATTTTATTTAATTTAATTAAATTTATTTATTAAATTTCAAAAATAAAAACGAAAAAAAGTCTATCACGTTTGTTATAAATGGGATAAACAACCCCCATCACTCATTATATTATTCCATTAATGTAATAAATTGTCCAAAAAAAAAACCAAACTTCGAAACGAGATAGATTTTTAAATTTAAATTTATATTAAAACCAAAAAAAACAATAATAAAACTTCCAAAAACAAATTAAAAGAATGAATAAATTAATTAAATTAAAAGAATTATTTAACAAACAAAATAGAATGTTTGTACGCTGTTAAAAAAAAAACAACAAGGGGCGTAATGAGAAAAGCTTCTGTTTACCTTAACAAACAATTATTATATCAGGTGTTTCTCTATTATTCCTTGAACAATGGAATTAAGCTTTTCCACATTGAATATAAAAAAATCACAAAATGACCCATAAACAGCCTCTAAACTTCTAACTCAATTTCTCTCTATATATATGAAGACATAAATGTCATTTTTGGTTTATTTTGTAATAAAAAAGGAAAAGAAAAAAAGCTATGCTCTGCATCCTGTCACATTTTGATAACAATAAATGCCATTCGTACAATATAAACTTTAAGTATAAACAGCATATACAATTGTATAGCATATGTATTCACAATATTTATTTATATATTTTTGTTTATTATTATTATTATTGTTATTATAGAAATCTATCGGAACTTTCAATATTTAACTTTAATTTTACTATTCTCAAAATACAATACAAAAGTTTTTGGATAACAACAAAGCAAAAAAAAAAAAATAATAAAATGAAATCAAAATCAATAATTTGCTACTATTAAAGTTTATTTAAGTTTTTATTATAGATATGTTCAATAAAACATGAAAATAAATACAAAAAAAAAAAAATAAAAAATTGGATCATGGTTAGCAAATAAAATAAAATAAAAAATCAAGAGATTAAAGCATTAAAAGTCAGACAAAAGTACATTAATATATGGTTGGGTTAGCCAAGTATAAAATGTATAAAACTTTAGAAAAATATTGAGTAAAAAAAAAAACTTTATAACTACAGTGGTGTGTCATAAAAAATAGCTTTTACTTCTCATAGATATTCTGTTAAATGATACAATAAATTTTAATAAATCTATGAAACACGTTTTAATTAATTCATTAATTAATTAATTAAACATAAAACATGTGTAATAAATCGAAATTAATTAAACATAAGACAATATGTGTAATGAATTAAAAAAAAAAGGAAAGCAAGTCTCACAATTAATGCATTAATAACACAAAAAAGAAAAAAAAGAAAAATTATTTTTTTATTCTATTCGAATATAAATAAATAAATTTTCTATAATTAAAACAGCACATATGGAATACAAACTATGTACATAAGGTAATATAATATACAAAATACAGAAGTGTAACATGTGCTGATAATTGTATATAAATAATAATGAAAATGATAATGATAATAACACTGTGTTGATAGCAAATAACCCCGCATTTACGAGATATAAACCATTACTAATGTCCTACTAGTGTGGAAGTAGAATATCTTACATCTACGTAATATCCCAAAATAATTTTTTTCTTGGTGTAAAATTTAAATTTCGATTTATCTTAAGCTTTACATTTATTAGTAAAACCATGTTAAAAAGTCTGCGGATAACTACTTAAAACATTTCTTTAATAAATAAATTTAAAAAATCAATAAAATCGCAAAAATAATTAATTTAAAAAAAAAAGGATAAAAGGATTCAACCTTTTTAATTAATCAAAAAAAAAAAAACTTTTAATTAATTTTCATTAAAATAAATCGATTCGTACTTTACATAATCAGTGTCATGCAGAGTTAAAATATTTCTGATCCATTCGTACTTTAACATGCAATAAATGATTATCAAAAGATAAAGATAGTTTATTTAATACGTATTGCTTCTACTACTACTACTACTGCTGTTGTTATTGCATGTAACACGAAGATAAAAAAGAATGAAAAATTATAATTTAAAGAGCTTATCTAATAGATTTTCTTTTCTCATATTTTTTATATAACAAAAGTAGAAGCAATAGATGAAATATTTTTTTATAGCAAAAAGCTTATTATACTTCTATCGTTTTTGAAATGTTATTTTTTTTTTTCATTTTCAATTTTATTTAAAGCATATGTACCATATATATAAGGATATAAATCCCTTATTTTTTTTGTTCTTTATAAATTGAAAACGATTCGTTTTCTAATAATCTTTGATCTACCAATAATAATAAAAAATTTGGAACAATTTTTTGGTTTCATTTTGGAATTACATCACTTGAATTGAATATGAATTTTTTTTTTGTTATTATTAAAACAATTTTTTACTGAAAATGTAAGACAAAACCGCGCCTTGTTTAACGAAAAAAAAAAAAAATAATAAACGAAAATTGTTTAAAGTTACTTAAATTGCCAAATATTAATTAGTAATTTTACAACTGATAATAAACTTACAGGGAAATACTGTATAAAAATGAATAAATCATTAATAAAAAAAACCCCGGAGAAAAGTTTTACAAAAAAAATTTTATTTTAGTTTGTAATGTATAACCAGGAATAATATTTCCATCCTCTTGAACAAGTTATAATGCCAATAAAAGTAATAAAAATTTTAATTTTTTTTTTGTTATATTCGTCGTGTTTAAACACCAATTTTAAAAGCACTAAAAATAGTGGCACTAGTACTTGTACCACTTGTATCAAAGGATAATATATAATTTCTCATAATATTTTTTTTTTTTTTGTTAATTTCCCATATGTGAGTATCAGACAAAGCCAAATAATACTCCACAAAAAAAAAAAAAAAAAAAAAAAAATTAAAACAAGACAATGCCAACGATGAAGTTACATAAAAATTTCTTTCTTTTTTTTTTTTGTATATGCAATTATGTTCACTCAGTTAGAGCGGAACTTTCAGTATATAATTTTATTTCGATTGTAAAGCTTTTTTTTTTGCATTTTTATTATTTTAGTTTTCAAAAAAAAAAAGGAAATTTTTTAATTTTTTTTTTTATTAACAACGAAATATTTTTTGAATAGGAAAACTTTTTCTTTCATATTCCGTTGTTGTGCTTATCTTCTATGTCTTCTGTGGATTATCATTACTAAAGAAATGTATTAAATAGTTTAAAAATTTAATCGAAATACATATTTTTCATTAAAATTAAACAAAAAAAAATGTTTTCTAGCTCCGGAATGAGATTTTCTTCGTAGTACATCCTGTATAAGAATGGAAATCAAGGTAAGAACGCAACAATGTAAAAGCAACATTTTTTCTAAATTAATTAATTACTTAATATATAAATTATTTATAAGAAAACATCAAATATTTTATCACAGTTCTCTTCATAATACCACGGGGAATGGGATAAAATAATAAAACTCTATTTTAACGACATCTTTAAAAACTCATTTCAAACAGCAAAAGTTAATTTTTATCCTTTTTATCCATGAATTTTTATTATTAAAAGAAAATTTTATTTTTATCGTTTCATTTCGTTTTTTTTATGTGATTTTTCTTTTAAAATTTAAATAACAAATCTCTCTTGTATGTTGATTTTTGGGTGATTTTATTGCATTTTTATTAACACATAAATACTGGGGAAAAAACAGGAAATTAAATCGTTATGAAATTGCTACAAATTAGGCAATAAAATTAAAATAAAATCATTACTTGAGATTATTATTGATTTATCGAGAGTATTAATAAAATACTTAACATGATTTTGAATGGGCTTTTAAATATTCAAATGTTAACCGCAGTTGTGTCTACGTTGTAATCATCACTGATCAAAGGTATACGAAATGCATATTATCGTTTGATTTTATCAGTAGCTGTGCAATTTAATTAAAATTTATTGCTTTTGATAACCGAACTATTACTTTTGATATAGAAAAGCAAATCAATGTAGGAAAAGCTTTTAATATCCAAAAATTATTTACGATCTATGTTTAATAATTAATAATTGTCGTAATGTTTCCAGAGTTATTTTACGGCATAAATAAGTATCTGAATAATCAGGGAATAATTTTTATAATAAAATATTAAAATCGAATTAACTCCAACAATCCTAAGAAAATCTCTCGTTATTTAAAAATCTTTCTATTCCCTTCAAAAATAGAACAAACAAAAGCGAAAAACTTTTTATCAACTAAATGAAATTAAACGGGTAATCTAGCTTAAATGAATAATTTTTTTTTTATTTGTTATTCCTAGAAAACTACTTACAATAATAATGCGACTTAAATAAATATATTAAATGAACGAAAAAAAAAAATTCAAGCTTGATATTTCTATATGCATTCTTATAAAAAAAAAGAAAAGTTTATCTAAAATAATATTTGAATAATAAAAATAAAAAGCTTTAAGTTATAATAATGGCAAGAGAATAGAATTAAAAGAAAATAACTGGAGACTGGCAGTTAAACTTTTGTACTAGTAATAAATTCAATAAAAAAAATGCAAAAGCAAAACTAAAGCTTAAAACTATAGAATAAAGTAGAGAAAATGAATGAATGAATGAATCGAAATGCAATGTAGCAGCACATAGTGAATTCCGTAGATATATTGAGATATAGAAAATGTAAATCTCTTCCTTCTTCCTACATTTTTTTTATTTTTTTTTTTTTTATTAATATCAAAAACTAACTTTTCCCCATATGTAAATAAAATTGGTTTCAAATTGAATTTGAAAAATATTTTTATTTTATTTTTTTTTTAATTCTATTCAAGTTATTGTCGGAGCTTGATTATACGAACTTACATCATTTACCATCAATACGTTTTATTATTTTTTATTTGTGAAAGATAAAAAAATAATTTTTTTTTTAAACCAAAACTGAATTTTCTAAACGGAAAGCATTCGGATAGTGATTTTACACTAAAAAATTAAATAAAAATTCAAATTAATTATTCAATATGTAGAATTTTAATCCATTCTATATGATGTGCTTAATACTTTAAATGATTATAAACAAAAATTCAGTATGCTCTGATTATTATTACATCACAAGTCTATAATTCTTCGAATTCACTGATTAAGCCATATATAGCAGAATGTTCAAACTATTCATTCTAAGAACGTTCATGTAGTAAACGACAACAACAACCAAGCATTACAGACAACTTCAAAACAACACTAAAATTAAAATTTTGTTTAGTTTATTTAGTTTTAAAACATATTTGTCAACAAATAACATTCTTAAGTCAACTATTTTAGGCATAGTTTTAAACAAACATGACGAAGTTTTCTAATTTGGTAAATCTGAAGATAGTTTAAACATTTTAACTTTCTGAATGGAAAGCTTTTGTTTTGACTTACAGTTTTTTACCGTTTCTTATCGTCAATTGTATCTAACAAGGAACGTACGTATTAAAAGTCAGCATAAACTTCTGAAAACTTAAATATGTGAAGAAAATTGGTTACGGTATTTATGGACAAAACAATCTTAATGGAAAGATTTATTAGTTCACAATAGCTCGATACTATTCTGCGAGCTTTGATTATTTTATTTATCATCATTTGAACTTGTTCTATTATGGTTCATTTCCAAACTTTAAGCCTAGTACTCATTGAAACGAAAATTGCGTGAACGTTAAAGATTGTAAAGAAAAAAAAAATTCTCAATATTTATTGCTATCATAAATGAGGACATATGGTGCCAATCTATGATGCTGCCAACCCCAAATTGTTTTATTTTACCTTTTTACTCCTACTCTGCATCGTTTCCTACCAATACATAATAATAATAATATTGATAGGATGAATTTTCTGATTTATTGATGTGAATTCGTTCATTCATTCAATTCATTATGTTCGCCGACTTTGACACTTTGTTTCCAAATTATCATCACCATTCTCATCAATTCCACAATAAAATTGATTGAAAGCTTGTTGTAACTTTCCCAAATTGATATTTATTCAGAATTTTGTTTTTCGATTTTCTTTTTACCTTCGACATTTCTTTTACCGTAATTGTCCTTATTGTTCGATTTTCTATATTGACGACATTGTTATTCACATATAGAAAAGCTTTTACTTATTACTTAATAAAGTTAACTTTTTTTCTTTTCTTTCTTTGAACATATAATAAGCTCTTGTCATGTTGATTTTTTATTTTTTTTTTTTTTTTCAATAAAATAAAAATTATTTTTCATTATGCTGATTCATCTTTGTTTGATAACAAATTTAACATAAAATTCACTTGTTGAGGCTACTGTAAACAATAGCAAAAACACTACAAAGCATTAAAACATTATATTTTCCACAACTAATGATATAAAAGTTTAAAACAACATTTATCATTATCATTAATAGCTACAATAATAAGAATAAACATTTTAAGCAGATAAACCACCAACACTTTTAGCACGTTTTCTAATAATAAAAAACCAAAAAAAAAAATTATTAAAGATAGGGCTAAGAATTTTTCCAGAGGCGATAATTTATTATAAGAAATAGATAAAATAAGTGGTCATTAAAGTTGTTAATGTATGTGTAATAATTATTTAAATAAATTATATGAAAACGCTCATCCCATTTTCACTAAATTTATTTAAAGAGAATAAATCTGTTCAGGATGAGAAATATTTTTAGCATTAGATCAATACGAAAATAAAGTAAAAGATAAAGAAAATAATGAAATAGTAACTATTTAATACTAAAAGGGATAAACTTCTAAGTATAATAATTAAAGAGCTTCATGTAAAACATTATATAGAATTTTGTTTAACTTTTCTTTTAAAGCTTCACTTCCTAAAACAATTCATAAATATTCAGTTTCATCAATGTTATTAGCATTAATCTTAAGCTTAGGAAAGTATTGTTAAACTAAGTTTGGCTTAAAGTTATGCACATTGTGTTGTGATGAATATTGAGTATGTTTCACACCGCCTTTTTTTTTTTTTTTTCTTTTTTTTTGTAAATAATATTAAATCTCTTAAATAAGTTTATGCGCTGCCAATAAACTTTAATTACCATAGAAAATGTGATGACTTAAATAAAGATTTTCGACTAAGAAAAATTTTGCTAAAAAATAAACTCAAGCATAAGAAAAGTTTCAGAAATGTCAACAGAATAATAGCAGGAGAATTTTCATTCTGTTATGTTGCTGTCACTTTATTTCTGCGGCCAATTAACTTTAGCTCAATGTTATCACCAGAAGACGTGTCTTCCACTTTGTGTACCTTAATTAGTAATTAAAATAAAAAAATGTAAAAACAATAATTCATAAAATTCTTTATAAACCAAATTTAATTATTACTCTTGACACCTTAATCGTACCGCCTGTTTAAAGGTTTTATTTTGCATACGTTCTGTTAAACAATTTGTTTTAATTAATGTTGATTAAATCTAATTAAGTTAAACATTAAAAATCTTCATGGTCATAATTTATTATCTTTCAATCAATATTAAGTAAGACTTCCTAGTATAAACTTAATTAAATTTTTATGCAATTGACGTGCAATTAATAATTAAAACTAAATTGCTAAAGTGAAAAAATCAACAGAAATAGCAGCATTTTTTCGTGGAAAAATGATAAAATAAATTAAAAGCTAAAAAAAAAATAGGATAGCGTTATGCATTGAAATTCTATATTGACTGCTGAGAGAATCCTTTTTATGCATTTTTATTTAAAAACAGAAAAGAACAAAATGAATAATGGTAATGGTAATAGCAATGTTAATGTTAAATGATCCATCGAACATTTATTGTTAACTACGTACATTTAGCTTTCTATTATTATTTGAACAAGTTGCAAGTTTACTATATTTCAACTTCCTGTAGTCTTATATATTCTATTAAACATTATCAATCCAATTTGTGTTTTCAAAATCATTTATTTTTTTTTTTTTGTTATTCTATACGAACGTAACTTTAACAAACAATTGGTATTTGGTATTAATCAATAAAGTATAGAGATTTAACTATCGAAATTTTCCTCGTATTTTATTGAAAATTTACGTTATTATAACAACATAATTTATTATCAACAAATAACTAAATGACATATATAGTCTAATAGATTATTTAAAAAAAAAAGAACTAGATAAATGTTTTATCTTTTTTTTAAGCAAAAATTCTATATGGAAAATCATTAAACACTTTTCAGTTCGTGAACCGTTTTGTAATCTGTCCAGTGATACCTTTAAAAAAAACGCTTTTATTAACGAATATCCGCTGTTAAACCTTTCAGTTTATTTAAAAGGATATTTATTAAACAATTAAGCGGAGAATTCTAGTGGTTTTATGACGACCTTAAATTATATGCTTAGCCACTTAAAAAATAATTAAAGACGCATTCACGAGATACATTGGTGGGGTAGATAAATAACTTTTCACTGGACTGGTGATTCTATTTTAATAATTAAGCTACAACCAATGAAAATTTTAATTTCTAAAAATGAATTCTTATATAATTTACTAAAACATGCTTGCCGCTTGCATTTATATGAACAGAGTCGGGAATTTTAATTAACAGAAACCATTTTAAAAACAATTAATTATTGCCACATCCCTATCATGTTTTATTAATACCGTTTTTTTTTTGTTTTCTCAAGTCTGATCTAAAATATAATTTCATCGGTTTTTTTTTCCAACATTAAAAACTGTGGATAAATTTTTAAATCAAACTTTTTTCTTCTCTTTCTCTATAAATTTTAGTTTTAATAATAATAAAAAAAAGTAATTTTTTTTTATAAAAAATGCACATATAAAGCGATTTATCTTTTTGTTTTATAATTTTTTTTTTTTTTTGAAAGTATAACAATTTATAATGATGACCTCAATATCTGCAATGCATTATCATTTAAAAGCACCACACATATATACATAAAAAAAGCTCATATTCGTTGTACAAATAAAAAATTATTTATGGCTTGTCTAAAATTTATAATGTTTCCTCATTGTGTCTTCTTCTCGATTTCGGATAGTTTGCTTTTCTACATAACATTTTTATTGTTCCACATTAAACTTTTCCGCTTTAGTTACTTAGCGACAAACGTTCTATTTTTTTTTTTTTTTTTTGATTGTTTGTTTTCGTTGATTAACGCCTCAAACATAAAATGTTGAAATGAAATGGGGTAAAAACGATTCGAAAAATTATTAATTTATTAAATCGTAGAACATATGAAATAGAACTTTAATCACTGAAAGCTACCTGATTCGTCTTTAAGCATTTTTTTATATATAATAAAACTACGTATGGCTTCAACTTATCGTAATACGATTTAAATAAGTCTTAGAACTGCAAAATTAAATTTATTTTCACAACAAAAATTGATATAAAAGATCAATAAAGTACAAAATAAAGCTCTAATTCCCTCGTTTATATCTGCTATTATTGTGTTTATAAAGTCATTAAATTATTTCTTAAAAAAGTCCAAGATATATATTTTGTAGTAGTATGAGCGAGCTTTATTATTAAGCACCAACGTTACGTCTATATAAAGAAAGTAATGTAAAAAAAAAAGAAAAGAAAAGAAAAGAAAAGAAAAAGCATTTTTAAGAAACAACGCTAATATATATATATATATATATATATATATATAAATAAAGAAGCAAGTTGATATAGGGATGAAAATGTTAAAAGGAAGAAAATATTAATCTCTTTACAAAAGTAAAGAAAAGTAAAGTAATGATAAAAGGGTGTAAATGTACAAAATGTGCAACACATTAATTATGAAAATGAGACAAGAGTACCCAGGCAAGGTCTCAAAGTGTAAAAGTTTTATTTTCCATTTTTTTTTTTTTTACCATAACATGTTCACTTACTTTAAAGCTTTTTATATTCTGTTTTAAAAGTTCTGTAAAGACTGTTTTTTAATATTTTATTTATTTAAACACCTTATAAAGTTTTTTTTTTCTTTTACAAAGTTATCATAAGTTCTTTTTTCCTTGCTTATTTTCGAAATTCTAGTTTTTTGTTCCACGGGGTTTATTATATGTGTGTATTCTGCATTAGATTATGGAATCGTTACTAGCATTTTGCTAGTTGCTGTCGTTATTATTATTATTATTATTAAAAATATGTTTTACTATAATTAAAAGATTTTCCACACATACAAATTAATACTATTTTATATAAGATCGTTTGATTATGGTAAAAGCTTTTTAAAAATATTTTTTTTTTTACATAACTCTTCCCACTTTTAAATCCACATGAGTACATGCCAGTTCCAAGATAAATAAGATTTTAGTACTGCTTCTGCTTCCGTAGTAATAATTGTGATTAATTAAGAATATATATTAATGTTTGTGCTTTAATAGTTAACAAATAAGCTTTATGGTATGCCTAAATGTAAACCAAGCTTTTTTTTTTATTTCCATTCGATTGTAATCAAAAGATTTTGTTTAATAAATAATTTTAAAGGTGAAATGTTTGTGTGGCTTAATAATTATTTTAACTCTATTACGACGCTACTATAAATTATTTTGAATATACCGTAGAAATTCCGTAATATTTAACGTTCACGTTAAAAATACAGCTCATAATATTTACAAACATTTTATGTTATAAAACCTTCAGCATCAATATTCTCCTCGGTTTGTATAATGTTTGTGTATTGGTGTCGTATTGGTTGGAGCAGCAAAAGTGGAATTAGTACAATTTTTGACGTTGCCAGTGAATGGTGAATAAAAATATTCCGTAGCGAAAATAGTTTTTGTTTGTTTGTTTGTTTATTGTTTTGTATATATATATTTATATACTTAAGTCGTGTTAAACTGTTAAGTAAAGTGAAATAATATTTGTTGCTGTTATTTTTTTTTTTTTTTTAATTTATTTATTTATTAAAACATATATGTAGGGTGTTAATTATTTTGCATATAGGAAGTTGCTTATCGTTATTAAAAAAAATTGAATTTTTTGCGTTTAGTGAAGGTTAAAGAAAAGAATAATTAATAAATATAGTGAAAAATGTTGAATTGAATAAAAAATATTGACGGTATGGAATACAGTGTGATCCAATCAATTAGTGTCGCCTAATTTTTTCCCATATGATGCTAGCTACATAAATAATTATTATACAAGAAACCATCCCTTGCCTTAGTATAAACAATATAAGTGTTTTAATAAGAATTATACAGCAGAGTGTTTTTGTAAAAAAATCCATACGTAAAAGTGAAAATGATAAACGAAAAGCAATATGCTGACAAGACTTCTAAGTGTTGATTAAAAAAATAACAAAAAATTAAACGTGAATATAAGTAGCAAGTAATTTTCTAACCACAGATTAAACTCATGGAAGAACATCGTTCAAAACCAAAATAACAATTAAATTAAATTGAATTATAAAATCTGGATGCCACACAATTGCTGTAACAAAACAAAAAATGCCAACAAAAATTCAACCAAATGTTCAAAAAAGGATTTTTTTTTACTAAGCAACGAGATGAACTTGAAGAATAATGAATACTTGAAATAGGTTTGTGTCTGTTTGCCTATCTGCTCGTTCTCTATTAAATTAAATACAATACGAATACAGCGTAAAAGAACTTAATTATTAATGACAGAAAAAACAAATGTGGGTGGTAAATCAACTACATATGGATATAAAAAATGAGTAAAAATAGAGAAGAAGATCAAGAAAAGTCAATTGTTAAACTAATTTGTTACTTCGAATACCAACCAACGCGTAGAACATGCAATGCAGAGTAAACTTCTTGATCTGCTGCTGCTGCTGCTGTATCTGTTCACTATGTATCTATTATGTGCGGACAATCTGTGTATAGCGTCGTCATTCTCTATTGCTTTTTGTTTATCTGCTGTTAGGAAGAATAAAGTTTTCATTATTTAATTAGTTGACAAAGGCACTTAAGGTCAGTTTTGTTTAATTACTCATACTTAAAAGTTGGCAATTTCTTTGCACAAATTCTTGATGAAAGAAATGTTTCCTTGATTTTCATTTCCATCGCCATCTAATGTTGTTGTGTGTGTTTCTGTGTGGCTGTGTGCATGTTTACTTTACTTGGTTGGATGAAAATTTATTTATGAAAAAAAAAGCAAAGAAAAAACGAGAAAAGAAGCAAAGTTTGGTCAACTTTTAACCTTATTGTTGTTCAGGGAACAAAGTGAGTTTTAGATTTTTTTCTTCTTTCATTCCTTCCATTCATTATTTAGATCCTTTTTCGTCTTATTTCTCTTTTTATTTGCTTCTAAATTATATCAGATTAACTCGATATAAAGTTGTGCTACTCAATTTGGCTCAATAATGTGCTTATCTCTGTTTTAAATTTTTCGATTCTGTTTTGTCACTGCTGAAATCTCATTAAAAACTTGAAAAAAGAATTTTGTTCGATAGGGAAATCGATAAATAATAAAACATAAAAATGATCGGATATGACAAAGTGCGATTTACAAAGGAGACGCGAAAGACAAAAGCAGCGAGAGCACGAGAATAAAATAAAATTAAAAAGAAAAAGAAAAAACTTCCACTTTCCGGTTAATTAGTCGACAAGCCATAATCCCTGTTTAGATGTTAACAAGAATACACATCGATCGACCAAACCCTCTAACCATTTGCGTTCCGTTTCTTTCGTTATTTATTATTTCTTACGATTTTTTATTATTCGTTGAAAAAGGAAAAACAAATTCTTTAAAAAAAAAAGAAAGAAGCGGAAATTAATTTCGAAAAGGTTTTCTTTTCTTGTATTTTATGTAAACTTTATATCCAAATTCATAATTTTTTCATTACTTTTTTTGTAAATTTTTGTAAATGAAATAAAATAATAACAAATTCGCTGCAGAATTATAATTAAATAAAATGTATCTGTCGTCCCATTTCACAGAAGGTGTTTCAATTGATACAAATCTTAGTTTTAGGCGTTTTATAAACATTAATTCGTGAGTTATATCAACAATTCTTACTAAAATCAACAGAAATTTATGGAGAAAAATTCATTTCATTAAATTTCTGAAAACAATTCTTGTGAGCAAACTACAATTTTGATTATTGTCGCTGTAGTTACCTTAACTTTCGGATTTTTAACCTTTACTAAATTAATATAAAAATTTCATTTATAAAGAATTTTCTTTGTTACATTTTTCCTTTAATTGAATTTCATTTCAGTTTAATGTCACAAAAGGAATTTTTCTACGAACAGCTATATAAGTTGAGTGGACATTTTACCTGAGTTTTTTTTTTTTTTTTTGTATTTTCATCAGAAAGTATCACTTGTTGTAACCTTGGTTAATAATTATTGAAACTTTCATTGCTTACCATTAAATATTAATAAAACATTTAGAAAACTTAATTTTTTTGTTATTTTATTATGAAAGTTCATAGTTGAAATGGAAGAAAAGTTCAATAAAACTTTTTAGTAATTAAAATCACAAACACAATTATTCATTTATATATTCATCACGTAAGGAAAAGTTTAATAATTTTATTATTCTTCATTAGATGTTGTTGTTCTTATTACAGTGATGAAAAGTTTTATTAAAATAGTTAATTGAAGGTATTTAGTGGTGAATATTTATAGTTTACCTGTTAATTTTATTTGTATTTTTCTTAAAGCTTTGCCATAATTTCTATAATTTTCCAACATAAAAGGTGTTTTTGTAACGAAAATAAATACGAAATTCACGCCTTTACTGTTATTTTAAATCAAATAATCTCATAAAATGTATTTGATTTGATTATTTTATAAATGCTTTTGCTCGTAAACACACACCAAATAACTTACGACACAATGTAAAGTTAATTTCTTTTAGAATAAAAACGACAATATTTTTGCACAATTCTTTCACAAATCACAAATTTAATTATTTTCTCTGCTTTTTATTACTTTATTTTCAATTAATTTAAATATAAAATGCTTTCTGGTAAAAACTGTAAGGTGTAAAAGCTCTATCTTTAGCAGTAAACTTTTTTTTTTGCCTTACCTCTGCTTATTTATTCTTGGAGTAAAATGTAAAAACGAATTTTTATTTTAAATACAATTTATGAGAAAATCCTTATGTAGTGCGATAATGCTTTGAAAACGTTTAAGATAGAAAACGAAAATTATGGCTAGGAGAACATTTCGACTTTTTTCTCTCTTGTGTTTTTGTTTTAAATAAAATTTGAGATGATGGGCTGTTAAATAAGTTATACGCAGGAAAAAAATGTAAAAGAAAAGACAATAAAATTGGGGTGAACAATGTAACTTTTCTCCCTTTTCCGTTATACGAAAATATTAAAAACTATCGCAAAAAGGATTGATTTCCTTAAAGCATTTTCTTTCCGCTTTTCTCCATTCCGAAGAACACTCAAAAAGCAAAACAAAAATAAAAAACTACAATCCTTGGATTAGATTTCGATAGTTTTTGACTTGGCTACACAACAATTGGCGAGAGAATTGGTTTTTTTTATTTCAGATAATATAAAATGGAATTTTCTTAACCATTTTCTTAAAATTTCTATTGAGAAAGAAGGAAAATAAGAAAAGGATAGGAAAGGCAAGGATTGAAAATTGTATTGTTGTGGCCACACAGCAGCGGTGATGAGGAACTTATTTTCGTATTTCTAGCTTTCCTTACTCAATAGAGTCGTTTTTATTTTGTTTAAATTTTTCTTCACACACCTACCACCCATCTACCTAACAACCATTGTTAAATGTTGATTAAGGTTGTTATTGTTATTGTCTTTTGTGGTTGATTTTTATTTTGTTTAAATTTTTGCTGAAATAACAATGAAGCTTTTTGCTGCTTCGATTATTAATTCTTGCTACCATAGGATCCTTGCTTTTTACTTGAGCATAATTGTTCAAAATTTAGTAAATTCTTAATAACAACCAATTGCAATTGAGTGTTAAATTAATTTGATCTTTGCGAATCTATCTAAGCCCAGATAAGTGAGTAATTGTGTGTGGAATTGTAGTTTTTGTAACATTTTCACAATTTTTGTTTAAATTCGGTTACTTTTCTGTGTCCCTGTGGTGCACTAGCAAATAAATTGGATGAAAAGGAGCAAAAACAACTGAAATTATCACAGCAAATAAATAAAATAATAATCATTGGATGAAGCAAGACAATAACGAGAAGCCATCGCAATAGATAATGTTTTATCCATGGACAAAACACTATTCATGCGTCTATGTGGAATTCGTGAATAGAATTTCTCTTCTAAGGAACAAAGTGAAAGTTTTTTGTAAATAATATTGCAAGATTGTGATTTCGCCATCGTTTTATGAATAATAAACTGTAGAACCGAACCGTAAAGTGTAATGAAATAAAATTCAACATTGGGTTGTGCTGTTTGCTTACTGTACACAAGGTTCAAGGATAATTGGTTTCGATTTACACATTTTTTCCTTTTCATTATTAAATTTATTTCACAATTTAAAAATATAAAATCGAAATAACGAGGAAAAAACCAGTGAAGAAAAATGTCTAAAGTTCCAACCAAATGTTAAATTTATGCTGAAGCATAACAAGCATTGCATTAAATGCATTTCAGTACGATTAGAAAGGATTTATCTTCTTTTCTTCGGTTTTAATGGAAATGTCTGACTGTCTGTTTATTTGGCTTGTTGGGCGCCAACGTTACTGATCCAATTATTTTAAATCGACCCATAAAATTGAATGACAATTTGTGCAAGTTGCTTGTAAGCACCAAACTTTACTATTCAAATTTTACTTAGCTTGCATGATTCTTTTCATTTTATTCGTCCTTTTTTTTTTAATTAATCTTTTTGTAGACAAAATGTCGCCTGCCATATCGAAGATTATCCATAATACAGATCAGTCACTTGTCTTTAAAATAAAATTAAAATGCTGGCATCATAATTTTTAAGCTGAAATGATCTCGTTAAACTAATGAAAGAAGAAACTAAAAGAACTAATAAAGAAAACAGTAGCAGTCTACGTTGTAATTAAATAGAAATATTTGGTGAAATTAATAATAAATTGCATGTAGAGTATAATAAATATAATTATGACATTATAGTTTTGATAAATATAACGAATTTCTACTTCTGCATCTCTATGTAACATATGTCCCAATGAGAAAGTGTATAATATATCTTGGACGCCTTTACTCTACTTTGCAAAAAAAAAAAAAAAAAATATTATCTTTCGTAATAAATTAGTAACAAGTGAGTTAATTTATGTTTTATTTCTTTATTTCTAAATGTGAATCAGCAAATTTTATTTTATTTTTTCTTATTTTTTTAATAAACTTATGGCAGTCTTGTGTAGAATAAGTAAAGAAAAAAACTAAACCACAGTGCAGATTAAAATTGTATTAAAGATAGAAGGCGTTGGCAAACATGAAAACGACGATAAAAATAACTACAAACATTGCCAATGTCAGCTATAAAACTTCAAACATGTTTAACATCAGTACAAACAATTCAACCCAACAAATCTAAAGTAAATAAAATATTGGGAAAAAAAAGGGTTTATGCTTCACCTACATTGGGAAAACAATAAAACGTTTATTATCACAGAAGTAAATCTTATAATACAATTCTATTCGGTTTTTTGTGCTCAAGTTTAACGTTTTTTCTTTGTCATGCTATAAATGTTTGTATAGCGGAATGCATGCATTCACAAAGACCACAGAGAATTTTTTATTTTTTATTTTTTTTGCTTGTGACTGAAAAGCTACACAATGTTTACTTTCAAAGACAACATGGTAAAGTTGCAACTAAAAACCATTTATTTTACTAAAGGACAGTTTGCGAAAAATGTGCAAAAAAAAATGAAAAGAAAAGTTTTTTTTTTAAATTGTCTTGTGGTTTATCAAAAATTTTCTAAAGCAAATGTTTTTGTGCTTTTTTTCTTCCTTTTCTTTATTGTTTTCCTTTCTACAATAATGTAATTTTAATTTTGTTTCTTTAATGAGTATAGCAGAAAGCAAAGAAACATTAAAATGAATTTTTATTTTTATCAAATTATAAAAGCATAAAGCTTTTATAATAAAGTCCGCAAAACTCATTCATTCTTAGATAACTGGGTTTTTTTTGTTTTTTTTGTAATCTAAATTATTTTTAGTTGTTTGTTTATCTTTATCTAGATCGACATTGTTATTATAAATAGTTAAGAGGCATCATCATCAACCATATTTAGTAACGCAAATATCTCCAATAACTTTTTATTTGATCAGTGTTTTAAAAGGAACTTTCACCTCAAAGTAGATAAAGTAAAAATCATTTAATAAATTTATTTACATAGAATAAATATAAATCAATGGGTTTGTTACATTCCGTTATCAACAAATACGTTATCTATGTAACTGCATGTTTAAAAGCGCAAAAAATAATAATTTATTGTCTTAATATTGAATTTAATTTATATTTGATTATGTTTAAGTGGTGATGGCTAAGAAAAAGGGACCAACAGTGTATTAAAACAACAAAGACGAAAACGAGCATTGCTCACTTAGATAATTATGTAACAAGGACACAACAATAATCACATCGCCAGATGCTGCTATTCAACATTGATTTAAATTTAATTGTTTTTTTTTAATTAAAAACATAAAAAACGGTTCTTTTCAGAATCATAAATAAATTTCATTTTTTTTACTTCAAAAAGTTATTAATTATTAATATTAAATATAATTTGTATTTATTGTTTTCATTTAATTATAATAATGGAATAGATAAAGCAAACATAAAAACACATCTTAACAATAATGAATAGGGATGGTAAGTTATGATAACTTATATATTATAGAAGTATGGTCATTATTCACCCTGTTTATATAGCAAGTAGTTTAGGTCAATTAATGCTTAAGAAAACAGAAGACTAGATTAGAATAAACTAACAAAAATGACTTTATTGTTGCCTTAATTATTAATGTAAATAAATGTTCATTAGATTAAACCAGTAAAAAGCTCTCTTTTTTTTATTTACCACAAAATTATGTATTAATTAGAAATATGGCACATTTCAGCATATTTGAAATGTGTTTACCATTTATAACCTAATTTTTCTTAACACATCTTAATTCTTATTTATATTTATTTAATCTACTGTGTAATGGTTAAGTAAATTCATTACATCGTAACATAACAATTTATCCTATTTAAGGATGCCTACAAGTGACCAAAACTAGTTTCATTTCATCAACACAATTATTTTCTTGTTGTTGTTGTTTGTTGGAGAGATTTTTCTTTAATTAAATAAATAAATAAATTATAAAATAGCTGGAAAATTAATTATTTATTCTATTTCACATTGCCTATGCAATGATATTCGTGGTGTTTGTACTCACAAGGGTAATATTAATAAAAAATGAAAAATATATGATGGAACAGATAATAAATAAAAATACAAACAGAAAACACGTAAAATGTAAATATTTGATTATAAAGTCGTGTAATATGAAATTGTTTTGTATAAAATGTGTAAAACGTGTAAAAAGAGGAGGGACAGACTTTAGACAGAAATTAGTATTTACTACTTAAAATATATTCTTTTAAAACGTTTTCTATGCGTATAAATTCACATAAATCAATAAAATGTTTAATTAATCATCAGTAATTTATCACTATGTTGACGTTTGTTAAACACACATCTAATAAAGAAGTGAATTAATAATTTAGCTTCGTTTATAACAACAATTAATAACAGAAATATAACCAAAATGCTACTAATTGTTGGGAGTAATTTATTGTTAATTATTCATCAATAAAATTCTTAAATTATACTACCATAAAAAATATTCACTTACAAACAATCCAAAATACGAAATGATATAAACACAAGAATTTTCCATAAAACTGTAACAAGGGGATAACTATGTAATAAATGTTATAAAAGGGTTACAAGTAGGTTGAAGCTAAGTAGCAAAAAACAGAAAAATAAAATGTTAAAGCATTGCATGATTTAATAAAAGTTAATTAAAATAAATTGCTTACGATGACAAAATGTAAGTGAATCTTCTGAACAGAGAATGATGAAGGTAAGCTATGAAAAATAAAGGCGTCAAAAAAGTTATACAAATTAAAAATAATTTAATTATAAAGAATCTAATGGTTTAAATTTTATGTGTTAATAAAAAAAAATTTTTTTTGTTGCCTTTTTTAATAACTAATTAAGAAGCAGAACGCTAAAGATATGTCATTCATATGAAATTAGATGAATGTGAATTTGCATAAATAAAATAATTTTTTTTTTGTGCAACTGACAATGTCTTGAACTCAACCCACTTTTGACCTAGGGGATAAATGTGAACTTTTAGTGTAACAAAGAATAAAATTCTTCAGTGAACCCCACTTTAAATAATAAATAAACAAAAAGCTTTTATTAAGCGAAAACTTCTCGTTACATAAATTTAGTTTAAATTTAACTAGGTGAGATAATAATGATAATACTCTGAATAATCTAGTAAATTCACAAGTCTATATGGCACACAAATTAACAAAGCAAAAATAAAATGTGAATAAATATCAATTTGTGAAAGCTACATCAGTGCAAAATATGCTTTCAATCAATTTGATTGTGAAAATGATGAGATTGTTGCTGATAATTTGAAAACAAAGTGTCAAAGTCGACGAACGTAATGAATTGAATGAATTTACAAATACAAATCAATAAATCACGCAATTCATTCCATCAATATAATTATTTATTGATAGAAAAATGCGAATGTGGAGAACTGTAAAAAGGTAAAATAAATCAATTAGTGGTGGTTGCACAACAATAGATTGACACCATATGTCCTCATTTATGATGATAATAAATTTCCCACACTTTTATTATGACTCCTAAAGTTATATTTGTTTATTACAAAGAATGAAATCAGGTCACTTCAATCTTTTAAAAGCTTCGTTTTTTAATTAATTAATTTTGCTACATATTTCCATTGTTTAAACATTTTATTTCTCTACATAAGATTTATAGTTGGCTTCTATAAGATAAATGGACATCTGTATTTGTAATGATTATAGCGTTGGGTTGGATGATAAAATTTTCCTATGTTTACTTAAGAAACTGTTTTCTTATTTGCATAATTACAACAAGGTTTCATTTCTAATTAATGTAATTAGATACGAATATTTTCGTAATCGTTAAACATACATTTTCTATAAAATATTTTAAGGAATCATCATACAACATATTTAAACATAAGCTTCTATGTAAAAGCTTTTTTAATTTACAATATTTTTTATTTTCAATAGATTTTCAGTCTACAGTCGGTTTGATTTAATATTTTTTTCGAATATAAAACAAGAATAGAATGGAAAACATAATAAAAGACAAAAAAATAAGCATAATGTTGAAAAAGCTCTTATTTTAAATAAATTAAAATATTTTACATAAGCATAGAAGCAGAAATGATTAATAAAAAATATAAATAACTTTGGTTACAATAGGCTATATATCCTGTGATTAAACCTTAAAACAGCGAACATAGATTTACATTTAGAACATTAAACCACCGTTGAGAGTTTTTAATTCCTGGTGAGTAGCCAGTAGAATTGCATCCATGTAAAACTTCGAATTTATACAACGAAAAACTTTGCAACAATGCATTGAATTACAATTGTTGAATAAGATTTCCTATTATATTATTAAAAAATTATATTATTGCATTACATAATATCATATCAATTTCGTTTTAAAATAAATTATTTATAAACCTTTGCTATGAAAATTCATAATAGTTTTCCAGTAAATCTATTGAATAATAAAACCGAAATTTTATTATTTAATTACCTTTATAATAGTTTTCGCATTGTTAAATAAAAAAATGTTTTTGTAAACAAAATTCTTATTTAAAAGGCAGCAACATATTTGTTGTATAAGTTTAAATAATTAATTAATTAAATAAAAAGTTAAGACTAGCTAACAGACATTTTACTGTCTGAAAAACAACATAAACTGCAGTAAAAATTGTAGCAAAACAAGGATAAATCTAATAATACAATCAGCTAGTTTAATTTCATCCACAACAATTTTCTATTATTATTAATTTGTTACACAGATACAATTTTCTTAGATAAGATAGGTAACAAATTTTATACGCTCACCACATCCCTTAATTTTTAATACTGGAATATTAATTCTATTTTTAAAAACAATCAACTTGTTTGGCTGCCATAATATTACTTGGTACGAGGTAAAACTTTTCTCATGGTAAAACATTTTTAATATTAAATTTCATGGTTATAACAAACTAATGATTGAAAAAAAATCATTTTTTTATTAATTAAAATTTCAAAAAAAAATTGTGAAATTTTAGAAGAAATCATAGAAAATCGTTTAATTAATTTTTTTTTTTGGTTTATTTCTATATGGATTTCATCCTCAAAGTTTATTATTTTCAATGCTCTTGTTATTAGAAACTATAAATAACTTTTCACCGGTTCAGTTATTTGTTTAATTAATTAAAAAAAAAGTGTAAATAGAGAAACAATATAAAAAAAAATTAATATAATAAAATATTCAAAATTAATAATTATTTGTTGAAAAAAAAAATATTTATTCAAAGCAAAAATAGTTTATACAGAAATATTAGGTTTTAAATTTTAATAATAATAATAATAAATGTAAAATGTTGATATTGTTACAATTTAAATGCAGAAAAATGTATTTATTGTAAATAGATATGATTGTTAATATTAATTTTTTACAGTAGTATCTCATTTAAATAACAAAATTCCATTAAATATTGATAAAAACTATAGAAAAGCTCAGCTCAAATTAATCCAAACTATTTATTTTACAAAGATTTTTATTATTTTTTTTATTATCGGTATGTTTACAATTAATTACATTAAAACAAACTAACATATGTTGAGTGATGTTTTTATGTTATGTAGCGGCTATAGAATATATACATATAGAAACAACAATAAATAGAAGAAAAACATACATACATCACTATCTATTAAAAATATTCACTTTAATTAAACTTTTTCACTTATTTTTTTTTTTGCGTAAATACAAAAAATACTAAGCTTTTAGTATTTTATTTAAACAAAAACTATAGAGAGGAAAAAAAAGCACTACAATAAAGTAAATACATACATTTTCATTAATCTACAAAAAATAAATAAAAAAAAATATATTCCATTTCCTATGTAAACTACAGGAGTTTCATTTTTTTTTTCTATCTTCTGTTTTTCTATTTTCTATACATGAAGTTTCATAAAACATATTTTTTTTCTAATGAAGATTTAAACATAAAAATCCATCAAGAGTCAATTTGTGAGCAAGAACTGAGTAAAAGTTTAAAAAAAAATAATAAAAAGAAAAAACAAAGAGACAATTTAAGGGTGTTTATATGTTATTCTAGTAAGCCACGTATTTGGTAACAGACATTCCTAAAACAAAAATTTAAATGTAAATATAAGAAATTTGTCACAGATAAGACATATTGTTATAAATTTCTATTTTTATTCTTTTTTTTCCTGTTTAAACTGACATTAATAACAATAAATGTCTATTTATAATGTGTTAATAATAATAATAATAATAAAACTTTATATGGATAGTAGTAACAGAGTAAAATGTAATTTAAAAAAATAATAATAAAATAGATATGATGCAGCTTTCAAATAACAAATCATCGAAATATGACAACAATGAATTGTGTTGATTAGATATTAAAAACACAAAAGTTTATTACATTTATATATTTGTAATATTTATTATTTCTTTGCAGCAAATATAACTTTGTATAGGTCACAAAAATATCAAAATAATTAATACGCATCCAAAATACATTCCAAAAAAAAAAAAAAAAGAATTCACGAAAAAACTACCTAGACACCCCACAGTCTTAAAACAACACAATAAACTATTATAATAATTATCTTCTTATTAATTTTATTAGATAAATAATATTTTCTATTAAAAAATAATAAAAATTAATGCCTTTAATAATTATTACGATCACGTAGCCAAGGAGAAGGGCTCCAAAATATACTTTGTTCATTCTATTCTCCTATGTTTTTTTTTTTTTTTTTTTTGTTATAATCTTTTTTATTACGTGCCCAATGTGGTTTCTTCTGTATTCCAACGATAATAATAATAATGTTTGATTATGGTGATGATAATGATAATGATTATGACGTTGGCCATTTGGTTTTTTTTTTTTTTTTTGTTTTTTACTATCGGGAGGGACTGTTTTTTCCACTATTTTAACAAAACAAACAAATTTCAATCGTTTGAAATAAATACAAACAACAGAAAGAAACACCAAAAGCTAACGATAATAATAGTAATAACAATAAAAGTAACAACAGATACCTATTTGTTATGTTTTTAGCCCTCTTTTCTTTGAAATTAATAGAACAAAAAATCTACGAAACGAATACTGAAGAAGCTGAAAGCGATAATTAGGAAATAAACAACTATAAAGTGGAGACGCCAGGTAAAACGTTTTGTCTTTGTTACTGAATTGTAGCCACAAAAATCTAGAATTTACCTTTAAAAGAAAAATAATCAATAAATTCTACACTAGCTTATGCCATAATCTTTAAATAATATTATCGACAACACAGTCGTTCAGGTCGTTCTGTAATTAAAACTTATAATAAAGCTCCATACTGCCCGTAACAAATCAAATATAAGATAGCTTTATGTATGTATTATGAAGACCATTTCTTAATAGTTCAATATTAAAGCACTTTTTTCCGTCAATATATTACCAATTAAATCATAAACATATCAGGTGAATTATCAGTAAGGAAACGCAAACTCTGAATGTTGTTTTAGCAAGTTTTCAATCGTTTCATATAAGATAATGTGTTGAAAGTATGGTGATAACAATATGAAAGAAAAAATAAAACTGGTGGATATTGGGGTGACACCATATGTCCTTAATATATAAAAAATAATACATTAGCAGTACACAAACAGAAAAACCCCCGCTCAATATAAATGGAGTAAGCAAATGGAAACATTAAATATAATAAAGAAGAAAAAATGCGTTTGAAAAGGGATAATTTTCCCTCAAAATAAATATAGAACACAGGATAACAAAATCAAAATGTTTCTTCTATTTAACTATCTTATGGAATTATTTTCGCTGTTTTTTTTCTTGTATATAATTATTGTTTATCAGTCTTGTAGTCAGAAACAAAAACAAACTTTTAAAACTTTGAAATAACATTTATTTAATAAACAGAGAAAAACTTTTCTTGTTAAATGTTTACTGAAAAGCAATTTTAGTTTGTTTACATTTTTTTTCGTTTTTGTATTTTTTAAATTAAATCATTTATACTTTGGCAATTGATTTAAAATAGTTTTATGCATTGTCAGACACTGTCCACTATTGTACAGGTAATTCGTTCTGAAAATAAACTTTATAAAACTCATTATAAACGTTTTTCAATGGTTTTTCATTGTTGATAAAAAAATTTCTACAAATTTCATTGTTAAATATGCTAGAAAGTATAGAAATTGATATGGAATGATTACACAAATGTTAAACACGTGGTTTTCTCATAAAGATTGTATATTTGTTCTTGTAGCTGATAAATTATCCTGCAATCAATTAAATACATTTTGATTACATCAATAAAAAAAAATTCATTGAATGCGGTTATCACAAAGTTTTTTTCTAACTTACTTACCGCACATCATTTACCTTAATTTGCGACAGCTTTACATACCTTTAGATTATTCCTTTATATACCTTTAGATTATTATTTGTTATTTATTTAAACGTATTTACTAAAGGCTAATAATACAAAGCTGGTTTAACAATCAATTGATAAAGCTAAAACAACAAAATGTGTGTATAAAATAGGACTTAAATCTGTCGTCTTAACGATAAACTTTAGAGTAGACAAACTGATTATTATTAAAGATTTTTCTTGCATTCGTATTGCCACGTTCTTTTCGTTTTAAATCATTTTAAAGATTTAAATCCTAGCTAAATAAAAACTCAATATTTCCATGTTTCAGAATTCTGAATTCTCGATAATCACAGCGAATAATAGTAACAAATGGAAGCAGTAGATTGTTGGTTAATGCAACACTTAAAGTTCATTAACTGGTTAAAAAAAACCAAATTATTTAAATTTTCTGCTTATTTTATATAAAAGGATCGCTAATACTATTATTAATATTAAAAAGCTTTTTAAATACATTATATCATTAAACGGGAAGTTTTTTTAGAGAAAAATATAAACAAAATAACTTTTAATGAGGATAAAACTTGTTGACATTTAACTAACCAATACCCATTAACAGAATTGATAACAAAAATAAATATTTTTCATATATAGTGACTGGTGGCTGTGTTATAATTTATGTAACGTATTCCGGATACTTCCATTTCCATAACACTCAAATTATTTAATTAATAAAAAAAAAAAGCGGATGTAACATAAAACTAGAATAAAACTTTTAAGAAAAATTTATTTATTATAGATAACGTAGCCACAATAAGTTTAAAAATAAAAACAGAAAAAAGCAAAAATCGATTTTATCAATTATTTTACTTTGTAGAAAGATTCAAGTCATACACTGTGTGGTGCACGTTTAAGGTTTCTTTTATCTACTTTATTTCTTTATTCAATTTTTTTTTTTCGTATTTTATTTTTTTTTTTGGTACTATCGCTTTTCTTTTTATTTATTTCTTCACTTGGTTTGTAAAGTTTGTGAGAATAAAAATGTCTGCAAAATAAATCAATGAAAGAATAGATAATTGTTGAGAATTTATAATAGTAAATAGATAATCAATTGGGATAAAATAAACTGTTAGAATATTTTTAAATTGATAAAGCTTTGGTAAACCTTTCCATCTTTGTGTATTAAAATAACACAAAAGCAAACGTAAAGCTTTAACTATTCATGCACAAAAAAATATTTTTTTTTTCAGGTAATAATTTTGTTAATTTAATCGTTTTTCACTCCTGTTTTACAAATAAAATATTAATTGATTCTTATCATCGACTGATTAATTTGTTTTCAAAAGGTATTTAATCCCGTTTATTAAAACTAATTAATCTAATTAACGAAAGTTATCTTTAGCTTTTACTGTTATTACCAATAGAACTTTTAACTATTGGTTTATCATACATTTTTAATGATAAATGGATGAAAAAAAAATCATTCTATTAATATAGAATTACGGAAATGGATAACAAGTGTTTGCAATGCCTTTTTAATATCTTACATTCAATGTCTGTAAGTAAACTAAAACATTAAATAAGCATATAATGTAATAATAATAATAATAAAAAAAATATAGAATAATTTTATAGCACAATTTGTGTCGTTTTTATAAATACAATAAAAACCATATGCATAGTACATAAAATGAGCAATAATAATACAACTAAATAGTAATTGTAGCACATTTAATACATCAAACAAGTTATATTATTTTGTTATTTATTTTTATTATTATTATTATTATTATTATTATTGTCAATTAATTAACACTAAAATTAAATTTGTATAACTAGCTAACATATAGTTAACTTGCAGTTATCTTACAGTTAACTAACAATCGACTTATCGTTAAGTTGTAATCAAATTCTTGACCGATACTAAATAAATTTTATTTATTAATTACATAATTCAATTAATTATCAAAGGACAAAATTATGCTCTAAATATTGAATAAATAATAAATAAAAATGATATTATCTCAATATATTATATTTTTTATGGCTTAAATTTACTTTTCCTCTTCTATTTTTTATAAAATTTCCCATCAAATTCAAATTGTAAATTGAAAATAATAAATTAATCCAAGTTTAATTTTAATGATTTATTATTTAAGGATTTATTCAGGGACACATTAGCAGAGTTTTTATTATTATTATTCTTTTGTATTCCTTCGTTGTTTTTACACGACACAAAATTTTATATAGCAAAATTATGACTGAACGTGCTCCTCTTATTTTATTCTCCCCGTCATATATTATTTATTGCATTGTTTTATATATTTACTGCTATTTTGAAGATCAATTTTTTATTCATGTGATAAGAAAATGAGTATTATTCAGTATTATTATTATTATTATTTATTCTACGTTTCTATATCTATCCCATGGTGTTTTAAGCTTTTTATGTTGGATACGCTTCAGATTCCATAAGTTTATTTTACATATTAAATTTGTAGTATATGCAGGTTTGTGCTGTTAAATTATCGTGGTTATACACAAAAAAAAATTATTTTAAATTTTCATATACAGTACCGAACACTTTTTACTAAAAACATAATTAATTAATCAATTATACCCCGTTGCTTATAGTAATTTGAATAACTTATTATTTAAGTAACTTCAAATTGTAACCTAATACATCCCTGTTTTGTTTCTTATAAACATAGACGATGATACTAAAAATAAAATAAGCAATATATGAAATACAAGAATAAAATATAAATTTCTAGAAAAAATCCATGCAAACTGAAAGATAACAAACTGAAACGTCTTTTTAAGTGTTTGTGATTTGAATTCAATTGGCCTGACATACGATAGTCGGATAAAATGTCATTTAAATAAAAAAATAAATAAAAGTAAATAAAAAATTCCCTTGGAATTGGTGGAAATAATCAATAAAAAAAGGACAAAACCCAACAGTAGCATGTACTTGCTTATTTGTTTTATTTATTAAATGTTTATACAGGGCATACGAATATATTTACTTTCATGGATGAGTTATATGTTCTACTCCTATGCATTGCAAATAATTCAAAAGCTTACGGTTTTTGTATGATCTCAAACGATTTTCTCTGTTTATAACGTTGATCAAGAATTTTTCTCATTTTTTTTTGTTGTTACAATTCACTGCTTTTTCTGTTCAACTATTTAGCTTTTCACTGTTCAATTAATTTATAATGAAAAATAATATTTTAATTAAATACTAAGAAAATGTTATTAACAGACGGTACATGGTACTAACCCTAATCAACCACATATATATAGGCTTTATAGTTGCATTATTAAGTATTTTAGTCGTTGCTGTTGCAACTGGCACAAATGCAATGAAATGTTGTTTAACATTTAATACTGAATTACATAATAAATAAATAATCTCTGTCTAGAAAATACTTTATGGAAAATATAGGTAAGATGAATAATTAACCGTTCTAACTGTGTGTTTTCGGTTTAGAAGCTACCAAATTCATTCAAAATTCATCACAACACATGAGTGATTTATAAAAATTATTTACTTTAATTAAAGTGTTAAAGGTATCTTTATCAATTATTATCATTATGTAACGCAACGCACTGTGTCTTGTTATCAAATATTTCGTTTAGTTATCATACAAATTTATTACTTCATCACCATAGCAGCAACATTTTAGATTCTGAATATATAATTTGCTAATTATTTTCGATTGTAAAATTCATAAACCGGACCGGATATTAAAGCACAACATAATATAGACGTTGATAAAGGATAACATAATCTGCAAGTGTAATACAATTATAATATTAAATGCTTGTCATTTACCCTTATATATAATTGATCTCATGTTTTTAAGTATTATTATAGGACATTCACTAATTACATTTTATTAAATGGACAAAAGTTTAATTTCCATAAAAAATGGGTTAAAAAAAAAATTTGAATTATTTTCCAAAAACCAAATTGTTAAACTCAGGAATAGTTTTTTGCTGTTTCTTTTTAATACCTTTTTAAGTAAATTCACCATTTTATGTTAACATATTTATTTATTTATGATTCTAACAACTACGTAGGCTACTTTTTTTTAAGGGTTAAATTTATATCGTATAAATGTTAAAATTACCTATAATTAAAACTACTGAGCCGTTCTTCAATTTAAATTATAAAACCATATATTGAGTCATCCGTACGAAGGTTTTCCTCATCATCATCACCATGTAGAGGAGAAGAACGAGAAAGAAAAACCTACGAGCAAACTATAAACATTTTAAATAAACAAAAATAGTCTAGCTATGATAGTAAAATTAATAACCCAAAAGAATTTTAAATTAAACAATAAACAGTGAATATGTTGACTGTAACCCTTGATTTCAGCCTCTGTGTTACTAGCCACGCTAAGGGCGGGTAAAAATAATCCTCTGCATATGTGAGCAGAACATTGGTCTGCTGTTTAATAATGGTGCAGAAATTAAAATTAAATTAAACATGGGTATACGGTGTAAGTATAAAAAAATAATAATAAATTAGCCAGTAAAAGAAAATAATGTGGAGGCGTCATGGTGTAACCTTGAAAGAAAAACTCTCATTTTGGCAATTAAATTTTATTATAAAATGTTATTACAAATTGATAACAAAGAAATTTTAATTAATTGTAAATACCAGAAACAACATATTTTTATTGTTTTTTTTTTTAATATTTTAAATGCGGGAAGATGGTATGAATAAAAGATAAAGAAAAAAGTTAAGACAAATCTTGTGTAAATAAAAAGTTTTCTTTCTTTCTTTCTTTCTTTTCGATTATTTTTAATCAACATAAACCAATCATTTGTAATTTATTTCACGCCCTCATCGCAATTAAACGATAATGCAATATTCTCTATGCCATATTACAACATAATAATTACATGACATGGTGTTTGTTTAAAGGGCATATAGTTTCCTATAAAACTAAATATTAAGAACATTTAACGCCTTTTGGCATTAACCTTTGGCTATAAATGCTTTAGAAAATAACAACCACAAGCAAGATTACATAATCAAAATTAGATTAAAACGACAAAAGAGAGAATTTTTAGTGAAAATAATTAAAAGATTCAGCAGTTTTAGCCATCTAACAAAACATATGTTTTTTGTTTATATAATTATTTATGATTGCTATTGCATGTTGCTTAATCTTTATCAAATCATTTTTGAACAGCACACTTATAAAACAATATAATTTAGTAAACAAACAAATTAATTAATTTTCATGCATTTCCTCTATGTTTTCCAACTGTATTTATGTTTGTTGCTTTATTAAATATACATAAATAAATAAATAATTAAATTAAAAAGTGGATTTACAAGAGCGTAAACGTTTAATTTGTCAACAAAAATAAGAATCCATTGAATATTAAAAAATAATTAAAGCTGTTATATGAAACAACGTCAATAACTTTATTTTTTTTCAAAGCTTAGATATGTTTTGGATAAAATAAATATAAAAAATGTGCACGGTTGTTACATGAAATGGGTATATTTTGATTGCAAAAATGTAAACAGAATGTTCTGTACGTTTGAGTGCACTCAACTTTTAATGCGTCCTTTCGGAATATTCGTTACAACTATTTAGATTTAAATGATGCATAAATGTCTGCATATTTAATACATTTGTAAAAGTATAATTAAAGCAGTTTCTTCATTAATCCCTTACATACCAAAAATATGGAAAATAATTGACTCAAGATGTTTCCCAATTATTAGAAGAAATGATTTTTTCATCTTCATTATTAATTGCATTTGTTGTGTACACAACATTCTCATCCAATTTATTTCTTATAACACCACAGGGACTTAACAAAAAAAAAGATAACAACTAAATGCGCAACTTAATTAAACCAATAATTAACTGAAATAACAATTTCGATAAATTATACACTTGTCTGTGCTTTGATTAACTTAATATAGGATTTTCGCACTCCCATCGAGCATATTCTTATCTTGGTCTCTACATGTGTCCGCAAAGGGTTATTATTAGATAACTCACTATTAAAACTTTAAACGAGCACAGTAACAAAAACATTAACAAAAAACAAACAGACGAACTAAAAACTAAAAATTTAACTACGCCCAAAAAAAAAATTAATTTTCAGGTTTTAGATAAGCAAAAATTGCAATGAGGATTTTATTTTTATTTTGTATTCCCAATAAAGAAGAAAAACACCTGCATGAAACATTTTCAAATATGTATGAAGAGTGGTAAAAACGTAACACTCACTAAAATCCGAGTTATTTATTATTATTTACGCAATAGAAATTATTTTTAAATTGAATCAAAAAAAAAAAAAGAAAAAAAACTAAAAACATTTTTGGGACCAGAATAAAAAAAAATTTAATAAACTAAGATAAGAAAATACAAACGGATGTTTCTCCTAAGAAAATCAATCAATCCCTTTTGGAAATAGTTTTCGTAATGTTTTCACAGGACGACTTTCAGTCCATTGTTATTGTTTTAACATTTGTGATGTATGTACAGCTCTTAGCTATTTCTTCTTTTATTATATTTATTATTTAACAGCCTATAAAGTCTAAATTTATTAAAAAATAAAAGAAAAGAATAGAAACTAAAGAACAACCATACTTCCACTCACTTATTTCTATATTTATGTTGCCTTTTCAATATCATACCATTGTTACACTACATTAGATCTTTCTCATAAATTGTATAAATAATTAATTTTCTATGAAATCCGAATACAAAACGTGTACTAGGTTTTAAAAAGCTTTCTAGAATCCACCCACTTTACACAAAGACAATTTTTATCATCAAAATATATTGCTTAAATTAATGAAATAAAAACGAATGCAATAAAAATTCTTATTTTACACTGGAAACAGAAAGTCAAAAAAAAATTGTTTTTTGTTAAACTGAATGAATTTTTATTTAATTATAATCTGTGACACGTTTTTTATTTTTCTTTCTTTTTTTTTTTTTTTTTGATACATTTATTTAGTACATTCGTCTCAAGCAAATAACATTTTTTTTTTGTTCTGCATATCAAATATAGAAATTAAATTTAATTTTTATATCACTGTGTTAAGTCTTTTTTAAATAAAATTTTTAAGGCGTCATATTTATTTTATGTTTCGGTGTCTTATCGAATTTTATTAACATTAAAACCGAAGATAATAAAAGATGGAATAATGGCAAAAGCACGGAAGAATAAATCAAGAAAAAATAATTAAAATCTAATGTAATAAGCAACTGTATACAGACATATCGATTTAACACACAAATGTCTACAGCGAAAAAGAAAAGCTTCGTATAAATTTCAAAGATATACAAAAGTTTAAGCAAAAATGTAAAAGAAATATTTTAAAAGTTCTTATCATAGAAGAAGAGCAAAAAAAAATTATGCAAAAATGCTTGGACTAGATTAAATTTTTTGTTTAATAAAAACTTTTGCTTCCAAACATTATACATCATAGCGTAGCCTGGATACGATAACTTAAGTATTTACATAATCGACAAGACCAAAACAGTAGACAGAAAAGCACAAGTACAAGTTAAGACACACAGAACTTATTTATTTATTTTATGCAATAATTCATTCAACATTGAATCATTTTTTATATGCTATGCAATGCTTACTGTACATATTATGTAAATGTAAAATAATGTAAAAGTTTAAATAAAACCGGCACCGATAAACAATGTGAATAAATAAAAACATCAAACTATAGTAGTGGAAGAATAACAGAAAATATCTGTTAAGAAATGTCGGTGAAGTAATTTTTTTACTCAATCATTAAAATAAAAAAAAACCAGAGCACACAGGTGAGTTACGATGAACAATTTGTCAGATCTTTTGACTTTATTTTCGTGTAAATCAATAAAATTATTAATAAAAGCACAAAACAGCAACGTATACTCGCACCAATAATAATTAATTACTGTCTCGTATGATAATAATTAAGCTATCAAAAACATAATAAAATATTTTCTTAAATAAGTGAATAAATTACTTGAAAAAGCTTGAAAAGCAATTAAATTACATAAAAAAAAAATAGTCATTGTTCATATAAGAACAAAAGATATTTGTAATTAATTTTTTGGCAACGGAGGGGTGGTGGTTGATATACTTTTACAAAATACTAAGAATTATTTGAGGAAATTCAAAGATTTCTGTGAAAATTTACGATCTTACATGAAAATTTTTCACAGAAATATTAAATATTTTTTTTTTTTCTTGTTAACAGCTCTTAAATAATTAGTTTCAAAGTCATTGCACTATAGTAATTTTAAATTTTTGTATACATTGTACGGTACATTATACTGAAATAAATTGCAAAAAAAAAAAAAAAAAACTTTTAAAAGGTATTTAGCAAGAACAAGAATATTTTGTCTCGTTTGTCTTCTCAACATTAAACGTTAACGTACAGTTAAAAAATAAAAGAAAAAACTGTTTCTTGTGCTTTTATATAAGAAAATAATAATAATAATAATAATAATAATAATAACAAAAACGAAATATGTTTACATTTAGGTACATCTTACCTTATTTTCATTATTAATGTTTTTGAATTTTTGCTTCTTTAAATCATTTTTCTACTCTATTACACTACTCGAAAATAAATTTAATTTCTGTCCATTTTGTAAACATTATATTGTATATCTTTTTTTTATTATTGTAATAATTGAAAAGCTTTCAATATCATAGATATTTTATAACAAACAAAAAATTAGTTTATACCAATCCCTTATGAATAAAATATTTCAGAAAAAAGAAATAAAACTCCTGATAAATGCAATACAGAGTCCATAATTAAACAACAAAAATAAAATTTCTTAACTCAAGGTTTAAGCTACGTTAATTCAAAGTTTAATGAATAAATTTTAATCAATTTTTGATAATATATTAGGTAACACCTTCAAAAACCCCTTAAAATCTAAATGAAAAGAATTTTTTGTTTTTATTTATTTGATAAAAAAAAAGTTGATAAAATAATTAAATATAATAAATTTATTAAATAATAAGTTATAATCTCTAAAAGCTTTTATAATTGAATTAACACTGACTAATTAAATATTCATACAGACAGATTTTGGTTGCTTTTTTAACTATTTAATTAATCCGATAATAACGAATTTAAAAATAATGTTTCCCTTAATTTCCAGATAGTAATAATACAAAATTAAATTATTTTCGGGAAGGTCCGAATACTGAATATGATTATCGACACGTGTGGTTTAATCAATAACAAAAATAATCTGTCAACAAAACTTAATAAAATCGTTATCACATGAATTTTTGGTAACAAGAGGGTTAAATACCAAAAGTTTTAACATCAAAATAGGATTAATTACAATAAAACAAATTTTTAGCTGAGGTTAAATTAAAATTACGTCAATCAATTTATTTTTTTGGTTATGATAATCAATCAAAGTTGATTGATTAATTTGCACCCACAATCAATTAAGACCAGAAAAACTAATAAACAACAACCATCAACTGTTATAACATTAATGTTTATATTCAATCAACAAAAAAATAAAAAAAAAGGTAAAACGAGCGGACATTTAATCCTAATCTTCTCATCAGCAATTTTTTTCCTGGAATTTTTTAAATTTTAATGGAGCAACAAAATTATAAAAAAAAAAAACTCCAAAATCCATTTTAATAATTTATTTAATTATAATAAAAACAAAATATCTTTATTGACTGTTAAGATGCTTAGATTAGACAAAAGGAAATTACAAAAAAAAAAAAGGTTCATTCCGGATAATGTTTACGAAATTTCGCTTTATTAATAAATAATTCAATCCATTTAAATTCCAATGTGATCCATTTACTGAAATAAATAAAAAGAAATAATTGGGCGCTTAAATGAAGTGAAATATTATTATTAAAAAAAAAAAGTACAAAAACAAAAGCTTTTATTATTAATTTTTTTTTTTTCTGTAACTATTTGTGACAGGTGTTTTTGGTAAATAAATTATTTTACGAAGCAACATTAATCCATCGATACGCTTTTCGTGTATACTGATCATATTTGTTTATTACGCTTATGAATCACCCTTTAACGTAATGAAAGTAAAGCTTTGACAACAAGAATAATAAAACAAAAAAAGAAAGCGAAAACAAATTATCGTGTCTTTATAACGCTTAATATCACAATTTCGTAAACAAAAATCTAAGTCGTTAAAACCATTTCTTTGTCTTTTTCCCAAATTCTCCATAAATTTCCTTTTTTATTTTATTTATTCATTCGTTCAGAAGGATAATGATGGTATTTACATTTTATTTTCTCTTTTGTACACTTTTTAAGTTTTTAAAATTTATTTTCTGTATTAAATAATTTATTAGTGATATAAAACAGTCGAATTTTAATTATCTAATGAAATGTTTTTTTTTTTTTTTTTTTTTTTTTTTGGCAAAGGTATCTTTATATCGAATTAAATGTCTGTATTAAAATTTTAATGAAATTAAGTATCTGTATGAATGATATTTTGTATTCAAAATGTTTGTTCTATCGCATAAAAAAAAATTCCAGTTGCTTCTTAACAATTATAGGATATTGACTGCTGATTCGTAACATTTCTGAAAACATGACGGACAGCAGACAATCATTATTATTTTATTGATTGACAAATCTTTGTATAATTTGCTTACATCACATAAATTATATTCGCTTGTCTTGTTTAATCAAATTATTACAGCAATGAGTTGAAAACCGCTGATAAATTCTGTTAATTTTATAAACGATTTGATTGAAATTTCAAGATTTAAAAAAACGTAAATTTTTATTCATATTATTGATCGTGACTAAAATGGCATCTTTTCTATTTTGTCTATTTTAAATAAACCGCCACAAGCATTAACCAAAAAAAATTAAATGGAATCGAGCAACTAAATTGTAAATTTTTTAGTGATGTAGAAAATTCAGGTTATTCAGAAATTTTTTTAATTTTAGTTTTTATTAATATAATAAACTGCGTTCTTCAGCAACATTTCATACAATTTAAGTATTGCTTTTTATTTGTTGCAACAAGATGACTGCAGTAGATAAGAAGAAAATCAACAGAAATAGACGACGGGAAAAATATGTCAAAGGATATGAATGAAAAAATATTTTTTATTGCTTAATAATAGCATTTGTATTACTTGTTTGTTGTTTATTATATGATTTTGTTACTTTTTATTAAAGCTTTTGATGCTATTGCCATTTGTACTGACTTTTAGTGAATATTTAAAAATAAGAATTTTTAGTTAATAACAAGTTATTTGATTATTGTGTAGATTCAAGAATATTTAAATAATAAGCTTTCCATGCATGAATACATAAAAATAAACATTTTGCAAATTTTAATCACATATTATTATGTTTTTTATTAATAATAATGAAATTATCTACTATAGCTTTTAATATTAATTTTAATTGTCTTTATGTATAATGGTTATTAACGTTTCTTATAAGAAAAGCACCTTATACTTACTGGATACTTACTGGATACACAATATCCACACCTATGTATATGGGTGGTAAGGATAACCACACTTTTATATCAATAATTATAATACAATGAGTGTTTAAACAAAGATTATTTTAATTAATAATAGAAATAACAATTGTTTGCTGATAATGGTAAATATTTGTAACCGAATCTAAAATTCATTTAACCATTAAAAAAACATAAAAATTAAAATAAATAAAATAAAAATTGCATTCTGTCCTTTAAAATGTTTAAAAATTTAAACTTAAATTTAAGAATTTTTTAAAGTTTTTAAATAAAAAACCACAGCTTCAGCATTTATAGCAAACAACAGAAACTTTAGTCAAAGTTCACTCTACCGAAACGAAATTTCACGCATTTACTCTGTTATTCAAATTCTAATTTTTTTTTTTACCTAATAAAACCTATTTAAGATGAACTGACAGCAAAGTCATAAAACCAATGACCTTTTTTACGTAATACATCAGCTACTTTAGACTGATTTTGTTTCTGATTTTTTTGGTATTTTTTTTTTTTTTTTTTTGACTAAACAGATTTAGTCATCGTTTTCCTATAAACTTCTGGCTATTACTAATGTTAATAAAGCTGATTCTGCACTTTATTTGCTGTATAAACAAAATAGCACAAGATAGCAATAATAATAGGTTGCAAAGTTTTCTTTTCTTTTCAGTTTTCTGCTTTTCTTTTTTTTTTTATTTCATAAATTATCTAGAAGGTGAAATGAACATTATTATGTCATAACCTTTTTTCTGTGCGTTTTTACATAGTGGAAACTACAGCAAAACTAAAGGTCAGCTAAATGTAAAATCTCTAAAGCTGTGGCCCACCAGATAAATCTTTGCAAAATAATAATGTCATGTAAATTTATATCTAGGAAAATAAAATAAAATAAAAATCAACAAAAAAATTCTTATAAGGGCGTAGTTTGTTATTTTTTCTAATTAAATTTATCAAAAATAACATAATTACTAAGAAAAAATTCCGACAAAGCAACAAAAAAAAACTCTCATTTCTCCATCTTCTTCTATTTTTATTTTACTTCAATTAATAAATATAATTAATTTTATTATAAAAAGTGAATATTGCTTATTATAAATACATTTTTCGTTTTTTTTCTTCTATTTTTTTTTTTTTTTAATAATAATAACTGAAGTAGAAAAATTTTCGCTTGAATGAGAATATTCGTTTTGACACAAAGTAAAAAGTGTGTAGGTTACATTCCAAAAAAATAATAAAAAATAAAATCAAAGACGAAGGGAAAATAAAAGTTTTTTTTTATTTTCTTGCCAACATTAATTTAAAACTGTGACAAAGTAAAATTAAGTTTAAGCAGAAATTCATTAAATGTAAAAACTTTTTTTTTCTTTTTATCGTTTTGTTATCGTTATAACACGGTAGAGATAACGGAAAAATAATTATTTATTAACTTTATCCAGATTAGATTATAGAGAGAAAAGAAAGGTTCGATTTATAATTAACCTGGCAGAGATGAACTCATTAATCAGAGAATATAATCCACTACTGGTAAAGCCGAAACAATCAACAAGAAATTAACGAAATTAATTACATTTCACCAAAAATAAATACTTTCTATATGGTTATCTTAAATGTTTTTAATGGACCGTTGTAACGAAATTCTTCAGAATTCTGTATTCCAAAAGAGAATCTCTATTTGAAAAGAAATCATTCAATTAGAATCAAACGAAAATAAAAATTTCTTATTATTCTGAGATGTGTAATTTATCATAATCGTTATTTAAATCAGTAAAAATCTTGTAAAATTCTTGTAAAAAGCTCTTAAAAACTCAACTCTTCAAAAAAAAAAAAAAAAAAAACTTTAATACATAATACAAAAATTTCAACTATTCCAAAATAAATGCAAATTTTAAACGAAGAAAAAGGAAACAAAAATGCCTAAAATATTTTTTTTTCCTTTTTATATCCTTGTATCCCTTATTCGTGTTTTAATCTGATTGACAAATTTTTCTTCTATTTTGAGAAAGCAAAAGAACGAACATAAAGTGATTTAAAGAGTTATTATTCCAAGTATTTTGCTTAGTAGAAAAAATTCTTGGCATTCAGTGGGAACCATATAAAAAAAGCTTTAAACTAAAGGTTACTGGTAATCCTGGCTAACTGAAAATAAACTAAAAACATTAAAAACAAATAATTGTTTTGAGCATACAGATGTGGCAACACTTTAGCCACATTATCTCTAACCAATAATGAGGAAGTAATTGTTTAACAAATGTTAAATCATGCAGTGAATCAATTTATTTAGTTAGTTGTCATTGTGTCACCTTGTTTCTAAACTTATCAACATTTTGATACAAACACATATTGAATAAATGCTTGTTTACTATTTTTAAATGAATTGTTTATAACTGCTGCATAATTGCTGAAAAGCTTTCTTTATGTTTTGTGAATTTTATTCAAATAAAATTAATTTCTAAGAAGCTTGAATAACAACAGTTGAAAACAAAGAGCTTTTAACTTGTTGACATGTGGCATCGTTTTTTTTTTTTTTTTTTTTTGAAAAATTTTCTTTGTTTTAATCAATTTCTTCTTAAGGAAATAATTCTTGAATTGTGAGCAATTCAGTCATTGTCATGGTAAAGCGAAAAAAAGGAAACATTTTTGATTAATATTGAACGAACCAAAAGTTTACTTCTAACTTTTATTCGTAATACATTTGTAGCCTACACAAGTTCTCAAATAAAGTCGGAACGAAAGCATTTTTTTATGTAATTTTTTCCAATTAAATTCATTCTAAAGTTTGTTAACACAAATTTATTTTGTACAACACACATGGTTTCGTTTTCATATTAAATAAGACACGTGCTTTCAAAATTAGCATAAATAAAAATTCTTTTCATGTATTTTTTTTTTTTTTGCTTCGTATTCAAAAAGTCCTTAAAATATTAAAAGAAAAATATTGAAAGCATATTAGTAACAACAATTATTACCGTAGCTTTTTTAAACTAAATTCCTTCGTATTTATACCTAATTAGTAGTAATACCTTTATACAAAGTTCTGAATTGTTTGCCTGAATTAAACGTAATCAATAAATATTTTTCAACAAATAATAAAATCAATTTTAATCCTATTAGATTTATATTTTTCATATAAAAATCATTTCACTATTATATTGTGCATCCTATTATATGGTAATTGGATTCGTTAACATATTAAAAACATAAAAAATTCACTATAGAAATATTATTTGTTAATGAGTTTTAAAAAAATATATATTTAATTACTATCTGTGTAACCCGGAAGTTGCGAGAAGTTTAATTTTAAAAATGTACACAAAGCCATAAAAATTATTTTGGCTACTCCTCCACTCTCCAGGATAGATCGCTAAATCAATAAAATTTAAGTAAACATACGATATCACCAATATCACCATTATCCTTCCAAATTTCATTTTAACAAAATAATAAAACAAAAAAAAAAAAAGGATAAAGGATTCCGACAATAAAATTCAATTTTGTTACTCCAGCGAAACACGACTGGATAATTTGTATTTTTTAGTACACTTTGATGATTGTACTGTGAAAGTACCTCACAAAAAATATGTGAAGAGGAAAATAACGAAATAACGAAATAAAAATGCATCGTAATGTTTTTTAAAACCTTAAAAAATCTGTTAAATTTAAATAAAAATGGGCTTAACGAAGGATATATCAGATGTCTTTATTCTATGCATTAAAGTGAAAATCTATTTACGCATCAAATTAAAGTTTTATTGGCTGCTTGTGCTTTTTGTTTCTTTTCTTTTTTTTTTGTCACATGACACATAGGGTGAATAGAAGAAAGATATGTCGATAAAATTTCATCATTTAAAATTGTTTTGGTGTACTGTAAATTCCTGGACTTGTAATTCTTATTCAAACCAAGGGGTAACTAATAATTTATAAGAAAATTAAGTCAATTAATCCACTTTAAACTTTTGATCTTCAATTAAATCTTGTGCGTGATAAGCTTCTAGGTGTAAAGTGTAGCTAAAATTCCCTGTCATGATATTACAAATCTTATTACAACAGCTCCAATCTCAGAACTTATTTAATTTGTTTATTTATAAGTAAAGTAGTTCAATTCACTGTAAATTATCTTCATGCATTATTTTTTTAAAAAATATAAAAACCATAATTAAACATACGCTTCCAACATCTTAAATTGATTTTTCACTATACAGTGAACTTTTAATTATCGTATCAAATATAATTTAATATATATGATAAACATGATAATAACTTTTTTTATAATAAAATCACTTAATCACATTTTTCGACACACCGAGTGAACTAAGTACATGGCTTTTAATAGCAATATTAAAACATTAATGTGTTCATAAATCAAATTTATTTTTTTGAAAAATAATTAAATGGGATTACGAATAATTTTTGATTACGAACTTATTTTTTTTAATTTCTAATTACGCTCTTAAAAATGTTTTGTGAATTTTCATTATTTTTTTTTGATTATGCACAATTATGATTAATATTTTTCTTTTTTTTTTTGTTTGCATATTTATCCTTTATGCTCCATTTTAAAGGGGGGATTTTTGGTTTTTATATTTTATTATAATTTTTTGTACTGTTCTGTTCTGCTATCACCCATTATTCATTATTGTTTTATTACTCATCAGCATCATTTTAATTTTTCGAAGCGTATTTTATAATTTATTATTTAATAAATTTTTTATTAATGAAATAATTAATTAAAACTTTTTTTTTTATGATACTGTGTTTATGTTAATTTTTTAATGATACATTTTGGTGTTGAAATTATCAATACACATGGATGTGTACATGATTTTTATTAAATATTATGGGGTTCTTAAACCTATCACGCTAGAGTTGTGAGAATTTTTTCTAAATTATTAACTATGAAGCGCTTTTTTAGTTCTCCTTAATTGTTGTGTGCTTGTGAAAATTTTATCACAAATTTTTAGTCACTTTCCACTGTTCATAGCTAATTTTTCCGATCATTTTTTATAGCTGTATTCAATCAATGAGCTTATTTTGTGCTTTCAAGATTTTTAAATCTTTTGCATCACAATATCTTCAAAATAAAGCTGTTTTTCACATAAAGACGTAAAACAACCATGCCAGACACTAAGAACTAAATGACTAAATCAATAAATGATTATAATCCCGATATATTAAAACTGATTCAACGATTTTTGATCATTCCTGTGCGTTGTCTGTGAATTCTTAAAATTAAGTAAAATCTTTACAGTATCATCAGATTAATTTCTAAAAAATTAAAAATTCTTTGATAAGAATAAGATGGAATAAAAATAAATAAATATTGATTTACATTCTGTTTATTTTTATATTATAAGATTATTACCTCAAAGAAGACGCACCAAAGTTAATAAAAATTAAGTGATGTGTCGTGAGGTAGAGAGATGGAAGAAAATAAATAAATTCTTGTTTGTATTCAATATAGAGGAAAATACCACACGCAAAGGGAGCTTTCTCATTCTCTTAACTTTATTATATATTTTCTTTTTATCCGAGTACGTGGTATTTATTTGGTGTCTTGTTTATACACATATATACATCGTGGCATTTTTTTATTTTTTCTTTTTTTTAGTAAACATGAATTTATTGGTTTTATATATTAAGGACATATGGTACCACCCGGAATATCCTTCACCTTTCTTTTGAATGTTTTTCTTTTCTTATTACTATTTTCTATAGAAAATGACAATATTGATACGATGAGTTTTATGATTTATTGATGTTTTATACGTTTTGAGTTGTTGTCACCATGCTTTTTTTTTCCTCAACTCATCTTATTTCTAAATAAAATTGATTGAAAGCCTACATTTACTTGTGTTTCATTCTTTGTTAGTTTCTCTATCATTTTCTTTATACACATCTTGTGTTTAAAAACATTTTTTTTTTATTATAAAAATTGACGGTTGTTCACCTTAACACTGTCGCTTCTAAGAATAATTTTATTGTTCTTTCGCATAGAAACTTGTCTAATTATTTCATTCCTTATTGTAATATTCGTAGCTTATTGTATGAATAATAATAATAATAATAATGAAACTGATAATAGTAATTAATTATAGTAGAAATGACTTAATATCGATGAATAAATAAATCAGCATAAAGCTTATTCACTTTTTCTAAACAAATTTTTGTTTTTTTCTTTTATACAAAAATGTTTTTCGATTGAATTCAATTTAATAAGATAGTAGCTGCAAATTGAAAACAAGATTATTCCCAATATCGCTTTTACTCTTGCATGATCAAAACTTTATACAAAATGAATCGTTTTCAATTTAAAAATATATATATTTAGATTGGCGCATATGCTCGCTAACTTTTAAAGAACACACGAATTGTTATAGCAATAAGAAAAATAAACTTTTATTTATAAACATCTCTTCAATTTCTATAGTTGATGTTAGTATATTTACACACACAAACAAACACAAGCAAACGACACAAAATAACCAAATAAACATGTGAGCTTTTTAAATTATCTTCCATGATGCATGCAGTACCATCAGCATCAGCAAATATCACTTACATATACATGCCTCGGTAGTTTTATCTTTTTGTTTTTTTTTGTTAACTTTGTTATATTTCGTGTTTGCTACTATTCACTGAACACAGTGAAATTTATTTAAAAAAAAAATAACTACTTGCTACTCGCTATAATATATCCAGTTAAAGTGAATACAAAATATAAACACTTAAAGAATTGTTTTTGGGTTTGTTATCTTATTTATTTATTAGTGCAAATGACAAAAACAGGGGCAGATTAAGTTATAAAACTATTAGTCCTTGTTATATGTGATAAAATAATTGTTTTTTATGTTGTTCTTACAACATTTATTGCTAGAAAAATAGTAAACAAACATTTTATTGCTGTAATAAACTTCGATGTATTTTACTTTTCACAGGAGTCCTTGAGGAGCTGCAAGAGCAATTGGTGAGTTCTTGGTCTTGACATTTTACATATTTCAAAAATTATTATAAAAGTTGACAATAATTTCCTATATTCTCCTATATGAGTTCTGTATAGTGCTTTGTCCTTAAAGTTTTACCAGCCATTTTATTACAATAATCAACGGTCAATGAAGCTTTTTTATTTATATTTCAAAAGAAAGTTTAATCGAGTTTTTCTTATACTTAATTATATTTCCACAATAAATGTTTAAATATCAATCAATTTATTATTTGTGTTTTGTCTCTCATACCGTCACGTTTATCACATAAATTATTAAATCGTGATATTCGTATTTTTGTTATCAATAATCGTTTGCTGTTTATCATGTATGTCAACACGATTTGATCTATTAATAAATATAAAATTTCACTTTTTCTTAGTTATTTAATTTTTTTATATTTGTTTCTTCATACACATGGTGCATTGTAAAGTTCATTTTTGTCACGTAACGTTAGGACTTTTAAATGTTAATGGGATGAGGACGAGTTTTCTTTCTGTAACTTGTAGCTATTTGTTTTCGCCTAAATTTCAAAAGATTTGTTGTGATTTTTATAAGTAAAGTAAAGTAAGTTTCGTTGATTCTTAAAGGTTTTTGGTCATAATGATAACGATTTTCTATGATAATAACTAAGTGTAATCACACTTGCGTTTTTAATTATCTTTAACAAGGACATAATTCATATTTTCTTTTCAAACACTGTCTAATTATAATTAATTAATTTTACTATCACAATAAATTATTTATATGGACTTAATAATTTAAAATTCCATCAGAAAAACAACTAGCTTTGTGATAATTTTTTTTCTATTTGCTATACAAATAATAAATGCAATTAAATTAATTAGTTTGATTGAATAAAAAGTTTTTTTTTTCTATCTGGCCCAGTACAGTTCACTGATTAAATTAAAATTAAATAAATAAAATATTTCTGCTGCATTAATTTTTTTTATATATTTGTTTTTTTTTTATTAATTAATGAAATCATTTGACCCAATGGTTTGCAAATAAAAAAAAATAATCCTGAAATTACGCAACAAACAATTTTTTTATTATTATTTGAAAATAGTTTTTTTTTCAGCTTGATTTTATATTCATTTGTAAAAGTGATTTGTTCTCGATGTTATTTTTATATGAATAAAAATTTATTTATATGGCAAATAAACTTTTTTACTTTGTTTAAAAAATAAAATTAAAGAAAAAAAGTAGAAACAATGATTATGGTATTAAAGCTAACGTTAATGTGGAGGAATATTAAAACAGCGAAAATGTTTGTTAAAAATTTAACCAAGGATATGGAGTAGATGGAAATAATAATCCCTTAACTCTTATATACAAAAAAGGTTGAAAATGTTAAAAATGTGCAACACATTAATTATGAAAATGAGACAAGAGACACATAACAAAGGTCTTGAATTTTAATACCACAGCTCATAAAAAAATGTTTAAAGTTCAGTAAGAAACAACAACCAAAATATGTAAACTTTTATTTTACTTAAGATAAAAGAGACGAAATTTCTTCTTTCTTGATGGTTTTTTTTTTGACTTTATACGATGTGATACACTTAAATTTATGACTTTATTTTTTAACAACATTATTTTCACATGCAAAACATATTTTTATAAATAATTATTATTAAAAGTTCTTAACACAACTTGAACTATGTTGTTACAAAAATTAAACTTCAACTGAAGTTACCTTGGTTATAGTTTAATGGTATTAAAACGATTTGTCTTTAATAGATGAAAACTCTGTTCCAATTATTTATTACAAACAAAATCTACAAGCAATATAAAACATAAAACTTCCTGATAAATCAATGATGCTTTAAATATTTTTCTAAGAAAACTCAAAGCGTGTAGATTGTCGCTACAAATAAAATAAAATAAAAATCTTCTACCATTAAATTCAATTTATTAATACCAAAGAAAAGCATAAAAAAAATAAAATCCTAATGCAAAAGTTAAGAAAATTTTTTTAAAAAAATATATTAAAAACTTTTCATTAAAAGATAAAATTATGTTGATAATTTGGTTTTCGTTTTTTCTTTCTTCCTTTATTCATGATCATCTGTTGTAAATTCTGTTTAGCTTTGTTAAGTGATTTAAAAGCGTTGGTTAGAGACACGAAGATAAACCTCAGCTTAGGCTAGCCCGCATCTGCTTTAAAAAGTATTCAAAATGTAAATATTTCTATGCGAATTTCCATTCCTTTATGGTTTTTATTCCAACAAAATTTACACGCATAACTTTCCTTTAACATTACATCAAGTAACACAACGCATTGAAGAAAATATTGATCTCTCTCTCGCTGAACAGCGTTTTTATAATTCTTTTTTATCAAATATACTGTTGCTGCTGCTGTTTCACTAAGGACACGCTACCTACACCGGTTAGATAAAAAGCTAGATAAAATACTTTTAAATAAGCAAAACCTTGAACATGAACCGACAATAGGGAATCTTTTTCGTGTCTGTATATATTTTTCTATTACAATTTATGTTTTAAAGAAAATCTTTACAAGTTTTAACTTTTTATAAACTTTTCTACTCGCTACATTGTATTTTCCTATTACTTTTCTGCATTTTTTTTTTTTATTTTACATTTTTCTACTTACACAATCCATACCATAGAGTTAAGAGAAGAGGAAAAAAATATGAAGAAAACTTGCCAATATCTGTTTAACTTTTTATTTCTTCCTTTCTTTTCTTTTTTTACCATTGCCTTATTTTTGTGCTTTTTAAAAGTAAACCAAATAGGCTGCATAGATTTAAACGAAAAATATTTTTTTTTTTTTGGTTTAAAATAACTCAATTAATTTATTAAGTAAATGATGAAAAGACTTTTCAGTCTGTTCAGCAACAATTTAGTCATCATAAGATTGTCAACGAATATTTTTTATGCATTGTGCTAATTAGCTAATCAAATGTAATCGGTATGATCCTTGTATGTCTTTACTATGTCATTTTCCTATTGATCATCGTCTAGTTTCTTACAAATAAGGACAAACCAATAAATCCAAAAATATTATAAACAACCACAAATACAGAATCCATAAATACCATAATGAATTTACTATAAAATATCCTAAATACGTTGGTACAACTCCAAAGTACATGAACATATCCAAAGGAATGCAATAAATGTTAACAAAGCACAAAATAAAGCAAACAAAAAATCCCAGTGTAAAGATTAAAAATAAATTAGTTCGGAGATACATTTCTAGGAAAGAAGAATTGCTATAAAAAGCCTCAAAAATTTATTCGGTTAAATAAAATAACAGCAAATAGTATTCGGATTAACTATTGAAAAATTCGTTTTATTTCTCATATCTGGTAAAGAATAAAATTAAAGAAAACTAAAAAAAAATGTTTTCACAATATTTTCCTTACCACATAGATTCTTCAAGTTTAATCAATACTTATTTATGCATTAAATTTACTTTAGAGACAACAAAGTGGAATTTTAACTGCACGAATCATTTTTTCCATTTTTGCTTTTGGTAATAATATTGTGACATTTTTGAATTCCACTACCTTATACATCAAAAGCTTTAGTGTTAATTAAAGGCAAAAATCATTTCTAATCATAGTAATATGAAGGTTCTAAAATTGGGTTTATTTATGGACAAACAGCAAAAATTTACACCAACGCATTGCTATTTTAATTATATTTTACGCAACAAAGAAGAAAATTTAAATAAATTAATGAAATTAAAATTAATGCACATTTATGTGTGGGTGGCTTAGGTTTATTACGTGGTTTATCATTATTATTCAACAGAATGATGAGAGAAAATGCCTATCTTTCAGCCAACCTGACCATCAACATCAGTTTGTGTTAGTGGCTAATATTGTCTCATGACATATTTCATCCAATGTCCTAATTGTCAAAGAATATATTTGCATAATCAATATAATTATTTAATTTAAAAGCAACATTACTTATCATAATTATTCTCAACTAGATCATTATTATTATTATATAATTTAAATTTTATTTCGTTATCAATAGAATTCTCATTACGAATAACATAAAAACCATTTGCTTTTTATTTTCTATACATAAGCCAAACATAAGGTAATGTTTACGATACGATAAAGAAATAATAATTAATTATTTTTATTTCTAGTTCCTTTATCCTTTATTGGTACATTTTGCATATACAAAATCGATGAATAACATAGAAAGTAAAATGTGAAAGTGGATTAATACTGGTTTTAGTTGGAAAATTTTAAAACTCAAACAATAATTGGTTTGTTGATTTTAGTGATGAAAATAATTGATTTTCCATTTTAAATCCGATTAATTCTACAGTTTTTAGCTTTTTTTTGTATCATTATTATTATTATAAACTGTTTTATGTTGAATCAAATACTAAACGTAATCAAAACATACAAAAGTTCAATAATTATTGTTGATAAAGTTTTTAATTTATTTTTATTTTTTATTAAATTATAAATAAATATCAAACCATTGGTGTACTGCTTATGAAGCTGCTGTTTGTAGTAAAAGATCCATATGGTTTATTAAATTTTTTATCATAGATAACAATAGATAATGAAATATTTTATTATCAGTTCATTATGAAATATTAATGATTCTATAAATGTTATCACATTTATTGATTTTAAATTTCTATATGAATGCAGAAAAAACGAAAGCTTTTAATTAAATATGTTCCTAACTGTATTAAGCTGTTATAAAACAATCTGGTTTCTTAGCTTTAATTTTTGACAATCAATTGTAACTTTAAGTAACAGAAAATATGTTTAAATATTCTAAATTTTGCTTAGTTATTCTAAATTCAAATCATAATAAAAGAATAAAACCTTTTGAAGAGCAACAAATCTGTAAGTATTTACATAAAATTCTGTTACATTTATGCATTGTACAATAGCAAACGAATTTTCTATTAACGACATAAACGTATCTCTATATGACTACACTCACTAATGTGTGTAATGTTTTATGGTAATGTTAACAAATAAATTTCTATCTCTGTATATATATTTTTTGCGTCTGTTTTTTTTTTTTGGTTATTTTCTAGTCGATAATCTACTCTCGTTAACACATGCTCTACTTACTGTAAATAGGGTAAATAAAGAATAAGAAGAGAGAAAAAAAAAACAATAAAAGTAACCAAAAATAAAACGCAACAACAGTAAATATATACAAACATCATGGTATTATAAAAAAAATAAGGCTGTTTTGTGAAATCTAGAAGCACATACTTAGGGATAATACTCAATTGGCACATTGGATTATAAATAAAAAAAAAAAAAAAAAAATATTTTCCACCCTCTAGGAACCACTTGTTCTCTACATCTGTAAAGTCAACAAGCACAATTTATTTAAACATTTCTACTGAAAAACACACAAACAAAAATGTTATCACGTTTATTGTTGAACGTTTAAAGATCAACGATCTTGATGATAAGCTTGTATTAATAAAAAAAGCAAGCTTAAATAACAGCTGTTAAAACAATGAAACAATCAAAAAAAAGAAAAGCTAATCAAAAATATTACATGAAAATTACAAAAAAAAAAATTCCTTTGATAAAAACGCCACCCATCCATAGTCTTTGGATTCATGTTTAAACACAAAGTGCAATAAATAATTCACAAAAAATATAAAAAAATAAAATATAAAACTTTGTAATTAGTTGCATGCTTTTGCTATTATGCTTTGTGCTTGTTATTGCTGTTACACCATGCAAAGTTTTAATGAATTTTATTTTTTTTTTTCCTGCTGTTTTTGTAACATAATGAATAATTTTTCATCACTCTGTCGGAGTAATTAACAAAATATTGTTAAATAGACAAACCACTATAAATTTTTATTTTTTTAACTTCTTCTTTTACTACTTTGATGATGGTAGAATAAATTCTACAGTCAATCTGACTGCCTCAACGATTACAAAAGGTTACAAATTTAATTAAGAAATAAAAAAAAAATTCACAATTTTTGTTTTCAAAACAATAACCATTAACGTTGCGGTTATGTTGTAAAAATAAAAAAACGTTTCAGATCCACAGATAGATCTATAAACTGTAAATATTATTCCAGGTCATAGAATAAAACAGCAGGATCGTACCATAAAGCAATAATAAATACAAAAAAAAAAATCATTTTTATAAAAGTTCAATAAATAATTTTTATACAGTAAGTAACAAAAAAAAAATAAAAAAGAAGGAAAATGACACAAAAATTACATAACAAAATAAAAAGCATAAAATAAACTTTTATAAAAGCAAATATTATGACATAAATATTGCGGTAAATTAAGTCAATAAATAAAATCGTAAAAAAAAAAAATTGTGTGCTTTTACAATACAATATTTATGTTTTAATGTTGTTCGCTTTCACACGTTGATTTATATTATTTTAATGCTATTTCCTCTGTTGCAAGTATTATTATTATTATTCCACGCTTATAAAACAAGCAGAAAAATAAAATAAAATAATAATAATAATAATAATCGAAAAATGTATATAAAATAATAATAATTCGTCCTAAAAGCAGGATAAAATGTTTTACTTTAAAATAAAGTTCGTAAAAATGTATGAAGATAAAAACGGAAAATATTTCCAAAAAAAAAAAAAAAACGATTGGAACGAGATAAATGAATGAAACAAAAACTTTATCGAGCTTTATTCTTTCTGTCTTTTTATTCGTTTAATTAAAATTTGTGCAATAAAGTTAATAATAATAACAACAACAACAACCAAAGTACGAGCATACTAAACCAGCATAATTTCAATTATCTTTGTAAAAGGAGTGTAATGAAAAGTTTTCTTAAGACGCTGCAATTTAATGGTTGTATTTCGGTGTATTATATACAAAAATAAAAATGTTTAAAACAAAATAAGCTTAAAGCTCGCGTAAATAGCGTTGTTGTATAATTGAAAATATTTTATTAATGCGATTTTAAAATTATTTTTTCTTTTTTTTTGTAGATGAGAAACAATTCGACTAAAGTTTCACTAATAAATTGTTTATTTCTAATAAATATTTTGTCAAGTCACAGCAATTAATTATAAAATTACTTATCCAAATATAATAAACTTTAAATATATATATATATATATATATATATGATGAATAATTATTAATTAACTTCTTAACGTCTTATAAATATTATTAATTACATCTCATTCTTGTTATGTTTTTATAACTTTTGTTAATCTTTGCATTTGACTATGATTGATTTTTTTTTTTTTTATGTTTTTTTTCAATTTTAATTTGCTAGAAACTTTTGTGACTATTAGAAAGCTCTTGTAGATGAAGAAAATATTTTTTCTCTAGTTTAATTATTATGTTTCTTACAAGTTACTTCTATAATAACTAATTAAAATTTTGAATAAAGATTTAATTTCATGTTTTCCCGTGAATATTGTAAAATTTCCACTTGACCATACTTTATTTCTGTTTTCAGGAATGCAAAAAAAAAGTTGAACTTACGCCTACTATTTTATTTGTATTCAAAATTAAAGCCTAATTAATCTGCTTATTTGACTTATTTTTATAATTATACTTTATATCCTCAGAAAGTGTAAATTCTTTCATCTTTTTAATCTTGAAATTTACTTTTACTCCGAAAATTTACACGTAGTCTATGGAGAAAGATAAAAAATAAAAAATCGATTTGATTTACGCAGGCATCCTTACTTTTATTTTATTTTTGCTGTTCAAGATCAACGATTCAACTTATTTTTTTTATTTTAGTTTTGTAAAACATAAATTTATTGCCTTTATGTATTCAGAACATATGGTAGCTTCTAGCTAGCTACACAAAAATCCATAACCTTTCCCTTTTCTTCCGTATTTTTATTCTTTTCTATAGATTTTGATTTTCTATAAAACTGATACTATTTGATTCGAAGAATGATTTATTAGTATTCGTTTTTTGGTCCTTGTCATCGTATTTCCAACTCATCATCTAAACAGTCTTATTGATTGAAAGCCGTATATTCGTTGCTTCGTGTACAAGATTTTCTGTATTTTTTTGTTTAGTTTTCTGTTAAAATTGATTCTAGAATATTTTATTTTTAAAGCATTTATGCTTTAAACAAATTGTGTTCACCTGATACACTTGTTTCGAAGTTTAATATTTTTTTATTTATGCTGCATGGATAATTTGACGGAATTCAGAATAATGTAAATAAAACTTATTAAATTATAAAATAGATAATAAATTTGATACTACAGAACTATTTACCATGGTTTATAAAGTTTAATCTAAAAAACATCTCCATTGGAAAGCTTGAAATGGATTTCAGGCGTAAGTTATTCAACGCATTTTATACTCTAGGTTAAGAGTTGAGAAAAAGTAGAAACAAAATTTTCTATTAAATTGTGTCACACTTGAAAGGTTTAGAAAACAAATAAAACTTCAACTAGGTATTTAGTCATGCCAAATGTTTAATGCATATGAAAGGTCATTGGTTTTATTACTGTTTTAAGACTGATTCTCTAAATTAAATGTACAAATAGTAAACCATAACGTGTGTAATGTCTTTCATTTGAACGAATCGATTCAATCTTAACACTTTCCTTACAATCTAACACCCTATTCTCGTTAGTTTGTTGGGATTGTTTCTTAAAAAACTACTAAACCATGTTCACCTTTATCTAATTTAATATTTTTAATAATGTTTCGTTGTTATTCTGTCTGATTCCCACCGATAAAGCTAACGTCTGCATAGCTCTTTATATTTTTAACACAAGATAAATTTGTTTTATTTTTGTTATTTATGTTGGTATAGATAAATAAATAATTTATTTATATCTAGAAATTTCTTTTAATGTGCTTTGTCAGTTTTACTGTATCATGTTTTCACTGTTCAATGGGTTTTTTTTTTTATTACTTCTCTTTTTCTGATAGTTGATCTACATTTCATCACTAATATTACATTTTGCTATTGTCCATAATAGATTGTAATCGATTTTTATTATTTTTATCGAGTTTAGCGTATTTATAAAAAAAATATATATATAAATTGTTGATAACGTAGAAAAGCTATGAAAAAAGCTTATAATTAAATTAATTTGTATGAATTGATATAAAATCTGTACCTGTATAGTTCATTGATTACGTATTTATTTTAAATTTTCACATTTTATATTTTAATTCATTTTATTTTGATTTTTTTTCTCTATCCAGCGCTTTTTCTTTGATTAAATTAAAAATGAAAAAGCGATGCCAATGTAAAAGCGAAAATAATTTATTTAAAGTTTCAGTTGTATGGAATAAAAATTATTTATATAGTGATAATATTCAGAACTCTGCTTTAAGACTTTTTTAAGCTTAACTAAGAATGCTACGCTTTATCTGTGAACACAAATATTTTATTTATTTTGCTAAATCCTACAAGGATATTGGGTAGAATTTTAAGTTAATTTTACAAGGATAACTCTCTAAATGTTTCTATAACTCTGGAAAAGTACTTTTATTCAATCCAAAAAAAAAAATTACAAATTTCAAAAAGGGAATAAATCAGAACAAAAATAAATCACAACGTACTTCTGGCTGTTTTCACATCCTTAAACCCTTAAAAACCTGCATCACAGTACTATAAATCTGCACCTGATTGAATGCAATATTATAAAAAAAAGATTATAAATTAGTAATTAAATCAAAGAAAATAAATAAAATCAAAATCAAAATACAAAAAAAAAAATTTACCGATAACTACTGGCATAACTCAATTAAAATTTATTTTCATAGATTTTATCCGGGTTTTTACCTTTTTTTTATTATTGAATTTTTTATTGTATTTTACATTTATTTTACCAATTTATTAATCATTTATAAAACAAAAAAAAATTATTCTATAGACGCTCAGTAATAAAATTAAATTAAATTGCAACTGAAATAAATTAAAAAAAAAAAAAAAATAGGAATAAAGGAAAAAGAAATCAATGCAACGGTTGGAATTATTATATAACTTTAGAGTGACAAGTTTATAATTAATTTATTATTATATTATTTTAATAAAGAAATATGTTTTAACAGAGATATACTACGAATAACTATCATATTCTTCCTTCTGTTTTTTTTTGTTTCATACAACAAATGTAACGTCCGACGTTTTTTTTTTACAACAAAATTTAATAATATCTCTGTATAGTATTGGTAGACAGGTGGAAAAATATTTCTATTTCTTCTCCTTTTTTTTTACTTGCTTGTTTTAATTAAAATTAAATATTTTGGCTCAGTTGTTTGAGATATAATTAAAAATAAATATTTTGAAATGATATTGTTGCTGCAGTATACAGTCGAAAAGAGTATGTAACTTTTGCTTTGGATTTGTTAATTAGAAATTTCCACACTGGTTAAAAGCACTTACTGCAATAAATTTAATTTTGTTATTAGAGATTTAATATTCGCTCTAATTATATAAATATATTATTTTTAATTTTTATTGACTTATTAAGGTAATTTTAATGGCTTTATTTGCATTGAAAGCTCGAGAAGTAACTACAAAAAAAAATCCTCGTGGAGAACATCAAAAAAATAAATATCTAGCAAACTAAAGCATCTAATCGACAGATTTATTTCATTATTTTAAAAAATAATAAGAGGTAATATCGAATATGCCAATAACGAAGCAGAAAAGTTTGTTATTTCTGTTGTCAAACTTAAAATTTTTTTTTATTTTCCATTCTCAACTACTCATCCCCAAAAATCATATTCAAAACTGAATTTTTTATTAAAAAAGAAAAAATATTTCTGTGTGAGATATTAAAAAAAAAAAATTTTTTTTTGAAAAGTTTTTGGTTTTTCGCTTAAGTTAACTTTACTTAACTTAACTTAACTTATTAAGTAAAGTAAATAAAGGAAATAAAAGAATTTTTTCCATTTCATCGTGTTGTTATTTTTTTTTTTTTCTTTTTTGCCTTAAAACTTTTGCACACGTTCCAAATATACATATTTTTTGTGGAGCTTTTTGTAACGATTTTTCTTCTATTTCATTTTTTTGACGTTATTCCAGTATAGATTATTATTTATAAAATGTTTTTATTTTTCTTTTCATAGTTTTTAGGTGGGTGTTTTTTTTTTGTTACAAGAAATCTGACATTTCGTGATAACAAGCTTTGGGAAAATAAAAATAAAATTTTGTTGCAAAATAACTCAAAATCTTCAAACTGCAAAATAAATATTTTTTTTTTAGTGCTAGAAATATGGAAAAGAAAACTTTTTTTATTAAAAAAAATAAAAAATTATTAAAAACTTTCATCTGTTTGCAGGAAAGTACAAAAAGTTTTAAATTTTGCTGAAATTAATACGAAATCTTCTCTGCCAGTTCTCCAATCTTCAGTTAATGTTAGAAATCATCAAGGATTTTTTATACAAAATTAGAAACAATTTAATTAATTTTTGGTAATAACATAAGATTCTTGAATAACACTTTAAAAAATGTGTTAATATATTTACTACGTCATTAAAATATATTTTTTTTCATTAACCACAATTATAATAAGGGATAAATATGTTTTTCTAGCGAAAAAATATTACATGGAACATGCGGTATTCGTTTACGCTACGCCTATTTGCGTCAGTACTAACGCAGTAATTCCGTAACAACTGAAACTTTACTAACAAATTTTAAACACTGAGAATTTTTCTCAAAGATATTTTTTACTCTGTTATAATGTAGAGAAATCATGACCACATTTCCAGATATGTAAAATTAGTACAATTCTTGATGTTGCAAGTGAATGTTCAATGATAAACGAATAATTTTTCGTTGCTATTATTAGTATCAAACCACATTTATCTCATTTCAATAACTATAGGTAAAGTTGTAAAAATTAGAGAAAGTGTTTAAAAAAGTGGCTAAATCATAATAATGGTCGTTATGTGGAAAATTTCTGTGATTCTATCACCAAATTCAAAGGTTTTTCTTATGTAAAAAAAATTCCAAAATTTTAGTGTCACGATTAAATACAATTTTATGTAAAGCATGATAGAAAGATATTAAAGTGGTAATTCAAAATACAATTTACTAACCACAATTCACAATTGTCTTTCTGTTTCTTTATTTTAGCGTTATAAGAACAATGAGAATTACACAGGTTTAATTTTATTATAATGCAGAAACCATCTGATAAATGATTGAATAAATTATAACAAGAAATGTGAAACAAAAAGGGATTGGTGGGTTGTAAAATTGCAATTTATCGTATTCAATGGGCATATAATTGTTGTTTTTTTTTTGCCACACTAGTGCCATTAAAGATGCCTTTAAGCATTAAACAAAAAATAGCGAATACTAGACGACCAAAGTAAACGCCCTTTAAATTAAAAAAATAAAATTTATAATAGACCCTTAATTATACATCGTTTATGTTTCTTTATTTCGCAAGTAAATTGTGTTGTTTAATGAGGAAGCTTTTGTGAATATCTACTACCCATGCTCTCTACGTTAATGATTTTTACAGGCAGACGACAATTTTTTTTAAAATATTTTTCAGTTATGTCAGTGTGACCTCGCTTCCAGCTCCCATTATTCAGGTATAAAAACTATAGAAATGTCCGACACACATTTATTTAGATTCCAAATAGCAAAAATAAAACAATTATTAAGGAGAGAACTTTTTTTTTTGTGTTTGGAAAAACAAAAGTAAACATTTTGGGCCTTTAAGCTGCAAAGATACTAAAGAAACTTTTCTACGTGTTTCTTTTTATTTTTAATTTGCTGACAAAAACACTTAAGACCACTTTTGTTTAATTACTCTCACTTAAAAGTTTACGAATCTTTTATTTCTTTATAAAAGTATTTTATGGAATCCATTCTGTTGTTGTTATTGGTATTGGTTTTCATGATGTATCTAAAATTTTACTTCGTTAAAAACATGACACTGTCTTTAGAAAACTTTTAATCGTGATGCTATCCATGAATTCGAGATTGGTTAATTAACTAATAATTCATTTACTTTCTATTTTTGTAATAAAATTACTCAGTTGCTAAAGATTCTTATAATAAAAATCAATCAAAACTGTTTCATTCCAGGTTAATCCTTTGAATACAAACAAAATCGATAAAAGCGATTTTACTAAATCGAAAAAAATATAAAAAACAAAACGCAAAAACGCAGGAAAAGTAAAAGAAATTAAAATTGCCCCAAGACAATTAATTCCTCTTAGATGTTAAACAAAAATCATTCAACCTTTTTCAACTGAATCTCGTTTTTTTTTTCACACATTCAATTCTTCGTGTACCTTTTCCCTTTTAAACAAATATTTTAAACAAGCGGAAATTAATTTCCGTATCGAAAGGGATTTTATTTTTTATCTTTTGTCTTTTGGTTTTAATTTTATGTTCCTTTTTTTTCTTTTTGTTTCCTTTTTCATTATTTTTATTTATTTATTTACTTATGTAGTTAACTGAACGCCTTTACCATAAAAGCAAAACAGCTGTGAACGTTCCTGAATCCGAAACTAAAGAATTTTAAACTTTTTAGTTCGTTGAATGTAGGTTAAAATATTTTTATTTTTCTTTAGTTGTATGCTGGGTGTTTTTTTTTTTTCTATTTTTTTATCGCAGTTTTTATTACATTTTATAAATAATCTTATATAAAATATGTTTTGGTGATAGAAAGCTTTAAAAAATTTCGTGTAACATTTTAGGGTACAAAATAGAAACGAAAAATAAAACAATAAGAGCTGTCTTCGATGTTTTTTCTTGTGCTTCTTTAGCTTATATGTAATCATAAACCTTTATTTATGTTTACTATTTATGGCCTAATGTAGCATGAAAATTGTTCTTATTTCTGTTTTTCATTTTTTTTTTTTTGTTTAAAGAAAAATTTTCAGTTTAATAGGTGCAGATATAACAATCGAATTTTCAAGGTTCTTTGGGTAATTTTGTTTTTGAAAAACCGTAATTAATTTACAATACGTGTATACTGTTAATACAAACATATGTAAAAGATCACCAGTTAAACATCCTTAGCCAGACACATGTGAAATTGTTTCACTATAATTTTTTTTTTGGGTAATTAATTTTACTACATACAATAGCAAAAACATCTCTTTTTTTTCACATTTATTTATTTTATGTATTCAAATTTTGTAAACGAATTTGTACCGTCATCACAGTCACTTTCAACATATTTTTATTTATAAACGATTTTAAAAAAAATTCAATGTGGTTTTTTCTGTTATTTTATTTTTGCAATGAATTGAATAAACAGTTCAGTAGTTTTGATTATAGATAATTTTAAACCCTTAAAGCTCTAGTAGACCGTAAACTTAAAAATAAAAATATGTTAACAAAAAAAAGGTAAATCTATTTTATACCTTTATATTTCTACACTAAAGTGTTGTGTATGTTTAATAAGTCATCAGTATATAACTTTTCATTATCACTGTCTTCCTGATACAAATTATCATTCTTTAGTGCATAGAACGCATAATTGCGAAAGCATAAATAAACACAGATTAGTCACTGTGATTAATTAGAATATTTATCTATCTGGTTTAATTTTTTATTATATAAATACAGCAAAAATGCAAGGATAAATATGCCTAGCTGAATCAATGAAAGACACCATGTTCTAAGTATTGCTTACTAAATTGAAAGATAAGCTACTTAAATGTCTGTATTGTTACTTATATTAATGTTATCAAATTTACATCAAGTAAAGCTCATTATTCCTGCTATTTCTTACCACAAAGTTAATATTCTATTAATTAGATATATATAGTCGTTTTGCCTATTCAGCTATTCTTATTGTTTTCTGTAACTGGTCTTAGCTGGTCTTAATTCTTATTTATTTTAATTAAAAATACTCTCTGTAATTCTGTGTTGTTTAGTTCCTCAAATAATTACAATTTATTTTCTTGAGGAATTTCTCACAAATTACGTTTAATTAACAATTTCACTGTGTTTTATTTTATTTAAGAAACAAATAGAAAATATAAGGCCGTGTATTCTTGCGGTGACACAACACAAACATTTTTTTAATGCAAATCAATCGACCATGAAATGCCTTAACGCATTTTCATAATGACTTTAATATTACATTATGAGATTACCAAGAAACTGATTCTAAACTCTTGTAAAAGTTAATAAATAAAATTTTAATTATTTCACTTACCACATAATATCGTCAATGACATGATGGTATGGTGATGGATCAAATCAATTTATATTTGTTGTGGGTGGTTGTATTTACAGGCGTGTGTGTATTGGCTATGGGGTGATATTTGACATTATTTTATATATTAAATATTACCCACAAAATTTATTAGTTAATACATTTAGCTAATTTATATTAATTAAGGACAGAATTATTATTCTTTTTTCATTTTTGGTTAGTTTTAGTTAAAAGCTTTTAAATTAGTAATACATCATATTTCAAGCACATATGTCATAGATTTTTGTTCTTGTTTCTCTTTAATTAATAACAAAAATATTGTAAAATATTTTTGAATAATTACTTATTAGTATCAATGTGTTTTTGGTGTTTTATCAAATGTGTGAATATGTCAATCAAATCATTTCTTTTCGTCTATATTTTCACTGCTAATCATATGAAAAACATTTAACTTTCCTCTGCTCTTTGATAATCTTGCTTAAGAGTTTTTTTTTTTTGTTTAATTTTAATCATAATGACGACAATTAAAGCTTCTTCTATTTATTTTTTATATTTCCGTTTAACGTATACTATTTGTGGTAATTTTAAAAAGCTTTTTGTTTGATTACAATAGGGGCTGTCTGGTTTTTTTTTAACTAGTCTATAATTTGTATCATTTATAATTAAATTAATTGAGTAATTGAGTAATTGAAGCTGGGTGAGGGATACAAACAAAAAAAAAAGATTTCTATTTGCATAAATTGGTCTTTATTTAACCAAAAATGTAAAGGAAATCGTAGGGGATTTAAATTTAGGTTAAAATAAATGGTTGACTAAAAATGCATTACAATGTAATGACCTAGTAAATTTGTAGCGTTGTCTGCGGAAATTTAATATCCCGGTTTTATTATTACAGCATTTATGATGCTTATTTAAGAAAACCGTGATAAAAAATTTCACGTTTAAGTTAATAAAATAATTTGACATGTGAATCATTATTCACTATTATTTACTATAATTGCGATTATTGTAATAAACGTAAACGCGAATTTATAAATTAAATAAATGTAAAAATATTTATTGTAATATATAAGCATAAATAGGTACCTTTATATTGTTGTTAATCCACTGCTCCTATTTATACATTTAATTCTATCTTGATTATTCCGGAAAAAAGAAATGAAAACATTGAACTATTCTTAAATTTTTATTAAAACAAAACAAAAGTATGTCCTTAGCCATTGAACTTTTAACAGAAAAAAAGAATTCCATAGGAAAAAACATATTTATATCAACTAAAATGATTTACCTTATCTAAAATTTGGTTTTCATTTTATTCACATTTTTATCAAAAGAATGGAAAAAAAACATCAATCAATTTAGCACAAAATAAAGGCAAACTGCCTGATTGTAATGTTGATTTTAATTTTTTTTTGTTTGTGTCCTCAAGATACAAAATAAAATTATCTTTTTACATCAACGTGGGGTATTTTAAATATTTTGTATGTTTTTCTAAGAGAATTTGTTCTGTTACAAGGCACTTTGTGTTATTTTTAATGCAAATTAATTTTATTTAGTGAATTGAGTGAAATTTTCTTTTATCCTTTACCAGGATTTAGTATGCTTTATTTTGGTTTACTTTGTATTAATCCTAAAGTATCAATGCAAATATACACCTCGTAATTATTAATTTTATATAAATGAATAAATCCCTTACAAGTAACTCATGATGCGAGAAATAAATGAAAGCAAACCATGCGGATTTTCTACACTTCTTTGCATCAAAATTAGCAGACTGTAACTGACTGAATTTCTTTTTTTTTTTTTTTTCGTTCTCCGACTTTCATACTATGATTTCATCGCATTTAATTAGTTTTGTCATTTTACACAAAGCGAATTGAATTTAATTGTTATAAAATATTATTTATTATGTTTTATAATAAATAAATTAAACTAAAACAAAATAAAGTAAAATTAATAAATTTTAATTCAATTATAAAACACGATACCAGACGAAAATGCTATTTTATAAATTTGAAAGCTTTTTTTTTTTTCTACGTTATTTGAATTTTATTTTTATTGAATTAAGCACACATAAATGTTATTTATTGCTTTTAAGTCTGCTTCTATTATTCGTTCATTTTCATATTGGTTTTTCTCCTGTTTTTTTTTATAGTTATAGTACGATGGTTTAACTGTCAGCTTTGAATTTTTCCATTTTCTTATATTTTCAAGGATTTATCTTTTTATTGATTTTTTTTAATATAAAATAACAAATATATATATCTGATATATCAATGATTTTATTTTAATTATAAAACGTTATTGTTATCTGTCAGGAGAAATTAAAAAATTTTCTCTTCAAATTACGTCAATTAAGTTTGAAGTTTATAAATTGGGTGTCAGTTCTAATCATCTAAGTATTACTGAAATGAAACTTCTGGATAATTATTTATATGAACATTGTATGAGAGTAGAAAATAACAATTCTGATCGAGTTACAGAGTTTATTTTTGGAAAAAATGTTGATTTCAGGATTTGTAGCTTCTACTATCTCATCTGAATGTTACAAATTTCTTCAACAACTTTTATAAAGCTCGTATTATGCCTTCATTCCAAAATTCATTTATTATTTCATTAGGACACCTGTTCAATAGTTTAATGTTCCATCTAACAACTTCTAACTTCTAGTAGGATTTAAATCGGAATTGACTGATTTTTCTATTATTAGCTCTACAGATAATTCTGTTTTTTTTTGTGGTAACTTAAATCATTTATTAAACCTAATTCAGAAATAATTAAGAAATTCGATGTTTACTTAATTTAAACTACCTACAACCGTCCATCATTACCATCAAAATCAAATCTTTGCAGAAATTCTCAGGATTCGCTTTCATTTCAATCCTGCATACCGATATTATGTATATTAAGAAAAAAAAACTATTTCCTCCTATAAAGTTACAAAAACATTATAAATTCCCAACACATAGAACTTGTGCATGTTTTTCTTTAATATTAATTAAATCTTTCTATCCAATTGAGCATGTTTTATGTGTGAACAAGAAAACAAAAAACTGCAACCTTTCTCCTTACATGACAAAAAACTATTTTCTTTTTCTTGTTTCTTTTTTTTTTTTTTGTTAAACTATATGAACTTTAGAAATTTGTCTCTTTACATAGATGAAAAAAATTTATTTCTTTGTTTTTTTTAAATAAAATTAACAATGTAGAAGGATCTTATGTGAACACAGAGATATGTATGTAAACTGTATAAAGTTTTTAAAATAAATATCGTGCATAAAGCACGTACATGTTTAAAACTTTTTTTTTCCTTGCCAGAATGTCCATAAAATGTAGAAAAATATAAAATCGAAATAAAGAAAATTATAGCAGAAGGAAAAAAAAAATTCTCCATCTGACTGAACATTTTTGCATATAAATATAATTTTCTACTTTATCACGGGTATTGTTTGACTTCATTCTCCCGTGTTATGATGCATAATCTATCTTTGTTATATACTCAAATGTTGGAGATTAATATTTATTTTTTGTTATTTCCTGAAATACTTTCATTTGATTACGTTTACTAGTTTTGCTGTTGCATCGGGTTTTTTAATTCATTTTATTATCGTTTTAATATAAACATTTAATAAACTATTGAAAAATTATAATATGATTAATTATCCCCGTCAATTAATTAATTTATTAATTTATTATACTATTTGTGATAAACAGAGTACAATTATTATAACAAATTAACATTATTAAATTGTCAGTTTATAAATTAAATACGTGAATAATGCTATTGAAAAAAAAAAAATATTTTTACATTTGTATTGAGTCAATAAAAATTAATTTTATCAATTAATTATTGCGATGATAATATTATTATGTTTTTATTTATGTGAATAACTATAAATATTACATTTATTTTCGTCCTATTTTTTATTTACATTTATCAATACTGATAGCAGTTTAATTATAAATTGTTTCGTAGTTTTACAAATGATTTATCTATAAAAAATTTAAATTACTAGAAGTAATATTCTTTTAACCAGGAGTGACTTTCTAGCCGACTAAACACTTAAGCTTTAATACAATACAAATAAAAACGCAGAAGAAGCACATTAATTAATTATTTATTTAAAAGATTTAAACAAACATTGTTATAACTGACTGATTCCTATTAGTAAAATATTTTCTTTATTTTTTTTTAAGTCATTTTAGTTACTTTCCTGCTAAGTAGTTCTTAGTATGATTTGTTCGATAAAATGGAAAAGAAACTATTTATTTACTTAGTGAAAGTTTTGTGTAAGTACTTAAGTGCAGATTTGTTTATTGGCTAGATTATTAATGAGTTTATTTACAAAACGAGAAAAAAAACAATACCATCAACCGATTTTAAAGTTTTAAATTGATGTTACACAACTGCTTAAATAATTATTTAAAAGGACCTTTTTGTTTTACTAATGCATTTATTAGCAGCTAGTATTATTATTAATTATTTTATGTTGGGAATTTTTTATAGATTTTACATATGCTGATTGTAAATAAAATGTAAATAAAAATAATATTTGCATTTACTGTGTGACTAAAGTTCTCCAATTTTTTTATTATTATTATATTTAATTTTCATAAGCTTTACAGATTTAATACTTGGCTAACCAAACATTTATTCATAATGCCTAGCTTTTAATATTTTAAGCTGTTTTTATACTGCTTTTTCACGTACGAAAGTTTTTTTTTTTTTTTCATTGTTTTGTAACAAATAATAATATTTTTCTTCACTGAAATAAATTTTCGTTTTTTTTTTTGATGTTTTATTAATATTTGTTTTAGTTTTTTTAATTTTTTTTTTTTATAAAATAATTCGACAGTAAATAATTAATACATAAAGTTTAAAGTATTTTGTAGCTTTTTTTAAAAAAGCTAAAAATTGCTTTTTTATGGTTTTGTTTAGAAATAGAAAAAGCAATAAATCGACAAATGCGAAGCCTAAATTTTTTTTGTCAATTTTTATTTATTACTTTTTAAGTACATCACTTATATCATGAATACAAGGCTTTTGAATAGTTTTTTCTTTTATTTTTTTTTTGTTGTTGTGCTTTTTTCTACATTGTGTCGATGGTATTGCCAAAAAAAAAAATGTTTGTAAAATCGATGTAAAAACCACTTAAGTAAATTGAGTGTAAAAAAGAAAAAAAAAAGTGAAATGACATTTTCGGTAACGTTGATGAATGTCTTCTCATTTTTTTTTTCTTTTTTTTTTAACTTAAAAATGGTTTTATCATTCTTATGATAGTAATAAGTAGTAAATACTATTTATTTTATTAATAGAATTTTTGTTTTATGCTTAAATACAGGAAATAAAGCAAAATTATTCCAATATTTTTAAACTTTTTTAAATGAAATTTCCATAATTCAAACATAATTGTTTAAAATTATCTTTTGTATTTAATTCAATGATAAACGAAAAAAAAAAAATCTAATTCTGCCATGAAAATCTCATAAATCTTTAACTCGTGATAAGCTTTAAGATTCTTGTTATCAATATTGTAATGGCAAGTTACATGTCAACACGTTTTTATCCTATTTTAGGATCGATTAGTATTATTCGCTCGCTCTACATTTTTCATTCTTTTTTAAGTTTAAGTTTTCAGTTTTTTCCTTATTTATTTATTACAATAAAAGCACTATGTCACGTTCTATTATCATTTTCATTTTTATTTTATAATAGAAAATTTCGTTACAAAGCTCTTTATCTATTTTTTAAAAATAATAAATAATATCGTAGATTAGCGTTGTGAGGAGTATGAAAATATATATTTATTTATTTAATTTATTATTTTGTAATTTACAGGAATAATTGTATTGCTTTTAGGAATAAAATTTGATTCTGTGGTGTTTTATTGTGTCAATGTTTTTTTCTGTTATGATTCGTCTATTTAACAAATTTTTAAAACATTTATTTGACGGGGAATTAATAGTAAATAAAATCAAAATCAAATAAATTTATCACATTTGTCATTTTTATGACTTTTTCAACAATAGTTTAAATCACTTTTATGTGGTTTCCCATTACAATTATTATTATTAAATGCTTTGAAAATAATCGTTAAACAAATTATTTAAAAAAAAAAAAAAAAAAACACATGGAAAACAAGGAAATAATTCGTTAACTAAAAAAAAATTAAATTTGTCAAAGTTTTTATTATTGTTTAATTAAATAACATCGATAATTTGTACAAAAAAAAGCACAAAACATAAAACAACAAACAGAACATGCACATATTTTTCAGTAACTTTTTTTAATGAGACATTTTTTTTTTACAAACTTCTTACAATATAATACAGTGAAAGTTCAATACAACGAACATGCACTGCCCTAATTAATCTCTTTTTTCTTTTTTTTTTTCAATTTAAGTGCAAAATAATTGCATAAAAGAGAAAAAAATAAAATAAAAAACAAACTGAAAAGTAAATATATAAGCAGCTTTGACTAATTAAAATTATTAGAGTGGCAAATAGAGTTTTTATAAAATAAGATAATTTTTTATTTTGCGACATAAACACTAAACTTGGAAAAAAGTTTTAAAAAACGCAGAAATTTTATGTTTTTTTTTTTTGTAAATATTTAATAAAAACATCGGTTCCACGTTACACTTAACTTTTACATTGAATAACAAACCTAATAGTAAAAGCTTTACTTTAAAGCACAAAACACGACAAAAAGATATTAAACATTATGCAACCCGATTACTAATATTTCACGATAACCGAACAATGACAGAAATTTCAAAATAAAAAATAATTAATTAACAACAAATTAGCAAATAAAAGTTTCTGTTTTCAATAATATATTCAAACAAACAAACAGCAATTACTTAAGCTTAAAGTTTAATAATTAAGCTTTTACTTTTTGATATTTTTATTACTTTAAAATGAATTCCTGAAAAAAGGGGAAACTCTTCGAATTAAAGGTAATCCTATTGACTTGAAAGGTGTTATATTAACTTTATTCCATTTTACTTAGTTAATACACTCGACATGTGTTTATCTTTGAAAAGCTTATAGATAAATAAGTGAATTTAATTATAATTTAGTACAACTTATAAAGAATATATATGTAAGTTAGTTAAATAACTTTGTAAGCTTATCAATTATATTAATTTTACGTTTTAAGTCTATAAAAGGGTCTTAGAAACAGATTTTTCGTGAATTTGTATTTTTACTTAACGTAATTCTCTGTTTTTTCTGTGTTATAATTATGTTAAATAATTTATTTTTTTCATATTTATCATTATTTACTCATTTTGTTATTGTTTATGTTTTTATGATGATTCGCAACATTGAAATGTTTAATTCCTGGAACAGAAATTCTTTCGTGCTTTTCACTACAGGTTTTCAATAACTTTCAAATGATACCGAATTCCACCCTCTACCTTTTCTAGATCGTCTTGAGAGTCTAAATCGGTATAACCGTGCTTTTTTATTGTTTTATATCAAAAGAATCAAGACCTAGAATTACCTAAATTAATTGTTTACTCTAATTACGATTCATATTGCTAATTAAACAGGACTACAAAAAAAAAAATTAAAAACATTATTTATCTTAACATTTACATAAACACTTTCCAGTTCTAGTTTAAATAAAATTTCTTTCCGCTTTTACATAATTTACATTTTTGAATACTTATTCAAATTTAATAAAAAAAACAGAAAAAAAGCTTCTTTTTTTTTCATACGGTATAGTAAGTAAAATATTGTGCTTCTGGAGCCACAAAATACTCAAAAGTGATATATTTACTAAAAACCACAATGAATATTAAAATGTTTATTAAAAACGAAAAAAAAAAAATAATTTCTATGAAGTTCAAATCCCAGAAAATACGAAAAATTAATCGAATGGAATTACACAAAAAAAAAAACAGAAAAAAAGAAAAAAAAATGTTTTCCCCGATCGCTTTTTAACTCTAAAAATAAAAAAAAAAACTTTTAATTTATTATTTTCAATGGTTAGTAGGGTGGTCGTTAAAATAATTTACGATTATGGTTTAATGGACCGGTTAAAAACTTTAAATATACAATTGATGGGTGAAAATGAAAACTAAAAATATCAAATGATTTAGTATACGATTCCATAACTCTTTCATTTATTTTCGTTTATTGTCTATTTGATAAATGATTTTTTTTTAAATATTTTATTTGTTTTGGCTTTAACCACTTTGTATAAATAATATCGTGGAAATAAATAAATAAAAATTATATAGAAACAGCGAATTATTTAAATTATTTAAATTATTTACGTGCAGCCAACCACTTGTTCATTTTTGCATTTAAGCTTTTTCACATCAAATAATTTGTTTTTCATACAATTTTCATTTTCTACTTAAATCCTAATCATATTTTCGATTAAAAAAATTTATTAAAAAGTATTTTTAATTGTTTTGATTTTCAATTTATTGTATAATTCAAACGGTTTTATTGTTTATCACCAACAAATAATTATTTATTTTAAGACAATTGAATTATGTTGAATTGAATTGAATGAATTGTGTAAATTATACATAAAATCCTATTTATAACTTTTGTACATTTTAATTTAATTTTATTGCATTTTAATTATACAAATAAATTCATGTTAAAATGCTTTGTTTTAGAAATTATTTACCCACACTGATTTCTAGAATTGTATGAAAAACGTATAATAGCGTAATAGCTGTTAAAGTTTTCAATAAAATTGTCTATATAGCGTGGATTTTTTATTTTACCCAACAAAACGAACTCACATTTCAAACAGGAAATATTATCTATAGAAAAACAGAAGTGAAAATGATTGAAAACCTTAGCTTAATCAGTTTAGCTGGAAAAGCTTTATAAAAGGAAAAATCTATATATAAAAACAAAACTTTTATAAAATTCAAACCATTCAAGTTGATATGTAAAAAAAAAAAAAAAAATCTCATTGGTTTTATAGCTTTTTTGTGATAGAGAAGTTCATCGTGAGCGACTCTGATGTTATAACTTATAATAATCAAAAAGTCAATATTAGGGTAAACGTGTGTAATTTCTATTTTCAAATCAATGAATATAAAATTCTTTTTTTTTATACGTTTTTTACACAACTATAAACGCTGAATTTGCTAAATCAAATCTACTTTTTTTGCTTTGCATTTATTTACTTATCGTTGTTTCTCACAAACACTTTTCTTTCTATATACATAGTATATAGAAAATTGAAATTCGTAAAATTTATGACATTTTGGATATTGCTGTCTTAAATTTGTCATATAAATAAAAAAAAAACTACTTATGGGATCTCCTACGCTATTTCTAATACGGAAATACCTTAAAATGTTACAAATGAAGCATTTTTATTATTATTATTATCAATTTTCTTTTAACTTTTAACTTTAATATGTTACATTCCGAAGAGCTTTTATTATTATCATTATCACATCAAATACAATTTTTTTTATTTTTTTAATGTCACATTTATTATTATAGAAATCATTTATAATTTTTTTATTTTATTATTTCATTTTACAACACACACACAAAAAAAAATGTCATAATAAATATCAAAATATAATTTAAGAATTATGAAAATACCTGAAACGTTATGAATGTCATTCTTGTCATGTAACTTCTATTGACATAATTTGTAATGAGTGATAGTTAGTAGTCGTTTTCTCATTACACTGAAAGCTCATAAGTAAGCTATAATGTCATGAAAATAATATTATTACATTTTTAATGATCCAAATTCCAATCATTAATTAATTTTTTAAATCAAATATGTCAAAAAAAAAAAATATTCTGTAATTTTTAATTAATCAACAAACCAAATTTAATTGCGATAATTAAAAAACATCAAAATATTTATACAGGAAATCCTCTTTATGTTTTTATCCAACAAAAACCCCTTACGTATTCTATAAAAAAAAATCATTTGGCAAAAGCATAAATAACATGAGACATTTTTAATAAATTAATTACACTTAAAAATTGTCCTGAAAGTGAAACATTAAAAAACATTAAAACTCTACATACGTACCAATGTAAATAGTTAAATAGAACAAAAAAGCAAACTGAGTACAGTTTGGAAGATTTGTGACACACTTACCGAGCGACACTTTTTTTTCACACAGCTTAGTGGCATTTTATTATAAAAATAAAACAATTTGTTACTCTGCAACGGTTGTCCTTTTGTTTTATTAGCTTAAAAATAAAAAAATAAATGAAAAAACATTAAAAACGTTAAGCAAAAAAATCATAACAAAATTTTTATTATTTAATTTATTTCATTTGATTATTATTTTTATTATTTATTTCAATTTTTTTTTTTTTTTTTGTTACTTGTTGACAATTTTAATGCTGATTTATAGCCGGAAAAGTTTTAATTAATTGAAATTGTTGGTGTGTATATGTGATGGCTTTAACTCAAAACTCTAGCAAACCGTCAAGAAGGAAACTTTTATTTATTTTATATTTAAAAGGTAGACAAAATGAATTTTTTTATAATTATTTGACATCTGCAATTAGTTTTTTAAACAGATTACCGAACAAGATTTAAAAAATTAAAAGTTTTAAGTCACTGTTCTGAAATAAAGCGTGATAAACAACCTCAATATTTATTTATTTACAATTTTTCCAATTTATTTTTCTTCCTTTTTGTTTTGTATTCAGTATGCTCATCTTTATTCTACACGCCACACCATCCATTTAAACCATCCACACTGTCTATGAATCTAAAAAATTTATAGAATATTATTATCTACTATAATGGAAAAAATTAAATTTAAAAAAATAATAATAGAGGAAAAGTTTTCTGCATAATATTATTTATGTTTTTATATACATAAATGCCATAAATGTTGTTTACTCTTATTTCAACAGTAATAAAGAACGATAAGCATTTTAAATAGAATTAAAATGTAAATAAAAATAAATTAAAAAAAAAAAAAATCACATTCAGGGATTCTTTGTTATAGTTCCGTCATAATAATAAGGGTTCATAAATTACATAAAACATTAATTTTTAATTAAGAAATCATTTTTATTCACTTTGTCCATATTTAATGTTCATAATTCATTTCAATTTAAAGACTTTTTAAAGTTTTACACAATATTTAGGACAGGAGTAAATTGTTGTAATTCACAAACAGACACAATTCAAAAATTTATAATATTTCAAAAGCACATATATTTTATAGATTAAAAAAGAAGTTTTTTATGAACTTTTTGCTAGAAAATACAGAATAAACTTTTTTTTTCTATTTTTTTCGTAGAAATTTCTACTTATGCATGGCTTGACTTTGGTTATTATTTTTTATTTTTTTTTGTAATTAAATTATAAATGATATTTTTTTTTATTTAAAGCCAAACAAAACTACTGCTGATGAATTTTATATGTAAAAACATATATACATTTATGCTAATAGGATTTATTTGTTTTCATAAATTAACATTAACAAAAAAAAAAGCTAATCATAATAATAATAAAAGAGTAAATTAAATCATATTTCTCAGAAGTTATTCTGGTTATTTTAGCTTAAAGTTTCAAACTTTTATTTCCTGGAATTATATGCTGTACTAAAAAGCATTTCTGTAATAGAATATTAATACCTGGATTAATTTCAAAAACAAACCAATCACTCACTCTATAGATTAGGTCATATTCCAGGAAATTGACTACACAAATAAATCTTTATTTTTCCAATAAGCATATTATTAAACAAAACATGAATAGTAAAAGCTGCTTTATATAGTTATTTGTCATTGTTTAACGATGGAGTAAACTACCTGAAAATAAATTTAAATAAAAAGAAGCATTTTTCTTACATTTTAAGGTTTTATTACAAAAGCTGCTTAGCTTTTATACTAGAATATTAAACGAAAAGCTATAAAAATTCTTTTAATTGCGATTATTAAATATTATTTCTGTTTATTTATTTATGATGCAAATTTTAATTATTTTTCTTGTATAAATTGTAACGCCAATAATACCAAGAATTTTTGGAAAAAACAAAAGATTTTTTAATTAATGAATGCAATTATAAATTAATTATTTTTGTATTCTCGGTATTTTTAACATCTGCGTGCAACATTGTGTTCATTTAAATTAAGCTTCTAACCCAAGTATCTGCAAAAGGTTTTATAAATAACGAAAGTGCACTCTGAAGTAAGAGGAAAATTCATAAAGGCAAACATTTTGATTAAGACTTGATTGAAAATTTCCTTTATTTTAACCAAAATAATTCTAAACTAAAAATTTTAATAATAATTCCCGATATAGAAAATAATATTCCTGAAATTACCCTATTCAATGTTTAATTAAAAATTAATGAAAAATCTATAATTATGATTGACATTCTCTGTTGAACTTTCTCAACGTTTACGGAAAACAAAATTTTAATTATCTTATCAAATAAATTTTTAATTAGATTTATGATAATTTTTTGAAGAGTTTTTATGATGTTTATTGATTTATGAATAACTTTAGGCATATTTCACACAATATTCGGTACGTATACACGCTTTCGGTTGTATATAACAAACTTTTATTACAAATTTTCATAATTTCTAACGCCAACTCATGTTCGATTTATTCTTTGTTAAAATATCTTACGTATGGAATTTATATTAATCAATAAACTACTGAAATTTTAATTTTTTTTTTTTTCTACTATTTACCATAGTTTTAACGATTCGTGTAATTAATTTCGCAAAAAACTGTACTGCACGATTACAAGATTTTTTTTAGTTTTTATTCTGTTAAAGCTACATCATTTAAAAGGTTTTAGCTGAATTTAATTAAGTTTTAAAAAAAGCTCAGTTATGAATATAAACGATGACATCATTAAAGCATCGTTTTTGCAAAAAAAAAATCATTAAAATAAACAGCAATAAACAAAGAAACAAAATATATATCACGATTTTGTTCTTCATCATTACATTTCCATTTTTCTCACACAGAATACTTTTTGCCATTAAATTTATATTCGTAAAACAATGCCGCCAAAAATATAATAAAATTATCAAATTTATTACAAAGCACACAAAAAAAAAACAATCAAGTAACGATAAAGAAAATGTTGATAAAGGCTGAATGAAAAGAAAAGAAAAATAATATTAATCTCTTTGCTTTCTTTAATAATTGTAAATGCGAATAACAAAAAAAAGGGGTGAAAATGTACAAAAGGTGCAACACATTAATTAAGAACACAAGACAAGGCGGCCAAGATAGGATTCATGGTTTTTTTTCTTCGTTGTTTACTTATTTCAGTGCTCTTTTGTGTGAAAACACCTTAAATACTCTAAAGATCCACAGTAAGATTTTTTTTTAATATTTGTTTAAACAACTTTAGACTTTTATTTATTTTATAAAATTAAAGTTAGGTTTTTTGTGTGTGTTCTTATTTGAATATTATTTTTCAATGTAAAAGCTCCTGCTTTTAGCTTTTCATCGTTTTCAAAATATCAGTTGGAATTAGAGAGTTTTTGAAAGGAATCGACCTTTTTGTTAAGGAACATATTAACGTTTTTCTAAATTAGATGCCTTAAAGCTTTTCTACAAATTTTTCTTATTATTATGGAAGCTTGGATTAATTTTTTCTCTGTTTTTTGCCATACATTTTGAAATATTTTTGCGGCGATTTTGCCGTGTTTTAAAGTAAATTTCTTCACGGTAAGAAAATTTGAGAATTCCAATAAGATTTAACTGTAGGGAAACTGTGAAACTACTGAATATTTACATGAAACAACAAGTGTTTTTTATCGAAATATATTTTAAATTGATTTGTTTTTTCCTCATTTTTCACTGAACATTCAATAAAAGTCAATGGCGATACTAATTTATTGGTATCAATGCCAACCTCAAGCTTATCAAAAAGCTCCTTTTCAGAATTTCTAAGCTCTTATTATTAAGACTATTGTTATTATTCATGTTTCTCATTTTTTGCATCAATTCATAAATAAATCATTATTATACAGATTACAGCATCGTTTTCGTGCTTTTACATAAAAAAAAACCGAAAAAAACAAAAGTTTTTAATTCATTTATTTAATTAATTAGTTTAAAAAGAAACTTCTTGCTACTTTTGTTTAATTACTCCTACTTATGTCTTGTTTTTCTTGTTATTGTTGTTCCAACTGAATATAAATTCCTTTTCTTTCTTTCGTTTTTTTTTTTTTAGTATTGATTTTCTTGTTACTTCCTTACTCCGTTAATAATTTCTACTTTATCGTTTGTAATGTTTGATGTTCTACTTGGCTAGATGTAAATTTGTTTATGCAAATATTTATATAAAATAAAGGAAGATATAAACAATATTGTTCAGGAAGTTTTCTTTTCTACTGTTGTTTGGTAAAGATTTTTCTTATTTCTCTTGTCCTATTTTCCCATTATCATCGTAGTTTTATTTTTATTTTTTTTTTAATTGTATAAAATTAACTCGATAGAAACTTTTTCTACTCAATTTAATACAATAATGTGATTTTGTTTTCAATGTAAAATATATTTTTTAATTTAATTTTATAAAGTTTTTAAGCGTATTAATCAAATATTATTTGTGTGTACTACCCTTGGACAAAATAATTAAACAAAAAAGAACAACCGTTTTGGTATTTTTCACCTTGTTTGAAGGAAGTTTGGTTATTTTATTTTTTTCAAGTATTCTGTACTCTGTTGAATTTTTTAACAGCAAACATTTCATTTTATTATTAAATTTATTTGTATCTTAAATAATCAAATTTTATTTAATGAAATTTCTTTCTTTCTTTTTTTTTTGTTTAAACAAACAATTTTTGAGGAAAACGAAAATTTTTATTGTGGAATTACGACGTTTACTCACATTTATCTTAACGTCATTTTTGTGCTGTGTTTTGTATTATTATTATTATTCGTTTCTTTTTTTTACCTATATTACCTGTATACATGTTTGTTTGTTTAGCAATTTTGTACATTTGTTTTAAATGACGACGTAAAAATGCTTTTTTTTTTTTAATTTTATATTTTTCTGTTGTCAACGTATTTATTGTGATGATGAAATACAATTTTTTTTTTATTTCTTCATTACTTTTGGTTTATTCTACGTAATCTTTATGTTTAATAAAACAAATATTCGATATTACTATGGTTGTTTATATGGTTTATATTATATGCATATAAAAACCAAAAAAAAAAAAAAAGAAACGAATAAACGAATAAACGAAATAAATATTATTTATGAAGTGTTTTACTTAAATTATCCTGATGTTGCTGTTGCTATTGCTTCTTATATTGCTCCTTATTTTCGTAGACAATGTTACGGCAAATTACTTTGTGCTTCACAATTTTATGTAACGTAAGACAATAAAAAAAGGTTCTTCAATAATATATTTTAACAATTTTTTCCTGTTCTTTAGATAAAACTTTTAAACATTTCTCTGAATGAAAAATGGTTAAAATTTAATTTATTTTACATAAATGTAAAACAAGTATTCATTTGGTTGTTTTATGTTACGGACAAGTTTTATGTAGTTAAATTACCTAACGCTGAATTAACTATCAATTAATAATAATATAGATTCTGTAAATCCATAATAAACTTCAATAAAAACTTACAATCAAAAATTGTTAATTCATATGGGAACATTAAATAAAAATTAAAAACTCGTACGAAAAGTAATATTTGAATAACCTCCTAAAAACACCTATAAAGTTAATAAACCATATAATATAAATATTACATATATAAGCTCTCTAAATAACTTCAAACACTGTCTTAAAAGTTTAGTTTATTAACATTTACAACCTTTAATAATAAAAAAAACCCTTAAGTTATCACTTTTATTACCATTGATGTTAAAACCGCGAGTGAATGAAAAATATATTTTATCTAATTAAAAATTCACTCTTCGCTCTTTTTTTTTTTTTTCTTTATTAAAACAATTTTAATTACAGAACGTGGATGTTAATCTTCAAATAAAAAAAAAAGCTCAATTTAATATTTGTCGTAAATTTCTTAACCAAATTATTTAATTTGCCTATTGTTTAAAATTTATGTCACCGTGTTATGGTTTATTATTATTAAATTTAATTTAATTTTTTTTTTTTCTTTAAACATAATAAAACATTAATATTCATATATTTTATACTGTGATGTGTAGATGTGTCTATATAAATTACATAACGTGCTTAATATGCATAGTGAATAATTAATAAAAATAATATATAGACGTGTTCAACTGTTTGGGTGGCTGTTTTTTCTCCACTTGTTTTATTATGTTAAACAATGTGAAGAGCATTATGAGAAATAAAAAATAAATAATATGAATAAATATGAAGAAATTATAAGAATTTTTTTGTTCATAAAGAATTTCTAACAATGATATTTAGAACTTTGAAAAATATAAAAGATTTTTTATTGAATATTTTTCACAAATAATCATTGTTTATGGATAAAAACCTGTCGCCTACATCTATTTTTAGCTTTTTAAGTAAACAAAAAAAGCTTACTCAAGGACAATCTTTATAAAAGCCCATCCTTATAATAATATTTAAAATTGTTTATATGGCAGAAGTAATAAGAACATTATTAGTTGACACGCAGACAGATATTATAAATATTGTTTTTCATTAACAACATGCACAATTTTTCACTATTTTCATTCAACAAATACGTTGCTACTGTTTACGTTATTTTATAAAAAAAAAAAAATTATTTTATTATTTGCAAAATTCATTTATTATACATTAGTTACTCTATACAAACGTCTCAACTGTTACATCCCATCGTCATTCTTGTTATTAAATCTTTTATTCATTTATGTTTTTTTTTTTTGTTTAAACAAAAATTTTCTGTTTTCTTGTACAAGGAGATTAATATTCAAATGTTTGTTACTTTTTTTCCTAGAAAATTGTTTTTTATATCCTGTTTGCTGTTGTTGACGACTTGCTTTTGGGTGTTATTTCTCTATATATATATATATATATATTTTTTTGCTTCTGCTTTTAAATGAATAATAAGTTTTATGACGTCTGTAGATTTTTTTTTTTTTCTTTATAGAAATTTTGTTTTGAATATTTTTATTGTTTTTTTTTTTGGTTAATAAAATCTATTTGTATAAAAAACGATTGTATTTATAGGTTATACTTCTGGAAATCTCGTGAAATAATTGAATTAAACAAAAAAAAAAAAAAAAAAACAACAACCACCACGAATAGCATAATGGAGAAATGCAACAGATGGGAAACGAATAGTTTCCGTGTCAACCGGATTAAACAACAGTAAAACGACAGAACTAAGGGGTTGCTTTCCGACATGTAATATGAATCAGTCTGATGTGTGTACCAGAGAGTATCATTGCTGTTCAGAAATGTAGAAAATATTCTTCCGCTAAGTGCAGCATTTAAATTATGCCTTTAGAAGCAAACAAAAAAAATATTAAAAATCCGCTTTACTCTGTTTATTTTATTCATAAAGCTTTGATTTGTTTACTTTTCTTCTTTTTTTTTCCTTTTTTTTAACTCTGTGCCCTTTATTTTATAATAAAAAAAATTGACTTGTTTGCAAATAAAACAGAAAAAAAAAAATGATTTTTGTTGAAATTGATTAATTTGAATAAAGGTGGATTAATAGAGAAAATTCATTTGACCCTTTTATTTGGTTAATTTTATTTATTTACACAAAAGATGATTAAAAGTGATTTAAATAGCTTTTTAGAGATTAAATGCTATTGGTTTAAAAAATTAAAAAAACAAAATAAATTTTCATAGAGATTAACAAGCATTACTTTGCATATCCATAGCACAATAACACTTTTACAAATATTAATAAAAAGCATGCAGAGAGCTTTCAGTATTTACAAACTATTCTATTTACAAAAAAAAGTTGATAAAATAAATGGATTTAAAAACAAAAAAAATTAATTGATTAATTTAAGTTGTTAGAATGTGCACAGAACTAGAGAATTTCAAATATTCATTCGTATTTTTTTTTTTTTTTTGTATAAATTTGTTTATGCTACATTCCCTTCTGTTTTTAACAAAAAAAAAAATTTCATTTACATTTTTGGACATTATTAAGCAAACATTTTAAAAATAAGTCAGTACAATATATGAATTAATTAAATATAATTCATTATTCTTGTGCTTTCACCTAAATATTATGTTTTTATTTTTCTGTTCTCAATTAATTTTATTATTTATCAAATAAATAATGTTTAATTAAAGCGTGGATTATTTTCAATCAAATAAATTTCATAATATCTAATCACAAATGATGTTCACATGTTGCTTATTTAATAAATACGAAAAATGATCACAGAGTTTTTTCTATAGAATTTATAGATTTTTTTATAATGCACAAAACCGCATACTTCATAGATAAATACAAACAAAAATCCTGATTTCAAAAGGCATTTTATAAAATTATTATTAAAACTTGATTTTAATTTTAGCAAAAAAAATTCTTTCATTTTTTATTACTGAATTTAATATTTTAACAAACAAACAGAAATAAATAAACCCCATCGAAATAATTTTCAAAACAAAAACTTCTTGATTTTAATTTATGAATTTATGAAACCCAAAAAAAAAATTGTTTTTCGCTACCCACTCATATAGAAAAATTAATTTAATTAAAAATAAAAAAAAAAACAATACGAAACGAAATGAAAACTTTAATCAAACATAATTTGTGCAAATAGAAAAACAATTTAATAACCAAAAAAAATTCGTTTTAAATTTTATTTGTTTGTTTATTAAAAAAAAAATTTTATTTATTCATTTTATATGATAATTTTCTGATGGTAATTTAATATTTTTTTTATTTATTTTTATATATAAATAACATGTGGCAATGAACAGTGTTAAATGTTTATATATTTATATATGAAAAAAAGGCAAATAAATAATCTAAAAATTAAAATAAACATGTTTATAGTCAATTGGTAATTATGGTAATAATTTTTATACATCATAAATAATGAAATTTAAGTGGGAAAAAATATATTTCTTCTAGTAACAATTTAAAGTGTTTCTGAAGACCAAATTTAAATGTATGTAAAAATGGACATGTGTAGGGTTTATCTACCTGTGAATAGGATATCAGTTTGGATAGCAGCTAAAATAGCTTTTCAATTCAATTCAAGTTTATTTGATATTAGATTTAAGAAATTTGCGTACGTTTGGGTAAGACGTTGCGGTACGAACTTTAATAATCTTTACTGGTTGGTTGTGAGCGATCATTTCAACCCTTGTGGCGTGTAGTCAAGATTCCCGAGGAGGCATGATTTCTGCAACTTCTTTAAAGCATTGTCCATAACGATGTTTATAGAAATTTGTAAGACGCCAGGACTTTGTTTCAGCGGCTCTAACTTATTTAAAATTATTTCTATCATCTCTGTACCTTGTCGAATGACCTAGAAACAAGACAACAATATTCCATTCGCAGATGTATAAATTAGGCCAAGTTAAAATCAGTCAAAAACATTTCTTGCACCTTTACAAAAAACACAAAGTTTTGAAAGCTTGTTTCATGAAATCTAATATAAATTATTACAAAGTTCTCCAAAAACCATCTTTATACCCTTTTATTAAAGCAACTATGTTTTGTATTATTATTCCACGAGCTTTACCCATTTTTTTCTCACTAAACATGATATTTCATTAAAGCTAATTAAACCTTTAAATATTTTCCATTAAATTTCTTTACGAAACTTACTCAGAAACTTTTTCTTTTACCCATAAGAAAGTTTCTATTATTAATTATTTAATCGTCACATCATAGTTTCGTTGACACATATCTAAGAAAAGAATTTTTTGTTTTAACCTTAAGATTCAATGGTTTGATAATAAGTTTTTTTTTTTGGATAAACGACAAAAATATGTTTGAACTAAACTAAATTTAAACAAATAAAACTTTAAGGTCATAACCTTTTAAAGTTATTCATATCCTGTTTAAATATTGTTACTAATTTGGGATCACCTGATAATATATATTAAATAAAATTTTAGAATTTCTATATTTTTTATTAATAAAATGATAGAAAAAGCTCTAATAAAAATATTATTATTGTAAAAGTTCAAATATTTGACAATTTTTTATTTATTTATTTATTTATTTTATTTTATTTTTTTGGATTACAAAACGTCAAATGATACTTAAAAGTGTAGAGAAGACACCAGAAGAATAAAAAAATATAAATTTAGAAATATAACGATGTTGATAAAGGATGACAAGATCTATAAAAAGGTATTAAATGTTTTTATTCTCCCTCAAGTATAATTGAACCCATGTTTTAAGTTTTATTAAAGGACGTTTACTGATTATATTCTGATCGTTTATTTGCTTCGTATTTTTTCTTATTTTTTCTATTCTCTCTACCAGAAGTGTAAATAAAAATTTTTTATTGGTAACATAATAATCATCATCAACATGTTTTTTTATTTTTTTTATTTTATTTTTAAGGTTCCAACTTATCAGTTTTTTGTGGACATTTTTTGTTATTATTTCCTGTCAAATTATTTACCTAGGAATTAAAAGAAAGTTTTTTTTTTTGTGTTGGGACATATGTTTGCTTATTTGAAGCAAATACCTATTTGGACATCATAAATATTTTGCATAATGACTAAGAATTTATTTTAAATTGATTGTTAGACATTGACAAGAGATCACTACGATCTATTTACACGTGAATGGGTTGGATACAAATGTATATATGAAAAAAGATGTACATAAGAAATGTCTCTGGAAAAATGCACAAGAAATATTCAATCTAATAGATTTATGTGTTGAATTTAATATTTTTTAATATTATTCCTTGGCAATGATGAAAACCATCTATTGTTGTTCTTTCTTTAAAAAATGCGTGGATGGATATATAAATAAATTCAGAAGAAAGCAAACAAACAACAACAAAAAAATCTCTTATCTAGCTTCTAACCGGTGTAACATGTCTTTAAATATGACAACAACAATTTATACCTCTTACAACAGCAAAAGAAAAAAAAAATTATGTAAAACCTGACATTTCTTTACAAACACACAAAAAAAAAATAGATAAAAATATGATGAAGACGCTGTTTGTCGTCGATGACATGTTGATATAATGAAACGATCTTGTATATATATATATAGAGAGAGAGTAGAATTATGTTACGTAAACTAAAGTAGGGTAAAGTAAAATTATATTAAGGGTGAATATAGGGAAGAAAGAAAAAAACTTTTACTAAACTTTTATACTCGTGTATAAGTAAAGAAAAGGAAATTATTGTGATAGGTGGTAATGGAATATTTTATAGATAGATCTACATAAATATTTACATTTTAATACTTTTCATCATTGGTGGAGTGATTTGATGGTTGGTTTTGAGCTACAGTTTTCGAATATATATTTACTATAAAATAAAAATAAAAAGCCCACCCCTAAAAACAATATTTTTAATGTCTATACTTTTATAAAAGATTGATTTGAAATATCTGAATTATCATCAATATCCTAAACTTTTCAATAAACTTTCCTAGATTTTCTATTTTCTTTTAACTTATTTTACTAAATTGAATTGCAAAAAGTTTTTTTTTTTGCTCTCATTCATTTTGTATTATTAAGATAATTTAAGATGCAACCATGATCTATTTTACGTCTCTTTTTTTTATTATAAAGTAGAAGGAAAAACTTTGTAAATTGGCTGATTAGTTTGGTTTGTTTACGTCGTCCATAATCAATAGTAGTTTTTGGGGTAAATTTAATGAAAATAAATACACAAAAAACTAAAAAAAACTTCAAGAATTTATTAACAAAAAGGTAAATTAGGATAAGAGTTCTGAATTTTAAATGTTTTAATGATACGAAGCCTATATAGAAAGCACATACTGAATAAGGTTAGTTAAAACAATTAATAATCAGGATATTTATATAAAAGCTGTGCTCAAAATACAAAGAATTTCTTGTAGCAAAACTAAAATTTTGAATTCACGAAATATTAATATAAGCAATTGTAATTAAATGTAAATATAATAAAGTCTTAAATATATAATAATAAAAAAAATATAGAAATTCTAATTAAAAAATTGTTTAAACATTAAAAATTTATTTATTGTTGATGTGGCGTTATTTTTGTAGGTATTCGTTTAGCTTACCTTTTAAAGCAGTAGAAACAGCATACTGGCTTTTTTTTGTATTATACAAGTGCTGTACTAAGGCTATTTTTAAAATAACACAATATAAACATGTTGAAAAGCTTTAATAGCTTCACCACTGCTTAAAAGAACAAAAAAATAAAAAATTTCCACAGTGGCAACAGGCAGCAGCAGCAGCAGCAGTAGCAACAGCAGCAAATTTTTTTATTTGTTTTTCAAAACGTTAAACTTTTAACTAACTTTGCAAAAATATACCAAAAATAATAATTTTTTTTTTATCTAAATATAAATGATAATAATAAGCGAAATGTTTTCTTTTCTCTTTTTTTTTTTTTTTATATATATATGCGAAAAATACAAAAAAAAAAGAAAATTCTTCAATTAAATTTTTGATTAAATTTTCTATTCGCTTCACTTCTTTTCTTAATTAGTTTAATGTTTGCTAATAGTTATTATATACTAATTAGAATGCTTAAAACGAAAAGATGATGATGTTATTTATAAAAAAAAAATATTAATATTAATAAATGGTTCATATGCAAATAGAGCCAAAATAACTGGATAGAAAATTTGTTTGTTGAAAAAAAAAAAAATTAATATTAAAATTCAAAAGAATTAATTAATTCTATCTAATTAACTATTAAAATATTTAATTAATATATTTATTAAAATCGACAAATATAGTTTATTTATTATAGTTATAGTTCAAATGTGGAATTATTATTAATAATGTTTCAAAGAGCTTTTTTGATTTTGTTAATATTCTTTGTACAATTTGTATCGTTTCAAAGTATTAAATTCCATTTATTCTGCAATAAAAACTTTATAAATATATAATAAAGAGCTTTTATGCTTATTAGTATTTTATTCTGTTTTATTTTTTAAAGTTTTTCTTCTCTTTTTTTTTCCTTCTTATTGAAAGAAATGCAGACCTTTGAAGTTTTATCAATATAAATAAAATACTTTGTTCATGGAACAATAATTTGATTAAACTATAATTGCAAATCCATCTTCCAACGTAAATTAAAATAAATCAAATGTAGTGAACAGATGAGATTTTTGATTGCATTCAAATCATCAAAGCTTGTTAATTGAGTGAAAGTTTTCATGTGATCAATTGGTAAAATTTAAAAATAAACAAAAACAATTACAACAGATACCTGCAGATTTATCTCTACATAATGGTAGATAAAAACAATTAAAAATAAATACTAGTATTGCATTGCGTTTTTGTAGTGCTGCTCTTCACAAAAAACTTTTAAAACATCAGAAGAAATGTATTAAAAAATTATTGAATATTATAAATCGACTAGAAAATAATTTTATTAACTGCAGAACCTTTAATGCAATAAAAAAAAATTATTTTAAATAACGTAAAGTAGTTGAATACTATAGAATTTTTGTGCTTTCGTACTAATGTTAATAATTTTTTTTATTTATTTATTTATACTAGTATCGAGTTAATGGAAGCACTATTTTCAGGAAGTATTAGTAATAAAGCATTGATAAATGTATTAATTAAAAAAAAAACTATTTAAAAGTGGAATATATTTGAGAAAGCAACAGAATTATTACCTTTATTACCATCATTTCCTTTATATTATAATATTATTCAATTAAAGTCATTATTCATATTTTACCTATTGATTACCAATTCTATGCCATAAATAAATCAATAACAATAGAGGATCAAATGTTAATAATAATAACCATTAATAATTATAATAATAATAATTAATACAAAACTATCAGCACATAACTACCCGACTCTTGTCATTTGGTTATCCCATAAATTATTAAATTTCTAGCTTTAATGATATTATCATCGCTTGTTTTTTTTTTTTTTTTACTTTCTTTCTTGCCTATTTCTTACATTAAACCGGATTGTGTGGTTAAAAAGGTCTTCTTAACTGATTTATTTTTGAAATAATAATTTACAAGATTTACACATCAACACCACACCGGTTATGTTAAAGTTTTTGTTACTTCGAGTTAGGGAATTTTATTGTATTTAGTACTGAGACAACTTTATTAGTCAAATGTTTTTTTTTTTTTGTGTATAGAGAAACACCTGTAAAATGCAATGAAAATTCAGCACCAGTTTTCTAGAATTAAGTCACATTTTATAGAAAATAAATTTTAAGTAATTAGTAAGGAATATGTTAGTAGACGACACTAATACACAGAGCAAAATATTTGTCTTTGGAGATTAAACACTCGACACATCATCACTCAAATGAAAGTTTGCAATTGAATCCATAAAGGCAAACTTATTAAAGTAATATTAAAGGGTAACCACATTAAAAAATAATGTTATATTCTCTTTAAAATTGTCTCCAAGGGCTGTAAGCTGAGCTTTAAACTGTTTCAAACTTTTACTGTACTTTAAACAGTCTATTTTTAGATTATAAAAAAAAATTATTTACTTTGTTTTTTTCGGTAAACCATGGTTAATACATGCAAAACATAGGATAAATAAAAACATAAAAAGAGGAGAGAAAAACTCTTAAAACAAATTTCGCTGATTGCTGAAAAAGAAAAAAAAATCATTGAAGGTTTAAAATTAATGCTTCTGAAGACGCAAAATGTTTATTCGTTTTAATTGCTTTTTTTTTCTTCTTTTTTTTCGGGAATTATCAAGTTTTTAATTCATTTTTCTTCGTGACTAAACATCTGCTTATCACTAATTATATTATAATAAACCCTTATTCAGTAAATAATAATAATAATAATAATAATAATGCGAAACTTTTTCTGTTTACATTTGTGCTAAACGAATAAACTTTAGCGATACCTTCATTTGCTATTATTCCAGATTGAATTTTTATTTTAATAATGAACCTTTTTTAAGCTTCGCATTTGTTTGTAAAACAATAAAACTTTTTTTTTTTTGCATTTTTTAACAAACGTAAAGTCATAAAATGGATAAAATAATTCAAAAACTCGCACACGAATAAAAATTTTTATCGAAATAAACAACAAGAAAAAGAAAAAAAAGAAAAAGGAGTACGCGAAGGTTATAACTTTTTAATATTCTGTTCATCCCTTTTGTAAATAATTTTAGGTTTTCTTATTATTATTTTTTTTATTAACAATTATCCTTGACTAAGTAAGGATTATATCGGAATAAAAAACATGTTTGTAAATAATTTTTTTTAATGAAAATGATTGAAATCAAGTCGATCAAAAAGAAAAAAAAAGAAAAAAGTTTATTAAATTCTACAAGATAATCCTGAATTTATTTCTCTTATCTAATGTTAATAATAGCTGTATAGACTTCTTAATGTAAAAATATACATAGAAAATTACTTTAATTTGTTTCTGATGTGATGGATTGATGAAGATTGTTTTCTTTCTTAAATAAGAAAAGTTTCACAATGTTTTTTTTAGAAACTTCTTTCTTTTCACTTAATTAATCCCTCATAAGCGAATAAGCATATACAGGAATTTCGTCTAGATAATGTTGTTTTAAAAAAAAAGTTAATTTTACATTAAAAATAAATCAAATTTCCTTTTCTTATAATGAGACCCCATGAAGTGTTGAACAAATATTTTTAATTAAACATAAATTTTCACTAATCACTCACATAGTCTTCTGTAGCATAAATTCAGTTAAATAATTATATTTAAAACCAGAATTAAATGAAAATTTATTCTTGACCTAATGCTAGATCATTTAAATGTTGTGGCCAAAGAGTCGTAACCACATTTTTGATTGTGGTTTTAGTTTTTCATTTAATAAAATTTGATACAAAAATTGACATTTTGATGTATTTAAACACTGTTGTATTGTAAAAATACCCAAATTAAAATTAAACTAAAAAAAGCACTACTTTGAATATTAAATAACTTAATCTTGGCGTTAGAATAATAAAACAAAACTAAAAGCGTACTGGAATTAAAAAAAAAAAGGAAAATTAACAAAAGTACGGTGTTTAGGGTGAATCTGGGTGTATCTTCCTTTTATATTAACATAATTAAGTGTTTTTCATACATAAAATGTTACAAAAAATTAAAGTAGAGCATAACATAAATTATATTCTATTCTAGAAATAAATAAATACTAACAGAGATATCTTATTCGTTTCGTTAACCATAATACAGTTAAATAAACGTTGCATAATGTCACGTAGGTATAAAAATATTTCAAAAAAAAAAGTCTTAATAATGGTTGAGATAAAAGCATCCATTTCCTTTGTTTATTTGTTACGGATGAACCAGATGATGTATGACTCAAACACACATCCACACACACACACACAGAAACACCGTCTATTATCACATAGTCACGTTCAACATTTACACAATTAAAATAAATTTGTTAAAATTAGAGAATTTAATTAAGTAATTAAAATTAACTTAACTTTGTAGGAAAAAAAAATGTTATAAAAATAAAAACAGCGGAAATAAATCATAGTGCAGTGGAGGCGCCTGGTAGCTACATATCACTGTGGTTTGAAAATAAAAATAAAAAGGATATTTATGCTTTCTAAAATAATTCGTATAGTAAAATAAAATTTAATAACTTAATTATATTTTTAAAAAATAAAGAAGGAAAACGGCATTTTGTGTTAAAAGCGAATAAATAATGTTTTTAAAAGTATTAAATAAATATAAATATTGATGTAATTTACTTACCTATTCTATCATTAGCTAATTAAATAAAATTATTTAATAATGGAAAGATAAAAATACATATATTGGACAAGCTTTTGTATTTCATCACTAATTGATTATTTAACCAGAATATTATCAATAAATAAAATTAGAAACAAACAAAGTTTTTAATGAGTTTTTAATAAATTCCTTATATAATATAATTAAAACACAGTAATGTACGATATACTTAATTAAATAATATAAACAAAAAACAATTTTATTTAATAAACATATGATGACGAAAAATAAAAAAATTTAAAACATATAGAATGTAGCATAAAATTCAATGAGAAAGAGAGAAAATAAAAAAAAAAGTTTAAAATTTTTGTTTTACAAACTTTAATTATGACATTCTGTTTTGGATATATTTATATCAACAAATTAATTATTTAAATAACACGAAAAGTTATATAAATTATTCATGTTAATTATTTTAATATTATCGCAGTAAATATTTGTTTCGATTTATAAATCAATCAAAATATTAATTAAATATTTAAAAAAAACAAGTAAAGCTCGCTTAAAAACTCCATTTAATTACAAGTTACACTTATATGATGTAAAACTATTAAAATAGCTAAATTCTCTTTAACTAAAAGCTTCTTATCTAATTAAATAAAAACGCAGGACATAAAGCATTTCTCAGAAGAATAATGTTAATACATATCTCAACGATACATGTGTCGTATGTACATATGTTTATAAAATATTAAATTTATGCTTATTCTTGTCTATAAACCTTCTAATAACCTTTGAGAGGCAAATAAACTGCTTTTAAAAGCTTTATTCGTATATAAACGTTTTCAAAATAATTTATCAAGGTTATTGCTTAAAAATAAAAGCTTTCTTCTGTTTTGGTACGCTTAAATACCTATGTTATACATAACTATGCACTTTAATGTATAAACAATAAATAGCTGATAAAATTTCTTCAATAAAGCTTATACTTATAATTAAATTTTATTAAGAATTCCAAGATTAATTTTTTTTTAAATATAAGAAAAATCATTTAAATATTTTCTGTTACATACTATCCGTTTTACCTTTCTGATAATTGACGATGTACTGCCGTATTTACTCCTTTTTCTATGTATTGCACAGACGACTTATCGACCGTGTCGTATGGTTTTACCCAAAAAACAAAAAAAAAAAACGAAAAACATTTTTTAAGCTATTTAGTAGCAGCTAAGAAGTAAAAAATCTTTTTTTTTTTTTTTGAAATTACGAAAGTGAAATTTATTAAGGGTGACAAAATCGGTTAAGTTAAAGCTTTCTAAAAGAGAAAAAAAAAATATTCGAAAGTCAAAACGGTTATATATCATTACGATCTTTATGTTAAAAATAGAAAATGTTTTAGAGTTTTTTTTGTTTTATTTTAAGACGCTGATTCAGCAAAATGCAATTTTTGTTTAATTATTTAACAAAATTGTGCTTTTATGTTTTGTTTTGTTTTGTTTTGTTTTTAATAAACAGTTAAAGCTTTAATTGTTATTTTATAATTTATTAACACAATTCACAATTGAACATTGAAATGTTTTTGCGGATGGCAAAAGGAACTTTATCACAAAACACCCTATTTCCATATAGTCCATATATTATTATTTTTTATCATTATTAGCACATTATAAATTCACATTTATTGTTATTAATGTCAGTTTATGTATATAAATAACGCACAATATGTCTTATCAGTGACAAATTATTTATTTTTCTATTTTACCAAAATATTTATTTAATCAAAATATATGTTATAAAACAGAATATGGGTTTGGTTTTTATTTAAATTTTAAACGAAACGAAATGTTTTTATGCTTTTTCTGTCATGCATCAAGCTTTGTCATTTATTGCTTCATTGGTTCTTTGCTAATGATTATTAGGTTTTTTCATCATAAAATGTCAATGTATAACGCACATAACTCATCATTTGATTTGATTTTCTTATTATTGCTTAATAAATATTAATTCACTTATTTTATAATACAAAATTTTTTTTTATTTAAAATACATAAAATTCAAATTATACGAATTGATGACAAACATTTACGAATATATTCGTTGTTGTTTCAATATTCAAAAACGAAAAAAAAAATTTATTGCTATAAATGTTCGTACAAAATTTCACTGATTTCAAATAATATCGATTTGATTACCAATTTTAAAAGCCACTAATCATAGAATAGGCGTTATTTTGTATACAAATTATATTTCTTTACATTCAAAAAATTTTTGTTATTGCCTAAAATTATTTTATGATTTTCCAGCCAGTGATCAGCATTATTTTCCATTGACTTGTTCTATTTAAATTAAATTCCAGTATTATTATCATTATAATTTAATTTATTTTCTATGAGAAATATTGGTGATTCAATGGTATAAAATGAAAATTATTTACATAAAGAAGAATATATCGTATAATTTAATTAACTAATTTGATTAGAGTAAAAGAAAAATATCAAATTAGTGGCTTGGAGCATCAATCGATAAATTTCTGTAAAAATTATTAAAAATAAAATAATAATTAAGGGTTTTAGGTGGTCATTATCTAATCAAGATTAAAATTTCAATACATCTCAATCACTTTATATCCTGTAAACTTTTCTGTATGCACCCACAACTCCAGATTTATTATATAAATCAATAATAATCAGAAATTTATTATTATTATTATGAAATGTTAATTAAAAATTTCTAATTTCCGGAAAAATAGTGTTTGTTCCCTTATTTTATAATTAAAAGTGTTTAATTTTTATTTAAATCTACTTTAGCGTTAGTATTTTTGATTGACAACTTTTATAATTAAATTATTTCAAAATATAAATTTAAAAAAATAGAAATAATTTTACAATGGACAAAAATATTTACTATAACTTCCTAATCAGTATAATGATTACACAACAAACGGATATAGTTAATTACAGCAAGCAACCGAGAAATATTTATCAGCAAAACAATTTTAAATTAAATGAGGAAGAAAAACAAATGTTTTTTCTTAATTAAATTACTTAAGTTTGCCAGTAGAAATTATTAGTCAATTTTAATTTATTAATTCCTTTAAAAGATTATTTCTACTCTATTTAATTTAAAAACCAAACACAAGAATCCTTCGCATCTACTTGAAATTAATTTCAAGTTAATTATTACTGCATTTACTGTATACAAAATTTTTAACAACAACAGAAAAAAAAATTATTTATAAAATTCCTGCTATATTTGATTAATTAACAATAATAATTAAAATTAATTGAAAAAACCTATTATAAATAAATTAATTAAAAACATTTTGTTTTTTAATTAATTAATTATAACAGGGGTAATTGGTTATATATTGCAATAAAAAAAAAAAAAAAGAATTTTTTTATTTTATTAAATTTAATTGAATTGAATAATTAATAAAAAAAAAAATTAATTAATGAAGTTAAGTAACAAAAAAAAAAATTATTTCTCACTTTTAATATATTTTTTTTTATTTATTTACCACCCCACTCACTCCCCCAGTTACTATTTGTATATAGCACGTACAAGCGAATGAATATTGAAAATAAATTATAAAAATTCTATGATGTGATATCTCAAAAGCATAAATTTTTATAAAATATGAATATATGTTTTATGGTTTACGATGATGCAAACTTGTATTTTCTCCTTAGTCATCACCATGGTCATCAACATCTACTGCATTTTACCCTTTTTTCATTTTGTTTATTTGTTTGTTTATTTAGTTTTTTATTTTTTTAAACACAAACAAAATATTTTTTTTTTATTATTAAATAGATCAATAAACGAAGCTTTATTATTATTATTATTATAATTATTATTATTATTGATGCATATTTATAAAACCAAATAAATTATTAAAAAACAGAAAACCAACAAAACATATTCGATTATTATTTTTCAATAAAACTTGATAAGTTATATAGTAGAATGAACACAATATGCATTATGTGGAAATAATATTATAATTATTTCAGTGATAATAGGATTGGAAAGGCATTTATTAATTATTTTGTTTATTATATTATGTCAATAAATAAATAAACAAAAAATATTTATAATAATAATTAAATAAAATCAATACAATACCTGTCTACATGTTATATATTATTTGATGTACCGATTGTAGGAAGTTTTTGTTTGTATATCAGTGAAAAAAAGGGTCAAAATTTTTGGAGACATTTCAATCAACTGGTTTTCACATAATCATAATGCTTCAGAAAATTAATTTCAATCGTATTTGAAAATTGTAACATTGTCTATAAAGCGACTTAAACAGTCACAGGAAAGCTTTTGAATTACATCAAATTGTCGTGTCTTGTACAATATTCTATCCTGAAATATCCTAAAAAATAATGTTTTAAGTCTATTAATTTAAACGAAGGAGTTTTATTACAAAATTCTAGTGTGGTCGTTAATAATCAAGATTATTGTTAATTTCACAGGACTTTATTTTACAATCAAAATTCCGTCTTTTTTAACTGTAGTCTCCTTAACCAGTCTTTGGAAAAATAACCAGGATAGCTTTTAACAACTTCATACTGTCGCGTTTTGTACAATACTCCATCCTGAAATAGTTTAATAAATATTTGTTTAACTCTATTGTGCGGGAATTAATTTAAACGAAGGAGTTTTATTACAAAATTCTAGTGTGGTCGTCAATCGTTCAAAATACATTGAAATATATCCAGGAAAGCTTTTAACAATTTCATACTGTCGCGTTTTGTACAATATTCCATCCTGAAATATTTTGCTTATCAAATAAATATTTTTTTTAGGACTATTGTATGAAAAAACATCTAAATGAAGGAGTTTTATTCCCAAAAAAAAATCTATAATGCTTGACAACCAATCAGTATTCTTTTTAATTTCTCAGGACTTTAATATACAACCAAAATTCAGTTTTTTATATTACTTTAATTATTCTATTTGCTTGTTTTTTAATAAAAATTATTTTTGTCTTCCAGAGAGAACTAATGAAGTATCCACAATATTTTATTCTGATTTTCAAAAAGCATTTTATTTTTTTTCTAGAAAATATTATTATCTTATTCTTAGGTTTTTCCTTTTGGCTTTTTTTGATGATAAAAATAAAAATCTATTTGCATAACAATCAAAAGGCTGAATACGTGTACAGAATATTTTATTCCATAAATATTTACAGAATCTATTTACAATTTTTTTTTCCATTCCAAATTTTGCCATATCGATTTTTTTTTTTTCTGAAACATACTCAATGTCTTTAAAAAAAAAAATATTCGCGAGTTTTGTAGAAGAAATAAAACTTCAAACTCATCTCACATCATAACCGATATTAGCTTTTATTTAATTTTTTTTTTTTTTCTGTTTATGTTTTCCAAAAAAAAAAAAAACCAACGCTACAAAATGCAAAGGAAAGTAATAATAAATAAGCTGAAGACAAGAAAAGTAAATTTTTTAAAAAATACCTTGCAGAAGCGCTGCAAAACGAAAAAAAAAAAATTATAATTTTTTTAATCGATTTTTCTCCTTACATTACTCGTGTTTTGAAATTTTATTAAAAAAAAATGGGAAGAACAGAATAGAAGAAGAAAAACAACGGAAAATAGAGATGAAAATTATTTATATTTTCATTTGGACGTGAGGAAAATACTTTCTTATTTTCTTATTCCTTTGTCAACATTATAAAAAGGAAAAGAGAAGACAAAAAAAAAACAAATTTGTTATCCCTTTTTTCCGTTTTTACACATTTTTATTCAATTTAAATTTTATATAAAGAAAAATAAAACAGTTTTTCTTTTTTTTTTTTGTTTACTTCCTCAAATTTATCTTTTTAAATTAAATTAAAAATAAATAGAAATAATGTAGATTCTGTTGATTTTGATTGACATAAATGACCTTTTTCTGAGTTATACTTTCTTAACAAAAATTCGTAATTAGATTTATGGTAATTTGATTAATTTATCGAAATTTTAATTAAATTGTTTCTTCGCTGTTATTCAAAATAATAATAATAATAAAAAGGGTTCTTTGTGTAGGAGCCATTCAGTGTTTTAATAAGAATTAATTATGAAGATTCTGAATTTGTTGATTTGAATTATTTATCCGTATTTCGTGATTATTCTCTATCAATATTATCACAAAGCGATAAGAGACAAATCAATCGTTTTAATCGTTTTCTGTATAGAATTTTTATTGACATTAAAACTTTAACGGCTCTGTACAGCATTTAAAATGATTTTTAAATGCATTTTAATTCTGTTGGATTATGGAAGTTTATTTAACCAATGTCATCCAATAAATGAATTCAAAAAAAAAAAGTTTCCTACTTTTTAAAATCTCCTTACTCAAAACTGATCGTTTTTGATTAAACTGATCAAAGGAAATGCAACAAAAATAAAAACATCAAAAAAAAATAATCCAATTAGATTAATGAATTTATTTTTGCATTTGTTCAGTTTTTTTTCTTTTTTTTTTTAATATAAATTCAGTAAAAGCTTTATTATACTTTCACAACTTTGTAAAAATAATAATTTTAAGGATTATGTGATTTTTATAATTGATTAACGTAATTTCACGTTTTAATCCATTTATTATCTACTAAATACATGAAAATATTTCTGGAAAACCTGTTAAAACTGATAAAAATTTACGGTTTTACGTTTTAAACAAATATCTTTTGAATTGCATTTGAGTAGCCGAACATAGCTGATTTTAAATAAAAGTTTTTTGTTGAATCCAATCAAGCATCAAGGACTAATCAAAAAATTACAAAGGAAAATTGTTAATATAAAAAAGCTTAGCAAAACTAAAAAAGGTAAACAAATTTATTGTAAATATGAGATAAAAGCTTAGAGAAAAATACTATTAAAGCTGCGGCAATAACAGAATTTAAACGCAACGTAAAAATGACGTAAGTTTTAACGGTAGCGTTAACTGACAAATATTAAACATCCAACGCGTGAGAAAATTTCTCAAAAAAAGATTTTTTTTTTTTTTTTGGTTACTCCAGAGCTAGTTATTCAGAGTAGAAAATGATGCTTTCAATAAATGAAATTAAAATTAGTACAATTTTTGTCGTTGCCACTGAATGGTGACTTATTGGAATAAGAAAATTTATTTATCCCATATAAAATAAATTAATATATGTAGTATGTATGTATTATAATTGATGGATGAATATTATTGTGTAGGGTCGTGTATTTTTTAGGTCACAATTTTGGTATTATTTCTAGTGAAGTTTTAATTAAACAAAAAAAAATAATAACAATCATTATTCTAACTATAGAAATGTGTGTTAGTCATGTGATTTAAATAATTAATTAATTCAGTGTTGTACCTATTTTACCTATTTTTTTATAACTTAAAAAAAGGATACAATGTAGAGGTTGTGTTTTTTTTTTAGTTATTTATTTATTTAAATATAAATATAATTTCGTAATAATAATAAAAGGGCAAAACTTACCTAAACTGTTTTATTATAATTTTCTCATCTTTTTTTTTTTTTTTTGTTTTCTTTTTTTTCGGTTACCTAAAACACCTGTGTTAAAGGATATTTTATTCTTGGTTTTATTCGCTATTAAAAAAAAAAAAAAAAAAAAAAAACATCCTTTTAGGCTTACAGAAAAACAAAATTCATATAATTCATTATTAAATATTTGTAGAATATGCTTTTTGGAGAAATTAAAGTGTTTTAAAAAATTTTTTAAAAATACACAAGACAAGGGATGACGTAATTTTTGCTAACCACAATTTTTTTAACAAAAATTATTTTGAACATTGTTCACGGTTTATTTTATTTTCCAAAAACGGATGTTGAAACCTTTTGATAAATGATTGATTAAATTATGTAATTTTATTCAAGTTTTCTTCAATTTTTTTGTTTGCTTTTATTTTAAAATGGGTTGTGTGAATGGTGGGATATTTTTCATAGTCAATGAGCTTTTTTGTTTAAACTAAAGTGTGTATAAACACTCTTTTGGGAGTCTGGTTAAAAAAAAGGCTGGCAACGTAAACTGTGTAGGGTTAAAATGTGTAATTTTACACCAAGAAATCGGTTTTTCTTTGCTTATTAATATTATTTGTTATCAGGATGGCAAAAGTACAAAAATGCATGCTTTATTCTTCACAATTTTTGGTAAATTCAATAAGAAAAAGCACAGTAAATACGCTTACATAACAAACAGAAAAATCACTTTTTTAAAGACATAATAAGTTTACGTTACTTCTAATTACACAACAATAAAGAATAATTAAAGAAATTTATGAGGTAAAATAACAACGATTGCCAACCTTCAATCAAAGAAATAATACAAAAAAATAAATAAAAAAGAAACGGAAATTTTTATAATTAATCATGAAAGTAATCCTCTATCTTCTGCTATTACCAAGCAACAGTGAATCTCTGGTCATTCCAACGCCAATAGAAAATAAATTTCGTTTAATTTTTTCTGTATTATTTCCATTAGTTGACAAAGCCACTTAAGGCCAGTTTTGTTTAATTACTCATACTTAAATGTTATCGAATTATTTTTCGTAACAATACAAAAGTTTTCCTTTAGAGGATTTTACAATTTTTTTTTTCTTTTCGTTTTTTATGCCTGCCACTTGAACATTATTGCTGGAATATTTTCGTAGTGAAGATGAAAAAATTTATATAAGAAGCGAAAAAAAAGTTTTTTCGAATAAAAAAAAAAAAAAACTTCTTATTGTGGAATAGGGAATTGAAACTGGATGTCTGATTTTGGTTATGGTGGTTAGAAGTTTTTTTCTTTGAACTTTCTCGTTGCTTTTCTCGTAGTTTCTTATAATTCATATAATTGTATAAAATTAACTTGGAAATTATATTTTCTTTATTTAATCGATGGAAAACGTTATTCAATCAATACATACGCATTACAATCAATAAATATTTTATTTTATACTTTAAATAAAATTTTAACCTTTAAAAAAAAACTGACCAAAAATGGTTGTTTTGACCTTTTAGAAAGTTTTCTTGCCTTTTCTTTTCTTTTTATTTTTTTTTTTTTTCATAAATATTTTAACAAGGTATTTCATTACCTTTTTTCTTTTTTTTTTTTACAAATCAAATTTCCTTTATTTTTATTATTTAACACACACACACATGGATAGAAAATATTGCAGAGAAATTGAAATAAATTATTTATAATTTTATTTTTTTCTTCTTACGTCATTTTGTCTGTTTATAAACAGAACAGTTTGTTATCATTGTTATTATTTTTTTTTCTTTTCTTTTTACCTATACCTGTGTGCATTTGTGTCTCATTTAATCTCCTTTTTTATTTATTTATTTATTTAACTGACGATGTGAAATTGTGTTTAAAAGAAAGTAGAAAGTTGATGACAACAAAAATGATTACATTTTTTTTTTTTTTTTTTGCAGGTAATTTTAGCTATGACGATGAAATATAAACTTTTTTTCATTTTTGCTTATTTATCTCTTGGTATTATTAACGTCTAATAAAACATACATCGAATTTTTTATTGATTGTATGAGTTATTATGTTGTTTATACACATCTTCCCGGCAGGAAAAATATTTATATATTAGTTACGTGATGATTGCATTCAGAGTATAATACGGACAGAATTGTTGCTGCAAATAAAAAAAAAATTGAGAGAGAAAATTTTCATTATTATGTTGTTTACGTTGTAGGTGTAAGGAGTATCTTGGATTTTCTTTTATTTATACTGAATTTTGCATTATTTTTAATGTTTTACGAGGCTAGCTGCGTTATATATTTAACAAGAAAGCTTTCTGATTAATTCAGCTTTTTGATTACAAGAATTCTGAGATTTTGTAAAGCTTTAATGTGATGCTTTTTTCACTCAATTAATAGAAGTTGTTCATGCAATACTTTCTTATGTTACTGCTGTCTTATTCATAGAAGAAATGAACTTGTATTCGTCGTTTGATTTTACTAAGTACAGCAGTAGTTTCTTCATTTTCCGGACTTCAATTGCATGATCAGTTTTATCTTTCTTATTCCCAGAAGAAATGATTTTGTGTTTGTTGTTTGATTTTACTGAGTACAGTAGCAGTTTCTTCATTTTCCGGACTTCAATTGCATGATTTATTTTATCTGTCTTATTCCTAGAAGAAATGATTTTGTGTAGTTTCTTCATTTTCCAGACTTCAATTACATGATCAGTCGTATCTGTCTTCTAGATGAAATGATCTTGATTGATTTTACTGAGTACAGCAGTAGTTTCTTGATTTTCCGGACTTCAATTACATGATGACAGTTATATCTGTATCAAATTACTTATCTAATTAAATAGATTTCTGTATGATTGTTCGGCTATTGAATAGTTTAATTAACAAATCATCGATGTATTTGTATAAAATTAATATTTATCAAACTAATTAACAACCTGATAGGTGTAATAAATATTCCATTTTAAAACTTTTAAACAATTTAGTTACCTAGTATATTTAATAGCTATTAAAGTTTCACCATAAAACTTTCATTCTTTACCATTAAGTAATAATTAAATAATTTAAATAATAAAACGTTAGAAAAATAAAATAAAAAAAAATATTTAATTGTTTTACAAAATTTAATTATTATGAGATCATAACTAGAAAACCAGATGTTAATAAAAAAAGGAAAACTTTCTAGTAATTAATAAACTTAGAATAGAGAAAATAGAAATTTTTTACATATCACGTACGTTAATAATTTTTTATAATAATTTATTAAAAAAAAAAAAAAAATATGAGCTTTTAATTGTTATAATTGTTTAATGTGGCATAATTTTCTACTCATAAACAATTTTTTTTTTCTTTCTTTATAATTAAGTCTTTCAAAGTTACTACCTGAGTAGTAAATACATAATTGTTTTTTACTACTCTCTCGTCTAACTTTATGATGAATTTTTATTTTTTATTACTTTGTTTTTGGTCGTGTTTTTTTTAGTATTTCTTTCTATACACCACCCCTATCGTTATTTTCATTGACTTAACTTTCTTATGATCTTTAAGTTAATAAAAAAAAAACGCTGTTTCTCATGGCAATATGTTTCTGAAAACAGAAAAATCACGATCCCCAAATGTAATAAAAAATAAAAATAAAATCGGGAAAATGATATAAAACGTATTTACTTTGATTTGTTTATAAAAAAAAAAAAAAAAAATTTTTTTTTCTTACTGAAATTTAAGTATAAAAATAGAAAAAAGGAAATTTCATTATTGTTTTTGTTGCTCTAGTCGAAGTGTCGAAGCTTTCGCTTGACAAGAAAAAAAAACACAAACAAACACCGAGGGGAATGAGTGAAAATTCAAGTTTCTTTAAAGCAAAATTTAATATATTTTCATTGAATTGTTTTAAAAAAAATAACCTGACGATAAAATCGTAGAAAATGTTTACTTTAAAATGATGATAAATCATTTAAACAAATCAAAAAATTAATGCAAATCTACTTGTGTATTATTCAAGGAAATTATGACATTGAATTGAAATACTACCAATATTAAGGGATGTTAAAAATAATAAAGTACAAAACTATGGATATAAAAATAAAAACGAAAACTTATTTCATGGTGAAAACACTTAAACATAAAACATTCAATAAAAATTTTACTTTTCTAGCTAGAAAATATATCTCTATAAATAAAATAGGAAAAACAAAATCTTGAATTTGATTTCAATAGTTTTTGTTGTCTTTTCTATAACAAAATACAAAATAAAGTTAAGGAAAACCCAAAAATTGACTATTTTCCTGATGGAATTGAGAAAAATAATAATAAAAAAAATGTTCTATTGTGTAGGAGAAAGGATTTTGTTGTGGCCACACAAAGGTGGTTAGTAAGTTTTTATACAAAAAAAAAAAAAAAAAAAAAACTTTTTTGTTACAGAAATACTTTTGTTGTTGTTATTGGTGGTGGTTTTTGTGTTTCTTACGATACTTATTAATGTTGTGTGTCTTGTGGTTTTGATGGTTTTTATATTATTGAGAAAATTGTATTGACATTTAAATTTAAGCTTGTTATTTCCCATGATACAATAAAAAAATTTAGTTAACTAATAATAATATGACTTTAGGAATAAGGCAAATACATTTTAAAATTATAAATACTTTATGTGAAGTCCATAAAAGTTGTGGAAATTTATGTTTAAATTAACAGTACAGATTAATTTCCGGACTTAAGTAAACAATTCACTTCTTATTTGTGTTGAACTATCAAGATAATTTAGCTAGAATCCGTTTTGTTACTTAATCAAAGGTAATTGTTATCGAAATATTAATCATTTATTCTGAATTACCATAAAATTATTTATAAATTCAACGAAATCCATTTGATTAATCAATAAATTAATATGAAATCTCTGGTTTTTTGTGTAGTAATCAAAATAAAAGGATACAATACAGACAAGCACATCGCAATGTCGATGTTTCGTTGTAAACTTTTCATCATTTTAAGTCAATTATCAGATGAATTTGTTCTTAGATCAACAATCACCACATTTCAGGATACAGAAAGCATTAGGTTTAAAAACTTTTTCACTTTGCATTTAATCATTTTGTCATATTTCAAAACCAGTTGTCACAACTTTTCTTTTCCTCATATTCTAGATACAAAAAAAAAATATTGATGAATTTTTCCCCAAGCATGTTTTACTTGTTTTTTGGAGCACATGTGCCACAGAACATACAAAAGCAGAGACTTATGTTTACGATTTGAAAGGATTTTTATTTTTTATTTTTTTTATGTTAGTTAGGATGTCAGACTGTCTGTTTGTTTATTTGGTTAGTTTAGCGCCAACATTATGGATCCAATTTTTTTTTTAAGTAGTTTATCTCGTCTCGGATTTCATGTTTTTTAGTTTTTTTTTTATTTTCAAGTTTTTGGCAATATTTGTATTCTCGGTACTTTTGTATTTTGCTCTTTATCATTTTCTATTTTTTTTTGCTGTAAACAATTTTTTATATATGTTGATGTTAAACTCGATGTGAGGTGAGGTATTTTTGTTTTTTTTTTTTTTTTTATTTTGGTTTTTGTTTTATTAAAATATAAAATCTGTAGCATATTTCCATGTTCATGTTCGTGTATCCTGGTATTTTTGCTTTATTTTTCCTTGTTTCAATTTTTCTTTTTCTTTTTTCTTTTTGTTATGCCTTTCTTTCTGCCTATTATTAGCTTAATATTTTTATTTATTTTTTTGTATCTTCCGGTACACAAGCAAATAATAACAAAAAGGAAAAAAAATTAAGCTCTTTCAAAAAAACAAAAAAAAAAAAAAAAAATTATTTTATCGATTTGCACGTTTCGTTCTTGTTTCAAAAAAAACAAAAATGATTTAACTTAAATAAAGTTTATTAAGCGGCAAAGCTTTATTTTTTTTATTATTTACATTATTAAATGAAAGCTTTTTGTTTTTTTTTTTTTTATTAACTTATTCTTTTCTTTTGCATATTTAAAGCATAATCAGCTGAATTTAAAAGAAAGAAAATATTCAGTTTCATATTGGCTTTCTTCACGGTTTTTCACAGTAAACAAGCCTAAATATTCTTACAACCTTTATGAAAAATAATTTATGTAGATAAAACAGAGGACTTTAAATGAAATTTATTAAGCATTTTGTATATATAAAAAAAAAGACTTAATTAAGCCAAAAATAAAATTATTTTCTAATGATTTTTCTGTTGTTGAGGTAATCAAATTTCATTTTGATAACAAAATACTTGACTTGAATTATTATTCACGTTGTCATATGATTTGTTTTATTTTGCATATTTATTGTCTCATAACTTTTTATGTTTGAAAAAAAAAAAAAAAAAAAAAAACATCATAAAATATTATTTACATAATAAATCATAAAAATATTTTATGATTTTACAATTTTTCTTCATTTTTTTTTTTTTTTAAACAAACGAAAAAAACCACAAGCAAAATTATTTAATTATATATGTGTGATAACGACTACTACAGACAGTTCACACTTTAAATCCCAATCGTTAAAATTAAATTTTTTTTCTTATTAAGTCACTGGTAATACCTTGTAAAGACTCGTCTCAAGTATAATAATTTGTTTGACTGAGAGAATGCAGAATAGAGTGTAGAGTTTCGCTGAATATAATTTTTTTTCTCCATAAATTATTCAATTAATATTCATCTTAATTTATAAATTTTCTAACAAATTTTAATTACCGATCGAAGATGTTAATAAAGTTAAAACAAATTTAGCCAAATTATTATTTTCCTTATCGTTTTATTCTAATTTAATAATATAAGATATACACACACCGCCCACAATCTAAAGGACGATTCCCATCACCTTTTTTAAAAAAAAAAAAAAAAAAAGCATAAAATTAATTCAATTTTCTTAACTCTAAGCAATTCATTAATATTCATATATATTTATACTGCAAGTGTTTGCTTTTATAAATATTAAATAATTTCTAATAGAGGAAAATTTAATTTAACAAAAAAATAAAATTCTAAATTTATTTCATGTGGGTGGTTTTAGGGTGATTTATTGAAAGGTTGAATAAACAAGAGAAATTTAATTATAATTTCTTAATAAATTTAATGTTTCTGTGTGTTTCTCTATTTTTTTTTTTTTTTTATATCGTTTTTAAACTAGTGGATATCGAAAAATAGATTCTTGGAAATATAAATAAAAACTAATAAATCGTTATAAACATTGTTTGTATTTTTCATTTTTAATCATAATGCATACACCATAAAAGATTAATCATTTTACTATAAAATAATAATACTGAAAAGCTCACCGCTTTTTAATGCATATATTTAAAAAAAAATGAATCGTCTGTTGCTTTTATGTGTTTTTTAAACCAATATTTAACTATTTTTAGAATTTTATAAATCTTAAAACTGTGGTAATCAGTATTTCGTTCTCCCTTTAGTGCATTTGAAAGCTTTTACTAGTAGTCGATTGTCATTTTTTTATTTTTCTAGTTTTATATTAAAGTTGTCATGTTTATAAAAAAAAAACTCAGAAATCATTCTGAATTCAGAAATATTTTCCGTAAATAAAAATTTTCTTAGAATTTACTATAGAATATCACATAAATGACACGAAACCTTGTTTATATAGTAAGCTTTGACTTTTTCTAACGAATAACCAAAATCTATCTGTTTCCAGATAATATAACTAAATGGTATTTAAGTCATTTAAATTAAAAGAAAATTAACAAAACTATGAATTCAGCTCGTTTTTATTCTAATTGTTACTCATCAACAACAAAAATTCTTTCTACGTTCAACAAACATGCACTCGAAACAAGGAAAAGTTTTTTTATTTTTAAATGAGAAAATAATTTTATAGCACTGTCAACACTATGCAAGTGTTCTAAGAGCCAGAATAACAATTTGTTTACCATCATGATATGTTTTCTCTAACATTTTTCTATTTCTTCAAGTGTGACTCCTTGCCTAGTCTAATTTTTTTTTTTTTTTGTTTTCCTGTCATAATTTTTTCTCATATATTTTCTATTTATTATTCGTGTATGAGAAACAATTTGTATAACACGACAAAAGTTTGGACTGTAAAACATTTACTATCCCTTCCCCCATCATATTTGACCACCCAAAACAATTGTTGTTAATATACATAGCCCATGGAATGTGTGTATCTAGTGTATTCTATTACTGTCTGTTTTAGCAAAAATATGCCATTAGGTGTCATCATTAAAACAAAAAAAAATAAAAAAAAACAAGAACAAACTATGTGAAATACAAAGCACAAAACATGAAAATACCAGTTTTTTGGTTAAAATAACTAAAAAAAAAAAAGTTTTTACTACTATACCTTAAAGCTCTGGTGTATTGCTGTTTACTACTGCTGTACTCGTTTAACTTTAAATATTTGGTATTAAAATAAAAAAAACAAACATTTTGTTTACCGTTTAAAGTAAAGCTTTTTATTTTATTTCTAATAATGATTGACTTTTGGTTAATTTAAGCATATTTAAAAGCTTAATTTAATTAACAAAAATATTCATTGATTTATATGCATTTAAACTATACAAAACAGCTTTCATCTATTTTGTATATTAAATTAAATTAATTAATTTTTTATTAAAAAATAAAATAAAGTATTCGTACAAATACGTAGAAAGCTAACCTTTGGTTTAATTTTAAATTTTAATACAAAACTTTGCTGTATAAAACGGTTAAGGTGTAATTTGTTTGCTATGCTTTTATTAAGCTAGGTCCTTCATATAAATGAAATAAAGCTTTAAAACAAAAATAACAAAGAAAAATCCTTAATAACATAATATCATTTACATTCTAATTATCATTGGCATCAAAATTAAAAAAAAAATGTTCAAAGTAAATAAATAATTTATGGGAATTTCTGAATGTCAAATGGTAAGAGTATAACAAAACATTGATTATGATAGCTTATTTAATATTTCAATCAGTTTTATGATAATAAAACAAAAAAAATTGTATTGCGTATTAATACGTATGGATTCCCTTAGGACACAAGATAATTATTTTTTGGTTTTTTATTTATGTTTTATGTTCTTGATGTCTTGTTTATAGATTAATTTTTTTTTTATTTAATTATATTTATGTTTTGAATATTCTGGTATAATTAAATTTATTTTATATTAAAGTTTTAAACACTGAATACTTAAAGATTTATTTGTTGATCATTTTCTTGTATAAACATTGAAAGCATTACCCCTGGCTAATCATTGTATAAACATCGTAAAAAAAAAAAGCAGACAGGATGTGCTTGCAGTACTATGATAGTAATAATATTATCGGAAATCTTTTTTGTGTGTTTTTTTTTTTTTTGCTTGTTTTTTATGCTTTTGAAAGTTATGTAAAGTTATTAGCATAGATAGCACACATTATTTATGATGTTTTAAAATTATCTTCACATTTTTGTTTACCACAATTTTTTACTATTAAACTATTAAATTATATTAAAATGGCAACAGTGAAATACATAAAACATAGAAAAACATGTTTCTATAATAATGATGCACATTATTGTCAGCATTAAAATAAAAATTCAACAATATATTCATTGGTTTTTGTGTTTTGTGTTTTATTCTCTTTTTTCATGCTTTTAAATTTAATTTTAATTTGTAAAAAATACAAAAAAAAAGCATTTATGTATTAATAATAAAATATATTTTCACACTTTTCCTTCTTCTGTTTGTGTAAAATAAAACAATTTTTTTTTTTTTTTTACTTTTATACAAAAACCAGGGAGTTGTTTTTAACAAAACTAATTACAAAGTCTGGTCAACCGCTTTTGATAAATTTTTTATTTTTCCCTATCCCGTTTTATATTACAAAATCATCATTATTATCATTATAATCACACAAAATAATCACGTACAATTATATATTAATATTATTATTATTACAATTACAGCAGAGTAAATTCAGAAAAAATTCATTTACGTTACGTGTTTCATACTTTAATAAACATTATTTCATCTTCTTTTTGTATTAAAATATACAAATTTTTATTCAATATAATAAAATCAACAGCTAGTCGTCTTTCTGAATAATTTTTATTATTAAATAAAATTAATTAATTGTTATTAAAAATTGAAAAAAAAAACTAAGTGCTATTAATGCATGAACAAAATTTCTTTAACAAGGGAAACAAGGAAAACAAAAAATGTAATAAATTCAATGGAAATACAGCAAAACACTGTAGTGTTTTATGTTTTATGTAGTTTATGGCGAAGCATCTGTGTTACATATGTACCAATTGATAAAATATGCAATATTTTTCTATCTAATACACTACAGTTAATATAATATTCTCATCGTTGGTAATTTTCCATCGTAATAAATTAAGTGTGAGAAACTTTATATATTTTTTTTTTAATTTTTATTCCACTTTATATCTATGAAATATTATGAAATAAAAACATTTATCCAGACACACTTACATTAATGTTATATTTTTGAAAAATTAACTTAACTAGAGGTTTTCACAATGTTTATTAAGGGGGTGGATACAGTGGTATAGAGGGAAATACACTAAATAAATGATAGAACATTAGTAAAAAAAACAAATTTTTGATAAGAGAGTAGAGAATAAACTATTTTCTACCGAGTATTAGATGAATGTTGATGATGATGATGATGATGCATTGAAATAAATTAATTTAAATATAACCACATATATATGTTTCTGTTATTATCATGAGTTATATTGTGTGTGGCTTTTTAATCATTTCGAATAATGTACAACCGCTGATACAAATCTATAAAAGCTTTATTCTAGTCTGGAATATTAGACGTAATTATATATAAAAAAAACAATTTCATCATTCTTAATCAAAATGTAGCTTTTTTACAATGCAATAAACTGTTAAACTTAAACCACTGTGTGTAAAGCTTGCATATTTCATAAACCATTATTGGGAACAAGTCTTGGCTAATTTTTAATACACACATTGTTTAAAATTGTGAGGAATATATAAAGAAAATTGGAAAAATTTTAATCAGAATTTATTAATTAGACTATCGTTTATCTAATAAAATTTTTTATTACCCGGATTTTTAACGTAATTATTAATTTAATATGCATACGGATTTTCTCCAAATTTTTTTCAGATAATAACAAATTCCACCCTCTACCTTTTACAAAATCACCTTAAGAGTCTAAATCGATAGTTCCCAAGCTTTTTTATACAGAATTTTGTTATACAAACAATTTATTGTTAAATTTGTGTGAAAAAAAAAGGAAAAAGAAAAATCATCAATTGTGTTTTGAATTTTATAATTCAATAATCATGTTGTTGACTTTTGTGGTTTTTCAACGTAAATTAATTTTTTTTTAACGCATACTTGAACTGTTACTCCAATAACATCAATAATCATCGAAAAAAAACACAAATTTGATTTCATAACAACATTTCAGTAATTGCCAATAACTGTGTATTGATTCGCTGTTCTTGAAATTTAAAAATTTAAAAATAAATTGTTTTTGATATTGATTAATATTTTTAATTGGACTATTTGGAAATTTAAAAAAATGTTTCAACCTGTGGTTTTTCTTGTAAACAAAATCACGTAAACATGTATAAACGAAAAATATTCATAAAGTGTGAATTAAATCGTTTAATCCACATTTATATTTTTCATCAAGACTGTTTATAACCAGGCAATAAATATTTTTTTTTTAATTGAAAATAGAATTAGTTTGAAAAGCTAAATAATTTTCCAATGTAATTAACATTCAATAATTATTGAACAAGGAATTGTTTGCAAAATATGAATAAAATTTAGAAAAAGTGAGAAAAATAAAAATTCTTTGATGAATAATAATTACCTTTTACTCTTTTACTATTTTACACAGAAATAATTAATTTCAAAAGCTTTTTAATCAATAGAATAATTAAAAAGAATGTCTTTGCAAGCTTAAGAAAAATAAATGCTTTTGTTGAGTTTTGTTAGAGGTGTGTTATGCTTTAAATAAATGGTTTTTGCTTTAATAAGTAGCTTTTATCAATTCTTCGTATGTATTCGACGTGCTTGTTTAAGATTCAACCTTCATCAGAGCTTTAATTACAAGCTTTTCTAATACGTAACATAATTATTTTGTTTCATTTTTCTAATCAAACTTTGATTATATTATATTTGTATTTCGTTTACATTTAAATAAAGCTTTTTAAAACTTTTTATTAAAGAAATACAAATAATTAGGTCATTTCATATGAACCAACCAACCATATAATCAGCAAGGTCATTTAGAGAAGAATCTTTTTTTTTTTTTTTCACTTCATTTTATTCTTGTTGCTTCTTAAATTACCTTGAGTGTATCATAATAAATTATCTATAAAAGTATTCGATTCTCTATAGAAATTCTAATGGAAAAGTTCATTTAAAAAAATGAAAATAGAAAAAACCTCTCCATCTATTGCTAAAATCGTGATGATAACTCAGTTATTAGACAATTAAATACATTTTTCTATATGTAACAACTTTTACAGACTATCTATTGACCAACAATCATAATAATTTTATTCTTTAGAACCCTTACTTGTTGTCTTTTTACCTGAACTTAATATTACTTTATCTTGTCAAAGTTTACATTTCATGCCGTTACATTATAACACTTTAGTAGCCACACGTTTTATAAAAATGTAATAATAAAGAAAGAAAGAAAGAAACTTCCTTAAGATCGCATTAAATCAACATGTCATCGAGTGCAAGCGGCGTCTTCATCATCTTTTTCTTTTTATTTGCAAGGTAATGTCAGGTTTTTATCATTTCTATACCATTCATGGGTGTTTTAGGTATAAAATTGTTGCTGTCTTATTTAAAGACATATTACACCGGTTAAAAACTATGATAGATAAGATATATTCTAAATTTAATATCCATACAACTTGTTCAGAAGAGGGATGAACAAATGTAGAAGAATATATTTTCCATAACAATTTACCATCAGTAAAATAATTTATTTTGTTTTGAAATAAGAAGAAAAGAAAAGAAATATTTTTAATGCCAGTAAAAGCTTGTAGATATCAATTTAATTACTAAACTTTTTTTATTCCCACACCTCTGCTATCCTATTCCTTTTAAACAAAATCCAATGACTCATGATTTGATTTTCTTTTCTCGCTTTGTTTCGCTGTCATCAATTTTCTATACGCGTGCAATCGTCCTGTCCCACCATTGTTTATTTGAAAGAACGAAAAATAAAAGAAGCATTTGTTCATAGGAACCCTTATAATTAAGTTTCTGATTCTTTAAAAAAAGAAAATACTTTATAATATAATTAAATTTTAATTAACACATTTGACCGTTTCTTTTTGTTGTTTATTCTTTAAATTTTTAAGTCTTCAGAAATTTATAATTTTCTTTATTCTTTTTTAATTGGATTAATTTTATCTTTAAAAGAGATTTTTAATTTTTTCTGTTTTTTGTTTATCCATAATGAAGGAATAATTTATTTATTGAATTTATAAATAAAATCGGATTGTCTTTGTGTAAAAGATTCAAAATTTTACTTTTTGGATAATTCTTTCATTTTTATTTCTTAACTTCCGGGTAGTACTGAATTTTATAACCACAAACTGTATTTCTTATTGTAATTTACATTTACAATAACGGATTATGTAATGTAATGTGTAATTGTTATCAGGTGGTAATAATAGAATCAACCCATTAGCTAAAAAGTCCATTAACTAATATCAATAGATTCTAATGCATCTTTTAAAGTAAAATAATAAAAGCTTCACTGTTTTACTGTACTCACACAGAAGAAGAAAAACATAAATTTATGCTATTTGTTTGTTGCATTCAATAATCACATCAACTAGAATATTATTACAAGAGTGAACCATAGTAAAAATCCATGTGTGACAATTATTTTTACAATTATAATCTCTGTGCAATATTGTGCATAACACGATTTACATTACACCACATCACAAATCAACAATCCGTTTAGATGCAATGTTTGGAAAATTATTTTACATTTTTTTCCCCCCTTTATTTATATTATAATGTTTGCTCTTTGAAAGTAATTATAGCTGTTGGAATCAAACGACAACAATAACTCCACAAATTACACTCTGTATTTACATTATAAATGTTTTGTAACATTATTTTCGCATTCTATTGTTGGTTTTACAGAGCTTTTTGTATATCTGTAATTGTATCACAATTGGTATTGTTTGAAATATTGTTTTTAATAAACATAGAAACTCTGCCAAGGTTTTGTTCCATTATACATTTATTTCTATGAAAAGTTTCCAGTGATGGTCTGAAATAGTAATAGAAAATAATTTTTTTTGTTTAATTAAACTATTAAATTCTATTGTTTAATTAATATACGAATTGCTTACGCCACTGTTACCAGGTTGTTGATGTTTTCAGGCTTATCAAGTATGCAAATTACTATAACAAATTTTACTCTTAAATGAACACGTGAAATAAATGCCTTAACATTCCTTGAATCAATCCCAAATAAATGTCAAATTTTAAACCCAGCTATTATTAATTTTACTTAATCACATTTGGATAACTTCCGTACAATCAAGTATAAGTAATCAAAGAAGCATGACATTTCTTGAAAACTTGACTAGAAAAATATTTTATAGAAATTCACTCACAATTTAACTTACTTTGGTAAAATAAGTAATCACCAAGATTAAACAACAGATTAAACAAAACAAATCAAAGTCTATATAGAATCATCTGCCTGTAACTTCCAACAAAATGCACAAAAAGATCTAAAATTAAAATAAAGAAGTAAAAAATCAAACTCTGATTAAAAAATTAAATATTATTGAGATGAATTATAATGATTACCAGCATATGTTAACACAGCATATTACCTGTGTTGGATGGATTGGAGAATATAATATGTGGGCTAATTTAAAAGTACTTCGGTATTGAGATAGATCAGATTCGTTGACGTGTTTACTAAATTTGTACCGAAATCTTATTCAAATTTTAAAGTTAATTTATTTCGATGAGGATGTAATCTCACTTTTAAAATTACTGGATGTATTTTCCATTATTTCCAAAAGAAATTCAACCGCAATAAAATGTAAATTTCGTGAAGGGTTTACAGTTTTCGTCTAGTTGCACATTATGGCGACACCTCTAATCAAATGATGTTACTAAAATCTTATACAATTTTATACAAAAGTTTATTACAATTTTGTACCAGCCATGCGAAGCATAATAAATATTTTTTGACATTTCACTTTGGTTGATTTATAAACAAATAATTAAAAACGAATAAAAGTTTATTTCCTATGAAATTTAATTATTTATAACAAAAATGTCTTTTCATTTAACAACAAAAGAGAAATTATTATCAATTGTCGATGATATTGAGATAATTTCAAAGTAAGTTTCATGTTTTTGCTTTTTTTTTTTTTGTATACGAATGTAATTGTTGGTTATAGGGAATTAATTGAGAACACAATTGTGCCAAAACATCAAAAGATTTCCAGTTCAGAACATACAGCTTTGGTGGAGTTATTAGTAGCAAAGGATAATGAATTAAAATCGGTATTACAATTGGCGTCAGAACAAGCAAAAATTGAACAAAAAATGAATTCACTACGGGCACAAGTGGATCTTCATGTAATTATTATAATTTATTTTAATTGAACCAAATGAGTAAAACTTTTTTTATTTTAATAAAAAGGATCAAGAGATAAATCAATTACAAAAACAACTAAAGGAAGCAGAACAAATACTTTCAACAGCATTATTTCAAGCAAGACAAAAATTAGCCAGTATTGCAAGAGCGAATAAACGTCCCGTGCATTCTGAGGAGCTTATTAAGTTTGCACATAGGATTAGTGCATCTCATGCTATTTGTGCTCCACTGACATGGCAGCAAGGTGATCTCCGACGTCCATATCCCACAGACATAGAAATGCGTTTAGGATTTTTGGGGAAATCAGATTTAAATATAAATGGACACAATTTACAACATCAGAACAGTTTAAACGATATGCATAGAAATACAACCGGTGAAATTCCTTCGTCTGCACAAAATCAATTTGCCTGGCATCCGTCAGGAGAAATACACATGACAATGGGTGCACCAGGTGGTTCTGTTTCATTAGACACAAGGTTATTTTTTTTTTTTTTTATTAAATATGCTTTATTTAACGAAATAAAAATTACAAAACAATATTTCTTAACAGAGCGCACAAAGATACATCACAGGACGATGTGGAAGTTATGTCAACGGATAGTTCCAGTTCTAGTTCCAGTGATTCTCAATAACATGTTATATTTTTATTATTTTTACCATTAAAAATTTATTAAACAAAATTATAAACGTTGGCTCTTTAATTTACGTCATCATATTTTTCATGTGACTTAAGTGCTTTGTTGTAACTAAAATTTATTTCCAATTAATTTATGAATTATATTAATAATAAAATAAAACAAATATACTTGAATGGAGAATATTTAAATGGTTTTTCGTCATTATGATGGATACCCAGCAAATCAATCGGTTTGACAAACTTTTTTAAACAAAATTTACAAACTGTAGTCTAAAATATTTATTTAAAGTTTTTATTTTAAATTTCTTAAATAAAATTACGTGACGTTTTAATTGGATTCCACCAACAGAATATTTGTGAGATTTTCATTATGAATTGCTATATGCTATATATATAGAGATTTTATGCTATTATCATTATTATTTGTTATTATTTGTACAATAGTGTGTATGTAAATAAATTGATCATGGGTACGTCATGAGGTGTAAATCCGCATAGTGTATCACATATGTTGACCATATCTGCTTCATCATTTTGTAATAAGATAAACTCATTTAAATTACTTGGAGCAGTAAAACCCAATGCCAAGAGCGATACAATATTTAATTAATTTATTATAATAAGGAAAATTTTATTCTTCAATAAACAAATAACACTGAAAACTGCAATTCTATGCAACATGAGAAATGTCAAACAAAGCACCACTCTAGTGTTGAGTAGTTCAAGTAGGAATTTAATAAAAACTGATCGAAATCTTTCGAAATTTAATTTCGAAACAGTTTTAGTTTTCCACAAGACGCATTAATTTTTCTTTTCATTTTATTAACGATTATTCTTTAATAAAACTCCTTAATTATTAATAAAAATAATTGTTTAAAATGAAATATTTAATTATTAATAGTTCATTAAAAAGAGTAGTGAAACTTTAGTAGTTGATGAAATCGCTTGAATGCTTTATAATCAACTTAATAAGGTAAATGCAAATTTTGATCTTTTTCTTTTTTTTTTCTTTATGCATATTTTTGTAAAAATTACTTTGAAAATATTATCACATGGAAAAAAATAATGTAGCAACAATAAACTCCCTATATAATGGTTACAGTAAATATTATTATTGTAAAAATTGTTTATTTGAATAGAAATTTATTTTGGTAAGTCTTTAATAAGTAAGTAATTATGATTATTTGGGGAATTATATAAATGGCGGTCTTTACACGAGGCGTCCATTCCTGACATAGAATTTTTTCCATAGAAACCATATCTTGTGAAGAATTCAGAGTCTCTTATTTCTAATCAAAGTCTTTGAGTATCCTTTAGATAAAAATAATTTAAAAAAACAAAAACTTTTTTCTTACTGGACATTTTCCAATGTATTTTATATATATTTTTTATTTATTATAATTAATTAACGAACGATACTTTTTAAAAATTTGTATTTTCAACGTAAACACAATGTTGCTACACACAGAACAATTTTTTTTTCTTATTCAGGGCCATACTTTACAGCCATTTAATTTTACACAACCACATTATTAGAGTTTGTTTTATTATTTTAAACAGTCAACGCGGGTTTTTTTAAAACAGATATTTATGTTAATAAAAATAAAATATATTTTTTTTCATTGATTTTTGCAATATTTTATTAAAATAATTTTTTTTTCATGCTTATAGTGATAATATGAATGAAAATTTGAAACCTCGATAACAACCCAACATTTTTTATATAGTAGATTCTCAAAATACAGTTTATTTTTAATATTCCTCATATAGGAGCATGCTGGACTGTATTAATGTGGTCCAGACAAGGAAACATTTTACTTTTTAAAATACTTTCATATGGTTTTCTTTTAATCACATTAATGTTAACTTGAAATCAGACTTATGTTGCAATTTGGCTTACATAAATACCAAAAAATAAGGCTCTCATAATTTATTATTGTTGGCTAAACCAACTTTATTGTGGCACTATCTAAGAATATTTAATTTTTATGCAAATTTTATATTAAAATATAATTATAAAAGAAGATTGTTGAAGCACATAACTAAAGATAGATTAAATAATTTTCCTATTCCTTCTATAGAAATCTTTTTGGTGTGATTCTTATTTTGGTGAAGCGTTTCTATTGCAGGCGTAAAAGCAGAATCAGAATGATCTGCTCAGGTTGTATAATTTTTGTATCAAAGACCTATTTATAATTAAATATATAGCTAATCCTGGATAAAACAAACTTTAATTTTAGATACCAAAACTCTGTTAAATTAACGTAATTATTCAGAAACAATTGGAATTACAAACTGATGTATAACAAATACAATTATCGGTGATAAAAATTGAGATGCTTATGAAGAAAGATTAAGGATTGCAATTAAAAATCCGGTATGTAGTAGAATATAAGATTTTTTTTTTTATTTATTAAGAAAGATTGAATCATTTGAGGTATGTTCATCTTAAACATATTCATATTGTGAACATTGTTGTGACAAATATAATCGTTAGAGTTTTCTGCACTTTGCTATAAAACTGCGAAAAATAAAAAATTTAATATTTTTGTAACGTAATCGATCACATGTGTGTGCTTTTTGTTTTTGGCAGCATACAAAAAAATATATTTTCGCAATTAATTCGGTTTTTTGTGCAGTTTCAAATGCAATCTGAATAAAAAAAAATATGTTTGTCGTGTCGTTGTAACTAAATTTGTTCTCTTTGTCACCAGTTATCAACCAAATAATTAATAAATCAGCAAAGTAACGTTGAGTATTAAGCGAACAAAGCATTAATACAAATTATTAAACTTGGTTACTTTATATTATTGCTTTGAAATTATGAAAATTGAGTGGTTTTTAGATTGTAGTAAATACGTAAAATAATTCACTTATTACTTGGTGATTTTTATTTATTTTATTTTTTAACGTAGCTTGTGTTGGAAATAATTATATTTTTATAAAGAAATATGCACGCTATATGACTGTATATTTGTTGTTTACCATATTCACATTTAAAAATCAGAGTAGAAAAAATGTTTATTTCATAAAATGTTGAAAACCTCTTACAAAAGTATTCTGTAGATTATTTTATTTTACTTTTTGAAGATTTTTATTTCCTTTCCTTTTAACATTTATAAAATGCTGCGTTGTTTTCTATTTTCTTGTTTAAACTCCTGAAAATCAATAATTTATTTCTTGGGTAATACGTTTGTTTTTTAAATATAGCAAAGAAAAGGTAAAATTAAAAACGTTACCTTGTGTATTTTTGATAATAAAATCTTTAAAAATATTTTATTGTGTTGGTATCACTTCCTTTAATTTGAATTTCATAAATATGGCGAATGACTGGCTTTTTCGTTTTATATATTTATTGAAAACACAACCAATATTACTTAATTATTTGTATTTTATTTCGCAGAAATATTCTGTAAACAAAATAAAAATTAATTATTCATATTATCGGTTATTTATCAAAAATAAAATAAAATTATTCATCGGTAAATACCGGTTCGTTATATCCATATATATATATATAAATACATAAATAAAATACATTTCTATTATTGCATTCTTCGTTTATGAACAGAAAAATATAAAGAGAAACAAATACAACTAACTGATATTTTTATTATTAGAAACGATTAAATTGAATGCGCAAACGCAACTCACTTATGCTTAGCAGTGTTTTATAACGAAACAACAACATTTTTATAGTATTTATAAAATTTATTATTATGGTTATTATTACGTTTTATTTATATTTACGAGTTAAGCGATTATAGATAATTTTTTTTTTGTTTTTTGTGTTTAAAACCGAAATTGAACCAATCAAACTGGTATAAATGAAACGCAAAAAAAAAAATGAAATAACATTGATTTGATATTTGAATCCAAGTTGAAAGTTTTATATTATTTGTTTTAATGAACAAAATATAATATTAATAATACTATACTAGCGGACACACAAAACAACGTCAGCAAAGTCACACACTCATTTTCTGTGGAAATTTATTTTTTTTTTCGTTGTAGTTTGTTGTATTGTTGCTGTGTGCTATTTGTAATATTCTTCGTATTTCTTTAATTATTTTTTTGGAATCTAAGGGTTTATTCCACTATAAACTGTATTTTTGTGTATATATAATTTATTGATATAAATAAAATAAAACCAATAGAAGTTTGGACACAAACCGTATAAATTGATGTTGAAGATTGTTAGAAATCTCAACATAACCAAAAACTAAAAAATAATATTGTAATGTCTTCTTAAAAAGTAATAGATAAATTCGAGGGATCATTATACAAAGTAAATGGTTTTATATATATATTGATATTTTTTTTATCATATTTTTTATCGTGTAGATTATTCTCTAGTTTCGATAGAAAAATATTACCACGCTGTGTTTTGTGCCCTAACTTTGTTGTTCCCTATTTTGCTGTTATATCAGAGTTATAACCACCCAACAACAAAACATCAACTTAATAACAACGACGTTCGTTTGTTTCGTAACAAAAAAAAAATTATATATATATATACATATATATATATATTTTTTTTTTTGTTTCATTTAGAAAATATAAATGTTTATATGTATATATTAAATATGCGTCTCTTGGTTTTATTTATATATATATATATATTTTGTGGCAATATCATCAAGTAAAATAACAAGAAAACAGAATCAGGCAAAACTATAAGTGTTATTATTTTTATTTTCTTGTGTTACTGTTGCATAAGATAATTAGGTTTAATTAAATTGGTTTGAATATTGACTAGTATACTTAGTTAAGCAATATTTGATATTTAACCGTTTAAATGGCCGCCGTTGTCCCATTAAAAAAGTATTAAACTTGGTTTAAATCCTCTTGGAATCTAGTAATTAAAGAATCAATATTAACCATTTAGTTTTTCACTAGATAATATTTTACCTAATTAAAGTTTTTGGATAATTTAAAGACATTTAATCAAAAGAAGCCTTTACTTTTAATATTTATTCTACTGTGTTGTAATTTTATTGATGGGTAGTGTACTGAACAAGTCTATATAGAAATTACTGTCGTACAATGTACTAAACTAAGCTAAACTATAGAATATATTTTATTTTGTTTGACTGTAGTATATACATTATATGTATATATCGTATTTATATATATATGAAGAATTTTTCGTTTCGATTTTACTGCGTTTGCGTTCATATCATTATACAAAAAAAAAAGAAAAATAACAACAGCAATTGTAAAAAGAATCAGCATCAGCACCAGCAGCAGAAGAAGCAGCACCAACAACAGCAACAACAACAACTAAAACCATCATCAACAAAAACAACAGCAACAATATTATTTAAAAAAAAAGAAGAAGGAAAAATATAATAATAAAAATAAAAACAAAAACCAAAAAAAAAAATATATTAAGAGAGAATAAAAATATTTTTTTCTGTTTCTTCACTTGATATGTGTTTAACAGCAGTGTGCAGTACACTTTGGTAATAGCAGAGAATCCAACATGAATTTTAGGTAAAGTAAATTCAGTTCGTATAACATAGAACGAAGATATAAATAAATTGAAAACATTTATTGGTGCATATATACCAAAAGGAAGGGGCTGAAATGGTTCTTTTATACAAAAGAATAAAAAAATATATACAGGGTGATACCAGAATTATTAAAAGTTAAATTTGTACGATTGATAATTACGTTTTCTGGTGCCCTGGTGACTATTTTTAATTTTTTGCTTTAACACAAGAGTGTAAACTGGAAAAAACCATGGTAATTGATAAAAATTTAAATTATACAGGTAGATACGGTATACAAGAATTTATATTTCTGTTTCTGATTAAAAAAAAAGTGAGAAAACAGTATTTAACAATTATTTTAGAAAGATAAGTCAATAATTTTTGTTTAATAAATAATGAATTAAAAGACATTTAAACGCTAAAAGTTGCAGAGGTAAATTAACGATTTTTACCCCTGTTTAATCATTTTTATCCCTACCCTGTACACATTTTGCTACAGAAAGAAAGAAAGACGAACAAAAATAAACAGACAGTCTGAATATATATTTTCTTTTTATATTTTTCTGTTAACGTTCAATTCGGTTTTTACGTTTCGATTCATTTCGTTTGTATAATATTACTCTAACTACACTTGCCTAATGCTATTGAGTCTTATAAAATATGAATATAGAAATCTAAAGATATGTTAAAATTTAATAAAATAAAAAATATGTTTCTAAAGAAAATAATATTCATTTGTACGAGAAGAAAAAGAAATCACACGGTAAAAACTATAAATGCTGCAGCAAGAATAGTTTTTTTCTGTTTGATGGTAGTGTGTTGTGGTTGCTATCAGAAATATGACTGCTTTTCTTTCTGAAACAATTTACTAAATATAGGGCTTTTTTTATTTTTTATTTTTCATTGAAAATTCAACTCTCTGAAGATAATTTTTTGTATATACATATGTATATATTGCGACGTAAATACGTAAGCCATTGTGTTAACTTTAACGTTAACGTGACAGTAAAACTACTCTACAGCATATAATTCATTAATATAAGAAATTTGTTCAATATAAATAAAATTTATAGTTGAAAACAGTATCAGCAACTCTGTAAAATAATATTATAAAAAAAAAAAAAAAAAATAATAATAATAATAATAATAATAATAATAATAATAATAATAATAATAATAATAATAATAATAATAATGATAATAATAATAATAATAATAATAGCAACAAAAACAACAAGAACAACCTAAGCTTAAAACATAACATTCAACATTGCAGCAGCAAAACGTTGATATACGTAACAATATGTACTGTAGAGAGAGGAATATATATACAATTTTATATGTATGTATACTTCTATATAAAATAACATTTTATTATTTTATTTTATATATATATATATAACGAAAAACCGTAGCTATATAAATGTATATATATATATAAATTTATACAAAACGATATGACAAACGAACGTGATGCGGTATATGGCGGGTCTGAAAGCATAACCAAAGCAAATGGTATATCAGTAAGACCTGTGCATTGAATGCTATAGGTTACAAAATATTGAATCAAACGCAAAAATTCAAAATACAGAAAGAAAAAAAAACATTTCTGAATAAAAAAACTTGAAAATATAACGAAAAATTAAATTACCATTTATTTATTTTTTATTTTTCTTTTCTTTTTTACACATGTACAGAGTACGATAATTATTATTATTATTTTATATTAATTAACAAATATAGAATATTTGTTCCTTTTATTATTATTATTATTATTATTATTATTTATTATTATTTATTATTTATACCTTTTGATTAATTAATATTTTGTGGATGGTTAATGATAAACATAGATAAACCAGATAGAAATTATGAATAAAAAAAACAAAATAAAAGTTTACTATGAAAGAAAAAAAAATTAAATAATTTGAGTTAAGAAAAGACAATAAAAAAAACACTATTTGACAATTAATTAATTAATTTGATTAATTAGAAATTTATTCTATACATTTTATTCTATTTAAAAGATAAACAAGAAAAACTATAAACACATTCTAGTGTCAGTTAAAGACAGTTTGATTTTGACAGTTCAGTATAAAATGTGTGCACGTTATATGGCAACAACAATAACAAAATAAAAACAAAAATACCCAAAAAAAAAAAATTAATTAATGTTTAATTAAAAAATATGCAAATTAAATTAATTAGTGGATGTTAGTGACAGCAAATAATAATTAATAATAAAAAAAAAAGTGCAACAAATAAATAAATGAAATTTTTGGTTTTAATGGACAATTTAGAAACATTTTAATTAATTAATAAAATTAATAAAAAAAAATTAAATCAGGTGAGTTTTTAATTAATTTTATTTTAATTTAATATTAGGATAATTTGTGATGATTTAACAAGAAAAAAATAAAATTTTAAAGTTTAGGTCTATAAGCAAACTAAAAGCTGTCAATTCGCGCGTTTTTTTTTCTCTTTACTTTTAATTTAAATTTATTAAAACAACTTGTTATAGTTTTTTCCTTCAGCAAGTGTTTATATAGTTTGTTTTGTTTATACTATTTTATTATCATTATTATTATTATTATTATTATTATTATTATTATTATTATTTAATTTTAACTAATAATAAAGTTAAGTTAAGTTATGTTCCATTATTTATTCACAATGAGAATACCAAAATATAAAATAAATTTTACTCTTTGATTAATAAATAAAATATTGATAGAGGGATATTTATATAATCAATTTTCTCAATTTGTTATTTTAATGACTTAATTCTTAGAAAGTTTATTGTAATCAAATCAAAACAAATCATAATTTTTTTTAAATGGAAAAAGAGCGAATTTAAGGAGAAATAATAACAAATATATTTATATATTCAGTAGACACTTTTGCAAAATAAACATTTTTATGCTTTAATGTGCCAATACCAAACCTTTAATAAAAGTAAAAAATAAAAAAAAAAATATCATGAGAGTAAATAGTAGTAACAACAAGCGGCACCAGCATCAGATCTCAGCAATAAATTTTAATAAAAGTATTTTTTTTGTTGACATTTCTGTATATATTTTGAATATTCTTTCCATCTGCCGATAAAATTTGTTTTTTTTTTAAATAAAATTCCACATTCTCTATCAAACGTCTCGCTCAACACATTATTATTTATAAAAATCACGTGTGTCATTTAGTTTTTTTTTACATTGATTGCAATCAACACATTAGAAATAATATTTAAGTGTATTTAAAGAGATGAATAATTAATTGCTTGCATTCTCATTATAAATTTAATTGGATTAGTTATTATTGGTTTATTTTATTTTATTTGTGTATTTTAGTAGCCGAGAGATAACGATAAATATTGTATTATTTTTAATTTAATTTAGTTACAATTAAGAACTGTCATTTGGTTGCTAGTGTTTTTTTTTTAGCTTAAATTTATATACAAATTCTTTTATTTTTACTGTGATTTAATTGTTTAATTAAGAATTTGATATTTGCTATATTGGTACTATTTTTACTGACTAAAAAAATTGAAAGTTCATTAGATATTAAATAAACAATCAACGAAAAGAAATCATTAATTAATTTAAAAGCGTTTTTGTTTAAAATAAAAGTGCTTTACAACTTTACAAAAATTAGACTTTTTTTTTCAATCTTGTGAATTTTATTTAAATAAGTTTCCTTTAACAAAAAAAAGCTCAACAGTTGTTTTTCTTCTAATACTTTTCTTTTAGTTATATTAAAAAAGAAAAAAGATTAAGCTTCTTTTTTATAAACAATATTATTATTTTTAATCATGAAAGCATTTTTTTTTTTTTTTTTGTAATATCTTGGATAATTCTTTTATTTTGTATTCCAACTAGAAAATATATCGAACCCACCTTCACATATTTATGGTATAGAGAATCCAACTAGAAATTTATAAAATCATTGGTGTTTAAATAATATTTGAGAGAAGAGAAACAAAGCATAAAGTTTTCAAAGTAGCGTTAAGTTATGTTAAGTTTCGTTACGTTCAACTAAATATAAGTAATAATATATAAGTAATGTATATAATATATACACAAATGTGTTTTGTTTATTATTCGTATAGTAATAAAAAAAAGTAAATAATTAATAACAACAAAGGTTCTCTCGATTTAATTTTTATTTTATTTTTTAATCTAATCCAAAAATATATAAATCGCTAAAATCACCTCTTCTCATACTTTTTTATCTTTGTATTTTAATATGCTTGGCATTTGCTGTTTTTGTTGAGCTTTCAGTTTGACGTTTGTGTGTTTTTATTTTCTAAGTAATAAATGTTCACTCTGTCTGTTCACATCCATACTCAACATAGTCGTTGTATATAATAAAAAATAAAAAAAAAGTAACGTGGAATAACCTCACCAATCAAATATATAAAAAATAATAAAAATTAACTTGAATTTCGTCGTCCCCCCACTTTTGTTTACGTCGAGTTGAGTCGATCGCGAGCAATGTTAACTTTTTTTTTTATTTTGTTTTCTGTTTTGTTTTTAATTTAATATTTGTAGCTTTTGCTTATTTTTCTTTTCTTTTTTTTTTTTCTACAATAAAAAAAATATTTTTTATCTCTAATTATTTTATTTATTTATTTTTATTTATATAAAAGCTCCCTCCACTTTTTATTTTTCTTTTTTTCTTTTTTTTATGTCAAGTCAGTCAATGATGACAACAGCATAGTGTGCTTGCTTTATTGCAAAGTAAAGTAATATTAAGTATGGTTTAGCTATAGAAATATACAAATACAAATACAGTCTTAAAATCATTTTATTTCAACAAAATAAAAACTTACAACATGTACTCATGCGTCATCTCCTGATAATTTTTATTTTATTATTTTTAGGTTAGTTGTTTTTAAATTTTAAAACATTTTTTTTTAACTTGAATCAAGCTTTATAACATAGCATACGTTTAAGTATATACAGTATAGCGGTCATGGAAAGTCCAATAAGTTTGTTGTTTTTATATTATTTCCATTGAAAAATATAAAAACTCATGAAATCACCGTCAATTCTTTAGTTTTGTTAATTGTAAAGAAAAAAGAAATCAGGATAAACTTTTGAAATGTCTTTTGATATTCTTGAATTGTAATCTAAAAATCTGTTATCAGTCTAAAACGTAGTTACAGTTTTTTGGTAGGATACCTGAATTTAATAATTCTGAAACGTAGAAATAATAACATTTTAATTATAATTGCTTGCTTATTTTATTGTATTATTAAAAAAGAGAAGCTTCTCAGAAATTCTTGTAATCAAACCGTAAAATTATTATGCTTTTAATAATAAAAAGAAAAATATTCTTCTGAAACCAAAAGATAGATCCACTTAACGACGACGTTCCGTTCCAGTGTAACTATGGCACAGTTTGTTGGAACGTTGACTTCACTTCAAAACAATAAAAATAAAATTAAGAAGAATAAAAATGTTATTTGTACTAAATTAAAGAAAAAGCACAAAGTTTCTTCTTTCTGCTATCTCTGATGAACACAGAAATTGTTTTTTTTTTTTTTTTTAATTCAATTAAATTATAAAAGAAGAAATAGGAAAAACGAAGAGAATTGAAACAGAAATGATGAAAAATGTTTGTTTAAAGAAAAGAAAAATAATAATGAAAAAGAAAAAGGAATTTGTATTTTATATAAGTTAAGTAGGGGAAGGCGCCAATTTCTATTCATGTTACGTCTGTATTTTATTTCATTACTCGATTGTCTTTCGAAGAAGATTCAAATAGGCCGCAACATTATCAAATGAAAACTAAACTAAGCATGCAATGCGTTTCTTCTTTTTTTTATTTTTTTTTATGATTGGTATTTCTAGTTGTTTTTTGTTCTATTAATTATTTTCTATGCTTTTGAGCTTTAAGAACTTTTTTTTTCATAAAATTAACAAAACAAAAACCAAATAGAAGCATGATTAAAAAGTTTATTATTTTCTTTCTCTGACATATAAAAGCTTAAACTTTATTTTTTATTAATTATGTTGCTTTAACCCTCTTTTATTGCTTTTAGTAAATTTTTTTTTTTTTAATTTTGTCTTAATTATAGCAAAAAAGAATTAATTTTTAAATTTTTAAAGCTTTAACGAATAAAACAGGGTAGAAATGTGGCGCTATGAAACGGTACGTAGCAAAAGTTTAGCTAGTTATATAAGAAAACAAAAAAAATATAAACTGCTGGCACTGTGGACTACACATAGCACAGTTATGCACATTAATGAATAAGCATAGTATAATTAAAGAAACCGAAGAAGAACAAGAGAACAAACAACAAAAAAAAATCACTCCTATAAACAATTATACCACATTTTATAACAATATATAAAAAAAAGAAAAGTTTTGTTGCTAAGCTTTTATGGTGTTTTTGGTGCTGTTGTTGTTGTTGTTTTTGTTATTATTAATATGTTGCTATAGTTACAGGGTGGATATTATTTTTGAAGGCGGTACCAAAACGATCTATATAGATTTTCTTTTTATTATTATACCGTACTGTGCTTTACTGTAGTATTTTCTACAGTAAAGTGTATACCATCAAACAGAGACGGTTATACATGATTACATTATATATTAAAGCCCTGCTATAACTACCCAAAGTACAAAACCATTTTCTATCTACAGGATGAAAAAAAAATATCTTTTTTTTTTGTAAATAAATGTGGAGGGATAAAAACACAAAATCCACATATAGAGCGAACATATCTATGTATATACAATGTAGTGTGCCATCCATTTAGAACCTACATATATAACAATAGAAAAATAAATGTTGGAAAAAAAAGCTTGGTGGTGCTAAACTAAAAAAAAAAAATATTTTTTTTTTAAATAAAACCATTTCGATTTTTTTTAATTCCTTGATTGAGCTTTTTTAATATAACAATTTTTTTATAAAAAATTATATGGTTTGATGTGATGTCAATAAATCGACATTTAAATTAAAATCCACATATATCGAAATTCTTAAATAATTATTATTATTTGTTTTGTTTAAGAAATTTCATTAATTATGAATTAATTAAATATTCTGGGTATAAAAATTACTCATACTTTAGTACTCAATTGTTGAAAATAAAATATTTTGTCATGGTAGATACTGAGATATGCGGTGGCAAGTTGAATAAAGGCATTAAGTATGAATTGAATAGAACCTGTATTGACATATATACATATGTATATCAACTGACCTAAGTTAATTAAATAATAATTATAGAATAATAACGAAATAGACACACAAAAAAAAAATTCAACTACTTAAACTAATTAACAGGGTTTATAAAAGACAAAACAGATTTTTGAACCCTTACGTATAGTAATAGCAATCAATAGTCATTATAATTAATAAACAAATTAAAAAACAATGTAAAGTAAACTGTTAATAATAACCAATTTGAATTTTATTTAAATCCTTTTTGTTGTAACTAACCATGCTCTACTCTACTGTCGATCATACGTCATACAAGCCGGCGAAAATAACAACAAAAAGCATCAAAATCAAGTCAAAACTAAATATATGTACACATACGTTAAACACATTTCAATATTTTATAGGATGCACATGTGTTTTTTTTTTTTTCTACTCCTTAAAAAATATTCTATATTGCGCGGTCGATGGAGCAACGAGTGGTTTCGTTTTTATTTTTGTACTTTTTTTTATACAGATTTTATTATAATTTTTTTTTTATTATATTATGATCGTTTCGGTTGCCGGGTGATTTTGTTGGTATTATTCTCGATGAGATAAATATAAAAGAAATAAAAAATTGTGCGTGTCATAAACTTGTGATAAAATAATAAAAATAAGAAGTTGAATAGTAACGAATAGAATAGAACTAAAATTCTGACTGATCAGCTGAAGAATGATTTTTATTTTTTTGGGAGAATGTAAATACAAAGCATAAAATCTAAGCCAAAAAAATAAAAACATGACACGACTCGACTAGTCACATTTCACATAAATTTCTCTACAGAATAAAAGCAAAAAAAAAAAGCTTAAAATACTCAACTTTTTAGCATATATAGAAAAATATAAAATAATTTCGATCGAGTATAGAAAAGTCTACACTTTGTGGTATGGATTTTGTATTCTCTTTTTTCGATTTTTTTTTTTTTCATATTTTATTTCAATGCAAGTAAAATGAAAAATAGAACAGAATAGAGACGAATAAAATGTGATAAAAAAAAAGGAAAAATGGTAAGAGTACATTGTTATGTGTTAAATTATTATATACAATGTCTACGTAGCACGTGGTTTCCTCAAAGATATAACTTTGTACATAACAGTTTTGTGTTTTGTATGCTTCGTTTCTCTACAATTTGCTTCATTTTTTTTTTATTAAAATTATGAAGAGCCGACCAATTTATGTATATAAAACAGATTTTTTTTTTGTTTTGTTTCTAAAGAATAACTCGAAAAATGTTTATGTAACGTAAATCCGCTGTTGCTATCTAATAATGACAGTGAAAAAAAAAATCTACAAAACCGTTAAATATTTTTATAAATGAAACATGAGTCTTGCAAATAATTATTAATTTAAAAGATAGTATTACTTGGATAGTATTTTCATCAATATTAGTGAATTAACAATAAAAAATATGAAATAGTATCAGAATATCGTTCAATATTTAAAAAATATTATAAGAGAATCTCTTTTGTTTTATTACTTTTAAGCATGTTATTTAAATTAAATAAAAAATAAATAAAAAAGCGCAGTGGTTTACCTATAACACGCATATTATTATAAATTTTATTTTTTTTGTTAATTTAATTCAACAATCAGCTGTTTTTGTTTATTAATACTGTTATTTTTATTTCTACTTAATTAAGATAATTATATACAAATTATGTTACGTCATTTACCACGTTGTTTTTTTTTTTCTTGACACATGTTTTTATTATCAATATAAATGAAAAAAGAAAAAAAAAACAAATTTACGCTCTTCCGTTGATTCTTTGCATTATTAAACTCACTGTTTACTCTCATTTCATTTACGTTACTTTACTTAACTTAATTGTGTTAATTATTGAATAAGAAGAAAATATTATTACTCAGCTTTGCTTTATTATTTTTTTTTCTTACTAAAAGTTTTTCAAAAATTAACAATTTGATTAGATTGAGAATGTTTAAGAGATGAGAAATTTTAATGTGTAAACGTTGTGTGTAAAGTGAAAAATTCACGTAATAGCTAAAAACCACGAGTTTTTTTTACCTTTTATTTTTCCTTTAATAATTTATTGATTTATTATTATGTTTTTTATGTAAACAATCTTTACGGCTGTTATTGTTGGTTGGTTGTTGGTGTGTGCTTTTTTTTGTATTTATTTATCAATAAAAACAAAAAAATCAATTTAATTGAGTTAAATTGAATAATGTTATCGTTATGTAGATTCTTTTTTTATATATATTTTAATTCTCTTTCACTAAAAATATATAAAAATCACATGGTTTTTAGTGTCTCAGCTGTTTCACTGTTTTTTTTTATTGAAATTTTTGACTCTCTTTTAGGTTTAATATTATTATTTTTTTTTTCTTGCAATCTCTTTATTTTCGATTTTTATTTGTTATTTTCAATCAAAAACAATATAAATACATAATGGAATTATTTTTATTATTAATTTATTCAACCGGCAAAATAAAAATAATAATAAATGATGACTAGTCGTCGTCGTCGCGATTATTTTATTTTTATTATTATTGTCTGGTTTCTTCATTTTTAATTTATTTATTTATATCAAAATTGACTGTTTTTTTTATGACGGACTAGTTGAATCAATTTTTTTTTATTTTACTTTTCGTAATTAAATTGATTATTAATGTGTTGTTTGAAAAATTCATTGATGAAAAAAAAAACTTTAAACAATCTCGAATAATTTATTTATTTAAACGACTTGTTGCAGTCACCACTAATTGGTCATTAATTATCGCGTTTTTAAAAGACAACTGCAGTATACTGTTTATGTGTTGAGTTTTTACTTATTCTTTTGTTTGAAAAAATATTTTTAAATAGCGTTAATAAATCGAAAATAACTTAAATAAGTCGTGAAAGCCCACACTGTGGTATTTTTCTTGAATGTTTTTCCATAGTTTGATTAATTAGTCTTTCTTATTGATTAGCTAAGTTGTCAACCATTAAGGATAATATTTATAGCAATCTGTGAACCTATAATGGTCATATTTGTAGATTTTTTGAAATTCTTATTTCCTGAACATTGAATATTGTAATCCTTTCATTTATATAAATAATTAGTTTGTTGAGGCACAGTGAGTTTAAATACGGTAAAACCAGGTGAAATAAGTTAAAAACTTATTTCAATATTGTCGAAAGAGATTACTTCTCATTAACGTATTTTCTTGTATTTTCAATAATTAAAAACAAATAATTTATAGAGAATTTTTACACTTTTTTATAAATCAAAAGCAAATAAATTATAAAAGATTTCAATAATTAAAAACAAATAATTTATAGAGAATTTTTACACTTTTTTATAAATCAAAAGCAAATAAATTATAAAAGAAAAAAATATCTGTGGTTGGCTTTTTGCTGTTTGGTAATATTTTAATTTATTTTTATAGCAAAAATGAGCGAGGTTACAAACCACAGTAAATGTTTTTTTCTTTCCTTCTTTTTTTTTATAACAAATATAATTTATAATTATAATAATAAAAAAAAAAAAAAGCTTTTGTGTTGTGGAATTTTGTAATTAAAGAAAAACATTTTTTTTTACTGTTTTTATAATTCAATGAAGAAATGAAACGAATATAAACAATGTTTTATACCTGTCTTACCTTAGCGTATTGTAATAAATGCATTTTTTTTTATGTATTTATGAATGTATTTGTTTGTGCGGAAATTCACTTATTTTACTTTTCTATATATATTACCTTTGGTTGCACAGTTAAATTGTGCAGCAACAAATGAAGAAAAATGTTTATAAAATAAATGTATGACAGCATACGTTAAATATGTAATGTGATTTAACTTAAGTTAAGTTCAGTTCAATTAAGTTAACTTAAATTAAAAAAAAAATTGTATTTTGAATATTTTCTTATAAAACACAAACACGCTGACGACGAATCAAAATAACGACGTCAGAGCGATATAATGGTTTTTTTTTTGTTTTAAATGATCACGCAAGAAGTGAGTATTTTCTGGGTTTGAATTGTTGTCGTCGTCGTTATTATTATTATTATAATAATTTTTGTTAGTAATATTATTATTGTGCGACTAGCGGACTAACAGACATTTTTTAACTTAATTCTTTTTTCTACATAAATAAATAAATATTCGTTCATGGTTATATAGGATATATAAACCGTCAGTGCTATATATAAAGATTTTTTTTTTTTTATTTTGAAATAATAATTTTTTGCTTTTCTCTTTTAAATTTTTATTCACAATAATAATAATAATAATGTATTAAAATAATATCCAACAAACAGAAATAAGAAAAGTTTTTATTTTTTGTGTTTTTTCCGTGAGAATGAAAATAGTTGTTCGCGCGCGCGGTATTTTCTATATTTTATTATTCCGTTGCTATTGTTTTGTGCTGTGGTTATTTGTATTTTCGTATTGCTCAGCTTGTTTCTTAATTTTACGTCTTCCTCTCTAGCTATATATAATGGTTATTACAATTTTTTTTTTTAGCTTTTTTTTTCTGTAAATTATTTATACAAATTTTTTTTTTTTTTTAATTTTGAACATATTTTCCTTTCTTATTTTTTTTTTACGAAAATAAAAAGAGAAGAAGAAAATAATAATAATAATAATAATAATAATAATAATAAGAAAACAGAGTTTGTATACGCGTAATATTTTGTATATTTTTCTTTTTTGATTTAGCCAAAAAGAAAAAAAATCATTTTACACCTGTTTGCCAAGGTATAACGTTAGCAGCTTACTAATAATTATATAGAAAATAAAAATAAAAAATTATGATTATGTCTGTTAATTTTTTTTTGTTTTGTTTTTTACTGTTGTAAATTTCCCCTCATTTAAAGTAAATAAAGAAAAGTTTACACGATCCAATAGCAATTATTGTTATTTGCCTTTATACACGTGCGTTTTGTATATATTTATCAGATGGAAAATATTTTTCTTCATGTACTTGTTGTATTACTACTGTTGGCCACTGCTACTAAATTTTCATAAACAAAACTCTTTGCATTGAATGCCATTGAATTATTTCTAAATAATCAGGGTTGATCAATCAATTTTCATTCATTTTAAAATATTAAATACAAAAACAAATATTAATTTTTTAATAAAAAGAAATCGCTATAATAGTCATTGAAATACAGATAAAAAATAATAAAATACAAAGTTAGATAGAATAAAAAAATATGAAAAAAAAAGAAGCAGCAAAGAGGGTAAAGTTTAATGCACACACAAAATCCATATTGAAAAGGGTATTTTTAAGTGACTTTCCCTTAGCATACTGCATATATATATTTTTTTTTTTTTTGTTTATTATCATATTTATTTTTGTTCCCTTTATTTCTTTCAATTATTTTATCCCTGCTCCCCTGTCTGTTAACATTTTCTATAATATACAGAAGATTGGAAATTTCTTTTATCAAAATTTTCTTCAAACTGATTTATTCTTTTAATTTCAACTAATTTATTTGTTATTTTAATAATTAAAAAATAAAAATAATTATTAAAATTAAAATTTGTCACTCTACAATTAATTAATGTTAATTTTTATTTCATCAGTTTGAAGTTAACATCGTTTGACACATTTAATTAACAATTTTTGACAGTCCAAATTAATACAGGTAAAAATTATTTTCTTATATTTTTTTAAGTCAATAAAACTATTTGATATTTTTTTTTAAATGATCAAAAAATAAAAAATAATGCGCGCGCAACTTAAACATTAAAAACAACGGCGTCAGATAAAAATGATGAAAATTCGCGCGAATTTTAAATTTACATAACAATGGCAAAGTTTATAGAAAGTTTTAATCAAAGTAAAAACTCATGGAAAATAATTAATTAATTAAGTAAAAATATAATTTATTTTACTAACGGTATTTAGTTAATCAAATAAAATAATATTTTAATTGGTGTTTTACTGTCACATTTGCCTGACGTATTATGGTTTTTGCATGCATTAAAATTAATTAATTAATGAAAATAAAACATTTTTGTGTTTTAACTAAAGCTTTTAATTAAAAGCACAAAAATTATAGTAAGATAATATAAAAATAAATATAAATAACAAACAATAGATGAGTTTCTCTTTCGGTTTGCTGTTATTACTATTATTATTATTATTATTATTATTATTATTATTATTATTATTATTATTATTATTATTATTATTTATATTTTAGTTATAAATCGACTTCGACTTCTATAACGATGATGACGACAAGTCGTTATTATCGTAGTTACTGTGTTCTTGCTAACGATGTTGATATTGTTAGTTTTTTTTTTCAAATATATAAGTAAAAATAACAACTTTTATTCGTTCATTTGTTGTTTTCATATAAATAAATATAAATTCTATAAAGCTAAATATATGGCTTTAACATAAAACAGCAGAAGAAGAAGAAAAAGAAAAAGAAAAAAAAACTGCTTTAATATGAAAGCATCAAAAAAAATATATAGAAGACAAAATAAATACGGTGGTACGATGTGTGGTTTGGTTTTATTAGATCTGTGAAAAAAGCTTCGTAAAGTTTTTCTTTACGTTTTGCGTCTATAATGATAACAAAAAAAAAAGCAAATACTACGTCATAATTGACGTGGTAGAGAAAACATATAAATACGTAAGGATGAGCTTTTTTCCTTGATTAAAATTTTAACATTAACTTGATGATGACTACAAACGAAATGAATGTTTTCAACCCACCCTACCATAAAAAAAAGTAAAGAAAGATAAAATTATTGAGCTGAGCATAGCTCTTTTGTTTCATAAACTTCAAAATACGTTACGTTACTTTGCATTACGTTAAATTAATATAAAGTAACGTAAGTTTACGTTGTATAACTTAACGTAACCTTAACGTTAACGTAAGCACAGTACTTTGAACGTATAATGTACTTTGCTGTGTAGGTTCAACAATATGTATATATATAAATTTTTGAATATCTATCTATCTAGATATATCTATCCTATACATATATATATAAAAACATTAAATAAATTTGTGAAGGCAACAGTAATCGGTTGAAACGATAGAGAATATGGTATGGAATGTTGTTATGAGTAGGTGGTTTGATTATGCAATTCTGCAGAGTAGCAGGATGGTGTCATGGCAGGTTCCTCTATACATAAGCATATATAAGCAACAAAAAAAAAATTTGTATCCATAGTATAATCAAGCAAAAACCATTTATTCTCTTGTAACAAAAACAAAAAATAAAACCAAATAAAGGAAGAGAAAGAGAAAAGTACATAAAATGAACCAATGAAACTTTATCAAGGGTGGTGCTTACAGTAGAAGCTTTCAATATATTCAACACAAAGCACAAACGTGAAAAACAAAATAACGCTTGCGCCCTTATTTATTTATTTTATTTTTTTGCTCTATACATAGAACATTTTCATGTTCGTTTTTCGTTGTTTTTAATGCTTTTATCTAAAAAGTTTTCTTTCATTTATTTTATTCACTTTTTTTTTCTTTTTTTCGTTGGTTCGTTTTTATTCTTCTAACCAACAACCTCCTCAACAATAGAAGTAATAACGCCAACAACAGCACGTTACGTATGGAACGTAAAATTTCTAACAAAAAAAGAAAAAATAATAAAGATGAGAAATAAAAAGGAGGAAAATAACGACGACAACAAAAACAGCGACTACACACCACCATCAACGAAAATAAGAAGAAAAGTTTCAATATTTTTTTTCATATCTGACACAAAAATAATAACGAAGAAATTTTTCTATCTCTGTTTTCGAATTCTCATTATTATTATTATTATTATTATTATTATTTTTGCTGTTTCCATAAAATTAGTAAATGTTTTATACTTTTATATAAAATGTCCACACCTATTCTCTAAAGAAATAATAATTACAATAATAAAAATTATCAAAACCACCACCCACGATTTTAAAAATGAAAAATGTTTTTGTTTTTTTTTTTTTTTTGGAAAAATAAATAAATTTTCATTCATTTTACTCTCTCTACACAAAGAAAACAAAAATTATTATTATTATTATTAAAATTAATTAAAAATATATTTTAATTATTATTAAAGCTTTTTCACCCAAAAACAAGGTACAAAGTAGAACCATTTATGAATTTTTGAATAATTGATTAAAAATATGTTATTTTTCCACTGGTAAAATAACTTTTCCTTTTATCAAAAAGCATTAACTAAATTGACAATTTTATTTTATTATTTTTTTTTTTTGTTATTCAAACAGGGAAGATAGAAATAGTTTCTTTGTTTATCATAATTAAATAAACAATAGAGAAAATGTAACCACTTTTTGTGTTCCTGGTAATATTTAGGGTTTCATCATCAATGAAAATTCAACGAAAAAGCTTTTAGATTAGTTTTTGCCTTAACCGAAATAAAAGGTAAACAAAAAGAAAGATTTTTTTTTTAATTAAGCTTTTTTTCCGTTTAATCTACTAGCATTATGAAATTCGAATATTATAACAGACAATGTTAAGTGTTCGTTTGTTCATCGTTATTATCGTCTCCACTTTCGACGGTTGATTTAATACAGAAAATTTGATTTTTTTATATTTGCGTTTGTAACCATAAAGTTTATAAGAGATTCGGGTTGACGTCTTGGCTAGATATACCGCTTTCTCTTATTTAATTTTCAAAAATTTTTATTTTTAGTTATATTTCATGAGTCGTCTTTTGCCGCCTTTGTTTTACATTATATTTATTTATATTGACCTGGTTTCTAATGAACAAACGAACGAACAAACGTACGTAACGTACATACGAATGAAAAATACAAAAATCATACTTGAAATGAAAGAATTTTTGTTTTTCTTTTTTCTTTCATATCTTGGTTTATGTTTCTCATTTTAATTTGTTTTGTTTATTTAATTATTACTTTATATATATATATATCGTTTTGTTTTGTGTTAAGAATTGATGCTGATTTGGTTGTTTAGTTATTTAGTTATTTAGTTATTTGTTTTGCAGGTGAACAGCATTGTTAACGATACGTAAAAAATTCACAAAATCGTTTACTTTTATTTTTCTGTTGTAAAGTGTTTTTTTTTTTTATATTTTATTGGGTGGCAGGTGATGGTTAAGAATTTAAAGGTTGTGTAGGAAAATAAAAATAAAAAATAAAATTAAAGCAGTAAAAAAAGTCACTAAAAATCGAAGAAAATTCTCATGAGCTATTTTTTTTTTTTTCAACATTTAAACATTATATACAGTTGAGTGTTTCCATTCATGCATATTTACAAAGCTTTAAATATCCTTTCGCCGCCACAATGAACATATAAAAAATAAAATAAGAAAAAAAGAAAAATAAAATTGAAAAATCCTTCTCTTTGATTGTGCTCATCGACCACGTGCTAGACAGAAGTTGGTCAACTCATCACGTTTTATTCTTCCATATAAAATATACAAATCACATCAACCCGCTTTTAGTCATAGCAGCCGCCTCTCTTCTTGTAACTCGTAACAAAAAAAAATGGACCAAAGAGCAAAATAAACAAAAAAAAGGAAAAACTGAATGCAAAATGAGCGCAAAAAAAAATAACAAAACGTGCTAGGAGGCACACTATATCGCAAAAAGTATGCCAAATTGTTTTTTTTTTTTTTTTTACATAAAATTCTCTCCATGGTAATGTCAAAATCATATGGTGAAGATACTACAATCCACTATACACACGATATCTGTAGTAACATGTATAGCTGGTTAAGGGTTGTAAAATTTAAACAGCAGAAAAAAAAATTGATTTCATACAAAGACAACACAATAGCGCGAAGTTCTCAAAGAATTAATTAAGAGTGCTCAAGAATAAAGCGTTTAGTATATAAAGCAAACCATCAACAGGCGGTCAATTTAATAGTTGATTGTTGTAAATTTATTAATAAGTTTACAATAAAATCTCCTTGTCCACTAATTCTTTATTCGTTATAAATTTAATGATTATAGAAAAAAAACAGAAACAAAAACAAAAATGTGTTCATCTTTTTAATTAATTAATTTTAATTAGTGATTTTCCATAGTAATATTGTTTAAAAATAAAATGAAACAACACAACAGAATAAATATAAAAAAATAACAAAAATCTTCATATTATAAATAATAAATCATTATCAAAGCTCTGGTAACGTTATACAACGTTAGACAAGTATAGTATATATACTAAAGTAGTAGGTAGTAGGTAGTAGGTAGTAGATAGTAGGTATATATATAGTATTATATATTTTGGCTAGATTGTTCTTCATTGTTGTATATATATATAGTAGAGTATTGTTAGTGTACACAGAGTTTTACCAACGTTTTTGTAGGTAATAGGACAACAAACCAACAATATACACGATAACTGATTCTATTTCATTTAATATTTTATATATATAAGAATTATTACTGAAATACTTTACTTTACTTTACTATACCTTACTTTATATGTCAATATAATCTTCCCAATCTCATCCTTCTTGTATAACAAACAACATCTCCAAACCTTAGTCGTCATTTTAACAGAAAAAAAAATAAAGAAAGAAAATATAACTCACCCTGTTCTTGTATTATCCGCATATATAGCAATGACGACAATGATAACAACAAAAACAACAACAATGGTTGTAGAATAGTATCAACAAAAAAATTTGGTAGAAGACTGGTAAATTCACCCACAACCACCACCACCACCACCATATATATTTTCCATCGTTTTATTCTATTTGATTTGATATAAATGAACGAACGAACCAACCAACCTACATACAAAACCGCCACACCAACATCAACAATATTTTCTGCTTCTATTATATATCTATAGACTATGTTGGATAATAATAATAATAATAATAACTGAAAGCATAGAACACCCTGTTTTATATATTATAGAAAACAAAGTTGGTTGGTTGGTGGTTCTGTTACTTTACTATACTGTACCGTACTGTACATTATGATATTAGATAGAGAGAACGAACATACAGAATTTTGTATGAAAAACCATCGACCGAATGGTAGAATCAAATTTCGCATTCCATATTTTGTTTTCAAAACAAGCCCTCGTCATTCAACCCCAAAAGCCTGCAACAACGTTGAAAATAACAAACCTAACCCTAACCCCCTTATGCATCAAACTGTTAACGTTGGTTATAATGCCGACGTAGTGTCGGAGCGAGAACAACGCCATGTATAGTTACCATGGGAACTTAACACTGGAAAGATAATGGTGGCTGGGGTGAATTATTGAATACTTTTATTGTAGGCGATATATTCTCTCCTTTTATATTTTTTGTTGTACAAAAGGTAGGAGAGTTGGTGGATGGTGTTTAGTTGCTTGATAGCATTCGGTATATAATGACGAACAGTACGAACATTTTGAGGCGACTATAAACATGAAGTTAGTAGATGAGGTGGTTTTACGCCATCAAAAAAAAAAATAAAATAAAATAAAATAAACCCACACTCTGCTTGGCCTCATTTTGTGTTTTACTTGCCATTACCCTCGTTTATAAAATTTTATTTTATATAAATAATAAAAACGCCATCTATATCAAAGGTATATACTATCTCGCTTTTATTCAATGTGTTATTTAGATACTGAATATTGGTGAGTATGAACATGGAACTTTAAGTCGCATTTGATTTTTTTTTTTTTTTTTTTGTTATTTGCTTGACGTTTCTTAGTCAGCATGACATTTTATCTAGTACACAAAAATAACACATACCGGTATGGTGGCGACATCGTTGATTATCATCGGTTTTTTTTCACTTATTATAAAAGCATGTCTATATCTATATAAATTTTATATTATTTTGGTATTTTTTATTTTATTTTTTATATAAATAATAATAATAAAAAGAAAGAAAAAATATACAGTCGCAGATGCTTTGGTATACAAAGGTAATAATAAAGCATACACAAGTAAAAGGATAGAATGGAATATTAGGTGTGTTTCTAGATAAACATTGGATAAAAATTTAGTAAAATGGAATGAATAGAAAATTAAATGTAAAAAAAAACTGTCCATTAATATATTAGTATTTAGTGAAAAGAAAAAAATAGAAAAAATTCTTATAAAGATTGTAGACTTTTTCGGAAGTTTCACGAACCAAGTAACAAACGAACAAAACAAAATAAATAATAAATTTGTCAAAATCAAAAGAAAATGAAAACACTAAAAAAATATATAACAATAATAATAGATTATAAATGAATGACAAAAACAAGAAAGAATAACCAAATCAAATTATGAATTAAGTAAAGAAGAAAATTAACAATAAATATGAAGAAAACAAAAATTACAGTTATAGAAAATTTAGATCATAAAACTATGAAATTAGCTTACGCCATCTATTGGTAAGAAGAGTTAAGCTTTTTTTGTTATATTATTCCTTTTTCACTTAGTAAAACTTATTTCCGTAGTTTTTAATGAGAGAGCATAGAGAAATTATAACGAAAAATTCACAAAAATCACTTTAAAAAAAAACAAAGTTAAAATATACATTAACAATGGTAACGTAACGTAAATAATTAAACATTTATTTTGCTAGTACAAAAATAAATTATAATTTCAAAACAAAAATGAATCTAATCATATTTGAATATTTAAGCAATAATCCGTTTATACTACGTTCACATTAATTAAAATTAACAAATCAAATTTAAATCCATACAACTACATAAATTACTTATTATTTTCTACATTGTTTATCTAAAATTAAATTAAATTCAAAAAAAGAAAAATAAAAAAAAAATATAAATACTGCATTAAAATTGTAAAAACAAATAAAAAATTCAATTGCACCGCGACTTTAATAATGTAAAACTTTGCGCTCCAAAAATGAATTTTAGTTTTTTGTTTTTATTATTTTCATTGAGTTTTTGATGCGTTCAGTGCACTGCATTATCCTACTTAAACAGTATGATAAGAAAATACGCAACAAACTACAATGAATTAATAAAAAAAAACCGTTTGAATTGGCGCGCCATTTTTCTTTTTCTGCTTATATTGCATTTGTTTAAACATTTAAATAAAGTACAGTGTATTTACCACACAAAAAATTACAATTATTATTTAATATTTATAATTCTCTGTCAAAGCATTAAAATTCATAAATAAAAATAAAGTCAGTTATATTATTTTAAACACATTTCAAAAATCTAGTATAATAGAAAATTAATTTCTTGCTAGTTGTTTTTAAAAATGTTTTGTTTTTAATATTTTATTTTTAAATAGATTTTTTTTTTCTATTTGAAAAGTAACGTAAAAATAAATGAAGACGAAATTTCTTATTCTATTAAGCATAGCTAGCTTTATATATATATATATATATATATTTATATATAAAATAAAAAATCATGAAAATAGAGTATTGAAGGAAAATGAAATAAAAACAAGAAAATATCTATCAACAAAAATTCAACACCCGCGCACAAATAATATTACGAATCATACGAGACCTTCTCTACAAAAAAAAAAATAAAAAAAAAAAAATCACACAAAAAAAACGAGGAAAAAGCACCAATAACAACACCAAGCAACCAAAAAATAAAAATTATTGTAGAACTAAATTGTACTCTGAAAGCATACAATACAGGCGCAATGAAAAATAATCTGTATATAGAGGAATAAATAAAATAAAGAAAAAAAAACGAAAAATATCCAACCAACAGAAAATAAAAATATAAAAAAAAAAAAAAAGTATATTTGAATTTATACTGTGTGTGTTCCCTTGGTTTTCGCTTGCTTGCGTTGCGTCTGTTCTCTCTAAATTTAGTTGATCGCAGGAATAACTAACACGAGGAATTTGTACATCTAAAACGAAGCAATATAACGAGTATACTACGAATACTGTACGAATATATATCGTTATAATAAATATAAACATCGTTTGTGTTTCGCTTATGGTTATTTTCCAGCTTTCTACAAAGTGCGGGGAAACAAAAATACTTACGTATATTTTATTTTATGCGCAGAAACAACGAATAGCTATAGAGTTTTTAATATTAAAAATATAATATAAAAGAATTGAAATGAAGTCGGCGCATGTTTTTAATTTTTTTTTCTTTTTTCTTTTTCGTTTTTATTTTTTTTTTTATATATTTATTATTTCTACAGTAACTACTATATAGTTTGATTAAAGTACGGTGATGTCGCTGTCTACGTATTTTTTATTTTTATTTTTTGTTGCTGGTTTGTGCTGCCGCTGTTGCTTTTCAGTTTTGTTTTCGGTATTTTTTATTTTTTTTTGTTTTAATAATAAACACATCTATACACATTTTGTTGTTTTCATTCTTCTTCATTCATTCATCCATCCATCGTTTGTCGCAAAATTAACAAAAAAAATATAAAATGTATAAATATATATATATAGAGAGATATAGAAAATATAATAACAAAAAAACCACCCAATACATGTAGGAACACAACCATAAACAAACAATATTTGCACACAAAAAAATGTTTGCTGTTGTTGCTGGTTGTTGATTTTTTTTTTGTTTTCTTTTTTTTTTTTCATTATGAAATGCAAAACAAAAAGAAAAAAATTATATAAATAAAGCGACAACGATAATGACAATATAGCCAACCTAACAAACGATAATAAAATTGAATAAAAAAAAATAAAAAATAATAAACTGAGTAAAAAGAAACATGATTGAAAATGGAATGGCGACATTGATAACGATTACAACAATGTGACTTAATACAACTTTAAAATTCTTATTTTGAAAAATTATTATTATTACTTGAAAAAAAAAAAATTAAATTATTTTTTCTTATCATTTTATTTTGTGTGTTCGCGCTTACACAGCGGTATATTATAGGCATATTTTGAAAGCGACTAAAAAAAGAAAAAAAAAAGTATATTAATTCGCATCACTAAAACACAGAGGGCGTTATTTACGTACATTAGGATTGGTTAAAAATTCTTCTTTATTCTCATTATTATAATTTCGTTGTTATAGCTGTTGACGTTTTTTTTTTTTTTTTATTCCCATAAAGCAGCTTTTAGTTGTTTTTTTTTTAATTTTATCAGCATTTTGTAATTGATAAACATTTTTTTTTTAGAATTAATTTAATATTATCTAGGTATTTTTCTGATGTTTATTTAGTTAATAATTTTTTTTTTATTAATTAAAACTTTTTTTTTTCAAAACAATTTCGTTATAGTTTAATTTGATGTTGGTTTAAAACTTGGCTAATTAATAATAATTTTTTTAAATTTTAATTTCAGATGATTCACGCACTAAATGAAATGAAAATATTATTATTAAAAGGAGATAACAAAAACAATATAAGGCGATAATAATTATTATATTTGTTTTTTTTTTTTCTAATTAATAATTCCATTTAACAAAAAATAATGCAGACAAATGCAATTAATTGATGTAAATGTGATGAAAATCTTTTGGTTATCGGTAAGTTAAATCAAATTTATTTATTTAAGGTTATGTAATATATTCAAAGAATAACATTTATGATAACAGCGTGTTACAACGCGCACACGTGCGTTTATTAAAAAACAAACAAAAAATAAAAAAAAATCTATCGGAAAAAGAGCAGAAAAAAAAATTTTTTTCTGTGTTTATAAAAGACACAAATGACTTTATTTTTGTATAAATCTCATAAGAAATTCTTAAAATAGTTTAACTACTTTACGTACACTTTTATACCGGCTAGAAAAAATGTATTGAAAATAAAACTTTTTTTATAGCACGTAACCGTTAATAAAATGTAATTAATAGAATTAGTGTCTTAGCTAAATTATTATTATTATTATTATTATTATTATTATTATTATTATTATTATTATTATTATTATTGAACAAAAGAAATTTTTTAAAAATACTCAATCAGTATTAATTAATCCGCTTAATTAGAATCCTGGATAAGTTTTGGTGATTTAAGTTAATTAAACAAAATGTTAAACGATGTCTATTAACATAATTATAGGCGTAATAATATGAGCTGCATTAACAAGCTCAGACTGCAGACGTTTTTTTTTTTTTTGTTAAACAAGTGCCTAATTATTTTAAAGGTATTTGAACTGAACAACCCTTAATGTTTTCTTATTATTTATTTTTTTCGATGTTTCAAATATTCTCTGGTCGATTGATTAATAATTTAACTCTTTTATAAAGGACATTTTTTATCTATTTATTTATTAATTATACCGAAATAATAATAAAAAAGAAAAAGAAAACAAGAAATGTCCAATTTTTAGTCGTGACTTCAACCTTATTTTTAATGAAAATAATACGAATGAAAATTTTTATTTTTCTTTTTTAATGAATGCTATCGAGTAAAAATGTTATTAAAAATTCATAAAGTAAATATATTTAATCTATTGGAATATATATAGTTGTATTATATGCCTAAGTGCAATATTGTTAACAATTATTGTTGAAATGTCTATATAATACGATATGATGTGATGTGTTTTGTATTATGTCAAGCATACACTATAGGTATTTGTGTTTCTGTTTCGTACGTGTGTCAAACACAGTAAATATGCAATTTTCATTATTTCTCTCATTGATTATTATATTTATGTAATTATAATTATAATAATGTTTTAATGCAAATTTATGATACGTTAGTTATTTATGTATATGTATATATCTAGGAATTTAATAACATTAACGCACAAATTTAATATTTGGTTTACATTTTATACAAAAAAAAAAAAAAATTATTCTATTCATTATTATGCAGGGTTAACCATGAATAATTTCAGGTTGATCCCAATGTATATCGCAACCAACTTGAACCAGTTCTCTTATTTTGAAAAGAGTCCTATACTTGGTTAGTTTTTGCTTTTAGAACTATCTTGATTGTAACTTTGTAAGTGTCAATATAAACCCCTTTATATGTTGTATATACCCCAATTTTCAAATTGTGTTCTAGTCACACTATATAACAGTTATAGAAAAAACAAAAAAAAAATCGAAATAGTAATTATTATTATCTAGGAAAATTTAGTAGTTATTCAACACAATAAACCACCGTCTCAAGGCATAAGCTATATATATTTATATATATTCACAAAGGGTTAACTAATTAGTTATTCAGTTAAATAATTGTTATTTAGTTGTTATCTTATTTAAAAGTTTACATTACTTCCTATGCGTAAACGTTTAATTCAAACAAAAACGAGATTTTCCTCAGTTTCTTTTTTTTTTGTTACTCTGGAGAATAATTATTCGCAAATTGTTTTATTATTAAGATTCAGTGGAAATTTTCCACCAATTTTTAATAAACTATTAACAATTAATTGTGTGTGTGTTTTTGTATTCTGTGATTGACTAGAATATAACTGTGTTTTTTTTTATATTTAATTTATATTATTTTCTATCCATTGAATATAAATTTGAGAATTAAAATCAACAATCATATGCAATGCCCATCAACCATATATTTAACCATTCAAAATGGGATGAGTTCAATAATACTAATAATAATAATAATGTAACATAAATGTACATAGTTTTATGTACACATTATATTGTCTCTTATATATAAATTTATATAAAACTATATCACATAGTAACTAGTTCTGAATTATATATAACATTTGTTGAATGAACAAAAAAATAAAAAATAAAAATGAAACCAAACATAACAAGAGAGAAGAAAAAAAACGAATAATCAATGATTATGGGGTGGAATTGTGTGGCAGCGGCAGCATTGGTCAACAAAATGGGTGGTTTTATCGGTCAAACTCACAAACTTTTCTGCTTTTTTTTTTATTTTATTTGAATTATTTTAATTATTTAAAAAAAATAATTTTTGATTAATTTTCGTTGTGTTTTTTTTTTTTTTTTGATTTTGTTTATCAATTTTATCGTTCAATTATTTACTCTATTTTTTTTTTTTACCAATAGATAAATTATTTTTATCATTATTATTGTTGTTTAGCAACGTAAATTATTTTTTTTTATTTTTTATTTTTCTTTATATCAAAAATTCATTCATTTACATCGAAACAACAAGAGAATACATTATTAGTTGTTTTGGTTTTTTTTTCTTTTTACTTTTTTTATTATCAGCTGAATAATTTAGTTTATTTTTTATTTATTATCTATTCAAACACAAATCTCAATCACAATTAATCGATAGTATAATAAAAAATACGTTTGATTATTGATTTTTATTTTTTTTTTTGTGTGTAACGAAAATATTTTCTAATTTAATAATTAATTAATTAAAAATATATTAATTAATAATTAATTCATTTATTATTATTACACAGAGAAGAATACTCTTTTTGATTTTATTTAATAATTTTTTTATTAGCTATTGAGCGATAAGTTTTTCATAAAACACATGGTTGCTGTGCGTTTTTTTGCCAACTTTTAGTAAGCGTAAGTAAAGTTATTTATGTATAGATAGATAGATAGATTACGCTTTCGTATTAATACTTATGTTACAAATTATACTATTTTCGGCTTTTTTTTTTTTGGGGTGTGCAAATAGTATGCAGGCTGTTACAGATGATGATGATGATGATCATGTTGTGGTTATAAAACGTTAACGTGTTGCATGTTCTACATACTCTTTTTTTTTTTTTTTTTTTTTTGTTTCTCATCTCATGTCTAAACATCAGCATACATATATTCTAAGCATTTATGTATATACAATATAATAATAGTATTCAGAGGCATTTCATCTCAGCAGTCATCAATTGACGTGTTGTGTGTATGTCTTCTTCTAGTTCGTGTTACTGAGTGTGGTATGTGACCACACCAGACGGCACATAGTTCGCATATTTCTACCATCTCTACTGCTCTTCTAAAATTTTATTTTTATTGATATGTTTATTTGTGTATATGATGGATATTGAACCAATTTAAACCAGACAAAAATTGTACAGAGAATAAACCAGACGTTTCAGTATAAACCCCTTTAAGACAAAATCGTTGTTGTAAAGTTTCTCAAATTTTCTATTTGATGTTGATGTTTCTGTTTCTGTTTTGTTGAGCCAAATGATGATTATCGTAAAAATTAATCAATCAATATCAATAAAAAAAAGTATTAAAAGAATTTTATAAATTACTAATAAACACTTTTTAATTTACTTAAATGCAACCGAAAACATATAATGTAATTAAAAAGTATAAATTGATTAATTAATTACCTGAAATTTATATTTGTTGTGGTTTTTTCTTCTTTTTTTCTTTAAATAAACAATAACAATTATCATGACTTAATTAACTTTCAATTATAATAGAAATAAATCGGTTAGCCGTAACCGTAATGTTCTGTTAAAAGAATAAAAGAAGAATGAACGAAAAAAAAAACGTATTTATGTCTAGTCAAGTTTAAAAAATTATATTTTTACTACTATGTGACACTTGTTAGTCTGTAATATGATTCACTTGCGCTTAAATAAATGGTGCATGTAACTAATCCTAATAATTTAAGGCTCAAAACCAAACATAATATTAATAATAATAATAAAATCAATAAGAAATTACTTTACAAAAAAAAAAAAAAAAAAAAAAAAATTCATTCATTCATTCATTCATACAAGTAAAACCAGTAGCAAGAGCTCTGGGTAATAAACCACACTAAAAAAAAAAAAAAGGAAAAGAAAAATAATAACAGAAGGGTACATTTAAGTACTTTGCTTTACTAAAATATTATTTTCATTATTATTATTATTATTATTATTATTATTATTATTATATTTTTGAGGGGTTTGTTATTAAAACTTATTATTCAAAATAATAATAATAATAATAATAATAATAATATTTTATTAACCGTGAAGGTCGCCAAGAGAGATGATAAATGACCATCAAAGGTAGAATAGAAAAATTAAACCAGTAAAAGAGACAATGTAAAATAGGAAGCAGACACACCAAAATATTAATAAAATAAAAAAAAGAGGAAAATGAGGAAAAAAAAGGAAAAAAACAAAGAAGAAAGAAGAAAAAAGAAAAAAGACAATGAAATGCCCCTAGTCTAGTCACAGCTTTACGAATAATTAACTTTACATTACTTTACTCTAATTTATCTAAGTTGTTTTTTTTTCTATTTCTTTTTCAATGAAATTTTCTTTTTCCCTCACATTATTTCTTTTTTTTATTTATTTATTCTTTATTGATTTCTATAATGAAATTGATTATTTAATTCTTGTTATGGTATATGAATGATATTTAAATTAATTATGAATGAATTTTTTCCTTTTTGTTTTTCATGTTGTTTGAAATTTCATTAATGGTTTATTGTTTTTAAAAATTAATATAATAAATCGTTGTTTAAAAAACGTAATTATCGTACGCGAAATTTTATTTTTCTCTATCTCAATGAGTATTAAGATCTTTACAATAAATTCGACTTATAACAGAAAAAAGTATTTTTACTTAATCCATGCTGAAATAAAAGAGTAAAAATATTAAAAACAAGATCATCCACAGTTTCTATGTAAATTCCAACAATTATTTTATATTCAGCAGTTAATAAGACAGCTCATTAAATTGTTTTTTTTATTTTTGAACAACAACAAGAAATTATAGCATCAAAGTTAGAAGAAGAAAAAGAAATTCTTATAAGCAAAGAATTTATCAGCAAAATATTTTAAAAAAAATTTTAATACCGGATGTGTATACCTGTGTATCAAGAATTTTTTTTTTTTAATGCATAATAGACGTTAGTTGCATTCAATTTTTAAATGTATCTTGAGTTAACGAAGAAGCTTATTATGAATCAAGGAAATTAAGTCAACATTGAGCTTTTCTTGTTTTTAGAAGAAGATTTTTTTTTTATTTACTTGTAAAACGGTTTAACTTCCTCATTCTTAATCACTTTTGACATTTCTTATGTTTTTTTTACGTAAAGTTTATTAAACAAGACCAAAAAATTAGGACAGAAATACAAAAAAAAATGTTTATAATTTAAATAATTAAACACAAAACGAATAGAAATTTCTTAAAGTTTCCCTTTGTTGATGTTTTTCGTTAGAGAATTTATCAAATGTTCTGTACAGTACGTTCGGTAAAAGCACTAGCAACAGCCAATGAGCAACAAAAATAAAGCAAAAAAGCAACAAAAAATATTTAAAATTGTAAAACGTAATACGTATAAAGCCGCATCTCATCGTATTTTTTTTTTTTTTAAATACAAAAATTGTATCTTCCAAAAAAAAGGGCAAACTAAAGCTGAACAACAACGACGACGACAACGACGAAAAAAACCCCCAATTTTATCAACTTTAGTAAGAACACTACTGGTACACAACGGTCGCGTTTATTCATCCACTCATTTTTACCCAAAAAAAAAAAAAATTCTACATTTATTTCTTTACCTATGCTATCTCCACATTATTTCTCCTTCTCGTCTCTTTTACTTGCTAAATGTATAAAAAAATAAAAAATAGAAAAGAAAATAAAATTGTGCACAACATTGGCGCCATGATACAAAATTTAAAAAAAAAAAACGAAGAAAAACCTCCAGCAAGTGGGTAGAGATGGTTCAGATGGTTGAGATTGTTGTCGTCGTAGTCGTAGCATAGTCATAGTCATAGTCGTCTCCAATGGGAATGATGCTACTAATGCTGATATTGCTGCTGCAAGCAAACGTTCAATGCCAGAGTTGGGTTATACATATATAAATATAATTCACCCAAATCTCCCTCTTATACAGTTGAGATAAAATAATTTTTTTTTCGTTCTTCTGTTTTCCTGCTTACGAAAGAAACCAAAAAAAAAAAAAAAATTCCCTGAGTGTTATTTTCATTCAAAATCATTCGTTATTCTGTTGGATGTTTTTCCTTTTTTTTTTATTTTTTTATTTTCTGTGTATTCTTTGCCAGAATTTCTCCGATGGCGCTACAGTTACTGTGTGTAGTCGACGCATCCCCTTTTAGGCACTCTAGCATTAACATTAACTTTTCTTCTTCTTTTTTTTTACTCTACAACCATTTCCATTAACGTTGCTATTATTTTGCATGGAAAATTCTATTCTGACTCATCTCCCTTAGTTTTTCTTTTATATATACATTTACTATGGTTGTGTTTTTTCTTTTTTCTATATTGGAAATATTCTGACATCGTCTTGTGCGGTGTTATATTCTCTGTGATTCTATCACAACTATACTATACACCATTTAATTTTATTTTTCTTTACCCATCTTTTCATTTCATCTTTTTTTTTCCTTTATTATTTTTTATTTTCTTTTTTTTTTCTTACTTCAAGTTTTATTCCCATTATTTCTATTTTATTATTATTATTATTTTATTTTATTTTTTTATTTTTATCTTTATCGCACTCTTTTTCAACATTTAAGATGTTCAATGTTCCTTCAGTTTAGTTCAATCCAGTTCAGTTTAATAGAAAACTTGCTACACAGCACACTAGACGACTAGAGTTTAAAGCATCAATAACAACAACAACCAACAAATTTAATATTTTAGCTGTTTATGTGGGCGGCCAGTGAACTAAGCTGATGGTAGAAATTTTTCTTCTTTTTTTTTTTAATAAATAAGAAATAAAATTACTTGCATTACTGCTTTTGTTGTCGGTTGAATTTTTTTATTTATTTCTCTGGTATACAAGCTGCTGTTAGCTCAGCTTTAAAAAAATGAACAATTCTTGTAGGAATCGCATTCCCATAATTTTTGTTAATTTTATTTTCTTAATAATTATTTTTCCTTTTATTATAAAGGAAATTATCTTTTTTGTTTTGTATTACAAAAGGTAAAAACCATATAAATGGTATTCAAAGAAAATATAAAAAATTCAAGAAAATGCCACGTGTGAAGGATGAGAATAATGCTCTTGCTGTTGGAACATTTCTCAAGAAAAATATATATTTATAAATGTTATGTTCTTCAGAGACCTTCAGCGTATGCTTATTGCTTTTTTCTTTATTACTGTTCGATGACTTTTGTAATACTTTTCTAGCGCTCTCTTAGTTAGTTTTTATTATTTTTGTTCCACAATAAAACATTTAATGCAAAATCGTTGCATTTTTAATGTTTTTCTTTTTTTTTTTTTATTTATTTTTCCTTTGTACGTTTTATAAGCAAGTGAATTTTGCTCGCATACCAAATACAAGAGAGACCGACGAACCGATTAACCAAAACCATCATCAACATCCAGTAACATTGCAAAAATAAATGTTTTTAAACAAATTTTAAAGGTAACAAACCAACAAATGTTGAATCTCACAGTGAACTGGTGGAACACATAGTAAATTGTACAAAAATTTAATCTTGTTTTTTCCCATACCAAAGGAAAACAAATAAAATAAAAGAAAAAAAAGCAAAAAAATTATTTCAACTAAGAATAAATGCATAAAGAAAAATATTTCAGATTAGTTTGTTTCAATGCATGTAGCTGAGCAGAGTAGAAGAACTGCATACAAATGTTTAAACGTCATCCGAGCAAGCATGATTTTTATTTTTTCATTATTTTTCAAAAAAACTCAGCTCAACTGATGAGTCATAATCCTCTGATAGCCACCCCAATAAAATTTCATTTGAAGTAATGTTCTTATGGTCGTTGTGTCCTTTATTCTCAGCATTACGAGAGTGACATTTAAATTATCCTCATTCAAAACTTACAAACAAACATTTATTGGTCCATGTCTGTTAAAGCTCTGACTTGCCAGTGTTATCAAAAATAGAAAAACTGTAAACCGTCAAGTGTTTCGTTTGATTTTTACCGCTTTTAACAGTTTAATAAATGCACACTGGTTGATTAAAAGCAACCAATTTTTTCTAAACTAATTTAAGGATAAAATACAGCAATACGCTTAATACTATAACAAAAATCTAAATTTCAAAAATATTCCTCTATACAAAAACTCCTACACCAATTTGAAATTATATTTCAGAAGGGAAACTGTATAAAACTTATTCGGGGGTACCCAAAATATAAATAAATAAAATTATCAGCCTACATCTTCAAACATTTTTTTTTATATTTTGTTAGCAAAATAAAAAAAAATTAATATGAAACCCAAAAACAGGGAAGAATAAAAAATTTCTCGTTTATAAATTATACAAAAGGGGAAGAAATAAAATAAAAAAAAAAAACTTTGATCATCAGGGTAAAAATTTACAAAATATATATCAAGGGAAGATCATTTTTATTTTTCGTATATAAGCAAGCAATCAGTTAATCTAGGGTAGAATTTTTTTTTAGTTTAGCTACAAAAACCCGAACGTACCTACAACGAACAACCTAACTGACACAAAACCTAAGCAAAGACTGAACAATTATTATTTAATTTTTCGCTTTTTCTGTATTTGATTATTATTATTCTCTTTTTATTTTTTTATTAACAAATTAAAATACAAAAAAATAAATGAAAGACGAACTAATAGGACGAAACGAAACAGAAACAGAAAAAAAATGTTGAAATTCTCTCAAATAAAATTAAATAAAAAGCCGCATATTAAAGGCGACAGGATGTTGTGTATGTGCCTTTTCTACTTTATATATTATAAGCAGCCCTCAAAGTAAAATTTAAACAACAAAAACCGATTTTTATTTTTCTTTTTTAAACATTTTGTAGTAGTCATCAGTTGGGCCACGCAAAAGGGAACTAACTATATGGCAGCATTAGTACGATACGGATAAAAACCATTGAAAATACAAAAGTTTGTAATAACGCAAAGTAAAGGAACGATGTAGAGAAAAAATAACGAAAAATCCATGGTAGAAAAATTAAGGGAACTTTGTTTTCCTCCTTTACTTAAATTTACTTCTTTTTTTTTCCTTTTTAACCGTAGTCATTTTGATGTTTGTATATAACGACGTTGAACGTAAGCTGGTATCGCTGTTTCTTCTACTGCTGTTATATTTCTAAATTCTAGAAAGACGGACGGCGGCATAAATGAAAACAAACAAAAAAAAACTCACAAAACGAGGGTTGGATATTTTTCCTTCAAATATATTTTTTTTTTCTTTTTCTTTTTTTTCCTCTTGTCTCGGCTATATAAAATTTTATTTTTATACAAAAATTCTGTATATACTTATCCGTACCGTGCTGTGTTTTAATACAAAAAAATTTCCCTCTATATTCATAAAGTTTTTTTTTTCCCTTTGTCGTCCTCATAGTCATCGTCGACGTCGTCGTCTTTCTATAAATGTTTTTTTTTCTTTCTTTTTTTTTATGCTGTGCTGTTGGTTTTTCTGCCTTTTTGTACATATTCTGCGCCTGACTACCAGGCAAAATCATGATCTTCTCTACCGCTTCAACCGACCAAAACCAAACTTAACCGTATAGCAAATATATATATCTAGAGATTTTTTTTTGTTGTATTTTATCTTCTGTGTTTTATTTTTTATTTTATTTTTTTCTTTTTGGAATGGAATATAGAAATGACGTGATCCCCTCTATATTCCATTAAACATTTCCTCTTCACAAATGTTTTTCTTTTGCTGCTTTTTTTATACGTCTTATCTTTCTACACTCTGTGTACGCTTTTTTATTATTATAAATTTTCTATATAGAGAAACCGTCAGCGAACGAAATAACCAACCAACCAACCAAACAAGCAAGCAAACAAACAAACAAACAACCAGACAATCAAACAAACAAACAGACAGTATATATTCATTCGACGTATAATAACCTCCTTTACACACAGCCAGTTACTTTACTTCACTTATAAATAAAATATAATTTTTATTTATTATATAAAAAATCGTCGTCGTCGTCGTCGTCGTCGACGACGTAGTTGTTGGTATAAGTTGACGTCGACGTCGTAGTCCGTTGTCGTTTTTATTTATAAAAACAAAAAATTAAATAAAATTTTCTCCTGTGTTTTTTAGTTTTTATTTTCTATTTTCACATCGACGTCATTTATCTATTTTATTTTATTTTATTTTATTTTTTCTCTATATAAAAATATAGTCCGACCGACCCGACAGACAAACGTACGAATTGCATTTAACCAAACAGCAAAACAACTTTAAAAATAGAGAGGAAAACACAAAAAAAAATATTTATTTTTGTTGACAAAGAAGATGGAAATTTTGTGATATTTTCAAACTGGAATAAAACATATGCAGAAATTTTCCTACTATCATATGGTTTTTAATAGAGGAATAGGAACAAAAATAAAAAAAAATATTTTCTAACGTTACTGCAATGTACTTAATAATTTTTTTTTTTTTTCTATTTTCCCAAATTGTCATTATGAAAGGGTCTTTTCTATTTATAAAAATAAAAAATAACATGAACGTACCGCACCGTACATCCAAGCATAGAGAAGAATATAACCAACTAAAATGTGTATTTTCTGTATTGTAGAATAAAATATAAAATAAAATAAAAAGGGCGATAGGGCGATGAACAAATGTTACGATATTATTTCTCTGCTGTTACTGTTTGCTTGCTGCTGCTACTTTTATACAAAGAAAACAACAAAAATGTATTCTTTTATAAAATTGTTTTCCATTCCTACATTTATTATATATATATATAAAAATATTTTGTGGGTGCCTTTTTTACGTACATACGTAAGTAAAGAGCATAAGCTGACAGCTACGCTTTTAAATATAAAAAATACAAAAACCAGCGATATACAACCAATTAGAAAATGCTTCACGAAATATTCTACATAGAACAGAGACTATAAAAACTAAAAGGTTGTTACTACCTGATGTATTAGAATGAATTGGATTTGAACGTATCGTATAGTACGATTACGGAATAGGGACCCTTTTCTATACACATTTTCATTAATTTTGTTTGCTATTACTGCTGTTGCTGCCGATTTAATATTTGTATGAAAACTATGACGAAGATATCGAACCCAAATTCTGGGAATTTTTATTTTATTTTATTAAATGTTGTATAGAGCGGTTGTTGGGTAGATATCTTGCTATTGCTATTGCTTAAGCAATTTCTACTGGCTGTATGTACGTATCGTCGTATACACTGGGAATTAACATTAAAACATTTTTATTTTTAAAATGAAAAAAATATATTTCATGCTGCTATAGAGTAAGCTCTACCAGTCAGCCGCATTACAGTACAATAACTTGTGAGTTACAACAAAAAATATTTCGTTTCGTTTCGTTCGGTTTGGTTGGCTGGTTGGTTGGTTGGTTGCTTTACGTTACTTGCCTGCTTTGCCTGACAGTGCTTTTATGTTGTTGAACAAAAATATATATACATATATTTTATTTCATCACGTTTTAGCAGCTATAGCTATATAGCAATATACCAAGCATAGTCAGTTTATTCGTTTCGTTTCGTTTCGTTTGAAGGTTTATACAAAAAAAATATATTTTACTTTTTTATTAATATTAATATAACGAAACGTTTAGGTTAGGAATTTTGTTGTTTTTTTTTGTTTGTTTGTTATTTATTTATTTTTTTTCTTCTCTATATTATTATTGTGTGTTCATACATTTACTTGATTACCGCCACTGTCACCACAGCTGATTTTTTTTTTAAAGCAAATTAATAATAATAATTATTATTATTTCTAACCAACAAAATATTAATTAAAAAAAAAAATTGAGAAGAAGAATAATAATAATAAACAGAAAAACAGTGGAACAGAAATTTAATAATAAATAAATAAAGTGGACAAAGTAAATTGATAATAATAAATATTAAATATATATATAATACGGTTTTGTACTGAGTGTTTCTTGTGTGATATTTAATAATAATAATAAAAACAATACCCGATAACGTTTTTACTTTAGGTAAATTGTTACACAAAATAAAAAAAAAATTATTTTCATATCTCTACAAAGTAACAAACAAAAATAAATAAATAAAATAAATTTGATAAAAAAAAAAAAAAAAAAATTGTGTGTGATAAGAACTTAAAGTAATAATTAAAGCAAAAATTTCTTTTAAAAAAAAAATTTTGGAAATAATAAAACTGAATTTTTGTGTTAATCAAAATTAATCGCTTAATCGTATTGAAAAACGTTATTAGTATAAAGAAAATAAAATAAAAAAGGAGTAAATAATAATAACGCGCGCGCCAAAAATTAATTATTATTATTATTCTTATTCTATATTTATATTTAATTTAATTAAAGTGAAGAAGATTGATTTATTTTATTTATTTGTTAATTAAATTTTAAAAATTGAAAAGTTGTGAACAAATAAAAAATAAAAATGGATAATAATTGTGTCAAAAGGAATTTATGACAGGATTAATACAACATCATTTGTGTATTATTTAAATAAATATAAAAATAATTAATATTAATTAATTAATTAATCAATTAATTAATAATAACAAGTGCAATGTGTTCAATGAAAAGAGATTTAAGATTAAATATTGTTATTGATGTTAGTTTATATAAATTTCCTCGTGAATGCAATGGCAATGGTATTACAATTAGTGATATGGTAAGAGAATTTTTTAATTTAATTTCATTTTTTTTGTTTCGTTTCTATTTTTGGTTTTGTTTACATGATTATGATTACATGAAAATAAATTCATATTTGAAAAATTATTTTTTGATTATACCGAAGAAAAAAAAAATTCACCAAAAATCGGTAACCCAACTACCACCAATCAACCTGGATGAACTTAGGTAGAAAATTTTAGTTTATTTTTTTGTATAAAACCAAAAAAAATTCCAAGGTTTATACAATAACGAATACAAAATTCGTTTATTATATAGTTTTATTTTACCCAAAAATAATATATGGGGTCTAAGGGTTGTTTTCAAAAAAAAATTACCTATAGCATGCATACAACATTGTATAGGGGTTAGATTTATTTAAAAGGTGTTCAAACACAGAGTATATTCTCTTTCTCTCTCTCTCAGGTATTTACAAATGTTTTATACAAGAAACCGAAAAATTATTATTGTTCACCGAAAAAAGGGAATAACGAAAAAATTAAAAAAATTTCTGAACCCTAGATTTTTGTAAAAAATTTTTTAAATGAAATGAAAAAAAAAGGTTCGTTTCGTTAAATAGATTTTTTTCTTTTTAAAACCATTTATATTTAATTTTTGTCTTTAAGTCCCTTTACTTTTTGTCAAAACTATTTTAACCTCTCCTCTATGTATGCTAGGCGGCAGTAGTTTTTTTTTTTTTTCTAATTTAAAATAAAAAAAAAAAATTATTTTTTGACAGTAAAAATTGAAGAAAAAAAAACAAATTTTTAGAAATTCAGGACTTTTTTTTACTTTAGTTTACACGACAACAGGTAGATTGTTTCTACTTTTTTTTTCTCTCTGTTTTTACTTCATTCGCTTTAAATTTGCTCTTTTTTTTTTTTGTTAGTCTTAATTGCGAAAACAAAAAAAAGGTAAACAAGTGACATAACTACAACAAGCTTAATTTGTTAATTTTTCATTATTTAATATTGTTTTTTTTTTCTCTCTCTCTGCATAAAAAAAAAACAAAATACAAGAAAGCTTTTTCATAGTTGAAACACAGTTAGCTTGAATTTTGTTTATAAAAAATAATTCCAACCAATCAACCAACCAACAAACAAACAAACAAACGAAAAATTAATAATAATAAAAACAAAAATTAAAAAGATATATATATATATTTAATGAAAAGAAAACGGTGTTCTTATTCACACCATATTCACGATTATGCGACTACGCGACTTCTCCAATGTACACACACTATGCTGGTTTTTGGATTGGAAATTTATAATAAAAAAAAAGCAACAATTTTCTATTTTTTTTTATAAAAGTCTTCGCTCATTCTACTGTTGTTAATGTTTAATGTTAACCAACAACAGCAATAATAATAACAACAATAATCATAGCAGCAACATCCCATCATCATCATCAACATCAGCAGCAGCAGTAACAGCAGCGAGAACAATCAAATGAATAAAATTTCACAAACAACAATATGCTGCGTCGTCGTTGTTGTTTTTTTTTCTTTTCTTCTTTCTTTTCTTATTTACTTCTAATAAATATTTTTTTATTTTCTTGTAAATATCGTGTAATCTTCCCACCAATTTTTTACTTCATCATCATCATCATCGTCTTCATTCTCTCTTTGCTGCTTCGTACTTTTTCGATTTAATTTTATTATTATTTTGTATTTTTTTCTTTTGTTGTTTGTTTGTTGAAATGAAAAATTATAAATCCGTAGCACCCGATAATAATAACAAGAACAACAACAGCAGCAGCAGTAAGAAACACCACCATACCCACCCAACCACCTTACAACACAAAGCTTTCCAACCAAATTCAAACGTAACGAAACCATCGAAGAAACACACAACGCGCACACAGCAAAGAAATAAAAATTTTGTTTATTTCACTTAAAAAATTTTTTGTTTTCTATTATGCAAAATGTAGCAACAACACAACAATAAAAAAAGCTTCTCTCCACCGAGAGAATTTTCATACTGCGTTAGAACTACGGTCAACTTAAAATTTCTAATTAATTAAAAACATTTTTATTAATTAAATATTATTTGAACCACCATCGTAGTCATCGTCGATGTGTAGTCGTCGTCTCAACGTAAAATAATTTTCTTTTTATTAAAATTATTAAAAAAAAATGAACAAAAAGAAAAAAATTTGCGCTTGGCTAAGCTGTTTAATTAGCTTCGTTGGTTTGCTTAATTTTTTTTTTTTTTTTCATATTTTATTTTTATTTATTTATTTATTACAAACAACAACAACAACAGCACCAGCAACAATAAAAGTTGATGTTGTGTTGGCTAACGTTAAAAATCGTTAACATTTGTAATGTGAGCAACAAAAAATTTTTTTTTTTATTTTCTGATAAAACGAAGCTTTACAAACATTCCAATAATGTTAATAATTTTTTTTTTTTCTTTTCATCAAAGAGAAACTTTCTGCCTTGCTTATTATTATTATTTTTCTAACAATATAAAAAATACTCTGACTGAATTCAACATAAGTTAAGTCAAGTTAAGTTACTTTAAAGAAGAAAAAAATATAAAATTAAAAAAAAAAACTTAGCTCCAACTCTCTAACTTCAAACCACAACATACATGCGAGTGTATTTGGAATTTTTTATAAATTAAAAAAAAAAAAAAAGAATCAAACAATAAAGAAATAAAAAATAAATAAGCTAAAAGCTGCTAAGCGAGAACGAATAAAAATCACCGCATAACAACGAAACATAACAAATACAAAACACAACGAACGATCATGACTAAAATAATAATAAAAAATTTGTTTTACTCAATAACGCTGCATACATGTAAAGCTTACAACAGAAAAAAAACTAAGTTGAGTTATGTTTAAAGCTTTGGAGTTGTTTGTTTGGTTTTTTTTTTACTTAAGTAAAATTTCTTAAACTTACTTAACTTCTTCTTCTTCTTCTTCTACTTCTACTTCTTCTCCGTCTTCAACATTATATATATTCTTCTTAATACTTTTTTTTTCTTTATTCATTCTGTTGCTTGCTGGCTGGTTTTTTTTTTTATTATTATAATTTTTATTTTACTGATTTCCTTTGTAGCTTTTTTAAAGTTTTTTTTTCTTCTTTTTCTTCTTCTTTAACTTAACTTTGCTGTTATAGCGTTGCGTGCGCATGAGAATTTATTTTTAATAAAAATAAAAAAATAATAAATATAAAAATTGTTTATAACGCCGCAGTATATTGTAAATCAACGAAACTTATTATAATAATAACAGCAATAGCGGCAAGAACAGCGACAGCAGAAGTCCACAACAACTAAGCTTTTAACTTAAGTAAAATAAAAATAAATTAAAGCGCGATTTTATACTATATAAGAGAAATAAAATGTGATATAAGAAAATTATTTTTTAATACATAAAAGATACTTAAAAAAAATAATAATAATAAGCAGCAACAGCAGTATCGGTAAAGAATCAAATAGCATCCGTCAGTGACCAACAATCAAATAATTGGCAAAGACTTAAAGATGTTTTACTTAAAAAGAAATTAAAATCAAAAATACATATAAGCTTGTTGTAATAAATGCTAAAAGGAATAGCAAATACTGATTTAAGCTCACTCAAAAATATAAATTTTCCTTTATTTCAATTACTATGACGCGTTTGTTGTATTTTTATTTATGTTTAATCCCAGAGTAAGGAACAATCGTATTGGAGAGACTTTACAAGTGATCGTATATATGTCTTTTTATTAATTAATAATTAATATTGCATAATAATTCTCTAATAATATTAAGCTAGCTTTGTGCAATTTAATAAATAACCCTATTATAAAGTGATCACTTTAAAAAGCTTTCTATTTGTTATAAATGAATAAAAAACAAAAATTCAATAAATTACGCTAAAACATCATTGAAAGCTTAAAATTCAACAAGCACCAGTACTCAGTCAACAGTAACACCAGCAACAGCACAATAATGACGACAACGACGACGACGATCACTTTGAAATGATTATGTGTCGGCCTTCAGAAACCGGTGTCCGGTTGAAGCTTTTTATTTATAAAAAAAAAAAAAAACATAAAATGTTTTATTATTAAAACAGGCAACCAAGAAATAACAAAATAAAATACAAAAATCAATTAAATAAATAAATGAAATAACGAAACGATACTCAACAATAATAAAGCTAAAGCAGCGCGAACCAACCAACCTACCTACCTGCCTACCTATCCAATCAAACAAACAAATATAAAATTAATAAATTACAAGGATTGATTCTCCGACTAAATAGGGATCTAAAGCACACACATGATATTTGAAAATTGATCTAAAAAAAAAAAACGAATAGAAAAAAAAATTATTTATTCCTGTTTACGTTCTTATAATTAAAATTACAGAGTGGTTTACGTTAGGAACGTACAAAAAAGAAAAGAAAAAGAATAAAAACTTATTGCAAAATGCGCATTTTTATTATCGCGTTTTATTTATTATTGCTATATGTTACTGGAGTTTTATTTATTATTATTATCATTATCATTATTATTAAAAAGCTTTACTTTACTTTACTCGACTTGATTCGACTCGATTCGACTTAACGTAACGTCACTTAACATTTTCTGTTTTTTTTTACTGTAAAATGTTTTTTCTTTAATATTTATTCGTGTTTGTATGTTTTATTTTTTTATCCGCGTATTCGTCATTTTTATATTTATAAAATTAAAAAGAAAAAAAATGAAACGAAAGAAATAATAAAAAGAAAAAAAAAGTATTGAAGCAAAAACAACTAAAGCGACTAGCAAGCAATAGCAGGAGCAGCAGTAAACGAACCAAGAAAACAACAGCAAGCAGCAACAAAAAAATTTTTTTTATATAAAACCGATCGACTCAACCTTACAACTACATGTAAGAGGCACAAAATTAAAATTAAAATTAAAAAAAAAAACGAAGAAAAATATTTATAAACTAAATACTCAAACACATACAAACACATGAATAATTTTATAATTTTTTTCTTTCTTTTTCTTTATACATTTACTTATAATGGGAATGAAATGTTTCTTATTTTTATTTTTTTTTCTTATTCTTTTGTATAAACGCGAACGCAAAGTCAGTCGAAGTTATAAAAAAAAAAAAAAAAAAAAAAAAAAAAACATTTTAAAATATCGAAAAAAATTAAAGAGAGAAGAAAAAAAAACAAAACAGCATTGAGGTTATGAAACCGTTGCTAAAAAGTCATGCGGTGATCACACACAAAATTAAATTATAAAGAAATAAGAAATATTTTATTTTTAAATAATAAAAGAAGACGAAAAACCGTACGTACATACATATGTACATATATATAAAAAAAAGCAGCCAAGCCAGCGAAAAAAAAATTAATTTTATTTATTATTTTATATTTTCTTGTGTTTTGTGTATGTAGGAAATTTTATTTTGTTTATCGCATCATCGTCGTCGTAGTTGTCGTCGTCAACGACGTTTGTAGTCTTTTGTAACATGAAATAGACAAATAAAACTCTTTATGCATATTTTTGCTTGCTTTTTTTACATAAATTTTCGTAAAATTTTAATCGTTTGGTTTAAACCGAAAGTCACAACAAATATTAATTTTTACCTACTGTAATTATAATAATAATTAACTTGCGACGACAAAAAAAAAATTATTCAAAATTACTTGGCTATAAATGGTGATCACAAATTTTAACGGAGTATTTTTTAAAAATTTGATTAACGTAAGCGTACTGTATGTATTTTAAGCGACGGGGTTTCATTCCCATTACTTCCATCGTATGTTGTCTTTCAATAAGCAAACAAATTGGAATTTTCTACAATTTTTATAGGTATTATCCTTGAAAACGACCAATGATCGTAAGTGGGAATGTTTATAACTTGAGGATTAACAGTTTTTGTATTATTATATTCTCAATTCAAACTCTGCTAAGTATCTTACAGCTAAATTCTTGGAGACTTTTATAATTCATTCATACCTCATACATTATAATCAATAAAAAAAAATGGCGATTTCACTATTTTAACGGAAAATTCAAATTTTATTTTAAAAATCTTTGTCACACCCTATGCTACATTTTATTTTACTTTTTAATTTTATTTTAAACAACTTGATGACTAAGTTTTATTTCTTAATACAAATTAAGAATGCATACAACAAAAATTACTTTATTGTACGTCACAATTATAGCAAACAATGTAAAAAAATAATAATATAAATAGCTAACCAAAGAGTATGTTGAGTATATTATGGTTATACTTTGTATACTTTGCGCTAATTTAGAGACAATTCGCAGACAATTCTTTTAAAACTCCTTTAAAGATCTTTACCTTGTAATGGAATTTAATTTTTCTTTCTTGTGTTGATCATTTTCAAATTCTTTATTCGCTTTATAATTTAATAATAATTGTTTGCGCGCTGTGTTACTGCTTAACTCATTACTCAGCTATTTGTTTACATTATTACAAGCCTACAGATAATGTAGAATTTTAATAAAAAAAATAAATTATTTATGAACACATCAGACACCTACTCTTTGTCACTCACATTATTTAAATGAAAATTTAAAACTTTTTTTTTTAATACATTTTCCTAAAACAACGAAAAACCAAATAAAAAAAAAAAACTTTCTTTTCTGTTTTTCGAATTTATTTTTACTAAAAAAAAATTCTTCGAAAAGCATTTAGGCGGGTGAAAGCTTATTACGGAAAAATATAAACAATTTTTGCGTCGTCACAGGTTTATTTTTTTTTTTTCAAAAAATTATTATTTGTTGCTTGTGCTAGAAACAAAAAAAAAAAAAAAAAAAAACTATTCTTGATTTGTTATTGTAAAAATTTCTATTAAATCTTGATGAAAAGTTACAAAAAAAAAAAAAAAAAAAAAAGAAATCCAAAGAACCAACTATAAAACCGTAAAATCGTTTTATTCAAGACCTTGTGTCTTACCTAGTCATTTCGTTCAAGAAGAATTTTTACCTTTAATCAAAAATTATTCTTTTCACAATTCTAGTTCGAATATACCAAAAACAAAAAACAAAAAAAAAATGCTTAATACTTAACCTTAGCTTAACTTAACTGAGTAATAGTCTTTAATACATATAAGAAGAGAGAGAAATATTTATTATAATAATAACTACTAATAGTATATATAGCTGGATTTATAATTTTTATTTTATTTTTTTTTTCTTCAAGTCGCCAACACACAATATTCAAATGAAAAAATGAAGAAAAAAAAAAAAATTAACAAGAACTCTAATGATCATTTATAAAAAATAAAAAAATTGTCGTCGTCCTCCTCAAAATAGATTTTTATTTTCTGCTTTTGTGTACAAAAAAATAATAATAATATTTTGCACGTAAAACTTTACTTAACTTTTCCATTCAGACTTAAAGAAGTTTACTTTACTTAACTTAAGAATTATAATAAACAGGTTAGATACGGAAATTTTTACAATATGCTATATATCGATCCCTATTTAAGTGTTAATCCGGTAAAAACAAAAATAAAACTTTAGTGATTGTATCATCATAAGTTTATTCTAGCTTAAAATTTTTTTTAGCTAACATTTAATTACACAAAAATAAAAAAAAACCACAATTAGAAAGTAATGTTTTAAGGTAAAAAAAAAAACGTCTACGTCTTTTTAGATGCATATTTAATATACATAAGTTATCGTCGGCGTATATAAAAGTAAAACAATAATAATAAATAAATAAAGAAGAAAACAACACAACATGTTGTTTGACACTTAATAAATTTACATTTTTTTTTGTTTTACAAATTATCTAATAATCATTTTGCTTTGCTGTATTAGAAAGAGAGTGAATGAAAAATCAAAGCAAATGAAATAAAAAAAAAATAAATTGACTAAGAAAAACCAAGTCACCTGTTGTGTAGAAATTTGTTTATTTATTTTGATAAATAATGTAAACAACTAACTTTGAAACATTATTTATTACATATATATTTCGGGTAAACATTGTTTAAATTTTCTTCTTTTTTTTTTTTAAACTAAAGTTGTTAACAACGCTAAGGGTAAAGCAAACAAGTGGCATTCATTCATTCATTCATTTAACTTAACTTGGCAGTAATTGTTTGTAGTTCTCACTGCTAATTTTTTTGTTTAGATTCTTTAAAATAACATAAAAAAGATTAATTTTTGTTTTGGTGGCGTTATAGAAAGTGGTGGCGTTTAATATTGACCATTACTTAACAAAGTTACTTACTAAAAAAAAAAAAAAAAACCAAACAAATAAATCACAAAAGGACTTGTCACATCAATGTTTATGGACGAGTCATAAATAACATTCTTTATTTATAACATTGCTTTTCCTTTCCTTTTCATTTCATTTCATATCTTTTATTATTATTATTATTATTATTTTACTTGTTGGTGGTTAGTTTAGTTTATGTTTTCAAGTGCATTTATTGTAGTTTTTTTTTTTTTTTGGTTGTTGTTTCAATGTTTAACAAATGTGTAATAATCAATGAAAATCAAAGAAATATATATTTTTTGTCACACTTGGTACTTGTTTAAAAAGAAAAAAAAACATTTTTACAACAGCAAAAAAGAAAAGACGAAGAACGAAGGAAAACACAATCAAAATATATGAATGGATGGTGTAGGAAAAGAATATAAAAAAAAAAAATAATAAAATAAAAACACATTAAATTCCTTCTTTTTTTTTTTTGTTTTTTGGTAACTTTACTCTCACTGATGCACTGATGACTTTAGTTTAGCTTTTCTTTTTTTTTTGGCAAAACAAAAAATAAATTTATATACATAAATGTTGACAGAGAAATGAAAATGAATGAATGAAAATATTTTTTTTATTATAAAGTTTATCCAACAAGTTGGTTGTATTCGTTTTGTTTATATATATTTATATTCTACTCAATATTTATTGCATTTATTGCAAATAATAAGAATTTTTTAGTTTTTATTATTACAACTTTTATGAATGATATTTTATTTTAACAAGGGTTTGTTTATTTGTTTGTTGATCAACATAAATTTTTATTAAACAGTCTGCATTGCAATTATTATTTATTCAAATAAAGTAAATTATTCAATGAATAAACGGAACATGATTAAAAAAAAAAGCGTAAATTGTAAATCTCATGTAAAGTAATTAATTATTTATTTATTTTTATTTATTATTAAATAAAAACGTTTAAAAAAAAAATCATATGAAAGGGATTTACTGCATAATGTACATAAATAAAAACAACACAATCATTATCCCTAAACGTTTGTAAAATATTTCTCTTAACACCATTAACTGATTAACTCTAATTACCACACAAAAAAAAAACAGCTTAAAAAACTTCACTAATAATTAATTTAAAACTATAAAATAAAATAAAAGAAAAGACAAATTATTAATAAAACAAAAAAATTAAAAAAAACCAAAAAAACGATAAAAATCTTTCATTCATTATATTATTTTTGGTATTTTTTTTTTATCAGAATAATAAAATAAATAAAATTTCGTACGTAAAAAAAAAACTAAGTCCAGATATAAATCAAATAATTTATTGCTGTAGTAACAAGCAGCAAGTAGTAGTACACACAGAAAAAAGCGGTAGTAGGAACCATACAACATCAGTAAATAACAAACAACAAAACAACAACAATAATAATAATAATAATAATAATAATAATAATAATAATAATCATAATAATAAATAATATCAAAAAGACATTTATCTCTACATACATCGTATTTATAGTAAAAAAAAAATCCAAAAAAAAAAAAAAACATTTTTTTCATTCATAAATTTCCGAAATAAAATAAAAATAAAACAGCAAATATGAATAATTTCTTGTGTTATTTAATCAAAAAAAAAAAAAAATAATAATAATAATAAATCTAAATCTCTATCACTACACATAAACAAATTAAGATTTTTTTTATTGCATTTCTACTAATGATAATAAAATTTTATTTACACACTATTCACACCATTTAAAAATTATTAAAGTTTAAGTAAATTACTCAAACCTACAAACTAAGAATAAATAAACTCTCGAGGCTATTCTTCTCTTAATTCAATTCACCTACTTTCCTTGTACTATTTTTACACGCGTTTTACAAACCAATTACTCATGTTAATGAAAGGATTACTATGTGATATAACACAAAAAAAAAAAACAACAAAAGGTCTCTATCAACAATGAATGAAAAAAAAAATTTTTTTTCCTTGTTTAAATTGAAATTTATTTAGCAAAACAACCGATAAAAATAAACAAAATTCAGGAAAAATTTAAAACAAAAAAAAAACGCCAATACGTAAAACGTAAAAAAAAATTCACAAATTTATGTTTACAAACATAACATAAAATCATCATGCATGAAAAATAAAAGGGATAACAAAAAACGTGATGCTGCTGCTGCTTCTCAATAATGTTTTTCTTTTTTTTTTAAATTGATTGTAAAAGAGAATATAAAACAGCAGCAGCAATTGTGTGTATATGTAATCGACTATTTAATTAATTAATTGGCTTTGGCGTTAAATTTATAAAAGTAATTGATTCGTATATAATAGTTGCAAAACTAGAAACGTGATAGATAGGCCAGTTTAAATGAGAATCTGTTACAATGTGCAATCTCTACTAATCTCTTAAATTCATAATGTATGTATATCGACAAAGAATATATTTTTTGTTTAGATTAAATAGATGAAAATTGTGAATTTCGTGTAAATATAGACGGAATTATAAATAAATGTTTGCCATATAGAAATTAAATAAACATTTATAAACCTAAATACTATTCTTCACAAACAAACACACGTCACATCACATTACGAATTTAATTACTATAATAATAATAATAATTATTATTATTATAATACTAATAAACGAAGAAACATAATTTATTTTAATTATTAATAATTACCTGATTGTTGTTGCGCGCATATGTAATTAACATTAATACCTATAAAATATATATAAATAAATAATTAATGACATTTCGGACTGTTATGTGTAAAAAAATAAATAAAAATTAATTCATAAATACTTTTGATTCACGTTAACCTACTGACTGAACACACAAATATAATATGTATGTACACGGTTTTGGTACGTAATAATGATAATAATAATAATAATAATACTCAACAACAGTAACAACAACAACAACAACAATAAAACCGCGATATTCACGTGACTTTAACTTTAATAATAATAATAAAAAAAAAATTTATTTTTGTCATCATAACTCTTCTTTAATCTCTTTTTCGTTTTTTTTTTTTATTTTATTTTTTTTATAAATGAAATAAAAATAAAAAATAATTAATACATAATTTATATAATTAATTATTATTTTATTTTTTTTTTATTTTCACCACTTGTTGTTTTCTTTTTCGTTGTTTGTAAATTTTATTTATTTTTTTTATTTCATTGATCAATTTTTCATCAGTCACGTGCGGTATACAATAATTTTTTTTTGTATTTTACGATTACAATACTAACAAAATAATAATAATAATAATAATAATAAATAACAAAATAAGGAAAAGAAAATTTATTATTTGTTTATATTATTATTTTCTGTTAATTTTATTCTGTTTTATATTTTATTCTCTACAAAATACCCATATACCAAATATCAAATCATAGCAACATTATATTAAATGAATATATTTTAAAAATTAAACAAAACAAACAAAAATTAATTTAAAATGTCAACGACAGTAATATTAATTATCAAAAATTATTTTTTGTTATAATTTTAGAGTTCTGCAATGATGGGGCTTCAAGCAGCAGCAAATAAACGTAAATATGAGATGGCAGCATGCGGTGAAACTGGTGATTATCAAACAAATTGTTCACCAGCAAAGACAAGTAGATGGTCAACGACAGCAGTAGCACAAACAACACAAGCAGCAACAACAACAGCTACACCAACTAATTCAATTAAAAATCATTCAATAAAAATTGATAAGAAGACAATAGCGACGGCAGTAACACCATCATGTCGTACGCAACAACAAATTCAGGTGCAACACAGTGCTGATGTACCAACAATAATTCCGGCTGCACAACAAATTGTGTCACCAATTCCACAAGCAACAGTAGAAACGCAACCAATGCAGACATTAACAAATGAAGAGGACAGTATAGCTAAATTGGAAGCGGTTGCGGTTCCTGGCGAATCTTGGAATAATGAACCAATAGTTGATAATATATCGCGACTGCAGGCAGTCGCCGTGCCTGGTGAATCATGGGGTTCGGATGGACCAAAATCAGCATTAGCGCAAGCATTTCTTGCGTCATTAGAGGACGATTTTGAGGATGATTTCGAAGAGGATGAAAATCCAGTTGCAAGTTATGTACCTATGCGATATGCATGTTTTACACCTGTACGGGGGTATGTATCGTCACCTGGTTATCCATCGAAACCTAATTACTATACAGAGCCATATCCTCAACAAAATTGTGCGAGGCAACCTGGACAACATCATTATGCACGGCCGATGAGCAATTATGGTTGGAACAGTCAAGGTTATTATACGCCTCCAGAAGCTGCAACACCACAACAAACAATCCGTTGTGCCGAAAATGGAAAATCTTACCTTGAGTTAGGGAGTAGTGGTAGTAATTACGGACCATTAACGCCCATGAGTAATGGTATGGGTGTTCCGTTAAATAGTGTAGTGAACGGTGTGCCGACAGGTTCTGCACGCCATCCGAAACGTTGCTGTGATGGTAGAAACAATTGGTGCAATAGTAAAAATTGTTATAAAGAAAGAAGACTTAAAATGATGAATCTGTCCATGTTCAAGTTATCGCGTTTTCGTCAAGTATCTGAACAATCGTTGTATCGGTCTGTGTTAATATGTAATACTCTAAAGTGTATTGAACGTGAAATGGAGATGGAAAGTAGAGAAGCATCGGTAAATTCGACAGTGCATAATGTTAATGATTACCATCCTGGACCACCGGCACATTACAACAATGGCAGTAGACAGCAGCAGCAGCAACAACAACAGCAACAGCAGCAGCAGCAACACCAGCAGCAGCAGCAACAACAACAACAGCAGCAGCAACAACATATGCCAGAAAGTAATGGATTAACAGATATTTCTAGCAATACACAGCAGCACCAGCATCATCAACATCAGCATCAGCAACTGCATCAACACCACCAGCAGCAGCAGCACCATCAAGTGCATCATTTTAACGATGGAAATATAAATTTCATTCAACAACCTTATACGAATAGTTCTCATGGTAGTAGCGGACTAGGTGGTAATAGTGGTCGCCGAATAAATAGCACGCCACAAATTTTAACTTTTAACGATTCCCTGCCGCATTATGATCATCCGCTGAGAGATTCACAATCTGGTCGAGTAACGCCATTCCCTTCGAGGAGTAATCATCCTGACACCGATTCAGGATATGGTGATGAAGATTGTACGCGCCCTATTAACTGGGGTTCCGTCCTTAGTCTGAGTTCACAATCAGCACTCGACCCACTTAATAATAATGATTTATTTCCAACAACGGCTACCAGTTTATGTACAACAACAGTGACAACATCGCCTGCAACCGCAACGCCAGCAACCAACTGGGATTATAGTTTGCTAGACATGGACTTAGGTTTAGGGCCAGAACTAACAGAATTATTACCTAGCTGGAAATTGACACCATTAAGTGCTGACGATATCCTTAAATCCGTTCCCCCGCCAATGGAGCCAAGCAAAATATTACACGAAAGTGAAATGGATGCATTCACACACATAATGGTCGGCAGTTAGTACAATAATTAATAAATGGATTCCTAGTTAGTGTTTAGCAAATTAAAACTTAAATGTTTACCAATCCTATTAGTTGGTCGCTTCCCAATTATTTAATTATTTAACATAACAAAAAAAAATATAAAAAAATGTAAAAATATTTATATATATATACAGACAGACATTATTACAAAATATAATTAAATTAATTTAAAAAATAAAAAAATGCTCAGGTTGTGAAGGCTGTGTGTCATATTGTTGAGACTCGCCGAAAATAAATAAATAAATAATTTTAATTGTACTAAATAAAACAAAAAAAAAACTTATAATAATAATAATAATAATAAAAAAAAAACTATTATATACAAAAAAAAATGTTTCTTCTTAATTATATTGTTTTTGTTTTGAAAAAAGTTAATTTATTAATTAATTAATAAAAATAATAATAAAAAAAAAAAAAAAAGAACAATGTGATTTAAATCATGCAGCGAATTTCATACAAAGTAAAGACAATTTATTATTAATTATTATTTTTTATTAATTAATTAAGATAAATCAATATATTGTTGTTGAGTTGTTGTGATTAATAATAATAAATAATAAAATAATAATACAAGAACAAAAAAAAAAAATATTAAATGAAACCAGAAATTAGTAGAAAAAAGAAGCAAAAAAAAAAAAAATTAAATTAAATTAATTAATTAAAAAAAATAAAAGAAAGTATACAGAATATTTTAAAACAAGCAACAAACATTTTTTTTTATTCTTATAACTCGATGTGTTTCAGTGGGAAAAATTAATTCGCATAGTATTTGGAGGCGATTACTGTATTATATTAAATGACAAAATTAAAACAAATGGAATTGAATAAGATAAAATTAAAATAAATTTTCTATTTCGTTGGTTGAATGTTTTAATATTTTAATCACAAAACTAGAAAATACAACCCTGGAATTATTTTTTGTAAATTAAAATTCACGAACATCATTTGGCGATCATTTTTTATCGTTTAGAAACAGTCTATAGAATCGATGAACGGAAGTTTTATGGATAAAAGAAAAGATTATGCGATCGCCTTATAAACAAGCCGAATATAATCAGTATAATCCAGTTAAAAACTCATATAAAAAAAAAGGTTTCAAAATTAAAAACAAAAATTTATTTTTTTTAATTAATTTAATTATTTTAATGCATTTTAAATGCGAATAAATATTTTATTTATTTTTTCAACGTTAATAATTGCCATAAAACCCAAGATATAATTATTAAAAACTAAGGAGAAAGTCAATTAAAGATTAACCCATTTAAGCTTGGATTTTATATAAGATAATTTGTGACTTATTTTTTAATCAGGATCGTCACAATAATTTTAAAGAAACAGTTTCCTGAAAACAAAATTCATATGACGAGTTTAACTCGTCATTTTCACTTAAATTGGGTTTATTAATTAATTCTTAATATTATTTATTTTATTATTATTATTTTCATTATTTTTAATTAATTAAAACCGTCGATAAAACAATAAAACAGGTGAATAATAAATAAAAATTATATTTTAAATATAACTTACCACGGCCATCTAGATTCCTTTATAGTTCTTCATTTTTTTTCTTTTCTTTTTTTTTTTTTTTCGTATGAAGACATTTTAAGAACGAAAACTTTTGTTTTTAAAATGAAATTAAAAATTATAAAAAGAAAAGAAAATTAAGAGTAAATTAGCATTAAAAACAAAAAAAAACGTATTAATAAATTATAAATAAATAAAATAATTAATAAATGAAAAAAAAATTACCTTAATTTATAGTTAATAGTTTTTAAGCAATACTAAGTGCAAAATGGTTGTGAACAAAATATAAAATTTAAAATAATAATAATAATAATAAAAAAAATAAATAAAAAAGATAAAAAAAAACTTAAAATAATAAAAAACTAGAATAATGATTAAAAATTAAATTAATTTTAATAAATAGGAAATAAATAATTTAAATTAAAAATAATAAATGAAATAAAAAAGAAAATATTAGAAAGAATATTTATTTTATTTTTGATTTTTTATTCACTATTATTTATTTTTTACCTTTTAGTAATTATTAATTAATATCCTTTTATTAATTTATTTGTTCCTGTACATTGTTTTTTAATTTATTATTTTTTTGTAATTAATTAATTAATATTATTATTGAAAAAAAAAAAAAAAAAGATAAAACAAAATTAAATAAAAAAAATATATATTGAGAAAACAAATAAAATATTTAAAAATTATAAAACAATTGCATTTTTTAATTATTATTCCATTATTAATATAATTAATTAATTAATTAATTTTATTTTTAAAAATAAACCTTTTAATCCACATCGAATTTTAAAACAAGAGCACATTTTGATGTTGTTTTGTTTTTTATTTTTTCAATAAATAAAAAAAAAACAAAAATCATCTATTAACCCCATCTGTGTGATTTTTTTTGTAATTTTTTTTTTCCTTTCAGTTTTTATCTTTTTTATTGAAATTTATACGAATTAATTATAATTCTCTAATCCTGATAATTTATATCACAAAATTAATAATAATTGTTAATTAATAATTTATTATTTAAAAAGTTATTTGATTAGAAATTATTATTATTAATTCAAAAAAAAACAATTTGCAGTGAAAACAATGAATGTAAAAATTATGACCAAAATGGAAATTATATCTTTAATAAATAAATAAAAAATGAATAAAGAAATATTTAATTATGATGTGTACAATCAATATTTATATGAAATAAACTTAATTAATTAATATATGTATATATTTAAATGTATAATAAATAATTGTTATAAAGTAAAACAAAAACAAAAATCCGAATCAAAACAAATGGATTAAATGTTTTAAATTATTTATAAAAAAAATGTAAATTAATTAAAGTAAATAAGATTTTTGTTAAATTATATATATATATATTATTATTATTAAAAAAATTAACAAATTTAAAACTTACAATTCTTTAATTTCCTCGTGGTTTTTAATTAAAAATTTGTTTTTCTTGCCTAGTGGAAATTAATTTTTCAAGTGGTACATTTTTAACATCAACAGGGTAGTGTCAAATATTACAAAATATTACTTACACTGGTATGTATGAAAATCCTTCCCTTCAAACATCTAGCTGTGAATTGATATCAAACTAGAGACCAGCATACGCTTGCAATAACAACTGGTATACAGCGATGAAAAACCATCAAGAATATACCCTGGAAGCCAACCAAAATTATACCAATTAAAATTTTGTTTTTTTTTTTTTTTCGTTTCTTAAATTCAATTAAAATGCAGCAAAATACAAATACAATATATAAAACACAGGTAAAAAGCAATTATAAATTATTTTTTTATAAACACGTGTAATATAACACCATGGTAAAATATAAATATATTAGTCACGTGTAAGTTTTCATTTATTTATTTATTTAGGTAGCAAAATACTACAATGAAGAAAGATAATACATAAAAAGAAGCATAAAAATATAAATTGTAATTAAAAAAAAAACACAAAAAAAGAAAATAATAATTAATAAACAAATTAAAAAATTAAAAAAAAAAAAAAAAAGAATTCAATAAATTAAAAATTAAGTTCATTTTCATAATTATTATTAGTTTTTTTTTCTTATTTTCTTTTACATATAACATATAATATTTATATATAAAGGAATGTTGGGCTACATTTTTTTTTTTTTTTTTAATTTTTTTATTTTATTATTAATTAATATTATTTTCGTTTAATATTTAATATTGGAATAATTAATTTTTTATTTTTACTTTAACTTTACTTTTTTATTTTTATTTCATCTTCATTTTTTTTTTAATAATAAATAATTGATATAGTTAAATTTAATATTTAATTTTAATTAATTAATCTTTTAAATTATTATTATTATTTATTTATTTATTTAAAAGAAATTTACACAATTATAATTGATTGCTAAATTTGATTTTTATATTTTACTCTGTTGTTCTTGGTTGGTTGATTTGTGTACTTTATTATTATTTTATTAAATGCGATGTTAATTGGCTTCTGTTTCTACTATTAAGTAACGAGAGATTTTACCATAAATGTCATATTATAACACAAAAAATTAATTAAATCTTCTTCGTAGTTAATTTTAATTTACAAAATTATTTTATTATTATCTATTTTTTACTTTAAATTATTGATAATCAAAGAATTTTTTCCGAGTAATTTGTAAAACAATAACTCTCCTTCAATTCATTTTTCATTGATTTTTTAATTTTAATTTTTTTTTCCTATGTAATATTATTTCAATAAAAATGATAATAAATGACCAAAAAAGAAAATCTGATTAGAATTGATAATGCAGCAATAGGGACAAACAAATCATAAAAAAAAATATGTTTGTGATGCTTTTATTTTGCAGCAAAAAAGCTGCTTGACTTTACCAAAAAAAAAAAAAAAAAATAAAAATAACTTCAGTCCATACAAAGAAAATAAAAAAAATATTATTTTTCCAGTTTTCAGTTCAAATTCTTCTCATTTAATTTATCTTTTTCTTATTTTCTCCTACGTTTTTTTAGGTTCACATTTGTCTCGTCTTCTTTTCTTCTTATTCTTATAATTCTTTCAAAACTAAAATTAAATTAATTAAACATTAGGGAGAGAGTTAAATTAAATTTTTGTTATCAAAATAAATGAAATGTTTTTTTAAATCACAATTTTTCTTTAAATTTCCCTTCTTAAATATTCACTAATTCCCAATAAATAAAAAAAAAATAAATAATTAACTTAAAACAAAACGAAAAAAAAATTACAATTCAGTCTCAATTCAGGAAAAGTCTGTCTGCAGATTTTTACAAAATAAGGCTTGTAAAAGCTTTACGTATTGTGTACTTTTGCAACACAAATTAAATTTTATTACTGGGTCCGCCCTTAACAAGCCACAAACATTTCTATATATATATATTTTTTTTTTTTTTCTTGACAAATGTGAAAAATTTTTCTAATCTTTTAATACTTTTTTTTTTTAATTATGATTTTTAATTTATAACCAATCATTTTAGTTAATAGTTTTAATTATTAATCAATTAAATTATTAATTGGACAAATTTATTTTACTTTTTTTGTTAATACATTTATTTGGTACATGAACATAATTTGTGCGCCTTTTATTTTAATTTTGTATAAGTCTTTCGTTCTTCTTTTATTTACTTTGGCACCTTAATATATTTTTAATTTTTTATTTATTATTTTAATTAATCTCGTTTTTTTTTTAAATAAACATTTCCTTAATGAATGTGTGTGATGTATGTTTTTTTCGTTTTTTCATATTTTTTTTAAATTATTATTTTGTGAGGAATATTATTATTTTAACAATTCAAAAAAAGAAAAGAAAAGAAATGAAAAAAAAACGAATAATAAAGAGAGAGCAACATAGAGATTCACAATTTTTTAAACACAAATATTTAAATTATTTTACTTTAGATGTGTGCTTGCTTTGATTCATTTTATTATTATTATTATAATTAATTATTTAAATTAAGTATTAAAACCAGACATTTAATACACAAAAAACTAATAGTTAAAGAATAATATTATTGAGTTTGATAATTCTCTTCACATCGATTTCTTTATTTATTTAAAGATTGGAGGAAGATTTTTATTTTTTTTTTATTTATTATTATTATTATTTTGAGTAATAAGGATTTTGTTTACGTCCATTTTTTATATTATTAATTCTAATAACATAATTCTTTTAATTTTAATTCTCTTCTTTTTTTTATTTATTTTTGGATTTAATTATTATTATTATTTATTATTATTATTTTATCTCTCACAAATACAAATTTTATTAAAAATTAATATTATTGATATATTTATATATATATACTTTAAATTAAAAAAAAACGAAAAAACAATTAAAAACATTAATGTAATCTTAAATTAGGGGTACATAACGAAAAACTAAGTAATTGTGATAATAAATAATCAAAGATTGTGGCAAATGAAATAAATAAAAAACACAAATCAACACGTTTCAATTTTGAAACAAATAAAAAAAAAAAACAAAAATTTAAATGATAACTATTTTATCGAAAATGGAATTATAATAAATAATGGATAAACAAAATAATATAAATATAAAACAAAACGAAAAACATCACATTGAGCATTTGCCACAACTCGGTATTATCATTATTAAATAAAAAAAAAAATGTTTTAGTTTTTTGTTTGTTTCTGAAAATATCTCCTTACTATATTTTCTTTACTTTAAAACTTATGTTCTATAAAAGTTATAAATGTACTTTAATTTTCATTTTTTTTATCATTATCTTCATCTTCTTCTTCTTTTTATTCTTATTCTGTTCATGTATTATAATTAATTTTATTTATTTTTTTTATTTAACTTTATGTAAATGGCAAAATAAAAACAAAAAATGTTTACGATTCGGCCTCAACTGAAGAAGGGACTATTGGCGATATTTCAACACATTTTTTAATAATTATATCAGATGATGTGGCCGATGCTGTTGTTGTATTGTTAGACGCTGTTGATGATGTGGTAGTGACTGTGGCATCTTTATCTTTATCGTCACTGTTTTGTTGTGTTGCTGATGTGGTTGATGCTGATGTTATGGTTGTTGTTGGTGCGGTTGATGATGAGGTGTTCTGTTCATCTAAATCGTTTTCCTTGTCCGAATCGGAATTACCATTTTTTTCAACAACTTTCTCCTCAGTAACATTTTCTACACACATTTGTTTATCTATTGATGACGAAACATCATTTCCATTTACTTCAATTTTCTCATTTGTGTTCTTTTCTATTGATGATGATACATTGTCTGTGCCATTTTCGGCCACAATTTCTTTAGATTTTTTTGTTAATTCTGTTGTTTCATTACTGACTTTTGAATCATCTGTTTTGTTTATGTTTTCTTCACTATTTGAAATTTTTACCTCATTTGTGACATCATTTACTACTTTTGTAGTCGCTACCGCCACTTTTGTTTCTTTTATTTCTTCTGTACTGGTAATTTCTTTATTTTTAGCTTCGTTTATTATTTCTTCAACTATATTACTTGTATCTGGTTTATCTGATTTATTATTATCGGATTTATTTATTATTTCAGATTTTTCATTACATTTTGTTTCGTCAGTTTTTAAATTATTTGAGGTTCCATTTTCTAATTCAAATTTCTTTTCGGCTTCTTTAATATCATCTGTCTTAACACTTGTTGTTTCCACAATTTTTTCATCGTCCGTTTCAGACTTATCTTGTCCATTTGTTGTTGCTGTTACTTTTTCTGATTCAACTTTATTAGTTTCTTCTGTAGAAGATACTTTTGAATCCGACTTAATTTCTTTTTCTACACATTTTGCCTCCTTTAAGTCTTCTTCTACTTTCTTGTCTTCAACTTCAGCTTTTTTATTACTGCTAACATCATTAAGTTCTGTTTTATTATTTGACTCCTCTGAGGAATCCATTTGAGTATCCTTCTTTACTGGAATGTCTGCTTCTTCTTTAGTTTCTTTTATTTTTTCAGGAACAATTTCATCACCTTTACCATTTTGAGTGGTATCTGGAATATTTTCAGTCATATCAATTTCTTTTATTTCTTCGGGACTAGTAATTTTGACTTCAGGTATTGAATTTTGTGGCACAGCTTTTTCATCATTTGCCGCCTTTTTGGTCAAATCAAGTTCTTTTTCAATTAATTTATCATCTTTCATTGAGATTGCCTCATCTTTGACCTTTTCTTCTACAATCGCTTTGTCAACTTCATCCTTGGACGAAGCATTTTCAGTTTTATTGTTAGAATCATCTACCTCCATAAGCTCGGGTTTTGTTTCTTCTTTTTTATCTTCTACAATTTTTTCTTCAGTCTTTTTTTCGATTTCATTTTCTTTTTTAATATCAATTTTGGTTTCATCAGTCATTTCTTCATCGACATCCATTTCTTCACCATTTTTCTCTACTACTTTTTCAGCATTATCAGTCTTATCGTTTGTCGAAACCTTGCTGACCTCTTCAACGTTAGTAGCTACTGCGGTATCATCTATTTTAGCTATTTTATTTGGTTGAACCTAAAATAAATATTATATTTTAAATATTGGAAAGTAATTGTACAATGTATTTCTTAGTAATTAATAAATATTATTGTCTCTTAAATTTCTTAGAATAATTATCGTGAAATAATAATTATTCTTACACAATTAAGAAAATAATGTTCCCACTGTGAGACCAAAATTTCAATTGAAAAACATAAAATTTCCGGCTTATTAAGTGGGGTAAAAATTATACATAAAATTTGTAAATGAGAAATAAAAAGAAATCATCATATACTTAATTAATTACGTTTAACTTTTTATTATCTATTTTGTACAGAATTTTTAAATTGTTAAATTATACCTGTTCAGTGGGTATTTCTTCGATTTTTCTTTTAGAAGAAATTAATTCGAAAGGAATGTCAGTTAAGTTTTTGATTATAGTAAATTTCTCTTTTTGGTCATCACTTAAAGCTGCATTACCTGGTCTATCAAGAATTATCACATTTAAACCAGCTTCAATGGCAGCTTCCGCTTCTAAAAAATTATTATATAAATAAAAATAAGTTATAAATATAATTATTAAAATGATATTTTTACCAACCTTTTACTACATCAGTTAGAAACAATGTTTCCTCTACATTACATTTTAATTGTTCAACAATTTTTATGTAACTATTTTTATCAAATTTAGGACCAGTGGTTGTATCAAAGTGATCAGACAAATATTCACAGAGATCTCCATATTCTGTGTTCCCAAAAAGTAATTTTTGAGCATTAACCGTGCCACTGGAATAAATATAGATTTTACGTCCACTGGCAATCCAAGATTTAAACGCCTTTGGAACATCCTCGTAAACACTTAAAAATTAATTTTATTTAAATAAAAGAACAAATTTTCAAATGTTTTTAACAAAATTTACTTACTGTCCTTTCAATTCTCCGTCTTTATATCCTTGTGCCCAAACAAGCGCTTGCAATGCTTTAAGTGGCCATTCTTTACGATCAATGCTCATTTGCAATTCAACATTTTTAACAACAGATTTTATTTGCTCCTCATTTTCAGCAGACTATAAATGAATTGTTTTTGTTTGATTTTGAATAATTTTTGAATGATTTTTTTTTTAATATTAAATTAATTTATAAATTACATCATCAACAATCGCTACAGATCCTTCACGTTTGGCATCTAAATCTTTTTTCGCTAGTTCACGTATTTCTGCAATAACTGACTTGGTACCATCGTCATTCCATGTATTTTTAAGAAAGCTTTCAACATTCTTTAAAGCATATGGAAATAGTGTTTCCTACAAAAAATAAAAAAAAAATTAATATTTCATTAGTTGTTTATTTATATTAACAAACAAATGTAATTTGGTAATTCTTATCAAATTATTGGATACAAATTTATTTATTTAAAAAAAAAATTCAAAACTAAATAATATTATATATATTTCTCGTTATAAAAAAAAGAACAAAAAAAATTTATACAAAAATACCGTTTTCGCATAAATATTTACATTTTATAATTTTTTGTTTAAATAAAAAATAAATAATTCAATTAACAAAAAAAAAAAATATTTTTTAATTTTGCATATATTCAAAAAATTATCTTTTTTCTGATAAAAAAATAAATAAATTATTGTCACTAAAATTTCTTAGAATAATTTTCGTTAATAAAAATTATCCTTACACAATTTAGTATATAATGTTCCCACTGTGAGACCAAAATTTTATTTAAAAACATAAAATTTCCGGCTTATTTAGTGGGGTGGTGTAGTTTGGGTTGGTTGTGGTTCTGTTTTACAAATTAATATTTTCTCAACGTCATTTTATATATTGCGTACGTTTGTTTTAAAAGGTAGAGAGGAGTAGGAATGAAAATGAACGTCACAATTGCAAAAACTATGCAAAATAGGTATAAGTTGTGTATTGCATTCCCTTGAACTATAGTAAAAAAAAAATCATAAAATATATATTTTCTAGCCTTGAAGTTATAACAAGAAGTGACTTTGGGTCAACAAACCCTTTCCGCCTTCTTCTATATGTATAGTTTTTTTTTTTTTTTTGTTAAATGGAAAAAAAAATTGTTTTAAAAAAAAACGATAGACAAAACCGGAATTTTTATTATTTAAAAAATATAAAATGTTAATATAACGACGACTTTAACATTTGTTATTCAATAATAATCATAATAATAATAATAATAATAAAATAAAGAAAATAACGAATCCTTATTACTAAAGAAAATAAAAATATGACAAAAAAAAATATTTTTTTTTTTTGAATGTACCATTTTGTTAAAGAAATTTATTTAGAAATACGTGGGCTTATTTGTCATCCCTAAACATTTCAAATGGCATTGTGTATTTTCCAAGAAATTCTGTTTTCTTTTTCGCTTTTATTGAAATCAACAAAAATTGTAAGGGAAAAAATTAATTTTGCTTGATTTGAAAAGAAATAATAATTCGAAAAGGCACAAAAAACACAAAAAAAAAAGAAATAAGTAAATAAAAGAAAAGAAAAACGACAAATTTGATCTCTTTTGTAATTAATTTCCTTTATATGTGAAAAAAAAAAAAAAAAACATTTAGAAATAAAATTATTATTATTTCCAAGAAAAATATTTTTTTTTTTTTTTTTTTTTGCAACTCCACCATTTTGAAAATCTAGAGACCGGGCCATTTAAGCTCTGAAATTTTTTTTTTCTTTTCCTATTACCTTATCTACGTTTTTTTTTTTTAAACATACTACACGTGTTGCATTATAAAAAATGATTTTATATTAGAAAATAAGCAATAATAAAAGGTTTTTTTATTACTATTAATAATAAATTAATCTAATTACTTAAATATATAAAAAATGAGAAGAAAAAAAAATTTAAATGCCGGTTTCATTTTTTTTTTCTTTGTTGGAATTTTAATCTTAATAGTGCAATGCAGACCTACCTTAACGAAACTAATTGAAGTTGTGGTTCCTTCAATATCGCAGATAATTGCTTTAGATGACAATATTTTCTCATTAAAAGATAAAGATGCCATTTTTAGCGCACAATTTTTATATATTTTATTATTTTAATTTCAATTTTTTTTTACTTTTTTTTTTTATTATAAATTACTAGAACAATATTCACTGAGCGTATTTCTATACCAATGTTCAAATTTGTATTGTGTAGATTTTTTTTTTATTAGCAAAACTTCCTACTTTTTCGGCTTATTAAATGATGTACATTCTCGTTCGCACATGTGCACTTCGGGTTTTTCTTGTAGTTATTTTATAGCAACTCTTCTATAAATGCCATCTGATTTTCGTAAATAGAAATAAAAAAGGAGCAATTTTTAAATAATTTTTTTCTTTTTTTTTTTAAATAAAAAACTAGAATTTCATTTATTTTTTTTTTAATTTTTATTAAACGTATTTATTTATTTATTACTTTCTACATAAATGAATGAAATGACAATTTTAAAAATTCGAATGCCTGAGAAAATGTAAAATATGATGCAATAACTTATGAAGACTTTTCATTGTTTTGAAAGAAAATTACTTCATCTGCAATTATACTTGTACTTAATTTAGCTTTTCCTTCTTGATCTGTAATTTCTCCATAGGAAATTTTCCCTGTTACAAATGCTCTTTGGCCTTTGCGTAAGAATGTTACAACAGCATCGCGAAGTGCCGGTTTAAAAACAACAACTCTATGCCAATCAGTTCTTTGCATCCATTCTCCATTGGTATATCTATGTAAAAGAATATTTAATGTTAATTAAGCAATATTAGTATCTTATTTAATTTTTGTTTTACTTATAGTTATTATGTGTTGCAATAGAAAATGTAACGACTGGATGTTCATCGTTTCCACGTTTTTGTGGATCCGCACCAACTCTTCCCAATAATGTGACAGTATTAACAGCTTTAATTAAATAATAATTTAAAAAGTCAGTAACAAAAAAAAACAATTGTAAAAGGAATTATTACTTTTTTCTATACGTGATGGTTCATCAGCAAAAAACATACGTTGTAAAACCTGTGGACATCCTCGTAGTCCTATTGTTCGAGTACACTTAAATGAAAATATAATATTTTTTATTAATTTGTTAAATTGTGCATGTTTATAAATGTTTTAATGAAACAATACCAATGCAGAAAACATTTTTTTCTAATTAATAATTCTTTAAATTATTTATAATTGTTTTTTAAAAAAATAATTTTTTTGGTTATAATTTTAAAAACACTTTGCATTTGATTTAATTCGAAAAACAAAATCATTCGAAAAAGACATTTGAATTTTGACAAATGATTTGTTACCACAAGTATATTACTCATTTTATAGCATATTTATGGATGATAAAGATTATTAAAATTTTAATTTAAATTTTTTAATTTTATTTAATTAATTAATTATAATTTACATTAAATAATCAAGTAAACGTTTTTTAGAGTTTTTCTTTTCAGGTTCTGTATTAATTTTTTGTTTTTTATTTTGACTACTTGTTTTCTCAACATCCTCATTTCGTGTCCGTTTTGTTATCTAGAAATTAAAAAAAAAAAAACGGTCATATATGAAATTTGTTAACTTAAATTGCATACATTTTTCTCTGATTCCACAGAAGGACTTAATACTGAGAAAACAAAATTTCCAGACTTTTCAACGCTATCCGTTGTATCAGACGATTTTGTTAACGAAGCTAAGCGAGAAAGCGTTTCAGTATCTCGCAATAAAAATGATCCTCGTGTTGTTTTCTTTAATAAATATTTTAATTAATTAATTAAAAAATAAAAATGGAAATAAATATTTCAAAATACTTTATCGGTTTTTGTTGATTTTGTTATTATAAACGGAGACATCTTACTACTTGTTTGATCTAATGATGAATTAAATTTAATTACTTCAATCTTTTTCTTAGCAGATGTTACTTCTGTAGTTATATTGTTCTCTTCATTTCTTATTTTAGTTACTTCCGCTGTTATTATATTTTCATCCTGTTTAAATTATTAAATAAATTAATTTTATAAATATTATCATCATAAAAACTGTATAATAATTTACGGTTTTTAGTAGTAATTCCCTTTCATGGCGCATTCTTCGCCAATTTTCTTCAGTTTCATCATCACTTCCTTCTTGAGTTAAAGTTGCATTTTCATCTGTCCGTTGATCATCTAATGTTAACGTATTATCAACATTTTTCCATCGAAATTGTCTTTCTCTAGCTGCTTTATCTTCTTCATCCACAAACAACATATTTTTTATTAATTTTACTTCACGATCGTCATCATCCAAAACACGTCGCCTTAAATTAAAAAACATAAATAAGAATAATATTTAAATATTAATTTTTTATGGCCTATTTACATGTGTATCCGTTCTAATTCTTGGTGTATTTTTTTATTATCAAATTTCTCGGAATCAGCTAGTTCTATATCGTATTTATCTATTTCTGTTTCACTTTCGTCATCACTTCCCCATTCTGATTCAGAAAGTTCAGCCTCATTTTCTAAAAATTCACTTATCTTAATACGATTTTTCTTTTTTTCCTTTAAATCAACTTCATTTTCCTCAGAATCATAGTCTAAATAACGTTCAGCTTCCTCCTCGTTTAACTCTTCTTTATCTAACTCAACATCGCTTTCATTTTCACTTTCTTCCGTTGGTTCAAACTTTTTATCTTGTTCTTTTATTTCCTCAGTATCCTCATCATCTGAAACAAATTATTTGAAAACTCCCATAAAAGTAAAATCAGAATAATTTTGTACCCGAATATTGAAGTTGCTTATTGGGTTTCTTTGCTTTATTTGTATTTTCTTTAGTCTTATTCTCATCCTCGTCAGACGAATAAACCAGCTCATTGAAATTAACAATATTGTCGTCCTCTAAGGCATCTGAAGGATTTTCATTAGAGCTACTACATATATTCGATGATTTCTAAAATAAAATTTAAATAAATATAATTCTACAGATTGACTAAAACTAATTACAATAGTTGGTTTTTGTGTTGCAAAAGTGCCAGAACATAATTCCATTAAATCACAATCATTAACTGGCTGTGATTCTTCAAATAAAGTTGAGTTTTTATCAAAAATAGGAACAGAACTTTGCGATGGAGCAACATTTTCTGTAGATTGTGTTGTTTCAAACCGCCCAGAACATAATTCCATCAAATCATCATTTTCATTTTGTGTTAATATGGAAAATTCATTGGGAATATCTATTTGAACTTTTTGTGTTTGAACGGCTAAAATAAAAGAGTTTGTAAAGAAAATTATTAAATTTAATAATCAAAACCAAAAATATTCACTCTTCTCTGTTGCATTCTCTGTAGAATTATCCTCATCGTCTGAATCAACAAATGCAGAAATTATTCTACTTTTTTTCTTCGTAGCATGGTCATCTGGTTTTAATGTGTTTATACTACTATCACTATTTTCTTCTTCTTCACTTTTACAGATGGTTTTATCAGATTCCTCGGAACTAGAATTACCATCTATTTCTTCATCATCTTCTTTTTCATCAATATTGTCAACAATTTCTTCATTCTCATTTATCTTAACTTCTTTATTTAATTCCCTTTCAACTTGTTTTTCTGTTTCATAATCGGAATCCAATTCTTCTTCCATTTCCTCCTCTTCTTGATCTTCTTCAATATTTTTCTTCTGTTCTTCAATTTTCTGCAATAACCTAGCTCTACGATTTTCAGCAATTTTCTGAGCTAACTCGCCTTTTAATTTTAAAAGTGCTGCCCCTGGCTTCGGTTCTTTTGCACACTCTTTATGATTCGAATCAAATGTAGTATTTGCCTCTCTAAAATAATTATAAATTGAAAACAAAAAATAATATGATTCCAGAAAAGTCTCCCTTACTTGTGACTGTCAATTGAACGACTAGTTTTTGTGTTAGTAATAAACCTTTCCAATAATTGATCAACACCAGTTTGATTGCGTAAAATTGTTCCTGTTTCAAAATCAATAAGAGTATTCGGTGCCCCCTTTAAAAAGGGAATATCTTTTGGAAAATCTGTCAGAGATTTTTTAGTTTTACTTAAAAAATTTTCCTTTTGTGAGTCAATATTACTTATATTTGCTAAATCTTCAGTCTCTTCATTGGTATTTTCAGGTTCATCGTTCTGGCATATTTCAATTTCTTTTTCTAATGAAATTGTTGGAATAATTTCAATCATCTTATCGCAGAAATTTGTTTCTGTGTTTTCACTTTTTTCTTCAACTATTTCCAAAGCATCCATTTTTTCATTATCGTTTGTTTCAATTATTGAATTTTTTTCTTCATTACTTTTATCATTTTTCAACATATCATCTTCAGCATCCTTCATTTCTTCATCATCGCTTTTAAAAAACTCTTGAGACTCTATTTCACGCTCTTCTAATTGTTTCGCAAAAGTAATTAATTCATCATTAGACATTTTCAAAGCAGCCGCAGCTTTTTTACTTGTGTGTGTCGTTGGAATAGATTTAACAAGTGATTTCCGATTTAAAAACTCCTTTAATGTAAATTGCTTTGGTTTGTGATACGGAATGCTAAAATAAGTATCATAAATTATATTTATCAACTCATCTGAAATAATATTATATTACCTTATACGTGCTTCTCTTTCCATTCGTTGTGATTCACTTTGAATTAACTTTCGCTGTTCAGATGCATCCTTTGATGACATTCGGCTTGGTTTTTTTAACGTTTTTTTATCAGTTTTCGGTGATATACTTGTATTCCTATCATTATTATCCTCATCTGATGATTCCGAATCGCATAATGCATTTAATTTAGCTTTATTCTGATAAAAATAATAAATGAAAAGTGCATAAATAAAAAATTAAAAAATTATTACTTCTATTCTGCTCTCGTTTTCCGAATCATCCGATTTGCTTATGTTTGATTTAATTCTATCGCGTTTCTTTTTAAGTATTTTCTTTCGTTTAACTTCTATTACATTTTCTTCTTGATTAGATGTATTTGAAGATGAATCATTTAATCTGGTTTCTTTAATACCTGAATTTTCATCTGATGACTCTGAATCACATATTGCATTGACTTTGGATTTATGCTGAAAATTACAAAAGAAATAAATTAAAATTTTATTATTTAAAGAATAAATTTAAGGATCTAACATTTTTTTGAAACTTTGCTGAATCCGATTCCGAATCTAAATTTTCTTTACCACTGTCATAATGAAGTGTTATTAATTCTTCTTCAGATTCACTATCTATTATTTTGGAAATTTTGGTTGATCGTTGCTTAATTGAAGATTCGTTGGAATTGTCATCGTTTTCCAACAATGAGGTATTGCCGTCATTGACATTCTCGTTTTCTACATCTGCATTAGTTGCTATTATTAGTTCGTCTACATTCTGAACAATTGTTTCTTTATCAGAACTTGCATCGCAACTTGTTATTGGATTGTCATAAGATTGCTCACAATGTGATTCCACAATTGATTCCACACAAGAGGAACTCTTTGTAATTTCCTCTTCATTTGTACTCATTTTAGCAATTATTTGCAAATGATTTCTAATTAATAAATTTATTTACATTTATCATTATTATCACTTTAAATCACTTTAGACATAACCATTAAGTTTTTTATGCGCCAAAATTAAATTGGAATAAAATTTCTGCTATAAAATACTTTGTTTAAAATTTGAAAGTTGCATTGACAGCCTCTGTCATTATTTTCAACGAGCGATGTTTAATATTTTTTTTATAAAGTTGGTAACACACAGTAAATAAAGATTTTTGCCGAATATCTTGTTTTTAATTAATTATTAATATTATTAATGATTGTATAAATAGTAAATATATTTTAAATTCATAATGACATCAATTATAAAACTTCATGCTCTATCTGGAGCAATGGATGAATCTCCACCGTGCTATATGTTGCAAATAGATGAGGTTAGAATACTGTTGGATTGTGGATGGGACGAAAAATTTGATACTTCATTTATCAAAGAGATTAAAAGGTTGTTATCCTATTTTTAGTATTATAAATAATATTTATTCATCCTATTTTTTATTTAGGCATGTCCACACAATTGATGCTGTGTTATTATCATATCCTGATCCTACACATTTGGGTGCACTTCCCTATTTAGTTGGAAAACTCGGTTTAAATTGTCCAATATATGCTACAATACCGGTTTATAAAATGGGACAAATGTTTATGTATGATCTGTATATGTCCCATCATAACATGTATGATTTTGATTTATTTACCCTAGACGATGTCGATGCCGCATTTGATAGAATAATTCAATTAAAATATAACCAAAGCGTGTCGCTCAAAGGTAAAGGATATGGTATAACAGTAACTCCCTTGCCCGCTGGACATATTATAGGTGGAACTATATGGAAAATAGTTAAAGTTGGTGAGGAAGATATTGTATATGCAACAGATTTTAATCACAAGAAAGAGCGTCATTTGAATGGCTGTGAATTAGAAAAATTACAAAGACCGTCTCTGTTAATAACGGATGCGTATAATTCAAAATATCAGCAAGCACGAAGACGTGCGCGTGATGAAAAACTCATGACCAACATTTTACAAACATTAAGAAATAATGGAAATGTGCTGGTGACAGTGGATACAGCGGGACGTGTTTTGGAATTAGCTCATATGTTAGACCAATTGTGGAAAAATAAGGAGTCAGGTTTACTGGCATATTCTTTAGCATTATTAAACAATGTTAGTTATAATGTGGTGGAATTCGCAAAGTCACAAATTGAATGGATGAGTGATAAATTAGTAAAAAGTTTTGAAGGCGCCAGAAATAACCCGTTTCAGTTCAAACATTTACAATTATGTCATACATTGGCTGATCTAGCAAAAGTTCCTAGTCCAAAAGTAGTGCTCGCTAGTTCACCTGATATGGAAAGTGGATTCACTAGGGAACTTTTCGCACAATGGGCATCTAATGGTAATAACAGTATTATTGTTACATCCCGTTCATCACCAGGTACACTAGCAAGAGACTTAATTGAGAATGGAGGACATGGTAGGAAAATTGAGTTAGACGTAAAACGACGAGTGGAATTAGAAGGTGCAGAATTGGACGAATATAATCGCACTGAAGGAGAGAAACATAATCGATCTATTATTAAAAGGTTTTATTTTCTTCTTTGAATATATTTTTCTCTATAATTTTGACTTATTTAATTCTGTGTACAGAGATGTGGATGAAAGTAGTTCTGATTCAGAGGATGACCTCGAAATGAATGTTATAACAGGGAAACATGACATTGTTGTAAGACCAGAAGGCAGGGCGCACAGTGGCTTTTTTAAATCTAGTCGTAAACAATACGTAATGTTTCCATTTCACGAAGAGAAAATAAAATGTGATGAATATGGAGAGATAATACAACTAGAAGACTATAGAATGGTTGATTTAGGCCCAGAAATTCCTCCAGAAGATAACAAAGAAAATATAAACCAAATTAAAGTGGAGGATATAAAAAAAGAAATGGAAAAAGAGGGTGGTATTACTGACTTTTTCGCATTAGACAAGCCCAGTAAATGTATAAGCAGCAGGAAATTAATAGAAATCAATGCACAGGTACAATTTATTGATTTTGAAGGACGTTCCGACGGGGAATCATTGTTAAAAATTTTATCGCAATTACGGCCACGTCGAGTTATTATTATTCGTGGTACACCGCAAAGTACGGAGCATATAGCTAATCATTGTCAGCAGAATATTGGTGCGAGAGTATTTACACCATCCCGAGGAGAAGTTATTGATGCCACCACAGAAACACACATTTATCAAGTACGTTTAACTGAGGCATTAGTATCACAATTACAATTCCAAAAGGGAAAGGATGCCGAAGTTGCATGGATAGATGCTGAAATTCTTATACGAAATAAACAAATTGAATCAAACGAAATGGATGTGGATCACGTAGAAATAAATGGTAGGATTAAATATAAATTTAAAAATAAATTCTCTATTAAAAGATTTTTTTATTTCAGATGAAACCAATAGGATATTAGCATTAGAACCATTGGATACCGATAAAATACCAGCACACAACTCCGTTTTTATAAATGAATTAAAATTATCTGATTTTAAACAAATTTTAATGAAGCATAATATTAGTTCAGAGTTTTCCGGTGGTGTATTATGGTGCGCTAATGGAACACTAGCTTTACGAAGGGTAAATTTTTAAACTAATATATTTTATTTAGTAATTTATTTTATTAATTCTAAACTTTTTTTTATTCTTTCAGGTGGACACAGGTAAGGTAACAATAGAAGGCTGTCTCTCCGATGAATATTATAAAATACGCGAACTTTTATACGAACAGTATGCTGTAATATAAATTTTATATCAAAGTATATTTAATTTATTAATAATTAATTTTTATTTTTATTAAATTCATTAAATAAAATTCATTTTTATAAAACTAAAAATAAAAAAAATATTTTTATGCTGGAATAAATTTTGTTTTAAATGAGTTTGCTTTTTTTAATACACCAAAATTCGATATATATAATAATTGTCCAATATCAATACCATCATCATCTGTTAATAGAACACTTAGCTCATTCACATTATCACTGAAAATAAGATGAAATTGTATTTTTTTAGAGATTTTCTTTGGTATTTAACAAAATTAACTTACACAACCGTAGCAACTATTGTTTTATTTAATATTCTCTTTTTTAATTGATCAATTGCTTCAACGTGATAGTCTTTAATTTTTTTAATATTCGCTAAGTGGCAACTGATTGCTTGAAATGGTAAATAATCAAAATGATCATACCATTCCCGTATACATGTTATATTTACCAAATGAATATTACCAAAGTCGACAAACATCACTTTGTAATTATTTTCATCAATAAAGGAAATAATTTTAGCTCTATACCAACTATCATCTTTAAACAATACAAAAACTAATTCATGTTCCGCTAAAATGGAGTTTTTTGTTTTATTACTTATTCAAGATTAACAATTTTATAATAAAAATTACCTGGAAGTCTTCTTAATACTTTATACTTGCAACTAAATTCCGGTGAATTCATTTTTAATATTACTGATCGCAATGAGGATTGGGGTGGTTGATTTGTAAATAAATGTGCGTAAAAATTCTCAACATTTTGTATATAAGTTGGAATTAATATAATTTTTTGTCCAATCGCTGGAAATGTTATTTCAGCTAAAACACTGATTTTAACAATCTCTCTATCTTTAGTCCATCCTTCTGATATTTTTGATGAATGTTCTTTTTTACAGTTATTGCCCTTAAAGCAGCCGTTTGTATTGGGGTCATAAAATCTACATAGTTTTTCATCATCTTTAGGATCATAACCCATAACAGCTTCCATTGCATTAAACGTATTTAACGGTTCTTCAAATAACTCTGTTATTTCACTTTTAGATAATGAAAAATTTGTTGAATTATTTTCATTTAAATTTTCACTGAGTACATAATGATCGAGGCAATCATTATTATTGAACGTTATAGATTGGAATGTAGTTAATTCATCATTATCGTTAATAAAAGGATTCATTCTATGATTCCGTTGGATTTTTTCAATTAAAACACATCCTGATTGTGGCACAAAATTATTCATTTTGGTTGCAAAATGTGTTAATGATTTTATATTAAAATTTCTTAATATTTCAGAAATAATTGTTAAATTAATTAATTGTGTATCATAATTAGTACTAGTAATTAGTACATCATTCGATTTTAGTAGATTTTGAGAAATTTCAAGAACCTAATGCATTAATAAATATTATTAAAATTATTCGTTAAAACTTTTTTTTTGTTAATTACTGACCTGCTTGTTAATTAGGATTAAATTGTCTTTAGCTGCGTCACACTCTTTGAGACACATTTCAACAACAAAACTAAGATATTTACTGTTATCAGTTTGTTTACCAGCTTCCATCGTCCTAAGCATTATTTTTATCTAATTTGGTTTAATCCTCGTATTCAAACTTTTAATAACATAACCATAAAAAGAAAAAACCGTAATAACTTTTCTAAGTAACCAAATATAGCCAACATAATAAATAAGAATAAAAAAAAACCGAAAATCTATTTAAATTAATTTATTGGCTACAAATAGTATATAATACACTTAAATATTAATTTTCGTCGATTAATTTAAATCTTAAATGTTGTTGTTCTGGGATAACATTGAAAAATTTTTTATAAATTGTTTGATTTTCTCTGCCAGCATAAAATCGCTGTACCCATGTATGATCCCAATTGGGCTCCAATTTTTCACAAGTTATATATACTCTTCCATGTTCAATTGCAAACAATGTGCCATTTTTTCCGAATCCAACCTTTAAAAACAAAATTAAAAGGAATATAAACTCCTCGGAACAAGTTATTTAATATTTATAATTACATTAAGACCAGGATGAAATCGTGGAGATAATTGTGTAGCTAATAAGGTTCCTGCAGATACAGAATGACCATCTTGTACTTGCCAGCCTCGATGTTTTGGTCTCACATGACCCTTGGGATTTTTTGTACTGCCTCCAGTCTTTTTACTTGCATTTCGGATTACATCTTAAAATAATTTGTAGGTTAGGCATAGAAAAAAAAATATTTTTGGAATAATTAAGCGGCACAAACCTTTAAAACATTTAATAGATGTAAGAAAAGATTCTCTTACGGTATTTATTAATAAAGCACTCATTTGTTAATTATTTTATTTAATCAATTAATAAAGATCTTGTATTGTTTTCTTTCTGGTTGACATTAAAGTGATAACAATAATCTAGTACAATAATGAATATACCCAAGTTCCAAACCACTGATAAAACCTTATAAATGTTTTTTGTTTCCATGGTGAAATTTAGCTGTTATTTTTGCAAAATTTAATTTTAATTAAAATTTGTGAGGCCCCAGAGAGATGAGTTGTTTGTGCTTAGGTCCAAAAGGTTCTGGTAAAACCTTACTTTTAAATAATTTACAATCACCAGGCTCGATTAATTACACATCACATTCGGTGCCATCAATTGGTACAAACATGTTCAATATAAAATTGGTGTACCCAAAGGATACAGAGAGCAGTAAAAAAAATTCCAAAAAATTTGTATCAATCCGTGAAATTGGTGGCACAATGGCACCAATGTGGAAAAATTATTTAAATGATGTTGACAAAATTATGTATGTTGTTGATACATCAAATTTATGCCAAATATCAGCCGCAGGTATTTATTTACGATTTATTTTTAATTCAAGGAGAATTTTTTTTTCTGTTTTTTCTTTTATTTCAGGCGTTTTGCTATATTCACTGTTAGCTGAGCCAAGATTACAGAAAACAAAAATCTTATTAGTATTAACAAAAATGGATTTTTCATATCGTCAGATGCGAAACGAAGCATTACTTATGTTACAAATAGAAAAATTAAAAAAGCAAATTCGTCAAAATATTACAATAGTACAGAGTAGCGCGGTGACAGGTGAAGGCATTCCACAAATACTCGAATGGTTAAGCAGCACTTGAGCTAATTAATTAATTAAAAGTCTCTTTTTAATTTATAATTATTATTATTATTTTTTTTATGTACTTCATAACACAAAGTAGTATTTATATAATTTTACATAAAAAATAAAGATAAATAAAAAAAAAAAAAAAAGAAAGAAAAAACTGGGAGATGCAAAGCAAATTTGTAAGTTTTCTTTTATTTCTCTTTAATTCTAATGAATTCGTGTTAAATCCTCAACTATTTTTATAACATCGTCGACGGTAGCTTCACGTTTTGTTCCGCAAACATTGAACTGTCAAAAAAACATTCAAAATATAATAATATATAAAATAATAATATAATAATGATAATTACTTCTAATCCACAAACAGTTTCCAACATCTTTTGACGGCTCAAATCTAAAAAGCTTTCTACAAGATCTCCATCAATAAATCCTTCACATCCTTCAGTTTTCATATCTGTATGGAAACTTCTCCAAAATGAATGATCAATTTTGCCCACAGATTTTATTGTATGTGTTAGCCTTTCTTCTAAACTACGTAAAAATTCATAGAATTCAGGTGGAATTTGTGTAACTAAACCAATAGCACCAGCTACTGTTCCATATAATACACATCCTTGTGTTGGAGTTGTATGTTCCCCAACATTTTGCATAACCAAAGAACCATGACGAAAAACATTAACCATATCACCTAAATGAAATTGTGCTACTTCTGGCATTTGTTGACGTTCTTCATCAGTTGTTGCAGCACTGATAAACACAATAAACAATCAAATTCTTTTCTCGTGGGTAATTTAAATGGATAATTATACCTGTCTTTTTGACAAACAAATAAATTATGATTATTTTCCCCGCCCAAAAACGTATCATCATCCAATATTTCTATGGCAGTCATCCAATTTGGTTCATAATCACGTGCAATTTCTTCAAAACAACCTTCCATCTGTTTATATTGTAATAATGTCATTGAACGCATGAGATCTCCCACCAATATAAAATCACCTAGAAATTTATGTTAATTTTATTTTTATTTTTAAACTTTAATTGCAATAAGACAAACCTTTTGTTTTAAGATATAAAGCAAGAATATTATTAAAATGACTACATTCCAAACGTAAATCCTTATCACTAGTCCACTCATATAAACGAACCGTCGTATTAATGCTAGCCAATACTTTTCCATTGAATTCTACTAGTGAAAAACATGCTCCTTTTACTTCCTTTTCAGCTACTTGTATTAACTTGCCATCGGTATAATGATATATAATTATACGACCAACCTACATTAATTACATAAACAAACAATTACAACACATTAAGTCTTAAAAACTAATTTTGAAATAATACCTTTGGTTCTGCTTCCTCTGGATTAACTAGAGCCGTGCCAACAATATAATAAGTATTTGGATCGTCGCCAAGTTTGGCAGACATCAGTGACATTGCATATTCGGTTTGCATAAATTGATGAGCATGTAAAACTTCAAATGTATTTTGATCAATTATTAAAAGATTATGTATTTCAACTTCTTGACCATATTCTGTGTTACTACTTGATACACCTGCACCAGGCTTGTGTAGTGATCCTACATTACTTGACGACGTAACATTTTGTGTTTGGGTAGACGCTGATGCACGAGACGGAATTAATCCAGCAGAATCTTGAATATCCATCCTTACTGTAATAACACCAAATGTTTGAGATTGCTCTTGATATGCAATTCTTCGTGGTGATTCTCCTAAGGGAACAGTACGTATATGTAATTTTTGTATTTCGTCTATTGTTCCCAATATGACAGAATTTTTTGTAGCTAGTGCAAGACTGTCTGGATAAGCCTCGGCATTAAAAGAGCACATGTGATTCACTTCTTTTAAATTTACATTTGAAAAGACAAGTTTATGATTAGATGAATATATAACAGTTGGCCTGTCCGAACAGGCAAATACATTAGTTGTGGACAGAGATTTAAATGTTTTTAATATTGTTGGTTGTGTGCCCAGTGTAACTTTTTTCTTATCGGTTAATATTCCATTTACTTTATTTAATGCAAAATAAAACATTGAGCCATCACCTAATGCACAAAGTAAATAGTGAAATCCTTCGAAACAAGTCATCAACACTGATCTTGGTATCATTTCTAAAATTTAATTTTTTTTTTTCATATTTAATAACGCATTTGCAAATTTATATTAAAATTTATTATTTTTATGTACCTCCTCCTAATTTTTCTGTATGCAATACTTCCAACGTTGGTAATCTTAACACAGATGCTGATATTTCTGTCCAAAATCCAACAGCTAGTAAATCGGCTTTTGTACTTTTATCCTCTAGAAGAGATATATCTAGACATGCAACTTCAAATTCTAATACTTTGGAACCTCTTAAAACCAGTTCCCCTTTGCAAATTTCTATATAATAAAGCACATTCGCAGCTGCACAAACTAATTGGCTTGCATTACAGGCAACAACACCAATTCTTTTATTTTCAGGTGGTATCCATTCATTTATTAATGTGCCATTGTCGCATTGTACTAAACGAGCTGTCATTGGTGTTACCTGTATTATCTATTTCCAAAAAAAAATGATTAAATGTTATCCATTATCTTTTTTTTTACAAAAAAATGTTTACTTGTTGATGATCTACGTTTCCACTGTAAAATGTTTGTTGATCACTTAGAAATCCTACTATTATTGTTTCCTCCACTTCTTCGCCTGTAAGCACAAGAATTCTTGTGAGGCCAACAAAAGCGATTACCAATGTGTTTTCATAAACTCCGTCTTCAATTCCTACTTTTAATGCCCACATTCCCTTGATACCTGGGAGGTCAATGCACGCGTGCTCCTGTATACCAATTCCATTTCTACAAAATTAAAATATATGATGAGAAATTATTTCAAATTATTTTGAATAACGATAATACCTTATTATTCTTAGAGAACCTTCTTTAAAGCTGCCAGAGCACGTAATCATTTGCCCTTGCCCCTGTCGCTCTAAATCCACAACACAAATATCCATAATTGGGCCTAAATTTGTAAATGTTTCCATTGGCAATACATATGAACCATTTTCATCGGCATACTGATTCAATTTAACCAATTGTGAATCGCCGTGTCTTGATCCAATAAATAATACTTTATTATCTAAATATGTAATGCATTCTGGTATTGATACTTCACCTAAATAATAAATATCGAAATAATTAAAATAACAAATTCGAATAAAAGTATGTAAAATGATGAATTTTTACCAAGTAATTCCACTTTTAAATCTTTAACGTATATACTTCTTTTGCTGTCTTCATCTATTTCTAATAGCAACATAAACAATTGTCCCATCATATTGCCTAATAAATATCTTTCGCCTTTTCTATCCAGTTGTGCGTAACAATTTATTATACTTGTCTACAAAAATTTAGAATTCAATATTTATTATTCTATTAAAAGATCAATAAAATACTTTGATAACAGGCGGTGCTACTGCAACATAAGTACTTCCATCATGGTAAACTATTGATTCTTGTCCTACTACTATAGCACCATTAAGTGGGGATGGTACTGGTATTAACATAGTTGCTTCTGTTTCTACATTATCCTGTTTCCAAGGTATTTTCATAAATTCTTTTTCCCGTAAATTAATTTCATGTGTTTTAACATGACGTCCATTTATATCTTGATGAATAACAATTAATGTGGGATGTATACAACCATGTAAAAACCCAATATCTTGAACATGCATTTCTTCCATTCTAATAAAAAAAAAAATATGATATGAAAATAATAATTGGTATAAAAACAGTTAAACTACCGTAGGCTTGTAGCTTTTAATTCAACAGTGTCCTTATCTAAAGGAATAATTTTGAATAATCCTTCATAAAGTCGCATTCCAATTACACGAGCTTTGGGATCAATTACTGCTAGTATTCCTGTTTCTGCTGGTTTGCCTACTCTATCTGCGACATTTCCATGCGCTTTGGTAATTATTTCAATATCATCTCCATTTAATTTACATTCTAATATCATTGCATTATAACGATGTGTTAATATAAATATTAAATCTTTTTGCTCGTCCTTAAAAAAATAAAGAAATGTCAAATAGTGAGTCAAATAATATTAAAATATTTTTAAAATTACCGCTGGTCTAAAAAGCTTCATAACTGCAATCTTGCCATAAATTCCAACCTCTTGTATCGGTTGTAAGCCTTCAGGTGTGACAAGGTAAATTTCAAGCCTTGAGTTTTTTGCAACAATTAAATTTAAATCATCTTTTGATGTAAAATTACCTATAAAATATAAATAAAATTAATAGAAGCATTCGGCATTAAAATGATCAATATTTTGTTTTCAATCTAACCTAAAAACATATACAATATTTTGTTTTTGTGCAAAAACTATTATATATATTAGAAATAAATTTACCTGTTACACAAGCAATAACTGCTGTTGGTTTTTGAGCAGTCACAATATAGTGATGAGCCATTTTTAATAACCAAAATTATACTTTTTTACACATTCAAATATTAAAAAAAAAATACTTATTTCTGATTTAAAATGGTTCTCATTCAATAATATATATATATTTTTTTTTAACTTCAACTTCAATCGTTTGTTTTATGAAAAAGAAAATTGTATAAAATTGGGTAATACATGAGAAAAATTGTACTAGATCAGATTGTACTTGTCGCAAAAAATTTTAATTCATTAAAAAAAATAATAATAATTAATTAGGCTGTAATCTTTATTTCTTTTTACCGGACAGAGGTAATAAAATATTAATTAAATAATTTTTAATTATCATCAGTTATAGTTAATTTCGATTTGAATAAATTATTTAATATTTATTTGTTTTTAGAGTATATATTATAATAGAAAACAATTAAAATAATAATTTGAAATTATTATATAGGATTAAAGGGCGATTTTATCGTTCGTTATATAATAATAATACCAACAAATTATAAGAATATTATTTTATAATCATTGCAACATTAATACGCTGAAACAAATAATAAAAAAAATGGAGAAGAAATTATATAATAACCTTTGGTTAATTCATTTTAATAAAATTAATACAACAAAAAAAAATGCTATAAAGAATTTAATAGTTTCTATTATTTAACATTAATTTAAAAAGACATAAAAAAAAATTATTATATGTTATTACAAAATAATGCTTTTATTTAATAAATTTTTCCTTCATTACAGCATAAACAAGAAAAGAAAACACTTTTTTTTTCCTGCATTTGATGAAAATATTTTTTTTTTGTAACTAAATAAAACAACAAATTAGCTGCTTGTTTTTATTAACTATTTATTTGCTACAAAAATACATAATAATTACAATTTTAAAAAAAAAAAAAAGGAGAAATAAAAAAAAAATTATATAAACCCCCGTCAACATGATATTTGTCTTCATTCAAAATTTACTTTTCAACGATTTTTCTTTATTAAAGTTTATCGTTTCTCGGTTTAGTTTATTTTTCATCGGTGTGTTGTTTATAGTGAAAGAAAATTTGTTAATTAAATTAACAGGTTAACTAATTCATTAAGTTTGTATTTTTGTGTTTGGAATAATAAAATTGAATAAGGATTTTAACAAGGATTAATACTAACTAAGTAAGGTAAAATAATTTTTATTTTTTTGGAATATACTGTAGACTAAGGAGTTTACAGATTTTTTTTTACTTCTCTAATAGGAAGTACAGTAAATAAATAAATCGCAGCAATTAAAATGAAATTAATAAAATTTTAAATTGTAAAGAGATAACTACAATTATCAGTAATTTCTATAATGATTTATCTAATTGCATTTTAATATTAAATTATATTCATCACGAAGTAGTTGTTATTGCACATTTTATTCAGTTAATTTTATTTTACGTAATATTTATTAGAAAATTCTTTTATTTAATTAAATAATGATCAAAATGTAATTTTCCATTACACAATTTCTTAAACCAAAAAATGTTATTCTGAACGAATTAATGATTTTAATTCTGTAAAGATTATTCAAAAATCATTACCCAAAAAAAAAAAAAATACTTCCAGTCTTGTCTAAAATCATTAATTTTATCTTTATTTCTAAAAATAAACTCTTTGTCACTGCATCTGTTATTAAGTAATAATATTTTTATGAAGTTCACATTCAAAAGGTAAATATTAAAATAATAATAAAAAAAACTTAAGTAATAATAGTATTATAATCAAAAGAAAATTATGTCGACATACTTTCTCTTAATATGAGACGCGACATATGTTTTTTTATTTTATCTTATTTAATGCAAAAAGAGAATTTACCATTAACCATTCACTCACTATGTATGCATTTTTACAACTTTTTTATTAATGCTGAAAAATTGTATAATACTTGCATCGCTGATTTTATTATGAAATATTATTATTATCTTATATTTACTGCACTTATTTGGTTTATTTGATTGCGTAACTAACTACTCTGTGCAAAAGGTGGTTATTAACTAGTTTTTGCTTTTTTTTTATTTTATTTTAATTCATTAACTAAAAATAATGCGAATTTATTTAGATTTTTTTATAAATTGCAACTTTCAATTAGAAACTTTATAATTAATCGATTTTATAACATATATATTTCTAAATGATTATGAAAATGTTTATTAAACAAGTTTTTACCTAATATATAATTTTGTTTTGTAGATAAAAATGCTTAAAGAAATTACACCATCGGATAATTATACGTTTAATTTATCAAATGAATTAAAGGAAATAGCTGAAACTGAATTACGGGAAAGTGCTGGAATACGTAAACATGCATTAAAATCTTTAAGAGATTGGGTTAAGCAGAATCCTAGAATTGAATCGATTAGAATGGGTAAGTTAATTTGTCCATCAAAATAAAAATATAAAATTCATTTTAATAAAATGAACATCAAGTTGCCTCCGTGGCGCAATTGGTTAGCGCGTTCGGCTGTTAACCGAAAGGTTGGTGGTTCGAGTCCACCCGGGGGCGATAATTTTTTCTTCTATTATTATTAAAAATTTTTTAATTTTTTTATTACGAATGGAAATGCAATTAATAATTATTTCGCTATTTCCTGCTTGTTGTTGTATTATTTAATGAACCAAAAAAGTTGTTTTGATTACGATTATGTCACAAAACGTCTTTTTTTTTTAATATTTTTTTTTCATTTCTTTATTTTAATTAGACGCAAATTTTTTCCTACGTTTTTTACGTGCGAAAAAATTTAGCTTACCAATGGTGCAGGAATGTATTGAACGATACATGTTACTTCGTAAATCTTATGAGGGGACAATTTTCCAAAATATGGACATGACACTGCCAAGTTTAAGTACCTTAATAGATTTAGGGTAAGCATTTCACACTCAAAATATCAAAAAACTAATTTAATATGCAAATCGTTTTCAAATGTTATTGCAAAAAATTAATAAAATATGAACATGGGTTACGCCATTAGTTTTAGATGAAATAAAATTTGCATAATACATTCAATATTGCTTAAAAAATTGAATTAATAATTTGTTTATTTCGTTTAGTTATATATTTGCATTGCCAAAACGTGATAAACTGGGACGACGAATGGTATTTACTAGGCCAGGTAAGAAAGATTAAGAAAATAATCGGAGATTGATTAATTTTATTTAATCGTTTAATTCAAAGGTGTGTTTGATCCATACAAATTTTCAAATTTTGAAATGTTAAAAATCCATGGTTTAACATACGAAACACTGCTAGAAGATGAGGAAAATCAAATACGTGGGTTTGTACATATCGTTGATGCGTCCGGAGTTAGCTTTCCACATTTAACACTTTTCACACCTAAGGAAGCTGTTCGAATTGTAAAAAATGCAGAGGTATGAAAAAAAAAATTATATTTTATTTGAAAAAATTTGCGCAGCCGGTAGGATTCGAACCTACGCTCCCAGAGGGAATCTGATTTCGAGTCAGACGCCTTAACCACTCGGCCACGACTGCTGTTTAAAATTCTTTCTTCTAATTATACCATATATATTTACAGAGAACTTTACCGATGCGACACAAAGAGATTAATGCAATTAATGTTAATCCATCACTTAAATTTGCTGTTGATTTTGGTTTAGCACTTGTTACCGAAAAGATGAAGAAACGAATTCATTTTTATACGACAATAGATAAGGCAACTGATTTAGACAAATCACTTATGCCAAAAGAGTACGGTGGCACTATGCCAATGAAGGAAATGATAGGTATATTTCAGCTTCTGATATAATGCGTTGGAAACATAATATAATCCTTCTACACTTTATAGAATTGTGGAAGAAAGAGTTGACTGCTAAACAGGAGACAATATTAATGCATGACAAAATGACAGTGCGTTTGAATATGTATTCACCTAAAGAACGTGAAGGTGCCGTTAGCGCATTACGGCAACCTTTTGGATGTGGAGTTTCAGGTGATTTGTGTGGGCTACAAGGAAGCTTTCGAAAACTGGAAGTTGATTAGATTATAATATTTAATCATTTTTTTAAATATAAATAATAATTTTAAGTTTGGTTGGGATTTTTATGTAACTAAGAAATAGTTTTTAATACCATTAAAAAAGTTTTTTTTTATTAATAATTCTTAATCTTTATTATTTTTTTTTTTTTCTTATAAAATACAATTTTGTTATTTAATATTTACATTCTTCATGAAATGGTTCAAGGGTACGTAAATCACGCCAAGTTGGTGGTAATGCATTATGCAAATGATTACCACACTTCTTACAGACATCAGAAAATAATGTTATGTAACTATGAATCCACGTCTAAACAGATTGGAAATTAATAATGTATTAATAATATAAATGAATGAAGGAATATTTACCATAATACTTCTAACAGCTAATTCTGGTAATGTTGGTGAATAAAAGTGCAACATTGCTGTATGTGTATGATCTTGTACCTTTCGAAATACTTTATATCGTGATTCTGTCCATAAATCATCAATTCCATCCATTTGTTCTTCAAAACCTTTGACAGTAACCCATTCTATCATTAAACCTTTAAAAACAACTGCAGCTCTTAAAACACGTCCCAGGCAAATCTACGATTATATTAATAAGGAAAATATTATACATCTCTGTATTTAAAAAAATTATAAAATAGAAAAGCTGTTTTTACATGTAAAACAACGTTAGTTGCATATGGCCGTATCACTTTTATATTCATGTCAGCATTAGTTCTTTCGATAGCTTGTAATACTTGATCAACAATCCTAAAAAAAAAATAATGTATATAATTAAATTGAATTCATTAAACTTTCATTTACGTAATCTATTCTGCGCTTTTATAAACTATACTTACTGCAATGAAACATTGTGATTCGATGTTAAAGGTCGCCTTCTTTTTGTGGAATTTGAAAAATATGTACGTTTCAAAGCATTTTGACTTAGTAGATATGTTGCTAAATTACTGTATTCGTGTATCTGCAATTAATTTTATTACAAAATTTAGGTATATAATATCTCTAACTATTACTATTATCTTACTTTATCAATCCATTTATAACTATTAACTAATTGCGAATACAATGCTTGTCTATCTTGTGTTGTTTCCTGAGATAAATACGATGTATTTCCTAGATTGAAATTAGCTGGAGGTGGTGATAGTACATTTATTGACGACTCAACATCCCTACAATTATAATAATACAATAATAGAAAACGTTTAATAAATAAAATTATTTAAAACCTTAAATTATTGTTGACGATATTTAATAGTTCTTGAAGTTCTAATAAAAATTTATTATCTCTTCCGTCTTCACCATGTTCTGATCTAAGTCCATTACCCAATGTTTCAAAAACTTGGCCTACATTAGATCGTAAGGTTTTAATCGTTGCAAGGGCGGTATTTATTTGTTCTAATGCCGAATAAAATGATTTATCATAATTTGACATTTGCATTGCCATTATATTTTGTTTATTAATTAAATAGTTTGGATAATTCACTGTTTAACGTATAACAAAATAATAAATGAGAATGCTAAAAACAAAAATTGACATTTAGGCTTCGTTCTTTTTTTTTTAAATTGTAGTCAAATGCGCCACCATTGTAATATTTAAAATTTAAGGTAGGCGATAATTAAACAAAAAAAAAATTATATAAATATTACGTTTTTTTGCTAACTTTTTTTTGAAATATATTTAATTTAAAATTTATAAGTATTTAAATTTTTTTTAGTAATATTATAAAATAAAAACAATAATAAATAATGGATGAAGAAGCAGATGATGACTCTACGTCTTATACGTCGTCACAAGCATCACTAAAGAAATCTCGTAGTCGCATAAAAAGAGATCCCGATGTAACTTATTTCCGAAATACATATATTCCATCAAGAGTTATTCAAGGCGAAAAGAAGAAAAAAGGAAAAGTAATTTAATAAATATAATAATTATTAATATCTAACGACAGTTCAATTAATATTATTAGGCATCTCGTGCTAATGGAATGGTTATACAAAAATTAACAGATGCTAATGCTATAAAATTGAGGTAAAAATCCGATATGAATTTTTATTTATTTATAGTTTCGCTAAAACGTTTTATATGTTTAGTGATAATGTAACAAGAGTTGGCTGGAACAATAGAATAAACTATGCTGTTGAAGTAAATAATTGAGAAAAATTAAATCATTATTGCATATTTTTAATTTTCTTTTTATTTACAAATAGCAATTTAATCGTGATAGAGATGAAGCAATTGCTAATAATCTCTTACAAGAATCAAATTTATTCAGAGACGTTACAAAAATGTTAACTGTTGCCATTAGCACTGTAATTATGCTAGCTAGAGGAAAAAATGATATACCAAATGAGTATTTTATGTGGTCAGAATTATATTTAGGTTCAGTTAAGGTAATACACCATTTAGCATGTTTATAAAGATTGTGTTAATCAACAATAATTTGGGATAGGATGATTTTCAAGTATTACCGCCAAATATAAAAAAATTCCTCGCTTATATGCGGTATGTAAGATCAGAAAATAATGTTAGTTTTGAAAGGCCATTGTCTCCTACATTTATGACGTTAAATATAAACCTGGATGTTATTCCCTCGCCTCCAAAGAAGAAAAAAGAAGACCTTAACTTATCAAGAATTGGGTAATTATATAAAAACGTGAATACATACAAGTGAATTAATAAAGCAATATTACTTTTTTTTTTAAAGATATTATACTGAGTTACCATCTATGGAAGTTTGTGACTTTAAACCAGAACCACCAGAGCCTAAGAAAGGGTATTTAATTCATTGAAATATTATCGACAAAAAAAAATTAATTTTTCTTTTTTTTTTCTATTCCAGTTGTTGTGGCTGTGGTAATAAAGCAAAAGTAGAAAGTGATCAACAATTAGACAATTCCCAATATTTAGATGCTCAATCTTGATCAACTACTTATTATATAAAATTGAAAATTTTAGAACGTAGAATGAAATTACATATGGATCATAAGGAACTGTAAAGAAATACCATTTTCTTTAAATAATAAAGTTTTGATTAATATTAATATTTATTGACAAATTTCTTATAAAAAAAAGGAAAAAAAAAAAAATTGTTTTTCAATTTGTATTTTTGTTACACAGAACTTTTAATCGCACTTTCTGGTAATATTTTTGCTATTTTACGTGGTTCTTTTACTAAAGTTTGTGGACATTGCATTTCTGTCCAACTTATGGGCACCATAGGCACACCAAGATGACCAGTTTCTTGTGCAGTTGCAACAACGACACCTAATTCATTTTCAGCAGTACTAAGCTGATAACAATGGAGTTCTGTCTGAGGCATCTGAAAATTATTTTATTTTATTATTTGATTACGAAAATTTAATGCATTTATTTATAATTACAACTCGTGCTAATATAACATCACCAGGCCGGTAACAATTGTACATTTTTACAGAATCCTTTTCAGTTGGTTGGACATCTTCTTTTCTTAATAATCCTCTAAAATAAAAATATATTTTATCCTTTATGTTCAATGCATAATGTATTTTTATTGTTACCTATACGGACGATTTAATATATTATCTCCTATGCATGCGATTAAACATTTGGCAAATCTTTGATTGACGACTGTTACTTTAGCTGTTACAATATCTCCTGCTACCGGTACCATAGTTTGACTTCCAAACGATTTAACTTCTATAAATTTGGACTAGGAATAAAACATAGATTAATTTTCTTTTTTTCCAATTATATTTAATATTATTATTTTTAATAAATACTTTATCTTCTTCACGTATTAAAACAACACCCGCCAACATTGAATAAATATAACCTTGTCTTTCATAAGTTCCTTGTCCAGCAATTGTATTTTTGTCACATAAACACAATCTTTGTCCAGGAACACATATTAATTTTTCATTATTCATATTAATTTTTATATAAAATAATTAAATTATTTTCAAACAAATTTTTTATTTTTAATGTCTTGTTTTTTTGTTTACAATTTGCTAATTTAACACATGGTCCAAACTGTCACAAATTAAACTGAATAAAATAGTATTTTGGTTTAATTTTTTTTTAACAAGTGTGTTCATAACCATTTAACGCTACGATAAAAATTAAAAATATTTTCTTTAAAATACTCGTTAAATATGATTTTAAAATAATAAAAAAAAAATAGTGTTAATTAATATGTTTATTTAAATATTTGTTAAAATAAAAAACTACAAAAACAATAAAATATTTATTTATTTCCATTAATTTTATTTGGATAATTACCAGTTATAAATTTAATAAAAAGTGAATTATCTATGACACCTTTATTAAGGTATTTCTCATTACATTCCTCTTCACCTTGTTCAATAGAAAACATAAAAGATGTATCAATATCATAGCGTGGCAATTTCTCTCTGAAAAATTAAATTATTTTTATAACAATAGGATTTCAATTAAATTTATTTATTATATAATACCTTAAAAAGTTAATTACATTTACACCTAAGCTCGGCTCACGTGACAGGAGTAATGCAGATAAATAACGTGGTGACTTTTGTTTTTCAGCACAATGCATTATTAATCCCCATGATTTATAATCGGTATCAATAATATATGTATTATAAATTCCTTCATCTAGAATATATAATATTGAAATAAATATTTAATAAATGTTTCTTTTTTTTTTTTTAAATACCCACATATATCTTCGGTATGCATCCAATGTGCTGGCACAGAATATTTCGGAATAAACCATGTTATGTTACCTTGTTGTAATTCTTTATACGGATCATTAGAAAAAATATATGTGAAATTCATTGTTACCTTTAGAAAAAAAATAAATAGTTGAAATAATTATTACATTACACGTTAGAATAATTAAAGTTTTAAAAGCATTTTTTTATTCTCTTTTAATAATTTTATGTTTGTATGCTAAATTTGCGTGACCTAGTTAATGACAAATATGCGAAAAGGTGTATTAAAAGTTCTATGTTTCCATTGTGATTTGATTTTGAATTTATTTATTCAAATGTTATTAATGTATTTCGGTGTTTAAATTATGTTATTTTTGTTCTATCAAGACCTTTTTATAAAACGCATTAATATTTATTCATTTATGTTGTTTTGCGGAATATTTATCGCTTTTGTATTATCAAAAAGATGTTCTCTTAGTTAAATGCATATACAAATGCATTTTAATAAATGATTAATGCGGTATGTTGTTTAATAAAACAATTTTTTCTTTTAAATAATAATAATAATGAAAATAAATAAATTAATTACATGATGATCTTCTGGTGACATTGAAAAAACACTACGCATACAACTGTATTCTGATGTTTCTTCAGACGATGCATAATATTGGACGACATACCAAAATCCCATCATATCTGATAATGCAAAGTTACGGATTGCCTTTACCTTGATTATTATAAAGAAAAATATTATATAGAAAATTAATTCTCTCTAATCAGTATATAAAAATTAATTAGAAATCTAAATAAAATACCTTTGGACATCGTTCTTTTAAATTACGCCTTTTAAACAAACAACTAGTCTCATCCACAAACAATAAATAGAAAAATAAACAAACAAATATTTGTCTAAACATTTTTAAATATATTTTCGTTAAAATTATTAATTAAAATTTTTTATTAATTACAACTCGTTTAAAAATATGGAGACGAAACTTTAACCAAACAATTTATTTCTAGAACATGGATAACAAAATGTTTTATGTATTTGTTTTATTTAATTACCATACATAGAGTAAATACATAAATAAATAAGTAATGATTTAAGTTCTTATCATAATTTTTTGTTTTGTTTTTTATACAAAAGGAAGTTGATGCCACACAATCATCATTCTGTTTTCAGATTCATTTTATTTTTTCTATATTTAAATAAAACAAAACAAAAAAAAAATTTTATCATGGAATGCAAAATAATTGTTTTACATGCCCTGCCTTTAATTAATAATCAATTTTATTTTACAAGCTATTTAAATAGCCAATCTGAAAGAAAGAAAAAATGTTTCTTCAGCTATAGATAAAAGAAAAAACAAAATAAAAAATAAAAAATTCATCATAGGTTTTTCTTAATACCATATTCAAAAATTGTTCCAAATATTTTCGGTAGAAAATATAAAAAAAAATGCTAACCTACTAAATATGTTTTTTTTTTTTTTTTGTATATTAATAAAAACTTTTATTTACAAATTTAATATTATTTGCATCGAATATTAAAAAATAAAAAAGTATTAATCGAGGTCTGGGACATACATTAAATTAATAACGAAAAAAAATAATAAAAACTATTAAAAGTGCAATAATTTTAGATAAATTTCTAATAAAAAACACTTAATTTGTTTTTTTTTTGTATTTAATTTTGTTGATCAAGAAGTGACTGAATTAAGTTTGCAAAAAAAGACTTTTACCACAAATATTATCCGATTAATATACGGATTCACAAACATTTGTTACGTTTTTAATACAAGAAAATAATAAAAACAAAGTAGGCAACGAATTAAGAATGTTTTTTTTTTTATTAAACTTTAATTGAGATTTTAAAAACATTAAAGAAGAAGAAAAAAAAAGGTAATCTTAGCGTCATAAAATCATTTTGCTAATATGTCTGTCACCATAGAAACCACAATAAACGAAAGAAGACGATTGCTACTAGATATGTTAGACGTTGAAAAACAAGATTAAAATGCAAAAAATAAAATAAAATAAATCTCTTTTACAATGAGTTACATTAACATTAGCATAATTAACCCAAAATCATTAAAATTTAACTTTAAATGTATTAAATGATTTTATCATTTGCAGATGAATAATAAAAACAAAAAAAAAGTTCACTTACCTGTTGAATATAGTTTTTTAAAGCTTTTTTTTTTTTTGTTAAAATGTTACCTTGTAATACGGAAACAAATACAAATAATAATTAAACAACAGGTATTGTGTATCCGGAAATAAATTTTACTTTTCTTCTATTATTATTTTAACTTTAATACAATTAATTATTAATAATTAAAAATATAAATCATTAATATTAAGTCAGTAATGTCGTTACACATTTTAAGTAATTTTTTTTATATATTATTTTAAAATCATTAAGTAAAGTAAAAAAAAGAGAATAACGCGTATTTATTAATGGAATATTATGTATAATGTTTCCGCTTTGGAAAAACAACCAAGCAAAAAAAAAAAAAAAAACTTGTTACATCATGTTTATGGTATCAGAAACAACGCAGATGAAGAATAAAATGTATTTTTTTTGTGTGTAATTTAAAAACTATATGTTGTTTACGTAAAAAAAAGAAGAAGAATAAAAATGCAAGAAGTAGACCTCTTAACCCATATACTGGTTGAATATATATAGTGAAGTGAAGAGTCTAGCCTTTTGCACACCTTGTGTGATGATGCGACAATTATATGTAGTCATGTCAATCATTAAGATTAAATAACCGGTAGTAAATTAAAGACAATAACATTTGTGCTGTCGCTAAATATGTACATAACACATACACATAATTATTAATTAAATATACAAGAGACAGAAAAAAAAAAAAACTTGGTAATAAATTTACACCAAAGATATAAAAATTCATTAATTAAATAACAATAATAATTAAAATATAAAAAAAAAACGTTTTAATTGATTTGAGCTTTTTCTTAGTAACTAGATAACACAATCAAGCCAAAAAAAAAACTAAAAAAAAAAAAACAATGCCAGTAATGTAATTAAAAAAAAAAAAAAAACAATTTTAAATATGCAAAATTATAAAACAATTAACAACAATTATCATGAGGTGAGTTTATAAAATTATTATTAAATAATAAAAATTATGCAAACATTACCGTCGATTGACATACATTTAGGTAACCACAGCCAACCACTGAAACATACCAACAGATGATTAACAAACACATGTGCTTATTAAAACAAAAAACATTTAACTCATGTCAACTTTACTTAAATAGATAAATATAAAGTAAGTAAACATTATTATATTTCTTTCATTTTTAAACAATCACGGATTCTATCGGCATATTTTATTATTTTTATTTTTATTTTTTATAAATAGATTTTCAATGGAAATACAATATGAAGTAGTAGAAGACCAAGAAGATTTATATTCATTTTAAAATTAAATATCGATTTATTTACAGGTAATAATTATAATTTTTCTCACTTTCAATTCCGTTCTAGTATCATATCATTAGGCAAATTTTTATATAAATTGTGGGAACAAAAAATATTATAATTAATTTAGATTAATTGGAAAATATTGTAATTCCACGTGCAATGTTGCGGTTAAAATGGCGATATTAAAGCGAATATTCACGATGAATTCTCCTGCAGTGTAAATAAAATAAAATTAGAAGCATCAAGGTAATTACTGTTAAATTTAAAGAATTTAAAGAAAATCAAAACTAAAATTCAACAATATTTGAATAGTTAATTTGCGCTAAATAATCAAAAATTACATACACGTACCGGGTCATTATGGTTTTGTTTTGGTAAATAAAATAAGTAAAGCAAAATGCAATCATCGTTATTTAAGTTTTTTAGAAGTAAAAACTTTTTTTTTATTTTTATTATTATTAACTTTTTTTTTTGGCAATATAAGTGGCATTACTATGCTTAGTGAATTTAAATATATGAAATTCTTATAAAATTTCTTGCTTTCGCGTAGCCACGCGTATAATTTAGATTTTTGATTGGTAAAAAAAAAAAAATTTTAAATTCCAAATTACTTCTATAAAATTTTTGTTACAATTAAAAGAGTTAACTTAACTAAACTTTAATAAAATGCCCCAGTTATATTGTTTTATATGCTTCAAACTATTGATTTTTGTGCTAATTTTATATTTATTATTAATAACAATCAAAAAACTAATTTTTATTTTCTTTTTGAAAATAGAAAACAGGTGAAAATTCATTTGTGACAAAGTAAAAAAAAAAAATGATTAATAATTATTTTAATAAATAATAAAGTTTTAGAGCGTATAAATTTTTATTTATGTTATTTAATTAAATTTATAGAAAATTCATTCATTTGTTTAGTTTATTTTTTAATTATAATTTATGATTAATTCTTTTTTTTTTGGGTATTATCAATAAAACTGAAACTTTTTATAACGCTCTAAAAAAGCGCAATGAAGACTAATGAATCATGCGGAAATGTATGCTTTTTAATCTATTTATTTTTAAATAATGTTTATCCAGTAATTAATCCTTTTACTGTACGAAAAAAAAAAAAAAAATCGTGAAAAAAAAAATGAAAAAAGAAAAGTTTTGGCTAACGCATTATTCAACATTCATTGTTGATCCGCATACATGAGCCATGAAAATAGTGCCAATGTCAATGCCAATTGCGAATGTTAATATAACGTGAAGTGAAAGATATAAAGTGACACATAATTGTATTCTTCTATTTAATACATACGAATATTTAAATTCTCCGGTTTGTTTAACTAATAAGCTTTACGCGCATGTTATTCGTTTACACAATATTTTTTTATTTTTTTTTTAACTTAGCTTAAAGCTTTAAACTATAGATAAACTCAATAATATTTGTATTTAGTTTTGTCGTTTGCTTACAAAAAAAAAAAACTTGTGCTGCTGTTGTTATTACTGCTGTTACTTCTGCTGCTGCTGCTGCTGGATGATGGTAAAAAATTGTAAATGTAGGTAATTCAAGTGAATAATAAAAAAAAAGAAGAAGAAGAAGTAAAATAATAATAATATCTGATATCGTTGAAACAAAACAGGTGTATTAACCATTCTTGTTTAAACTGCGGCACGGTCAAGACGCGGCCTTGTCTTAACTTAAAAAAAAAAGAAAAATATAATTTTTGTTATTGTTTGTTTCGTATTATTTTTACTTTTTTTTTTTTTGTTTTATATAAATGTTTACGTTTATTGTTTTAAAAATATAAAGTTTTAACTACGGAAGCATCGTAAAAAAAAAAAACAACAAAAATACCAATTATTTAAGTCATATTAACGTTGTTATTGCTTTTTTTTTTGTGTGTAAAAGTGAAAGAATAATAAAAATAGAAATAAAAGAAAAGTGTTTAATTTTTATAAGGATAATCCGGATAATAGTTTTTATCTAGTCATTTGTGTTGTTAATATTATTTAAAAAGGTAATAATTGTGAAAAGAATATTTTTTGTGTCATTTGTATTGTTTAATTAATTAATAAAAATTTTTGGTGTAATTTATTTACTACATGCATTTTTTTATGGAACTTCTTGTACCATAGGGGTTACGATAATCAATTTGATAACTTGGTAACATTGCTATAGAAATACCTAATAACAAGATTTGTATATATTATGGGATTTCAGATTTATTTTTAATCAATCAAAAGATTAATAAAGTAAGACAATTAGCTTGTGTACTTGTATTAGGGAATTTCCAATTTTTTTAATTGTTTTATTTTTAATTGATCAAACTATCAACTGAGTTAGGTACGCATTTTTTCAATTAAATGAAACCAGCGCTTTATCAAAGCTTTTTCTTTTTTGATATGATTTATATTTCCTCTCTTTCGTCATATGAAGCATCAAATCTATTTATGTTTGTTTAATAATCATACAATTGAATAGACAAAAAAAAAAAAAAATCGAATTTTTATAACGGTGATCTGTTCTACTGATCTAGGCGCGAACCGAGTGCGCGATATTTTATGGATTGGTTGGTTTTTTCTTTTTCTTATGATTTTTGTGGACATTTTATGATGGACATTCTCCAAAACGTGCTTATCGATACTTATGTGTGTACATAATAATATTATTTGTAATCATAATAATATTATTAATCATTGATGATATGCGTGTGTTAATGTTTCTTCTTTAATGTTTCTATTAACGTTCATGTTTATGTTTGAAGCAAGCACGCTTACATCTGTTGAATTTGTGTCTTTTTTTTTATAATAATAATTTTCATTGGATGCTGTGTAGCTGGATGTTGTGTTTAATACTATACAATGCGCGAGGAGAATATATCGGTCAAAAAGTTCATGGTCTCAATTCTTTTTCTTTTCTTTTCTTTTTCAACGTGTGTTTTTATTTATTTATTTTTTGTTTTTCTCAGTGAATTATAAAAAAAAAAAATAAATAAATAATATAAATATAAATAAATAAATAAATATTTATTTTTTTTTTAACAACATTCTATTTCTCCATTCTCTTCTTCATGTCGTCAATGAAATGTTCAACGAAAATATTATTTATTAATTTTCATTTTTTTCTTTTCTTTTTCAATATTATTTATTAATTTTCATAACCTAATGGTCAATTAATGTTATTAATTATTTTTTTATGCAAAAAAAAAAAAAATACATTTTTTTTTAGAAATGATGGGAAAGAAATGAAATTAATAAAATTTCTGCACGATTATTAAAAGTGGAAAAACTGTTCCTTTCAAAGAAAATTTACAGAATAACTTCTACCTTTCTATCTGTAAAACTAATACACAAACAATTTAATAATAATAATTATAATTAATTAATTAATTTTATACATTTTTTTTATTAAGAAAACATTAATTTATAATGAATATTCATTATTCGTGAAATTATTATAAAATATTTTCTTTAATCTTCACCAAAAAAAAAACAAAAAAAAAAAAAAATTAAATAAATGATAACCAAAAATGAAAAACCTTTCGTTTCATTAAAACAAAAAAAAAAAAATTAAATTAAATTCGCTCTTGTAAAAATTTTAATTAACGATCCAAAAAAACAGAAAAACAAAAAAAAAAACATTTCTGGTTGTGGCGGTATCTTCCTTTCATTTATAAACACATTTATATTTATAAACATACGTACGAACAGGTCCTCAGGGTGTTTTTAAATAAATAAAATAAAAATCATGCATCTTATATGATTAACATCGCTAAAGAATTTCTTCTCTTTCTTGCGATTTTTTCTGTTTTTTTTTTTTTTTTGCGTACATAAAAATTCGTTCTCAATGCAAATTTTCTTGTTTTTTTTTTTATTCTTTTATTATTGTTATAAGTTTTTTTTTTTTGAAGTAACTAAAACTCAATGTGTAATGAGATGTCCCACTTTTCATAAGAATATATATTTTAATCAATGTTGTTTTGTATGATAGTTTGAGTATTTATTGTTTTAACAAACGACCGATTAATAAATGGGTTTTCGAAATAAAAAAAAAAAAGATAAAATGTAAATATCGCGGGTTTTCCACTGTAGATACGTGAAGCTTTTCATTTTATTTTTTGTTAACTTTTATCAGTTAAACTATGGCTTTTATATCTTGATAGTTAGATATATTTTTTTGATTTAACACAAGATTTGTTAAACTTTAGGATCAAAGTTTCATTTTAATTATAAAAAAAAAATTAATTAATTGCCGATAATTTCCGTTTTTTTTTTTTTACTTCTTTCCAAAGCCAAATTTAGTGGTATAACAAAAAAAAAAAAAATAATAACCACAAAAATTCGACTTATAGGTCAGACAGTAATACAATTATTATTAACCACAAATCCAATAACCCAGTATCAATCAATTATGCATTTATTTGCAAAATACAGTAAAACAGAATTTTCCACTTAAAACATGATTTCTCTATTATATACCAAAAAAAATAAAATAAAAAAAAAACCTAATAATTTGTGTTTTTTAATTAATTAATTGCTTTTAAAAATCACCTATAGAGTTAATCTTAATTGAATGTATAAATAGAATAATTATTTTTAATTAAAATTAATTACACTGCGAAAAATTTCAATTAAATAATAAAAAAAAAATTAATATTTACGGAAAAAAAAAATGTTTTTTTTTTCTATATCTGCACTAATTGTTTGTGGTTATTAAACAAAATATATATAAAAAAAAAGTATTTAAATTAATTATATTGTACGGATGAGTATTGTTTAATAAAAAAAAAAAAAAAAAAATCAGAAATGTATTTTAAATTGTAACAAAAACAAAAAATATGTGTAAAAGCGATTTTTTCGGTTGGAAAGAAAAAAAATGAACCATAACGGAAATTGATATGCTTTCATTTAATTAAGTTAATTATGTTGCTTTTAAAGTAAAGCAGCATTTTTTTTTTATTGATTGACCGAAATAATTAGAAGTCGATAATTTGATAAAAAAAAAAAAGAATATAAAAGACTTTTTAATGATTTATTGCAATTTAATGATGTTAATTATGGTGAATTATATTTAAATTGTATTTAATTCAAATATTACATGGTTTAAGTAATTTTTTTTTTTTATTAAATTAATAAATAGAACTAGATTTTAATATTTATTAATAAATAAATAATTATGATTATTATTATTGAATAATAGAAAAAAAAAAATAAAAATAATAATCAATTGGAAAATAGTTTTGTAATAAAAAAATTTCAATAATTGTGGATACAGTAGTTTATTTTATGTTATTATTCTTCTTTTTTATATATATTGTAATGAATTGAAAGCATAATTAGTTATTAAAATATGAATTAAACAGTTTTTTTTTGTATGTTTAAAACAAATTATTATTGATTTTCGACATAGTTTTTCTTGTTTTGTTATCAGACAGTTAGATTTATTATATGATGCACAGTAATAATGCATTATGATTACATAGACAATTTATTTTAATTATAAGCTTTATTACCAGTATTTTTTTTTTGTTATTTAAATAATAATAATAATAATAATAATGAATACAATGTGTTAAAATTTTAAGATAATAACAATTTATTACATGTGTGAAATATAGAAAATATTTTATTAAACTTATGTCACAATACACTTTTAAAAACGAAATAACTTCTGAGAAAGTCTTTCTAATTTTTTATTATTTTTACATCATATTATTTATTTTTTTTAATGACTTCTTTACTATAAATAATGACTTAAGTCTACTTTAATTTTAAAGAAAAAAAAAAAAAAATAAAATTATGATGTAAAACTGTGTCAAAAATTTTACTGATTAACTTTATTCAAATTTTTTGTTTTTGGTGGAAACAAAATTAGCTTAAATAATGATAGAAATTTTGAATAAATTTCTTTCTTTCTTTCTTTCTATGACATGTTGGAATTATTATTATATATATATATATATATATATTTTTTTTTTTGAAAAGTTTCATCATTGATGATAGAGAGATTTGAATTTTTTTTTTTTTATTTTTTTCTTTAAATTGAAGTGAAATAAAATAACAATAAAAATTAAAACTAAAAACAAAAAAATGCCGATAACAATCTTTTATGAAAATAATAGAAAAAAAAAATGTTAGAAATTACTATGAAAATAAATAAATAACAAGCAAGAAACGTAATCTAATTTACTTTACTGTAGTTATTGCTGGTTACAGTGCATACAATGTGATTATAGACGATTTGTTAATGATAAATCAAATGCGTGAATGAGTTCAGTAGTTATAAAACAAAAAAAATAAATAAATAATTTTTTAAATAATAAAACAATAAAAAACATTCAGTCATTACAAAAAGAAAAATTAAAATAAATTAACTGCAAATCGTTACAAAAATAATAACAAGAAAAAATATGTGTGTTACACATCTAAGTATCATTATTAGTTTGTTATTTAAATTATCAACATAAATATAACAAAATGTACAAAAAAAAAAAACACAATTTTATTATGCATATTAGGTAAAAGAATTTGTATAAACAAAATTAAACTTTAAATAATAAACCTAAAAACATAAAATGTTTGTTATTTAGAATAAAAATGTTTGCTGCGTGATTATTGAATGAAATTTTATGTTTTTTTTTTTTACATGGGAGGAATTAAACTAGTTTTTTTTTTCTTATTATATTTTATGTAAATTTATATAATTATGTTAAAACATGATACTTTTAGTTTTAAACTAAATAAAAAATTAAAAAAAAAAAAAAAACAAAGTCCTTAATACACTTTGTCACAATAGAAACGTTTTAAATTTATTCATTGATGAAAAAGTTAAAAAAATTAAAAAAATCATTTTCTTTCTTTTAATTACAGATTATTACTATTCAAAATGAAGATTTCAATTGGTACATTGTCGGTGGTCTTAGTAACAATTTTACAGGTTAGCAAAAATAAAAATTAATAAAACAAACGAATATTTTGATAAAAGTTTTCTTTTTAAAATAAAAGAAAAAAAAAAAAAACTTGTAGACTGCCTCAAGTCATTGAAATTCCATCGTCAAATAAATTGGGTCACTTTAACCTGCCTCTAGGTAAATAGGTCAAGCGTGAATCAACTCGCATATATAAAAAAAAAATTGTTTTTTTATTATTTCTTTCTTGAATAACATCTCACAACATAAATATACATCAATACATTGAAATTGCACAATCATATAAAAAAAAAAAAAATAAAACATCGAAAAGAAAACATTAAATAAGAAAATAAAGTGAAAAGAAAAAGAAATAAAATTATTTCTATGTATAACTTTGTTAAAGCCGTCATCAGACATAAAAAATCAATGAATTTATTCTTAATAAAATTTTGTATTTTAGCTTAACCGATACCTAAATGAATATAAACAAATGGAGACAAATGCATTTAAATTTATTTTACTTTAATCAGCTAGATTGTCTGTTTTACAACATAAAACCTACTGACTGCATTTTCATTCAGAGTTAAATAATAGATACATAGCTGTGGTTATCTATTTTGTGAACATTAACATTAACATTAAGTCATTGTTTTTTACTCTTTTTTTTTGTTAAATTATTAAGTAAATAGCCGTGGTTACGTTATAAGCAGATAGTGCAGACAAAGGTGTGTCTACCATAAAGTGAATTTATTTGGTGACATTTTATAAGATGATTTTTTTTTTTTTTTAATATTATGTTTAAACAAATATTTTGAAGATGTTGAGTGCATAAAAACACAACTGTTATATTAAATTTAACCTCGTCTCAGATATTTATAAAAAAAAAATTTGTTTGAAAAAGATTAAAAAAATTTAAACAAGTTATTTTCTCTTCTTGTTGATCTTATTATAATTTAAAAATGCGTATGAAACGCGTGTCGTTAATTTAATAATAGTATACTGAATTATTTAGTTATAATATTTATAATAATTCCCTTTTGATTTTATTACGATAAAAAGAAGAAAAATTAATTGAATGACATTGCCAATAAGAATTGTTTTGAAAAGAATAGTTTAGACCGCAAAAAATAAAAAACTGTCACATCAACTAGAATAGTAGACCATTATATATAATAATAATTTAAAACCACACCTGTTATACATCCGTTATATTAGATTTTACAAAACAAAAAGAAAAACATCGCACGTATTTAAAACACAAAATTTCTGTTACAAGTAAAATTAGGTTCGTCATTTGTGCAAATCTTTCATTGACTAACATACAAAAAAAAAAAAAATGTAGGCAAAGGAGAATAAAATCGCCTACATTTATACTACCGCTTATAATGGAATTTTTTTTTTTCGAAATGTCGGTCAAACGTATCTAGCAGAAATTAAAAAGAAAACTATTAATAAGAAATTTATATAAGAAGGTTGTTATTCTTATTGAAAAGTTATATAAAAAATGTTAAGAAATAACGACATATCACCAGCATTGTTGACCGATTAATAGCAATTAACCAACACATGACACAGAAAATGTTGCGACACTAATTTCAATCCATGCGGATACACAACGCGGACCAACAGAATAAGCAACATAAAATCTAAAACAAGCAATAAAAATACAAAAAAAAAAAAAAAATCTAGCGAACATAATCAAATTGGTTATAGAAATTTATTTTTATTTTTATTTAATTAATAAAGAATAAAATTATTATTTTAGTTTAAGAACCTTTTTGTTTAATTTAATTAATTGATTGATTAATGTGAAAGTGAATAATTTTTGGATTTAGTTTTTTTTTTGTTCAACATTTATTGCTATAAATCCATTATAGATAAAATAATTTTAATATGTAACTGGTTATTTTCATAAAATGAATTATAAATTTAATTTAATTAAAAAACGATGAACGTTTGATATGCGGAATAAATACGTTTACTGTCAATCAATAATTGTACGAATGAAAATTGGTCTAGATTACTTGTTACTGAGGTGTCACAAAATATACACTAAGTGTGGGAATTTTATAAAAAATAAAAAAAAAAAAACTAAGTCGCACGTACCAAATACGTTTTGAGGCATTAATCAATTTCTATGATTTTCTTTTTCGTTTTTTATTTATTTTATTTTAGATTTCATTTGCTGAAGATGTGGAAGTAGTTAAAGCGGTGTCGGTGGATACAAAAAATGATGACTCGGATCAAGTAGCTCTTGAATCGGTTGATCAGGAAGGATCTGCAACAGCTAATTTTCCACATTCACCACAACCAGGACCAGGCAGAAGTAAAGTTTTATAATAAATTTTTATTTATAAAAAAAAAACGATTTGATTAATTTTTTTAATTTAAAGATTCACCAAATCGAGGAGCAATTGGATTAGGTCAGTCGTTTGGACCACCATCCCCTTCTTCATTGGCTTACCATGGACCACCACCTCCATTACCACAGCATACGCCAAAACAAGACGTTTCTGCTTCAGATAAACATTTTACCTTGCATCAAGGTAACAATGAATTATGGTCAGCTCCTGTTCCAGATATGCCAAAAATTATATCGTTGGATGTGAAGTGTGAAAAACACGGCATGAAAGTTTTTGTACAATTTGATAAACCATTTTTTGGTATTGTGTTCTCTAAGGGTCATTACAGTAACATAAATTGTGTTCATCTCCCAGCTGGTCTTGGACGAACATCAGCTACGTTTGAAATTGCGATCCATGCATGCGGAACTGCAGGAAACACAGAAAATGGACTTTACGGCTACGGATCAGAATCAGGATCAGGAACATATTTTGAAAATATTATTGTTATTCAGTATGATCCACAAGTACAAGAAGTTTGGGATCAGGCCAGAAAATTACGTTGCACATGGCATGATCAGTATGAAAAGAGTGTCACATTCCGGCCGTTCCCAGTTGATATGCTAGATGTTGTTCGTGCAGATTTTGCTGGTGATAATGTCGGTTGTTGGATGCAAATTCAAGTTGGTAAAGGACCCTGGGCATCTGAAGTGTCTGGATTAGTTAAGATTGGTCAAACTATGACAATGGTCCTCGCGATAAAGGACGACGACTCTAAATTTGATATGTTAGTTCGCAACTGTATGGCACATGATGGTAAACGAGCACCAATTCAACTAGTTGACCAAAGAGGATGCGTTACACGACCAAAACTAATGTCACGTTTCACCAAAATCAAAAACTTTGGCGCTAGTGCATCTGTTCTTTCATACGCACACTTCCAAGCTTTTAAATTCCCAGATTCTATGGAAGTTCATTTCCAATGTACAATACAAATTTGCCGTTATCAATGCCCAGATCAATGTTCCGATCCTCATTTGGATGTTCATCACTTATCTGCGGGACCTGAACTACAACAATACGGACCACCACCACTACCATTAGAATCCTACATCCATGGTAATAGTCGTCGTGATGAACGTCGCGTCAGAAGAACTCGCTCAGCAGACCCAGAAAAGGAAATAGGTTTAAATCGTGTCATTAAAGTTGTGTCATCTGGTGACTTAACTTTTGCTATTGATGAACAATCAAACGCTACCCAAGCAACAATGGTTTTCCCAGCACGTGAAGAAGGACTCATCTGTATGACAACACCAGGATTTGCGGCTACTCTGATAGTTTTATTGGGTATTTTAATTGTATCTTGCCTTGTGTCAGCATTCCTATGTGTGCGCTTAAGACCATTCTCATTATCTGAAAAGGAACGAGCTGTTGCATTCACAAATCCTCATTTAACAACAAATTGCTCAACACTACAAAAAACTGTTCCGCCCAAAAAACGATACTGCTTCTATTCATCTTGAATAAATTATTAAAGAATATTTTTTTTTTACATTATAAGGCATTTAAATCACCATAAAACATTTTTTTTTTGTGTTTTTATCTCAACCTCAATCCATTGATTTAATTCAGCTAATTAACGTAAATCGCTAAATTATTATTTAAGAGGTATTAAAAAAAAAAAAAAAGAAGAAAATGAGAACTTCGGTGAGAATATAGCAATTTCAGTACAATAAAAATTATTTTGAATCATAATTTCAAGACTGCCAATTTAAAGAAAAGAAAAAAAAGAAAATAGAATACAAAATCCAAAAAATAATCATAATGCAGTTTCACGTATTATTGTTTTTAATTAATTAATATTAATAAATGTTGATTTGTCAACTTTACCGGGTAGATTATGATCGAAATGATCATAATTATTTAAATAAATATAAATAAAAAAAAGAAAAAAAAAAACAAAATAAAAGAAACATAAAAGAGGAATAATAATTAAGTGGTAAAGGTTTGGGTCGCCATATTATATCATTAGAATTTATTTACTTATTTGACAAATTTTTTTTTTAATTATAAAGAAATATTAATTAAAAAGAATTAATTTATTTTTATCAAATAACCAAATTAATTTTAATTTAAATATTTATTTATTTATTATTATTTTTTTTAAATATATTTATTTAATTTTATAATTCAAATCAATTCATACAATTATTTTTTTTATTTATTATTTTAATTTCAATTATTTATTTATTTATTAATTTATTTATTTATTTATTTATTATAAGAGATTAAATTATTTGTATTTTGTTTTTTTTTTTTTTTATATGTAAAAAAAGAAAAAATCTTTATGTAATAAGATAAGATAAATAAAATAATTATTTTTTATAATTATAAAGATTTTAGGATTTTTTTTTTTTATTGTTATTTCGGTAGTTTTTGTTGAACATACTTTGGTCACATGCTGTATTTTATAGCAGTTGCTGGGCAACGAGTTTTTCGTCTTTTGTTTTGTATGCACGTTTATTTTGACGTTATATTGAATTAATTGTGTTGGATGTAGAATATACTTAACTATAAACTATTCCAGGTAAGTCTTTCCCTTTTTTTAATAAATTTTTTACTTTTGGAAAAAAAGAACTTCTAAAATTACATAGCACTATGTATGTTTAAAATAAATAAATAAAAAAATAAATAAATTTGAAATAATTCTTTTTTTATTTGTTTGTGTTATAAATACAATAATTATAATAATAATATAAAATAATAAATAAATTATAATAAATAATATAAAAAAATAATAAATAAATAAATTGAAGAATAAAAAAAAATAAAATAAAAAAAAAAGATGAAAAAATATTATCAAATTTCTATTAAGTTTGATTAAATGATTTATTAATAATGTTTCTTAATGCTGTGATTAAATAATTAAGACACTCCTTGACTCTATGGTTGTAAGAATTGAATTTCATTAAAAATGAATAGAAGTCGAAGATTTTGTGGTTATTTGTAAATGAAAGTGGTTATAGTTCTTGGAGTGACTATATTTGTCTTTAAAGGTTGGTTATGTAATAAATGAACTCATTGATTATCTAATCAACGTGTTTATTGTATAATATCGACATATAAATTCTTAATTAAACAAATAAATTATCGATTAATAAATTACGCTACTCTAATTATATAATTAAATAAATAAATCATTAAATCAAACAAATTTCTTAATAATTTTTCCATTTTTTTTTTCTTTTTTTTTTTTCTCTCTCTTATTAAATTTATACTTAATTAATTTTATTTGATAACAATATAAATATATTAATTAGTTAATGAATAAAGTGTTATTTTAAATAATAATAATAATAATAATAATTTTTTTTTAAAGATTCGTTGTCTTTTTTTTTTAAAGTGAATAATAAATAAATAAAATGTGAATAAAATAATTAAAAACTAAATAAAGTTTAAATGTTTTTTTATTTTTTTTTTTTTTTAATGAAATTTTATCACATTGGATAGCATTTAAGTAAATATTACTTAATTAACATTACCCAATTTGATAATAATTATTATTTTCTTTTTTTATATATATATTACTATTCTTTTGAGGTTAAAGTTTCTTTTTTATTTATTTTTATTTTTACCGTGAATTGTTACTATTTAATTAATTAAATTACTGTTTTTTTTCTTTTCTTTATTACGAAATATATAAATGATTGAGGAATTAATTAATCAATTGATTGATTTTACTATTGTTTATTATTGTTAATAAAAAAATTTAATTATTCTGAACCATCTAATTGATTCATTAATAATTTTTTTAATTTTTTTTTTTAAGCAATAAAATTCTTGTCTATTCTTTTTTTTTTTTTTTTACCTTTTATAAATAAAATTATTGCAAATTTGCCCGATTTTTATTTGTATTTTACGCTTTATTTGTATTTTTTTGTTACTAATTATTATTTATTATTTTTACCTGTTGGTGGTAAAAATGTTTCTTTATTTTTTTTAAATTTTTATTCTTTATATATGTTGTGCGTTCTTATTTGAAGAGAAAACAAATTAATAAAGAATTAAAAAGCGTTTTTATTTTATTAAATATCGGTTTGATGTGGTTGTTTTTTTGTATCGTTTATATCGATTCTGATTAACTTAATGCGTTGGTTCTAACTGGTGATTATTAGCGGCAGCCGCTGCTGCTGCTTGTCGCATGCGGAACAATCTTAATGACATCCACGATGCAATTGTATTATAGCCCATATTTGATGTGTTTGGATTTTGTGTATGCTGGGCAAGAGTTTCTTTTTGTAACTGATATCTGTACAGTAGAGAACCGGCGACAAGGGCTGACACAATAGCCGCTGATGTGACAAGAATAAAAAGAACACTAAAACCAGGTACTGGCATACATATTCCATAAACTACTTCTTCGGTAATTTTACCCTGGAATACTGTTACAGATTCTTGTTTAGTGTCGGGACTAAACGCTAAATCAGCTTCGGATATAACTTCATATATTCCGCTAACGCCAACATCAGCACTACGGACTTTTCTATCAGATATTTTAATCGAGCGACGTCTTCGTTTCGTTTTTGAACTGTCAGTCTCGTCGTTTGTATTTTCTTCATCTCGTCTATAAACTGGACTAATATCATCGTCATCTAAATTCAATGATCTTGGACCAGCCACTGCTGGTGCTCCTAATCTATTCTGAGCTTCAAAATATCTTGGACCATGTGGGAATTTTTCGTCATTCTTTTTCAAGTGATCAAATGGTTTTTTAAGCATTTCTGGTGTCATTGGTTGGTCATTGAGGAATAGAGATTCTGGATCCGCTGAATGTGACTGTTCATTTTCTTCTAAAGGATCTGGAGTTTGTAGCTGTTTTAATGCACCAAACCCACCAATAGCTGCCATATCGTTACCGTTATGAATAATATCATCGTAAAACACGTCTTGATCACCTTCAAAGCTTTCTTCTTCTTCGTGTGTCACATCATGCAGACGATTCATATCGTCAGGTTTTTCGTGGCTGGCACTATTAACTAACGTGTCTTTGCGTTCATGTACATTACCCGTAATTTGGCAATGATCCAAGCACCCATGTCTACAAATTTCTACTTTACATTTTATATGTACACTAAGTGCATCGGGGAACTTAAATGCGTGGAAGAAAGCGTACGTTATAACAGAAGCTCTTTCATCTGGAGCACGTGCCTTTAAGAAACGTGATATCATTTTAGGACGCAATACACAACCATATTCATCAGACAGTTTAATAACATGCCCAGCCCCGTCTGAAGCTACACAAGATTTAACACGCATATCAAATTCACCTAAAAATAAACAAATAAAAGAAAAGAAAAGAAAAGAATTTATTATTTATTCAGTTCACACCTTAATAATATAATTATACGTATGAAATGCGGTAAATATCTATTCAATAATGTATAAATAAAATAATTGAATATTGTTATGTAGATTTAATTTACCTCGGTAATCATTAATAGCAACAACAAGTGTTAATGTTGAGCCAAGTGGCACAATACCGCTTACTGGTGGTGCCCATGGCCCTTTTCCGTGTTGTATTTCCATCCAACAATCAACGTTATCACCTAAAAAAATGAATAACATAAAAGAATTTTGTTTTATAAAATTTATATTTGCTCACAATAAATATATATATATATATTATGTAATAAAAATAAAACCTCTAAAATCAAGTTGAATAACATCAAGATCAGCTATGACCATTGGTGGTTTTGATGCGGTCTTCTCATAATCATTAAACCACTCGCATCTAAGTCGTTTTGCTTCGTCCCATACCTCTAACAGATCTTTATCATATTGAACAACCACCTGTTTTGTATTTTTTTTTTTGCCACAATAAAATTAATTAATTAATTTTTATACAATGTTTTTATTTTATTTATTTATTTTTTTTTAATAGCAAAAATCAAAAAAAAAAAAAACTAACAAAGAAAGAAGAAATTAACAAGAAAACTATATATTTACCGTATTTTCATAGAATTGCCCATTCAAATCCGGTTTAGTACCGCATCGCGCATATGCTATCCTAAACGAGAAGAATTTCTTTCCCGTTGATGGTTTAACATAAACACAACGAGGATCACTATGCTGTCCTGTTGGTTAAATAATTGTTTAATTTGTTTTCATGACAACATTGTTACTGATTAAAAAATTACCTTTTGAACTAACAATTCCTTCAAATGGATGTGAAAATGATAAATGAACATCCATATGATCTTTACCACACATTACTTCTAATGAGTTTATTGTGGGCATTCCATCAGGTCGATCAAGTGGCCATACATCATTTGCACCTAGTACAACCACTGAGCTTAACTAAAAACAAAAAAAAAAATAAAAGAAACGAAACGAAAAATTTAATTAATTAAAAATAAATTTCAGTTGATGTTGTTAAAATCAAGTTAAGTTAAGTTAAGTCATGTCATGTTAAGTCAAGTTAATTCAACATAAAATTTATTTATTTATTTATTTCTGAACATATTATTTCCTCCTTTTTTTTATTTTTTTAATAATAAAGCAAAGATAAAATCAGGTTTTTTGCTCAACATAAATGCGTAACAATTGAACAAGTAACGTTTTAATTATTATGGTCAGCTTATTAGCAAAGGTATCAATCTAGTTTAGTGTTGATTATTATTCTTTTTATTCTTTTTCTATTTCTTATATTTTGTACACAATAATAATTTTTTTATTATTAAGCTTTGCAAAAGTTTTTTTTACCTGTGGCTTAAATTTTATAAAATTAGGATTTTTGTGTTAGGATGATTAGAAAAATAAAAGTTTTATGCTTTTTTCATTAATTTTTTTTTTTTTTGTTTTTTTTATCGAAGTTAAATTTTTACCCGTTAAATTAAATGATGGCAAACATATTAATAATTTTTTTTTTTTTGTAAAAAGAAATATATAAAAGATTTTGTTTAAAGTACAGTAGTGTTTCGCATATGTTTTGTTATAAATATGTTTCTACATATATACATATACAAAAAAATAGAGTTCAAAATCCGTTAGCTATTATCAATAAGAGCAATAAATAGCACGAGGCAATATTTGTATGCTTAGAAGAAAAAAACACAAATTTTAAGTAAAGCAAAAGAGCATAAAGTTAAAGCATAATATATGACGATGTGCACTATATATAATAAAAAAAAAAAAAAAATAGTTATAATAATGAGAAAAATAGAAATTATTATAATTATATTGTATTATGAAACATATTTTGTTTGTTTGTTTATTTATTATAAAATCGATTGCGTGGCAATAAAAACATAAATTAATATTAATTAAAAAACCGTTTCAGAATAAGAAGCAACAAAAAAAAAAAAAAAAAAAAAAATTAAATTAAGAAGAATAAATAATAAAGCTAGAAGTGAAATCATTCAAACGTATTGTTTGATTATTATTAATAAAAAAAAATATATATATATAGAAAAGAAGAAAATTGTTTAATGTTTGTAATCAAATGTTTGCAACAAAATTGTTTATTCAATTGCAGCAATAGAGTTTTAACCTAGAACTATAATTGTTATTTTAATTTATTTTTTTTTCTTATTAAATATTGTATTTAATTAATAATTAAAATAGAAAAATAAATAGATAATTTGTAATTAAAATGTAATAAGGGTGATGAAGAAAAAAAAAAAAAAAAGAATAATATTATGTTGCATGATGATGAATTGCTTTTCTATAAACTTATTAACGGATTATGGTTACACTTTTGTAACTTTTTATTTATTTATGTATCTATGTTATTAATGTAATGTATGTTTGTAAATTAATTAATTAATTAATTATTTTAAATTGTTTTAACAAATTGTAAATCGTGTCGATTTTATTGTTTTTGTTCAAAACTAAAAAAAAAATTATAAAAATCTTAACAATCTAAATAAACCTTTTCTGAATTAGATTTATTTTAGAAATTATTATGTTTTTGTTTTTTTTTATTAATTAAAGTTTATTTCGCTATTTTATTTTATTTTTTTTTTTTTGGGTTTATTTTAATTATGAATAAGCATTTATCAAACATTTTTTATTGTTTTATCGCATGACATAATTGATTTTGATTAAAGATATATATTTTTTTTTTATCTAAAATATATTAATTAATGAATAATAATAATAATGACATGAATAAATAAAAAATAATAATGATTTTGTTGGAATGTTTTTATAAAAATGTAATATAATACAGTAAGACCTTGATTTCTGATGTTATTAAGTCGTGTCGTCATTAAGCCACTTTATAGTGTTTTTATTAACGAATTATTTTTTAATAACGTTAATTTAGGGTTTCATGCAGAACTTCCTTATGGATTAAGCACAGTTCGTTTTAGGATTACTTAGCACCATTGAAATTACCAACAAATACGCCGTATTATATAAATTATTGTTTTTAAACTGTGCGACTATTTACTTGTAATTCCAATTATGAATTCTTATGTGACATTTCTTACGTCATCATACGTTTATTGTACTCAGGCAGTTACGATGCTACACAATTTGTTTGTTAATTTCAATCAAAGTTTAATTAAATTACATAGAAATTTTTTTTAATGATTTTTTAATAATAATTCCTTGATCGTACTTCGAGCAGTAACTAATTATATTTTTATTTATTATTAAATTAAACTAAAATACTAATAAATGTTAAAAAGTGTTAAAGATTCAGTCATTTGAATGAATATTTAATAGTTGACTCTAGACGACACATAAGCTTATAGAGTTATGATATCAATGGCATACTTTGCTTTATTTAAACTACTTAACACTATATTACAACTATTTTTAGCTTTATTAAGTTATTTTATTAATTTTTTATTTTCTTTACTTTTTTTTTAATAAAAGCACAGCTACATTGTTGATGATCATTAATTAAATTATTGTTATATTAGTTCATGATTACTTACAGCTAAAACAATACAAATTCTTTTATATTTAGTTCATTTTTTTATTTTTCAGATTTAATAAAATAATTAATAGTATTATTAATTAATATTAAAAAATAGTTTACTACTTACGGTTATTTGTAAGAAAATAATAAGGACAATTGTAAGGTCCCACAGACGCGTAGGACCCTTTAAACAGCTCCACATTTTGGGAGCTTTATTATATCTATTTTCTGAAAATTAAAGAAAAAATAAAATTAGAAATTAAAAATTAATTAAAGCATCGTAATTATGTATTTGGAAGGTAAAAAAAAATTTCTTTTCTATTGAATTCGCTTAAATTTTTTTTTCTTTTATTCATCTATTAATTGGTTTTATTTTATTTGATTTTTTTTTTTTTTCATTTTTAATTTAATAAAGTTTAAAGAAATAAAACTAGCGGTTTAACGGCTACTTAGATAATAAAAATAATTCTTTTATTTTACTTTAATTAACCGTATAATTTTGGTTTTTTAAACTTTTTTTTTTGCTGCGATTTTTCGGTATTTTTTCTTTTTTTTTTGCAACGGATCACTAAAATTATACAAATATCTCAATTAATTTATTTATATTTATTATTATCATTATTATGTTTATTATTGTTATTAATTTTGGTTTAAATTGCATTTAATAATTGGAACATGAATGAAAATGAACAGTTTTTGTGGTTTTTGTTGATGTTGGAAGCAGGTTGGTTATCTTTTCTTTTCTTTTCTAAATAATTTTTTATGCTATCAAGCGGTTTATTGGCTATGTTTTTTTTTTTTTTTTTTTTTAAAGATAAATATCGAGTTTAAAGTGTTGAGAATAAAATAATCTTGATTGAGTTTTTTTTTTTTATATTATTATTTGTAAAACAAACTGTTCCTTGAACATATTTATATTTATCTATTTTAATTATATTAAATGTAAATAAATGATTAATAAACGGTTAATATTTAACAGTTTAGGAAGATGAAAAAAAAAAGCATATCTGATATTGATAAGATGATATTGATAACCGGTGTACGAGTGCCATATTGAATCATGTTTTTTATTTTTTATCATCAATAATATTATTATAAATAATAATGTTAATAAATTCTATATAATTATTAAGAATAAAGAATAGAATAGAAATTTTAACGACTTAATTCCTCTATAACTAACCGTTTTTAATTTATTTTTAATAAACAATTTCCGTGTCAGTTTTATTATAATATTTTTTTTTTTTTTTTTAATATTTCCGATTATTAAAAATTGCAAATTTTGCAGAAAAAAAATCTTTTCTTTATATATTCTATGCTTACGTTACAGAATACGCTCTTTCTTCTGTTATTAATTAAAGAGATTCGCTGCAGCTATGGTCGTTTTTTTTTTTACTCTAATTAAATATGTAATGATTTGTTTTTACTGTCATTTTGTTAAATAAAATAACAAATCTCATTTCTATACGATTATTGATTTAATTATGTTACGGAAAATTAAGCATTTCGTTATGCTTAGTTTAATTAAGCCAAGACATAAGTCCTGTGTATTTATAAAAATTGTTAAATAAGTAAAAGTATTTGGTTTTTATTTAATTGACTTATACAAAGAGCTTTACAATTTTTATGCTTTTACTAATAAAGCCAAAGAAAATTTTAAATAATATTTTTTTTTCTCAGTTTTTTAAAGAATTTCTAAAATTTTTTTTTTTTTGTTAAATATTCAACACATGTAACGGATAAAATATTTAAATTTTTCTTATGATTTTTTTTTTTTTATTAAGAAAAAAGAAAAAAATTCTTTTTTGATTTAATTTAATTTAATTTTTTTGTTTTTTTTTTTGGATAAAATATGTCAGTATGTTAATGGAAGATTTAGTTGTTTCTATAATTTGTAGATTTAGCTAGCAAGTTATTTATAAATATTTTATTATTCTTGATAGTGATAATAAAAAAAAAAATATAATAATAATAATAGTGTTGCCGAAAAATTAATGAATCAAAATGCTGAATACATAAATTATAAAAAAAACTACACATTTAGTAATGCATATAGATTAATAAAAAAAAAACAACAGTTTTATGTCATAATTCAATCTATAATTATACTTTATAAGAAACATAATTATCCAAATGAATAGAAATGGTTAACAAGATGGTGATAAAAATATTTGCATATATCAATCATAAATATTGTTAGCAAAAAATAAAAAGAAAAAAAAAAACTAACCGTCGACTAACTGTTTGTATGTCAGCAGATATGAAATTATAAAAAAAAAATCTAACAAACAAAAAACCCGCATACAAACATATACTTAAGAAATGCATTTTTTAGATGAAAATAAATTTTAAGCTTTTTTTATTTATTATTTTCTTTGAAATTCCTTAACCAGAAATTTTTCTTTACAACAACGACAGCATTTATGATTTAAAATGAATAAATACATGAATAGGAAAAAAAAAAAACGAAAGAAATTTTGTTAAACTTGTTTAATGTTAAAAGTTAATTAAAAGCTCATTTTGTTTACTTTTATTTTATAAATGAAACTTGATTTTGTGTTTTTACTTTAATTTTCAATCAAAAATGCTATTTTTAAAAATAAAAATAGTTGCTGACAGATTTTTTTCTTTTTGGAACTGCTGTAGGTTCCGTGCGTAAATAATCTTATAGGTTGTAAAGAAATAATTCCAGAAAAAGAAAAAATATATATTATTTGTGTCATTGAATGGTATTTTTTTTTTTATTTATTTATATTTATATTTATATGGTAAATTCCATTAGATATGACGCATTTTTAGAAAGATTTGTTTTGCTTCTTTTTCAGTGTTAAACAGTTAAACAAAAATATAAATTAAAATTTATCTAAAGCTTTTATGTTGCGTCTTGCTTTCTGCCTATTTACATGCATTCTTATGATTATTATTAATTATGCTACTTTAAGTAAAATATTTATTTGTTTATTTTCACTTAAGTTTACTAAACATATGGCTAATTTATGTGCTATGCTATGGTATTGCTATTGCTATGGATATGAATTTCTATAATTTTTCATTATTTATCAAATGTGTTATAATGAGAGTTTTTCTAGTTTTTATCATTATGATTGATTGTTGAAAGGTATTTAAAAATTATTTCAAATATTTATTTATTGATTTATGTATGATCCAACCTACAAGATTATTTACACAATAAAGCTAGAATTTGGTTTTTCTTCTGAAATACATCTAGCTGTGGTTGTCAGTTGAAGACAATTTTTGAAGCTTTCGTTTCAACTGTAAAATTGTCTTTTATTACGATTTTTTTTTTTTTTTTAAGAAAATTAACTATTTATTTATTATAAAATTAATTAAAGAAATTTAATTTTATTAATTTTTTGTTAAAGTAAAAAAATCTATAATCTCTAACGATAATTAAATATAAGACAGACAACACAACATTTAAAACAACTTTTAACAAATCGTTAAGATAATAAAATTATTATTATATAATTATCATTAAGAATATAAATAAAATAAAAACAAAATAAAAATATTTTTATCTTAGTTAGCTAACTAAGTAACTAGCCACATAACTAGTATTAATATGTGGCAAATATTGTTGATTCTTATCATACTTTGTTGTATCACAAGCACATATAAATATAAATAAATAATATTATTGACTTAAAATAAGTACAGTTGCAATTGAAATTCTTTACTTAAATACAAAAACAACAATAGCATAATAAATAATAAAGGAACATCATTCATTTATGATACAAAAAACAAAAAAAAAAATTATATTCGCTGATCATGTTATGAAAATAAATTAAAACAACGGAGATTTGTTATATTATTTTGTATATATAATTATTATGATGCATTAATATTAAGTAACTTAACTTAACTTTACTTTAATTAAATTAAACAATATTTTTAAGTCAATTCAAGATATAAGACTTGTAACAAGATGACATAAAACCAGACGAGTTTTTATTTATTTATTTACTTTTTCTAACCATAATTATTTTTTAATTTATTTATTATTATAAAATAATAATTAAAATTTAATTTGTGTAGAAAAAAAAATTAATTTAATTTAATAAATGTATAACAAAATTGTTTTTGATTGTTGGTAAAAAAAAAAAAAAAAAAAAAAAAAAAATTATTAACATTTTACAAAAGAAGACAATTGTGAGAAAACTCATCACCCTACATATTAGTAAATAAACATTAATAAACACTTTTATAAATAAAAATATTTTTTTTAATTCATGTTTGTTGCTGCCGGTGTTACTTTTTTTTTTTTTAATTATCTATTTTTTATGCGAACTGAATATTACGCGATATCTCATATTCGGATCTTTTTATTTATTTTTTTTTAAATTTATTTGTTAACATTTTACAACAAAATATCACCTAAATTAAATTGCAGTCAGTGTTTTTTTTTATTCTTAAAAACGTGTTAAACAAATTTAATAAATATTTATAAATTTATTTTTATTCTAAATAAAAATTTTATTACACCTACTACATGAAGAAAATACATAAACAATGCTGTTGTTGTTTTATAAGAAAAAGATTAAAATTTCTATGATTGTTTCTTTTTCTTTTTCTTTACGAACGTTTGTGACAATCAAATTAATGTCGAATTTAAAATTTAATTCTTTTAAAAATTGTGTTAATGATTTTTGTATATTATTAATTTTTTGTTGTTGTTGTTGTCGTTATAATATTATTATTATTATTATTGTTCTAGGCTGTTATAGTTATAACTGCGAATAGTCATTATAAGTTAAACTTTTAGTTTGAGAGAAAATTGATAATAATATTTGTTGTATTCAAGACAATTGAATTTTTTTTTTTAATTATTTATTTGTTGGTTCTTGGTAATTTTAATTTTTTTTTTTTTCACATAAAATATGACTCAGATTATTTATAATTTATTTTTTAAGTAAATACAGTAGATTCTGTTTATAGCATGATGTTAATAATTTTTAATAATGTTTTGAAGTAATTGAAATAAAAGAATAAAAGGGCCGTGGAGAGTTTAACGTCTGTTGATGCATTAGGATATCGCGTTCTTTTCTTACTATAAACACATTAAGTTTTTAGGTTTTGTTTCTTGAATAATTATTATCGGTATTAAAGCTATAGGATTTTATAATTATTATTTTGTATTTTTAATCAATGAATCTTTAAAAAGATTTAAAAAAAAATTCGTCAGATTCTGGATAATTAATGATAATTGATGATTGATAAAAGAAACAAAGTTTTTTACTGTAAAAAAATGAAAGAAATCACACGCATTCACTGTTAAGTTATTTATTATAAAAAAAAATAAAAAAGAAAATAAAAAATGAAGAAAAGTTATGACTTCTCCTTAAGGCAATTGCATGGGTAAAAGTATTTTGACTCATTTGAAGAATGTAACGAATAAAAGATTTTTTTTTTTTTTTTAATTAATTTGTGACTCAGTCACAACTGTAGATTGTTAAGCATATCAATGAAATAATTAATTAAATTTAATTTAAAACAGTAAAATGGCAAAGATTAAGCAAATTAATGATATGCTGCAGCAGCATAATCTATTTAATTTCTTTTTATTACATTCATAATATTATTAAAAATTATAATTAAATAATCGACATAGTTTATAAAACAGAAAACAGAAAACAAAAAAGAATTGTAGAAAAATAATTAAAAATTAAAGTAAATTAATTAATTAATTATTTAAAGTAGATAAACAAGAATAATTTATGTTAAAATTCGCGTGCTAAATACATAATTATTTCCATCATTTCAATTTTCATGTTAGTTTTATTTTTAATTTACTTTAATTTGGTCACCAAAATGGTATTAATAATTATAAAAAACGAATAAGTAGATGATGATGGTGTAAAAGAAGTTGAAGACATAGAAGAAGAAGATAAATAATAAAAGCACCAGATAAAATAAACAAGATTAATATAATTAATAATGATGATACGGTCATGGTTGTCGATTTAGAACAGAATAAAAAGTCTATTAAACACAATGAAAGTAAATAAAAAATTTAAATAAATAATTAATTAATTAAATGAATTATAATAAATAAACTAAAATTATTAATTTTTTGCATTTAAAGTGTAGGTAAATTTAGATTTTAGGCAATAACTGAATTAGTTGTTATTTCATTTCATTTATGTTTATGTTTATATGCCGTGGCGGTTTATGCACAATCAACGGTTTTTATTTATTTTTTTTTTCTTTTTTTTTTTCATTTAATCATCATGACTTATCGTATTAATTTTCTGTTTTATTTATTTAACTAAGTAAAATTGAATGGTTGGTTTTTTTTTTATTTTATTTAATAGCGAAATATTATAAGATGCTTTTCTACATTAACTAGTTTAAATTTGTTTTTGAGGTAATTTTATGGTTTGTCGCAAAATATAATTAGTAATATTATTAGAAAATTAGTTCAATCATTTATAAGAGAGATTGAATCTTTCTGATGGCAAATTCTTTTATGTTTTACCAGCAATAAAGCAACAAAAAGCCTTAGCAACAAAAATTACAAAAAAAAAAAAAAAAAAAAAAAATGTGTAGCCAAGAAGAATAAATAAAAAGCATAAATCCAATTAAATAAAAATAAATTAGTTGAAAATTATGTATTTATACCAATATCTATGCTCATAAATATTTGTAGGTATATATTGCGTTGTATATATTTAACTTTGTTAAAAACTAAAAGAAAAAAGAAATGAAAAGAGAAGAAGAAAATTTATAAATAAACGGTAAAGTCTATAACATAACCGTGTGATCATGACCATGACCATGTGTTGTATGCCATTCGCGTGTTATCTGTCAACATAACAGACATAGTACATTGTTTTATAGTTTTTTTTTTTTTTTTTTTAATATGCTCACATATATATACATATATACGTAGTATGTATAAACAATAAATTAAATTTATTTTAATTTATGTTAAGTAAGGTTACGTTATAATGTATGTATTACCTATCGTACACGTGTTATCTTTTTATTAAAAAAACATTTTTTTTTTTTAATTAGCTTAGATTCAAAGGTTATGATTTACAATTATATTTTTTAATTAATTTATAAATAAGAAATCTTTTTTTGTATAATTACCAAAAATTATTGTAATGTTTTCCCCTTTTTATAAATTATTATTTATCCTTATTTCCTGTTCTTGGTGAAAGCACGTCATATACAAATTGCGACAAAAAAACAATAAGAAAAAACTATGGTAAAGTTTTTTCTTCGATTAATTAACAGGTGATTAATTAATTTTGTTTTATCAAAATGAATAAAAAATTAAAAAAAATAAAAACTTCCTTATAGTAGTTGCATTGTTTTTCTTTATGTGTAATTATTATTTTTATTTTTTTCTTTTCTTTAATTTTTATTTCATTTGGTGTGAAATGTTGTTTCTTGCTTTTTAAAAATATCTATATATAAAAAAAAAAAATTATAATTATAATTAATTTGTATTTTGAAAGCTTTTAGTGTGTTTTCTTCTTTCTTTTTTTTTAACTGTGTATAAATGTTGTGATTATGCTTTTGTATGCTATTTACTTTACAGATTTGAATTGATAATGATTGCGGTTTAAATAAGCCACTGCTGTTGCTTCTTTTTTATGGTTTGCGGTTTTATAAATGATTATTTATTAATTAAACATATATCAAAGTTATAATAATACACATAAAGGTATTTAATTAAGTAACTAAAAACTGAAATCAGTAATTTGTGCTTTAAAAATGTGAGGCACTGAGAGAAAAGCTTTTATTTCACAATATTTATACACAGCGTTATTAAAAAACAAAAAAAAATTGTATTTCTTTATTGATTAATCATTTTTATTTTATTTGAAGCTTTATCAGTATTTTTGGATACATGCAAAAAAAACAAAAAAGCTTAAAATGTAAGCCAATAAAAAATAAAAAACTGTTACAAATTTGCCATTCGTTATAAGCTTGTTATTTTTTAAACGGAAAAGAACTTGAATGATTTTTTAATGCAATTTGTAGCTTTTTATACTTTGTACATTCATCTTGTTAAGCTAGTATTTTACTTTTACGTTAAATTACTTAAGTAATAAATCAAAGAAATTCTTTATTTATTTTTTTTTTTTTTAATTTAATTAAACACTTGCTAACACAAATACAAAATACAAATAAATTAATTTAAAAAAAAAAAAAAACAATTTTTAATTACACAAAACAACACGACTTTAATCAAAAAATTAATATAATTAATTAAGTAAAATTAAAAGAACTTTTAAAAAACACACAAAAAAAAATTAGAAAAACCAAATTTCCTGAGGATAAACTTACAAATTAATTAAACTTTAAAAAAAAAAAATAATTTTTTTTTTAACTGACAAAAATAACTTTCAAAAATTATAAAAAAAAAAAATTATTTAAACACGTGTTTCTGGTACGAGTGTTAAAAATAAAATAGTTGGTTAAGGTGCAGAGAAGATTGGTATTACCTGTTCGTTAAAGCACTAGTCTTTCTTGATTACTTGTTATTTTTCTTTTCTTTTTTTTTTGTATTCTTCCGTTGTTCTGTTGGATTTTTTTTTTTTTTTTCGTCTTCAATATGTGTAGCTGGTGCGCGGTGCGTGCGTTCCATTCATTCCATGTATGTACGGTGGTTTTTCTTATTATTTTTTATTTTGCTCTTGTTTATACAGAAATTCTCTATATCACAATTTATATTATAAGTATAGTAAGGTGTACCAAACGAATGAACAACAAATACAGAAAAGAAAAAAAAAATAACTCAAAACCAACTGTTGACTCGATTAAGGTGAGGCAGAGAGTTAAGTTTTTGTTGATGACTACAGAAGTCGATGTGATAGTTTATTTAAAAGAAATAAAAAAAAAGCATTTCTTTCGAACAATATTTAATCCGATAAAAAACATTTTTTTTTATGGTTTATTTTATAACAAATTACGTTCTCTTCTCTTAAAGAGTAATAAACAGCAACGAAAACTTTAAAACTTCTATTTAAACACATATAAAAGTTTTTGATAAAACAAAAATTCTTTTCTTGTATATACATATATTGCATACATATTTCTATTTAAAATTTTCTCTTAAAGTAATTTTTTTTTTTTTTTTTTTTTTTAATTTTAAAGCAAAAATTTTCAAGTCCCACCATTTCTTATTTCTTGTATAGAGAAATAAATAAAATAAAAAATAAATAAACTGAATAAGAAAAGAAACATATAATATAACGGTAAACGGTAGAGCTTTGTTGATGACTTCAGTAAAAAAAAAATAAATAAATTAAATATGTTTTTGTAAATATATAATAAGAAAAGAAAAAGAAAAAGAAAAATATCAATGGCAATGCCAAACAGCTTATACAAGATCGTTTTGTTTCGTTTTCTGTATATAATCGTGGCATTATGGCAAATATTATAATATTTATTTATTTATTTATTAACAAGTGTACAATGTATTTGTATAAAACAGACATTCTTTAGCTTTTTATTTATAACGCCGAATACCTGTTTTAAATGGATCATTTATGGTGGATTTAAAAAATTTCATTTTAACCACAATCAAAAACAATTAAAGCTTTTTTTTTTTTGATTTGAGAAATTACACGTTTCCGAAATTATTTATGCTTTTTTTTCTGTATCTTTTTTTTATTTATTTGTTACCCAGGAAATGTCTGAAGTGTTTTTTATTGATAATCCGGAAATTAAAAAGGAAAATTTTTTTCTATAAGGAATAAAATCCTTTTTGGTTCTTTTTTTAATTAACATTTTGAGATCTGATGTATTTTATTTTTATTTTTTATGATATTTATTAATAATCATATAACACGTAGTCTATTGATTTGATCTCATTTTAAATAATTTAATTAATTTTATAGAAATGAAAAAAAGTGTAAATTATTATCGGGGTTATAGTTGCAGTACTTTCAAGTTAATTTGAAATTACTGTGTGATAATACGTTATAATAATAATAATAATAATAATAATAATAAAAAAAAAGAACATTTATGAGTTATCCTGTGAATTTTATTATAACAAAAGCAGTTAAAGTGAATTTATAATATTTAAAAGACTTGAAAAATTTGTCTGTTTGTCTGTCTACCATATATGGAACAAACTGAAGAATAAAATAACTTTTTTTTTTTGATAAAGTAAACTATATAAAGCATAATTTATTCGCAGATGGAAAAGTTAACAGAGAAGAATAAATAAATAAATAAAAACAGTTTACACAATACACAAAGTAAGTAATACACAAGTTTATTAACCAGATTTATATAACTAATAATAATATGTTATTCATGTGTGTTATAAAATATCTAGAGTATATAATATTAATGAAAAATAAAATAAACACTATATAGAAAAATTTTTATTCATAAAAAAAGAAAAATAATAATAGATAATGCCGTTCTTCTTCATAATTAACATAATTAATATATAACTATTATCTCGTGAATTTTATTTTTATGTTTTATTCAATACAAAAAAAAAGTGTTGCTTGTATTTAGGCAAATAATATTTTTAAAAAAACACCTATAAGTTGTCTACCATCAGATAATCGATTTATTTATTAATTTTCCATATAATTGAGACGTGCTTTTTGAAATATTATTTATTTATTAATCATTACCAGTATTTCATGGTTTTTTTTTTACTTTAATTTATTCAAAATGCGTTGTAATAAACACTAATTTATAAAAAAAAAATCTTATAACTAATAAACATTTAAATGATTTACAATATAAAAAAATTACCTGGAAAACATATCAATAAAAAATAAAATAAAAACACAATAATTTTTTAAGTGGTACTTAAATGATTTCTGTGTAGCTTGGTATTGTTTTTTTTTTTTTTAGTAAGAAACGAAAGTTGTATTGAAAATTTTGATAATTGCGGTTTTTTTTTAAAGTTGGGGATTTTTATAAAAATTTTTATTAGAAAATATTGAGATTGTTTGCGATACAAGCAGGTTAATTAATAACTTGGACGCACTTACAATGCGAAATATACTGAGAATTTTATAATAATTGTATAAAAGTGGATAAGTTCCCTATTAATTTTGTGTTTTATGATATCAGAGACCTTACGTGGTATTTCCTTTAAAATTCTTTGCATTTTTGTTTATTTAATGAATTCAAGACTAGAGAATAATTATAAATTAAAAGGTTAAAATAATAACAATAATATTGAATTAGTAAAACCCTAGATAAATATTATCAGAAAACAAAAAAAAAAAACTTCAATGCTTTTATACTTATGCAAAATAAATAGAAAAAACAAAAAGCACCTGCTTGACTCATCGGTTTCACTTTTTTCTTTTTTTTTTCTAACTCAACTCATACATTTTTCCATGTAAATATCACAAATAAGGTACTTTACAAAACAATTAAATTAATTTTCTTTCTTTTTTTTGTATGATTAATTAACTATATCAGTTTTTAAATAAGTAGTTTTTCTAATACTTAAAAAAAAAATTAAATTAAACAAAAAAGAAAAAAGGAAAAACCTTCTTAAAATATATAAATATATAAATAAATAAAACAAAAAAAAAAACATTTTTATTGATAAAAATCAATTAATTAATTTTATTACAAATTGAGTGATTTAAACTTATATATACTATTTATATGTATTTATTTACATTTAAAAAAATAATAATAATAATCATGACGGAATGATAAATAAATTAATTGAAAATAATATTAATTAAATAAACAAACAAAATTATAAATTTACTTTATTATGTCTCAGTTTTAACTTCTGCTAAAAGTTGTCTACCAAGAAAGAATGAAATAATTGCTGAAACTAAAATTAAAATTATTAATATTTTAAATTATTTAAGAATAAAATTTTAATTAAATTAATTTAGTAATTAACATACTTATTTGTATTCCTCCTAAAAATACAAAATTCATATAGCACGCTTTTATGAGTAAAACACCAACAATATAACTACCAGTCGCTGCACCCAGTCGACCGATCATTAAAATTAAGCACAACGCCATTGCTCTAAAAATAACATTAGAAAAATTATTTAAATTTATTTTTTAATTAAATTAAAATAGAATAAACCTTATATTTGTTGGAAATAAATCAACAACCATTGCAGCAACAACACTACAGCAATTACCAGAACTTAAAAATCCAACCATAAGCACAAAAATTAAATAAAAATTATTAGCCCATATAAGTGCTATGCCAGAGATTCCAGCCATTATTAACCAGAACACTAGATAAATAGAAAATAATTTTTAATTATTATTATTATTATTATAATTAATTAATAAAAATTTTCAAACTTACTTAATAAAACTCTTTTGCCGCATCGTTTAATTGTAAAACCGATAATTAAGTAATTGACACCAAATACAGCACCCATAACAACAAGAATTTGATACGAATACGTACTTATATCGGTTTGTGTTTCTGTTGGATTTTCCGTTTGATTTCTCTGCGTTATAATTGTCTCGGCAATTATTTGACATACGGTTATTGTTACGTTTTTATATGGTGTCATATTAATCGTTAACTGTGGTACCCTAAAAGACAGATTTTTAATTTTATTGTGAACAAAAAATAAAAAAATTTCCATCAATGCTTACCACATATAAAAACCAGAAGAGCCAGCAAATAATGAAAACATTATAAAGAAAGCAGCGAGAGTTTTATACAAGTGAGGCTTTTTAAACAATGGCACTGTTTGATTGTACATTAATAATGCAATTTCTTTTGAGCCTTTATTTTTCGTTGATTCTTCATCTAAATTCTCATTAATAACACTTTTAATCGGATATGTCTCCTCTGATAAATTATTATTCCATCTATAAACTTTACGTAAAGCTGCCATTGCCTCATCATGTTTTCCCTGTGATAATAAAAACTTTGGACTCTCTGGTAATGGAAGTAAACCGAATGCGGTTACACCGGTAATAAGAGCGCTTAATACAATATTTAAACGCCATGACGAAAATACAATTCCCAAGAAATCAATATTTAAATGAATATCTAATGGAATTACCACCCAACACAATGCTAGAAATTGTAATTAAAAAAAAAAAGGAAATAAATTTTATTTACAAAAAAATAATTATAATAAACGAACCAGGTAAATAAACTAATGAAAATGACATAAAAAGTGCTGAAAACGCGATCGCTTGTGATCGAGTTTTTTCTCCGTGAAATTCACCAAGATATGCGTATGCGGTTGCGGCACAACCAGCAATTCTACATTTAGAAATAATTTTATTTATTCAATTTGAAAATAATAATAATAATAATTACAATAATGTGAAATATAATACTTACAAAAATCCAACACAAAAACGTGTTATAATCAGCATCCATATAGATATTGATATACTTGAGATAAGTGAGAAGATAAACGCTCCGAATAAGGAGAAACGTAAAACTTTATAACGTCCCCATGTGTCTGATAGAAAACCCCAAAGATGTGAACTTAATACAATACCTAAGAATCCTGTTGAATTTAATGCACCCTGTTCAAATATTGTAAATGTTAATTCACTCTTTGAGGCCGGAATTATAAAACTGATTCCTAATGTTTCATTTATAACGGACATAAGACAACCGCCTGTCACAAATAATAGCCAATATTGAAATTTTCCAGTGCCTGTCGCCTCAATTGCTTCTTCAATTGTGTACAGTTTTTCCTCTTCAATTTTACCATTTTTATTATTTGGAAATTCTGTCAAAAATAAAAAATAAAAAACAAATGAAAATAAATAAAAACATATGATAAGCAGCTGAGCACATTTAAGTCATCTTATTTTCTTATGTTTGAATTAAACAAAAACAGTCATTGTTATTTTAATTACATTTAATTATGACATCAATAAAAAAGAATACATTTTAATTGACTCAATTCAATCAATGTATTATCACTTCTTCGCTTTTTCTTTTTTAAATTTATTTCGTTATTAAATATTAAAAAAATGTTGCAACATTAGACGTCGTAATTTCTCTACTAATTACATAACACAGTACATCGTTGTTTAAGTTAATGAAAAATAATATCATGTTAAGTAAAAATTAAGTAAAATCTACAAAATCAAAGTGTAAAAAATAATTTAAATAAAACAAAAAAAAAAAAAAATGTATTTACGTTGTTAATTAAACAGAAAAACAATTTTTTTTTTTTTTTTAATTTTTGCCAACAAGAGATTTCAGATTAAATTTTAATTTATTTCAATTAAAAATTAGGCAACAGAATAATTTATAAAACTGTCAACATTGCGTACATAAAAAAAAAAACATTTTTCGCCTTAACGAAATTTCATAAATTAAACAAAAAAAAAAAAAAAATAATAACAGAAAAAACAAAGAGATAAGAATAATTAATGTAAGTAATAATTATAATATAAAAATTAAGAAAAAAATAATTAATAATTAACATTTAGTTATATATATTTATTTATTTATATTTTTTTTTTATATATGTATATAAATTAATTTGTTTTTATTAATTTTAATAACTAGTTATTTAACAAAAAAATTATTTAATAAAAAAAAAACAATTAATTAATTACTGTTGTTCCATTAATAATTTTTAATATTCATTTTTCATTATTAGGATTCTATATTCTGTAAGAAGATTTAAAAGATTGTATGGAAAATTAAGCAAAACAAATTTCTTTTGCTAACAAAACATAGATTATACAATTATTGGAAGAAAAAAATAAATATAAAAATAATAATAATAATAATAAGGAAGTAAATTACATGATAATGCGATGTGATGACGAATTCTTGTGGTTTTTTTTTTTGTTTTGCTTTGTATTTTTTACATTAAGAAAATATCAAGTAAAATAGAAAACAAAATATATTTCTAATGCTATGTATGATTATTACAAAGTTCAACTGAAATTCAAATAAAATTACATTATGCTGTGCAATGTATTGATTTATGGAAATTATAGTGAGGTTTTTATAGCGAATATTATTAAAGTAATTCCATAGATTATTCTATGTAATACTTGGCAGCATAATGACGAAATACTTTCATAATTTACATTGAATTTCTTTTAAACTTGACACTGAAATACGGTTGAAATTGACTGGCAAGATATGTACATATGTATATAAAAACATAATTATTTATAGCAATTATTTGTATTAATTATATGCGTTAATAACGCATTGTGCAGCTGTAATGTATGCATTAAAACAATTAATAATAATTATTCATTTCCTTATTGATTTATTTTATTTATACAATTATTATAAAAATTATATTTTTCGGTTAAAAAAATCTTAAAGAAGCTTATTTCTAACATGATGATAATCAGTAAATAAAAATTAAATTCAAAATTAAAAACAATAACGAAAAATACGATTTTTAAATATGATAACACAAAGAATATTCGCTTTTCCTTGCATATGATCTTTTTCTATTTAAGATTACGTAAAAAATAATAAATAAATTAAATAGAAAACACATTAAAATTTATATATATTTAAATAAAATAATTATAAACAGAGAAAGAGTATACACACATATACACACACACAAAGCATAGAAACAATTTGCCTAACCACATAATAAAAAATCAATAATAAAATGATTGCAAAAATAAAAATTATTTTTTTTTTAAATAATAAATTAAAATGCAACGAAGGGAAATATTTTCTAATTTATTTTATTTTATTTGTATAAAAGCAAACAATTACCAAGTTTATCACTGTCTTTAACAAAACAATTATTATTGTTATTTTGCATTATTAATATCCTATTTAATTTGTTTTCTTTTTCATTAACTTTTACACAGTTTAATTAATTAATTAATTAATTAATTATTACAACACTACGTTTCTTTAATTCTCCTTTTTTTTTATTTTCCCAGTTTTTTATTCAAATATTACAAAATTTAAATTATTAATAAATTAAATTATCTCTCCTGTTTTTTTTTTTTTTTAACTAATTTATCTTTGTATCACTTGTTTGTGCCAAGTAGAAATATATTCACAAAAATAAAAAGGAATAAATTCTTAAAATTAACACCAAAAAATACTTTATTTCTTTTTCTTAATTTAATTTAAATTTTAATTCTTTATTAATAGCATTAAGTATTTTAAGTACATACACACAAGACACATAGTTAAAAACTGAAAATTTTATTTTTAAACACTTTGTTTTTATATTGACGTTTTTTCCTTTATTTTTTTCGTTTTTTCAATTAGTAGTTGTATTGCTTAAGCTTGATACAGCTGTAATAAAAGTGGCTAGAAGGCACACTGTACACTGTACGATATATAAGCAGAAAAATACGATGATAATTTTAGTTTTAGTTATTTTAATATAGAATTTTTTCCTTCGTTGTGATATTATTAATTTTATTTTTAAAATTATGTCAAATAAACCCGAAGAATAAAAATAAAAAAACAAACACAAACAAAAAAATGATTAAAATAAAAATGCAGGCAATGTGTCGCCAGACAGAACTATATAAGAAAATTTTCGTTGTGCGTACATGTAAGAGAAAATGCACAGCATAAATAATGTTTAGACAGTAAATCCTTAGAGTAATTGAAAAATCCCATGGCAAGCCGGTTAATCTGGGAATTTTTTTTTTAAACCGTGTTAATGAAAACCTTCTAAACAGAGGGATTATATTCTAATTATTAATGCAATGATTTTGGTTTTTTTTCTGTTTCTGTGTCATTCGTCATCATTTCAATTTTAAATTATTTTATTTTGAATTTTTAATTAACACATGAACATTATTATGCAGTAAATTAATTAATTATGGTTTTTTTGTTTAGTTAATGCTAAATATAATTAAACGAATTTGTATATTATTTCATTATTAAATTCAGTGTTGCTTATGTTGGAGATAAATGAATTAATAAGAAAAATAAATTGGGCTTTTGCGGTATAACCCAACGCATGGTTATCTTTGAATAATTTATTTAATTTTTTTTTTTTTGTTAATTAAAATGTTAATTAATTTTGTTTAGTGACGTTAATTTAATACCAAAAAATATTTGTTTTTATTTATCAATTAGATTGATTTTGGAAAAATGTTACGACGTTGTTTTAATATTCATAAGAAATTGTTTTTTTTTTTTTCTTTTTGTTGAAAATAATGTTCTTGCTAATAGCTGACAGGCGTTAACAATAAAAAAAAAAAAAATAATAATTGTCATAATCAGCAGAATTTTGAATAATTTTAATTTACTGTACGATTTATTCGCGACGATTCAAATAACAAAAAAATAATAAAATTTCAGTAGCGTCACTCATTACGAGTAAATAAATTGTTTTGTTGATCAGTTAGGAGAATCTGAATCTTATTTAACTAATTAATAAGATTCTGTGGTCCTGACTTTAAAGCGTGGGAGCATTTGTTTGCTGTATTTATAACTATTGACTGTAAATAAAATCTCTCGAGTACTGTGAAATTTTTATATATTGTATACCCACAACTCCCTAGTGATGACAATGATGGTTTGTTATTATTGACAAAATTCTTTATCAATAATGTTTTTCAACAGAAGATAATGTTTTAGTTATTGCGAAATTTAAATGCACAGAATATAGCAAAAAATAATCATGTTAAGGTTATTACCTGCAAAATACAATTAAAAAATATTTTTGATATGATTCTAGACACTAATTAAAAACGTCATTTATCGTACGTAATGCGGTTTGTCCGCTTATAGTCCGCTCTATCGTGCCGGCAATGTATGTAAATAATAATATTTTTGCGTGTTTTCCTTATCAAATTTTTATTTTTCTATTTTTTTTTTACAAACTACTAGTTTTTATTGGGTATTTTTATTATCAAAAATGATGCATATTGGTTTTTCATAGGGTTTTGCGTATTTTTGTTTATTATTTATTATTTTAATTTCAATGTAATAATAAATTTTTAATTGTATTCTCGTAATTTTTATTTAATTAATTATTTCTTTTATTATAATTTCTTAATTAATTCTATTTGTTTTGTTTTTTTTTTTTTTTTTTCTAAAAAATTAAATTGACAAAATCAATAAATATTTAAATTAATTAATGAATAGATGTGTATGTATGTTTGTATGGTATTTATTTATTTTTTTTTTTTTGCATTAATGAAATAACTCTTTATTTTTATTTATTGTTTTTTAATTATTATTAATTTTATTAAAAAGAAAAAGAAAAAAAAAACAACATTTATTGCAATAATAATAATTATAATAATATTATTATTTTTCTTCTTTTCCTTCTTTTTAGTATTTTTATTCATCATTAAATAGCAGATTAATTGCATTAATTATTGACAAAATATTAATTAAATTAAACAAGTTTGATAAATTACGTTTTGTATAATTAACAATTTTTGCATATTATGTAAATTGTATAATAATTTAAATATTCTAATTCTTCATAATCACGTTTTTTTTTTTTTATTAATTTTGAGTATTTTGTCATTTATTAATTAACTATTTAGTATATAATAACAATAATAGAAAATAAACCTAAATTACAAATCATTTAAAACAATTAAATAATTAAAAAATTTAATTGATAAAACGATTTTTTTTAATTTCTCTCTTAAATACATAATAGCACCATCTATATTACAATAGAGTAATAATAAAACAAATATTGAAATTTAAAAAAGTTTGTTTTTTTTTTTTTTTTTAATAAAATAAATAATATTTTCTTCTTTTCTTTATTATTATTTAAATTTATTATATAGCTTTATTAATTATAATTAGTTTACATTAGTTTAATAATAATAATAATGATAACCGAAAGAACAGTTATGCTTATTTCATATCAAATGATGGTGATTCATGGCATACATACGGTCCCATTGGTGTTATTAAAAGATTAATTTTTAATTGATTACGATCATCACCAATTAAATGGGGACTTAATTGGATGCTACTCAGTGCTAATTCGTCATATGGTATTAAATCATCTATATTTAAAACACGATTTGTATTTGAGAAATAATGTGTACGAACATGTACAGTTCTTATGTGTGGGATATTTTTTTGTACACCTGTTATCAATACACAAACCTGCAAAACCAAAAGAAAAATAAAATATCATGTTTTAAAATGAATTTATATTTTATCAAACATACTTGAAATCTTCTTTCTTTATCTAAATTATCTCTGCATGCTACGCGTAATCGTACTGTTTTGTATATTACCTCTGGGATATCAGAATTTCCTTGTAAATTAAATATATCGATTAATTTAGCACCCCGAAATCTAATACCACGTGGATAAAAATCTACTTCCCACGCAATATTACGATCTGCTAAATAATTAAAATAAGAATTAATTTCAATATTTATTTATTAATTTTAAATAATAGATAATACCTTCTTGATATTCGGATAAATTACTTTGCGAAAAGAAATTTGCAGCAAAATTTTCATAATTTTCGATACGTTCAAAATTTTCAACAGTCATTGTAAGGCTCCACGTATCCGTTGTATATAAACGTGGTGTAAATTGTAATGCACCATTATCTGTATTACGTATTTCTGCGATACGTTCCTCCTGTCCAGAATGATAACACATACCGATTGTGATACGATCGATAAAAAATTTTTTATGCAATGCAACAATTGGCCGTATTAATAACAGTGATATTTCTGTTGGTGTCATCATTGGGAAACGTATATGAATGATAACAGCCTCTAATATTTGTAGCATATACGTTATTTTCTCTTCATTCGATATTGTTATCTCTTTTGTTATTTGTTCATTCTTTTGTAATAACCATTTTTCAATATACCCAAATAATTCATATTCACTATTTATAACTAAATCATTTTGTTGTAATAAAAGTATTAATAAATTAACATCAAAATCAACAAAATCTGTTGAATTTGCAACAATATTTAAATTCCATTTAATAAAATTTTTGCACGCTTCCGTTACTTCCTGATGATCTAAACTAAAATTAATTGCATATTGTAGCCAAGAAATTAAATAACCTTGTGTTGCCGCTTTAGCTATATGCTTTAACATATAATCAACGCATAATTCTACTAAATCCTAAAACAAAAACATTTAATAAATTATTTTTGTTAATTAATAAATTTAATGATTAAATACCTTAATATTATATTTATCAGCTAGTGCCAGCATAGGCATAACAGTCTGTATTGAAACTTTAACTTGACCAACATAGAGGTACTTTAAAAAATGTGGAAAAACCTTTGAACATAAAGGATCCTCTTTTAGTTCAATTTCACTCTCACGACATTCATTCCACTCAGGTTTCATTAACATTACTTGAAACACCTCACTACTGGCACATAATATCACTCTGTGTGCAGGATACTTAACATTGTCTACAACTAATATTATATCCGACATTAATTGTTCAGCATATAGATTTGCAATTTTATGTAATACACTCGTTGAATTATTCATCTTGATATTAAAAAAAAAAAGCAATATTTTTTATTATTTTTTTAATTAAGTGATTTATATATCAGATATATTTACTTCAACGATACTAGAATCCTGACTTGATTGATCATTCATATTATCCATTTGTTTACACCTAAATAATTGCTATTTATTTTATTTTATTTATTATATATGTATGTACAATATATGTATTTTTTATATATTCAAATTTATTATTTAAAATCATAATATATAATTTTTTGATACCTAAAAGCTAAAAATAAGAAATTCATAAAAAAAAAAGAAAACAAAAATGGATTATTTGTCCAGCAAATTATATAACAAATAAATTTGCTTTAAAACATAATATTTTATATTATTTATAATTATTCTTACATTTATAGAAAACCATTTTATTATTATATTAAATATTATTAATAATATTATTATATATATATATATAAAAGACTATAAATTAATATTATGTACAATTATGTTGAATTTTTGTTATTTATTGTCAAAAATATTTCAACAAATGTCAAAATTGATGTTTTTAATTAATGTTGGCTGCACTGTGGTATATCGTGACATCGAACATCAACAATAAATCGTCGGTAGTGCAGAGTACCTGACCAATTTTTTTTTTTTTTACTTTCTTTTTTATAATAAAAATTAAAATCATTCAATCAGAATTATTATGCCTCCCTTTAATTATTAATAATTAAAATATATATAAATAATAAAATTGTTCATACATAAGTACTTATTATTTAAAAATGGTATTTATTTCTAATAGAATACAATAAAATTGCTAAATACAATAAATTCACAAATAAAAAAAAAAAAAAAAAAAAGAAAAAATAAAACCGGTGGAAATCTAACTAATTTAAAGTTCATCGTGACCCATATGTTTTGTAATAAATGAATGTAAATCGTTTAATGAACGATCACCAAGATATTCACTTAACTTTTCACCATTCTTATAAATGAATAATGTTGGGAAACCTTCAACTTCTTGGTTTGAACATAAATCTTTATTATCGGATGCTGAACAATCAACTTTAGCAATTTTTACATTTTTATTGCCAACAAACTTGGTTGCTAATTCATCCCAAATTGGTGCTAAACGTTTACAATGTCCACACCTGTAGATTTAATTAAATCAAAAATTATTGTTTTATTAATGAATTATTTTTAAAATTCATTTCTTATTTACCATGGTGCATAAAACTTAACAAAAGTTATTTCTTTTTCAACTCCATGATCAAAGCTGACGTTTGTTAATTCAAGTACAGGTGGTTCATCTTTTTTCACTTCCTCATCAACTACTACATTATTATTATTCATTTTCTTAATATAAGATTTCAATTCATCGAGTGTACGACTTCCACTGTACTTTTCAATTTTTTTACCATCCTCAATCCATAATAACGTTGGATAACCCTTTAAATATTTTAATTAATAATTTATTTCATTGAAGCAGGATGCATGCAGGATTAACATACCTTCACTTCAAAACCTTGACACAACTGTCTGTATGGGGTACAATCAATTTTTGCAATTGATACACTCTTATCATCTTCAAAGACTTTACCAAGCTCCTCCCATGTAGGTGCTAATTTCTATTTACAAGACAAAAACAATTAAAAATTATATTTAAAAAAAAATAAAATTAAAATATAATTACCTGACAATGTCCACACCAAGTAACATAAAATTTAATAAAATGTTTACCGGTAGCTATATGATTTGTGAATGTTTCGTCTGTTAATTCAACAAGACTTTGTACAGGTTTTGGTATAAGAATCTCATCACCTGCCTCACCCTAAAAATAGTCAAAAGTGTTTATTGTTAAAAGAAAACAATAAAGAAAATTTAATGCAAATTTAACCTCTATTTCATCTTCACCCAATTGAGCATTAATAAAATTGGACAAAGATGGTAAATCTCTAATTCCATGATATTTTGTTGCTTCTTCTTTACCCACTTTAAATAACTTTAATGTTGGATAACCTTTAAAAAAAAATAAATATTGTATGTTATTTTTAATTCAAGTATTTACGCTTTAAAATTTATTAATAGAAAATAGAAAAAAAAAAATATTTATAGATTTATTCAAATCACCTGTAACACCATTGTTTGAACATAATGTATGATGCTTGGTGCAATCAACTTTTCCTATTGAAATTTTTGAATTATCATCTTTTACATTTAACATTTCGGCTAGCTGCTCCCATGTTGGTGCTAAATGTTTACAATGCCCGCACCTGATAAGAATAATTTTTTTTTTGTTATATTACAAAATATTATCAACAACAAAAAAAAAAAGAAATTTAGACAAGTAATAAGCATGTTAACCATGTACATTTGTCATGTCTAAGTGTTGAATTGTTATATATATATATTTTTTTTTTTTTTTGTTAATTAATTGTTCAAAGATAAGATTAAAATTATTATAAATCCATTTTTGAAAGTAATTTTAAAGGAAATAAGATTTTTTTTTTTTTTTTTTTTTTAATTCAAATTTCCTTTCATCGTGTCACATTTGTCGTGTATGAAAATAAAAATATAAAAATATTTTTATACTTTTGTGTTATGGGGGCGGATAGAATTATTAATATTTATTTTTGCCACATGCAAAATATAAATAAAAAAAAAACGGGACATTAACATAAAAAAAATTATTAAAAATACGTTTTTATTTTTAAATTTACCAAGGTGCAAAAAACATCACAAAATAATTTTTGCCTTTGATTGCATCTTCAAAATTGTCTTCAGTCAATTCAATTGTGTGTACATCCTCACTATGTATATCATCTTCTTCGGTACAAAAACTTGCCGTGATAAATATTAAAACAAGAAATACTTTTGGAATCCACATTTTTACTATACTTATTAATTGATTAACACTAAATTTAACTTTATAACAATACAATATTAATTAATTAAACAGATTAGAAAACAGTCATTCATCTGTTATCTGTAGCAAGAAGACAGAAAAATGTATATAGTTTATAAACTGTATGGTTAAACTTACGATGCCGCGGCCAGTGTTCACGAAATAAAATGTATGACTATGTAAATTTCTAAATTATATAATACAACTAGATGGCACTGTGTCTTGTTTAAAGAAATTTTTTAATCAGATTTGAATCATATAAATAGAAGTTGAAAGAAAAAATTAATTATTTTATTTAATCTTAATTTATTTAGTATGGTAAATTAACAATTCATATTTATATATATATATAAAAAAAACAATTAAATAATATAAATTAAGATAAGATATAAATTCATTCAATTTCAGATTGTATTTTAAAATTAACTATTTGTATTTGTTGTAGATTCCTTTTCTTTTATTAATTCATCGTTATTAAGCAATAAATGCTCCTTAAATTTTTCCATTGATATTTTTATTAATTTCTTTTTTTTACCAATTAAATTTTTAATACGAATTTGTCGTTTTTTCTTTCGTATTTTACCAACGTTATCACCATTTATGCATTCTAGTTTACGTTTTAACTTAGATACACCATACATTTTGAGTTCAGTTTTTATTAGTTTTGGCTCCTCGTATATTGTTTCAAGATTTGTTGATAAAAATTTACTTCTTTTCGGAATTTTTGTATAAATACTTGTAACATCTTCGTTTTTATTAGGTTCAGAAGCTATCTTTGAAGATTTCACTATTTTTGACTTCTTACTTTCATTTAAATTATAACTTACTACATTATTTCGTCTCAGACTTATGTATTTAGTTGTAGTCTCTGTTTCTTCTTTAATATCATCTATGGTTTTCTTCTCCATCTCATCATTTTCTTCAATCGATAACATCTCTAAAATTCGGAAAAGCTTAATTTTTTTTTATTTATTAATTATCTATAAATTGATTTTTATATTCAATATATGTAAATATATTATACCAGCTTACTATATTATTAATCACGAATATTAAATGATTTAATTTTAATAGTTTTCCGATTTATTTTAATTAAATTATTTGCAAAACATAACACAAAGTAAATTAACATAAAAATATAATTTGTATTCTAGGTTATGTTATATTAAATTGATTACAAAATTGTACAACGGCTGTCAAATTCAATTTTTAAGTACTTAGTTTTCTCATAAATTATTTTAAATGATTAAATAATATTTTAATTATTAATTAAATAATTTTATATTATTTTTAATTAATATTAAATATATGCTTTTAATATAATTAAAATAAAATAATTAATTTAAATCGGTTTTTAAGTAATCATCGTATTAAGACTAACTTCATAGTTATATTTACGCTACGTTGAATTTTTTTCTTCTTAATTACGTGCAGTGCCAGTGCGCTTCTAAAAACACCATTTTGTAATTGTTTAGTATTTGTTTACATTTTTATTATCATTAATAATAATAAAGTTAAGTCACTGATTATATATTATTTAAAGCATAAATTCACAAATAAATAGAATTATGCGTAAGGTAGGTTTAAAACGTAAGGTGCAACGGGATACTTCTGATGAAAATGAAACCACAACAAATGATCTAAATGAAAATGGGGAAGATGGTAATGAAAAACAAAGCAATACTGACAATCTAATTTTATAATTAATAAATAACTTAAATAATTCAGATGTGAATGGAGATGGTGCCGTGAAAACCGAAACCACCAGCATTCAGAAGAAAACGAAAAAAACTACCAGAAGAAAGAAAAATGCCAGCAAGAAAAAACCGCCTGTACCAAAATTCTCAGAAATAGAAACAGAAGAAGAAGATGAAGCAGAATATGAAGTAATTTCAAATGAATATATATTATTATTTCCAAGTATAGTTTTATGCATTAATTCTAGGTAGAAGATATAATTGATCATAAAACTGAAAAAGGAAAAAAATTCTATTTGATCAGATGGAAAGGATACACATCTGACAGTGATACATGGGAATTAGCCTCAACACTATCATGTCCAGAAATAATGAAAAATTATGAAGCAGTTAGTATAAGATTTTTGTTATAGGGGTTTACTATTATTTATTTTTTAAAATTACTTATTTTAGCGTGAATCTAACAGCGATCGTAAAATTGGTAAACGCAAAAATGTAAATAAAACAAAATCTGATGACAATAAGAAACAAAAATTAACCACAACTGAAGATAATCTAGATGAGGAAGATAAAGAAGAAGAAGAAGTAGAAGAAGATAATGGTGGTGGAGATAAGGTGGAATACGAAGTTTTACGTATTTTAGATGTTGACTATCAAAAAGATGGCTCCCGATCATTTTTGATTCACTGGAAAGGATTTAGCTCGGCTGCAAATACATGGGAACCAGAAGCGAATTTAAATTGTCAGAATTTAATTGAAGCTTTCATGGAAAAACGTGATAATCAACTTGAATTAAGAAAGAGTCCTAAAGAAACAAAACGTTTTTATACTTCAACAGGCCTAAGACATTCCAAAAGAAATGTACCAAGGTGAATACAAATTTTTATAAATATTTTCATAATTATCATAAAATTCTTCTATTCTTTTAGAACTGCATATTATGATATGGATGTTGAAGAAAATTAATTATTTAAATATTTTTGATTAGCTTTAAGAAAATATAAAAAATCTAAAAATCCCCATATTACCCTAAAAAATCACTTTTCACGAATAACGGCTATACTGGAATTTACTATGACGAAATAATTGATACAAATTTGTAGTCCTGTTGACAGAATTGAATTCCATTGTATGTCAGTTAGTCGGGAGTGACCATATATATATATATATATATATCCTATCTGTATATTTACACAATTGATACGTTCCAAGAAAGAATTGTGTAAAATAAAAAAAATGAATTGTGTGTACCTACCTTTCCCCAATTACCTAATTTTTTCTCTGAAAATATATACAACAAAACATAAAAAAAAATATTTTTTTTCTGTTTGTTTATTCGCATATAATGTTATATATTTTAATGTTTAACCGGAATAACCCAAAAAAAAAAATACAAATAAAATGAAAAAAAAATAAACATTTGTTGTTTTCTATTTAATTCTTTTATTTACTGTAGACAATCTAATAATTAAATGTGTAACAACCTAATCCAGTTCCTGGATTAGTTACGATTAAAATTAAAGATTTTGTACACCAAATCCAGGACCTTTAGGTTCTTCGGTTAATGATGTTAGTTTTGCTAATGGTTCAGAAGCAAAACGTCCATTACGTGGTCCAGCCCTAGGCACACGATTTGCTTTTAAATCTTCTAAAATTTCTTCAGTATCCTTTACAGTTAGATCTTCCTGAAATTCAATAAAAGATGATAAGAGATTCATATGTTTGAAGGTGAATAATTAAAAAACTCACATAATAATCATCATTAATTGCGAACATAGGAGCATTAACACAAGCACCCAAACATTCAACTTCAGATATTGTGAATTTGCGATCGGCTGTTGTTTCACCTGGATTTATTCCTAGTTTACTCTATTTATAGAGAAGAGAAGTTACCACTCGAATGTTAAATTTAAAATAAAATCATTTCAAAAACCTTGCATGTCTGTAAAATTTCATCGGAACCTCGTAGCCAACATGGTGTTGTTGTACAAACTTGAATGTGATATGTTCCAGTTGGTTGTCGCATAAACATTGTATAAAATGTAGCCACTTCATATACACGCATATTGGGTAATCCTAAAATCTCTGCAACTTTGTTCATAGCAGATATTGGTAACCAACCATGTTGCCGTTGTGCCAAATCGAGCATTGGGATCATAGCAGCTCTTTTATGACCTTCCGGATAAATAGCAAGGAGAGCATCTACTCTCTATAATATATTTAAAAAATAAAAATGAAAATACATGGTGAATTGATTCCATATAACACTTTTTACAAACCTTTTTGTTTTGATCATTGAATTCAAATAGAATCTTTGGATTATCCTCTGGCGAATCACGGTGCACAAATAAACTATGTGATTTTGCAACAGATGTACGCAAAACATTTCCCTGTCTCCACTAAACACAAATAATAACAAAAAACCATTTTTAAGGTTATTTTATTTTCATTATGTAATTCATATAGAAATAATTTTTTTTTTTTTAATTTTTGCCTTTATTTAATAAAAACTTTTTTTTGCTAATTATAACTTACAATACTGGAAAGCAAAGATTTAGAATTTGCCAACATTTTAATGTTATTTTCTATTAGTAAATCTCCTTAAATGAATCGTTTTCTTATTCGACTAAAAAGTAATGAAAAATAAAAAATTATTTTTGACAGAAGACGATTGTACTTGAAAAAACAAAAAAGTTGATTTTGACAAGAAACGTCAAATATATTCAAAATAAAAATCAAACTGTCGTAGGAATATGGCTCTGGTAAATTATAGTTCATCCAGTTCTTCCGAAAGTGAAGAGGAACAGCCTAAGAAAATTTTAAAACTAAATCCAGAGAGTTTAAAAGATAATAAATCGAGGTATTTGATAAAAAATGATCTTATTAGAAAGGTAAAAAAAAGGTTAATTCAAATTAGATTGCCTTTACCAGATTCAATAAAAAAGTATCTCGTGAAAGAGGATCAACAACATCAAGAAGAGCCTGAACAGCATGAAGGAAGAATACGAAGTTTTCCACATGAACGAGGGAATTGGCCTACCTACCTTTATATCCCTTGTAAGTTTTTAAATGTTTAAAACATTGAACCAACGATTAATGTACTTTCCATTTTAGATCCACAAACAATAACAATACAGGAATTACAAAATTTCATAAAAGAATTATGTTTTAATGAATTAAATGTAAATTTAATAATAAATAATAATTTACATTTAAGTTTGTCACGAACAATCGTTTTAAGGCATCATTGGATAAACTCATTTATTGAAACAACTAGTAATCTTATATCAAATTATAAAATATTCACAATTGTATTAAATGAATTGAAGATTTATTGTAATGATGAAGAGACCAGAACATTTATTGGCTTAGAAGTAAATGATAATGATTCGATTTTATTAAAAAATTTAGTCAATGATATTGATCAATGTTTAAAAGATTATCGATTACCAAATTTTTACGAGGATCCATCATTTCATGTTAGTATATTATGGTGTAATGGAAATGTGAAAGATAAATTGAATAGCATTATTGAGAAATTAAAGCAAATCGTTAATGATTTATATGAAGAAGATAATACAAGTTTTTGGATAAAAATAAGTAAAATATATTGCAAAAGTGGAAATAAATTATTTACAATGTCTCTTTAAATTCTGTATTTTCCTTAATTAATTTAACTATTGTCCTATTAACTAATATCATCACCAAATTGTTTTTAGTTTTTTTCTTTTCGTTTTATTTCCACCATTGCCTAATTAATCACATGAACCATCCTTCCATCCGTCTCTCCATCGTTCGTTTACTTTAGAACAGTCAAATTCTGGTTTGCCCAAACTAACGTTAATCCTGTTATGTAGTCTACAGACCCATTGTGAAAAGGACTCTTGAGAACTAGTTACCGGTGATTCCACTTTTAATCTAAAACAAATAATATTCCGGTAATTTATTGCTTAAAATGATGCAATATATGTACATACACTTCTTTTAATTCTTCTGCACACGGTTCACAAGGATACACTTTAGCTAATAGTGTAAAAAATTTTGAAGCATTACAAGATTGTATTAATGTTGGTTTTTCTGGATAATTTGCAGCCATTGTATGTAGTAAGCTCCATGTTGCACGTCCCAATTGATCTTTATCAACCGGACAATTATCTCTTTTTGCATCTTTACATTTACACTAAAAATATACATATAATTATTAACAATTTATTTAAAATAATATTATTATTAATTAAATACTTCTTTTTTCATAGGAGGTTCTGCATTATGTTGTACTTCTTTTTGTTCTTTAGCCCATGATTGAAAATCAGTACAGGTACGACATGTTCCTTCTTTATCAGATGTTTTTCTTGGGTTCAAATGTGGCATCTTTTATTAATTGGTATTCAACATAAAACATTTATAAATATTTTATTTGGTTTAATTAATTTTTTTCGTTTTTTTCTATTGAAACAACTGTTTTTATTGCCCGGAGTTTTAAAACTTTGACAGGATTATTGAGGTTATGTTGAAATTTAAATATATTTTTTTTTTTTTTAGTATTGTCATATATAACAGAATTTTTTTTTTATACAAAAATGTCCAAAAAATAATTAAATAAGATAGATAATAAATAATTTGTTTAATTAATTCATTTTTATTAATTGTCTGATATCTATATTATGTATATATAAATAAATATAAATAACAAAAAAAGTTTTAATTAAAAATTTATTGACTGACAATGAATTTTAAACAAATGAAAATTGATTGAATAATTTTGGTTGAAATTAAACGAATGCTAAAATAAAGTAGAAATAATAAAAAAAAAAAATATCGGATTCTAATTTATTATATTAATTAACAGGGAAAACATAAATCAAATAATATTTAAATTAAACAATATAATTATTTATTTACTTTTCAGTATGTTATTTTTTGCATTTTTACTAAATTACATTAATTTCAATTTATAAATTATAAATTGGAACTTTAGATTAAAATCTTTTCTTTTATTTTTAAATAAATTATTTAATTTATTGAAGATAAAAAAAAAATTAAATCCTTCCAGCAAAGGTACCATCTGCACGTTGACCATCCCATTTTTCAGTCCATTCCTTTGGGCAAATTGATTTAAATACTTTATTGAAATATTCACATGGTTCGTAATTGGTACCACGAACTTTTTGACAACGATGGTAATCAATATAACTCTGATAACAATAACGAGTTTGATTTGTATTTGGGAAACGAGGATCAAAAGGTGCTGTACCTAATTGTTGTGGAATGGCAGCCATTTCCGATTATTTTCTTTATTGCTAAAAGTAGATAAAAAAAAAGAATAAAATCATTAATTAAAATAACATAAAATAAAAACTTCATAGATATTTTAATTAAATCAATAAACATTTTAATAATGTTTGAAAACAAACAAAAATTAATCAATTTTAACTTTTTATCATTTACACCTTCTAATATTATTAAAAATAATAGTTAAAACATTAAATAACCAATAATAAAAATTATATTTTATCAAATATAAATCATATATTATGTAACATAATTTTCTATGTTCATAATTTTTACGCTAATATATTATTTTATATTTTTAATTAATACAAACATTTAATTGTTTCACTTAAGCATTTATAAACAAAACATTTATCTAATTATATTAATTATTTAAGCAGTGTTTTAAAAGAAAATATACTTTTTATATATTTTTAAATTATTTTACCTTTGCTTAAAAAAAAATTTTCACTTGAGTACGGTGTGCTGTCAAGTAATCCAAAATGGCGATAATATTTTTCATGCAAATTTTTTTTTTGTAACAGTAACAGCTCAAAACTATAACCATAGAAGGGAAGTACCACCTATTAACAAAATATAATACTATTTGGAATTTTATAATTTAAAATAAAAACAAGCCGTTTAATAAAAAAAATTATTTTATTTAGTTTAATTTTTTTTTTTTTTTTTAACATTAACGATGAAATTTAATAATAATAATAATTAATAATAATGAAAAAAAAAAAGTGAAATTTTTAAAACAAATTTCATAATAAAATCAATAAAATATATTTTCTTTTCATTATTTTTCGTCGAAAAATAGTCTAAAATTTATCTATAGTTTCTTTCCTATTTCTCTTTATTCTTAATAAAACTTTTCTAAAATGTACTTTTATTTTGTTAAAAATTAATAATTTAACTAATTTGTTTGCTTTTTAATTTATAAATACGAAACCAATCACATTGGATAAACAGAAACATTCAAAACCAGTTCGAAAAAACCTATAAAAAAGCTTTATGCTTTCAAGAAAAAAAAAAAAAAAAACTAGAAACGAAATTTTTTTTTTAATTATATAAAAATTGATTATTTGTGTAAAAAAAAAAATAAAATAAAAAAAAACCAAGAAATAATAATAAAATATTTTATCTAGGGGGTACCATCCCATTCAATTAGATATTGTATTTTTCCATTTGTTGATAAACGTTTACTTTTAACTAAAAACTTTTCACCCTGCACAATTCGTTTTGCGGCCCCATAATAAATATGATGAAACGATGATGGGGTTATTGTGTTATTTCCATTTGTTATTGATGAAATATGACAACTGTTACGACGTTGCATCATTTCATTATCTGATTTATCTGTACAAATTGTTATTAACGATGATGTTGATGACGAATTCTCATTATCAATGGTACTTATTTGTTCCAGTGTACAACTATTATTATTACTATTTAAAACTGTTGGCACAGTTAGGCTACGCCTTTTATCAGAATAGTTTTTCTCTTGTCGCTGGCGTAATGTACGTCCACTAATATGACCATTTATTGATACTTCGCTATTGTAACTACTTGCTCTTCGATATTTATCTAACTTTTTCGTTGATAATTCCGATGATGCTCCCTGTTTAATTGAATTAGTATTATCGTTATTATTTATGCTATTGCATGTTGGTGAAAATGAGGAGGTCGACGATGGTGGTTTTGGTAATTGTACTATTGTCGTATTATCCATAATTGACTAAAAAAAAATTGATTTATATTAAATGTATTAATTATTTACAATGAAAAAAATATTTACTTCAACGGTTCGTGATTCTAAACGATTACGTCGTTGTTTCGCCTCCCTACTTAGACCAAATTGAATATCATTGGCACTTAAATGTCTTTTTTTTGGACGTATTAGTTGCATTGATCCATTTGCTTGATAATATTTGGCAGTGCTATTCTGTATATTATTATATGATGCTATATTAAATGCTCCGTTTAGATGCAGATGCTTTCCATTCTTTCGTTGTTTTAATTTTCTACCATTGCTTGTTAAACAATTACTTCCATTTATTGTTCTCAAATGACCAGATATTTTATTAACAACTAAATTATCATTATGAAATGGATTATTAGCACCATAAAAATTATTTGGTGTTGGAATTATTATATCTAATGTACAATTACGGCTAAATATATTATCAACCGATGAATCACATATATCCGGTGGCAATGATTTTTTACTATATTTTGGCTGAACTATAACTTTATCTCGTTTATTATCCTTTTTTAGTATTTGTTTAGCATGTTGTGATGTAGATCTTAATTTTCTACCAGTAGTTACAAATGTTTTTTTTGAAATTGAATAAAAATCTCCTTCATTTTCTTTGGTCGGTAAAACTAAATCATTATTGTTAATATTACTACTCCGTATAGAATCTAAACTGTTTTCATTTGAATTATCTGTTGATAATGAAGAGGTGGTTACTGTTGGTGATGATGCAAAGGAATTTACTAATGATGGACACTTTTTAACAGGATCATTATGAGTAAGAGACATTTTTTCAATTTCATTAGGCGCTAGAATAACTTTATTTCCAGACGATACACTAGTTATTCTTATATCATTATTTTCTTCTATTTCAATAACATCTTCCCACTCCAATGTATTCGATGAAGTAATTGATTCATTATCAGAAGCAACTAAACTTAAATCATTATTTTCATTATCATCATTCTGTTTATATGCTTTTCCCATCATAATATTACGTAAACTATCATCATCTTCCTTAGAAAATGAATCAAAATATGATAAATCTTCTTTTATAGGTAATTTCATATTATTACTTATTCTGTATAATATAAAAAAAAATAATTTAGTATAAGAATACAGTAATAATTATAAAATTTAAAAAATCTATACATTTTAGAAATAAACTTGATGTTTCGTAACCCTTTGTTTTCCAATATTTCAATCAAATATTCCTCTGTAACAGCCGGTCCCATGGGTAAGAGAATTGCTGGTGCGGGCGGTGGTATTTTTTGTCTTAATCCCCATATACCACATTTTTTCTTTATTTCACTACCACATTTAAAACGCATCTTATCCGATTTTAATGTTTGATTTATATTTTGACTGATTTCGTCTAATGTTAACCTTTGAAGCTATAATTTTATATAAAACCAATTGATACTTTTTAATTATAATATTAATTATTTTTATTTTACATTTTCGGGTAATTGTAATGAATCCCAATTGTCCCTAGCATACGGAATGATAACATCATTAACATCGTAATATTTTTGATATTTAAAAGTTGTTAAATTAAATAATAATAAATGAACTATATCACTCCAATTCATTTCTAAACGACGTAAGAACTCCTTACGAGGATTACACATTGAACAAACAAATATATAAAATCTAAAAATAAAATTAATTCACTAAAAAATATTTTCTTTACTTTATAAGGATATTCTTATATACCTATCACCACAATATAAAGGATATTTTAAACAATGAATACATTTCTCATGGAACCATTGTTCACATCTTGCACATTGCAACATTTGTGTATACCATTCACCATTTCCACCGCAATAACAATAAATTTGCTCTTCATTCACACGATGATAAGGATCCCATATAAGTACATCAATCTATAAAGTTTATAATAGAAAATTTAATTTAATAAAAATGTTTAAAATTATAATAATAATTATGTATTGAATGGAGTAGTTACATTATAGGATAATTGGTGCTTTGATGTTACTTTATTCTTAAAATTATCAACACCATTGCATAAACGTCGCACATCTTTCAACTTTTTACATTCTCTTATTCGATTTGTTTGCTGTGAACATCTATAAATATATACAAAAATAAAATCAATTAGATACAAATTTCAGATGATTTTATTTTTTGTTTCGTGTTTACCTGCCACAACACCATCCAGTCATTTTATCATAATTACCCTCCATGCATTTTTTATGATATCCACGACCACATTTTTCACAAACTTTAACAAATTGCTGATCTTTTATATTTTTACAAATCACACATATAGGTTGGGAATCTATTAAACCTTTTGGCTTATTTAATTCTTTTAAATTATGATAGGGTGACCATTGTTTCGTATTATCATCAAATTTAATTAAACATTGACTTGGGCTTGTAGCCATTATTGTACCTAAATAATAACGTCCATCCTTATTCCGCACCAGTACATCATCACCAGTAATAAATTTGTTAAATTTTTGATGCAACTCTTCCTTAGGAATTAATTCAGTTGGTGACAATGATTCATATGATGATATAGGTGAGGATGAGGATGACGTTGGCAGTGAATGTATATCATTTTTAATAATTATATTACTAGTTGAATCCGGCTCATTTAAATGATTATCATTACATATTTTTGTTGACAACAATGCTGATGATGTCGATAATAATGGATTCGTTATTGATAACTCTTCAGTTATTTTTATTGTATTTATTTGATTAGAAACTATTGGCAGTTTTGTTATATCATTATTTGTTTTTAAAATTGTTGACGAACTTATTGGATCATTAAAATGATTATTAATACATATATTAATCCTTTCCAACACGACCGTTGAGTTACCATTCTTAATATTATCACTTGTATTATCATGCGGTGCAAATATTGTTATATTATTATTATTATTACTATTATTATTATTATTACTAAGATTATCTGTCGTCGTTGTTGTTGTGATTATTTGATTGCAATCAGATTTTGCTGTATTATAATTATTTGTGATGAATATTGTTTTAGCTGGAGATGAATTTGTGGAAAATAAACATTTTACAGTTTGATGTTTAAGATCTGATTTCTCTTCAAGACTATTCTTATTATGTATTTCATTTAAAACTTCATAATTTTCATTATTTTTCTCATTCTCAACAATATTCGTAAATTTTTTCTTTATGTCTACATTATTGTTATCATTGTAGGATATGGTTTCTCCTACACTAGACATGATTTTCCGGGATTATTTACTATCTTCTCATTAATATAAGATTTTTCTTTGTTACAATATTGTTCTTAAACGGTGGGATCATATATGTCTGTAATATGAAAAATATTGTATAAAAGGGAACTTATTAATATTTAAATAAAAACTATACTTTCAATCAATTTTTATGCAACATTAATTGCTGTTATTAATTTGATCACAGGTTTTAATTATTATATAATAAAATATTACGCTAAATTATTCAAACAATAACACTGTTCGTTCAATTCTTGCTCGAAAAAAAATCAGACAAATCATCATTTTAATTTACAAAATGGTCATTGATCTTACAATATAATATCTTTACATAAATAAATGCACACACTTTTCGAAAATTCAATTATTATTTTCAGTAAAAAAAAAAACAAATTATTATTTTATTCAATAAATATATCAAAATAATTTTAAAAAAAATCACAAAATTAATATTTATCGAATGATGAAAAAAAAAATTAATATTTTGTTTTGACGTTTATTACCGGCATTCGCGCCTATTCTTAAAAATTATAAAAAAAAAAAAAAAAAAGATGTATATCAAAAAATTTACAATGCATGTGTATAGGCTTGTAATTTTTTTTTTTTTTTTTTTTCATTTCAATATGAATTAAAAATAAAGAAATTTTATTATTATTTATAGAAAAACATGTTCATATAATACCTTATAGCTCTATCAAGATTTAAACATTATTTTTATAAAATTATTCACCACTTTTTATTTATAAAAAAAAAAAAATACAAACTTTTCTATTGTTCAGCCATTTTTGATTATACTGTTCAATTTTTTTTGAATGCACAGTCAGATGATTTTCATAATAAATTTTTCGTATTGCCAGTTATGAATTTTTGTATTGAATGTCAAAAAGTAGAAAAAATAACAAAGTTAATGCTATTATGCACTGTGCGTAATTAAAATTAGGTTACAACTTGTTGCTTCCTTGAATGGGTTCAAAAATAAAAATAAAACAATAATGAATAAAAATAAAAATTGTTTGTCTTTTAAATTTTTTTATTTACATTTCATGCTATTTATAATGTAAATACATTATTATAAAGTATTTCAATCACATTAAAAATATTTTTTTTTTGTTTTATTATAAAATCATGTAAATGCATAGTATTGGCACAAATATTGAATATAAAAAAAAATACTAAATATGATATATTATTATCAAAAATATTTAAATTTTCAGTCGATTTTCATAAGAGAAGCGAATATATATTTAAATGAAATATTATTATTTATTTTAAAGGCAAGTTTATTGCACTAATAAGTAGCTGCAACTTCGAGTCTCTAGCTATTTAAAATATATGTTTTTTTTTTTAATTGTTTTTGATTTATTTCTTATGAAGAATGATATTTTTAATTTTCTTTTTAAATGAATATTATTAATTCTATATTTACTTTGGTAATATCATTTCATCTAATACTTTATATTTATTTATTGTTTTCTATACTTAAAATATATATTTATTTATCCTAGGGATACTTTTTATATAGGCATTTTTTAAACTTAATTTTAGAAATATCTATAATATTAATGTCATGCATAATTATTAGTTATTTTATATATTTTTCTAAAATTTATATATACTGACACTTTTTAAAGCTAATAATAAATCATTGTACAAAATGGAAGAAATCGTGTTAAATTTTTATACTGAAAAATTCATTGTATCAATTTATAAGAATTAAACTAATTTTGTTAATATATTTAATCAGTTACACCAAGATGAACTAATTGTTGCATACAACGTTGCAAATATGTTGGATCTGGATACATTGAATATTGTGTTTTATGTTCAACAGTATTCCAAACCAGAACATCTTCACGTCCAGTTGTTGCTGATCTCCCTATTGAAAATAATAAGCGACGATCAAAACCGATTTTCAAAAAACGAAGAACCTTTAAACAAAAAATCATTATAATTTACTTTTAATATATATTTATTGAGTAGAATAAATACCCTTCGTCCTAAAGGACAATCTGGAATATAACAAGTTCTTGGGAATCCTACTGCAAAAAATGCACGACCTGGATGTGGGTGTTGAGAACCTTGAATACCGGATGCAATACTGCAGACAAGAATTAATTTAAAATGTTAAAATATTATTTGATTGTGTATTTCATAATAATTACTTGTAAATTATTTGAATTGTATTAAGACCTTCGTGGCCAGGTAAACTTTTTTGTAGCACAACCCAAGACATATTACCAGATGGTTGTGTACCTATTTTTTCACCATAAACTATTCCGCATACTGGACATTCTATGTATAAATTTAATTGATTTTCTCTCTGTTGACTTCTTATTAATTCGTTCAGACATTCTAAATGCATTAAATGCTGACATCGGCTTAATGAAATTGCAGGATTTTGTGCATTATGTCTTAATTCATCCATGCACATTGGACACGGTTGTGCATGAGGCCATTTTGGTGGATCTACAACACGTACAAATCGTGATATCATATCACTTGCTGAATCTACACCTATAGGTTCAAACATAAAAATTTTATATTATTGGTTTATATAATAGATAAAAATATATTTTACTTACCAACAATGGCCCCAGAAATTTGTGGAGTTACAAAAACTTCATCACTTCCAATTGAACAATCTAGTAAATCTGTAACAGAACCAATATTTTGACTCATTCGACTGTCACTTTCTTTACTCTCATGACTTAAATAAGTAGAAACGGTATCAACGCTTGGCCGGCGTCCAGATTTTGTACTACTTGAATCTGCGTCCAATAATGAGTCAGCGCGTGTTCTGGATCGTGAACGATGTTGGGAACAACTACGTTTACTATGATCACTACTGCTACTATTGCGATGATGATTATTTGTCTCCCTTGTACTAGAATTTGATTGATTGTGGCCAATATGAGATTTTGTACTACTGCTAAATATATTTAAATTATTTAATATTTGTCTTGCTAGATTTGTTGGATTAGTCCCAGACGCTTCTCCATTCGAACATTTCGCTTTAGTGGATTTATTTTTTGGATTTGGTTTAGCATTTTGATTAGTATTTGTTATGGTTTGTGGAGGTGTTGATTTTGCTTTTAGAGATTGATGATGAATTGGTTTTGGTGGTATATTTGGCACATTTTGCTGTTTTTCAATAGTTTGATATTGTTGATGGATATGTAGCGATGATGCACTATTATGAGGAATAGATCGATGACCTGTTTATATTTATAATAAAAAAATTAGTTTTCACATTGTAATTTATAATTATAAATAGGTACCTGATGAACATGGCAATGTATTAGATTGTTGAGGTAATTTAACTAAAGGGTAAGGAGCTTGTTGAATTCTTCTAATTGATCTAACTTGACCAACTGGTTGTCGAATTTGTGTTAAATTCCAAAAATTAATTAACAGTGGTAATTTTAAATATGTCTTACTTAAATCTAAAGTTTCTTCTCCCTTGAAATAAGTTTAAATTATTATAAATTATTGCATATATGGAAATGAAAATGTTTGTCTTACTTTGGCCCACGCCTCTTCAACGATACATTGTACATCCATATTATAACTATTCCAATCTGAATTTGACGAACCTACTGCAGCCCATTCCCATTTGGTACCTTTTCCTGCTGGAGAAGATGGCATGTAATATTTTCTTCTAACATTAATTGATGGATATCCTATGTCATCTGTACATTGCGTCATTGTACGCACGTTAACATAGTATTGATCTAAATTTGGGTCAGCATCGCTCAATAGAACTCGAGTCAATTTTTTGGCATGGGCTCTTTCTAAATGCTGTGACACTGCAGGGCTATATGGTAGCCACTTTCCTCCATTTGATATAAATTCCCAAACAACAACTGCATGCCCGGAATTAGACATTTCTAAATTATATTATTTAAAAGGTTGATTCTATTTGTTATTTATTTCTGTTTTATTCCAATTAGATAAAAAAATGTTTTAATGATATTATAACATCGGACAAGTGTCAAAAGTTCATCAACTTTTGAAAAATAACAAGTGCTTTTAAAATCATACTTTTAAAAGTATAACAATTTCTCGACTTAAAACTAGATATTTAAAGTTTATATTCGTTTACATGATTTACAATTTAAAATAAATAAACAAAATAAATATAAACAAAGAGACTCTTCTTTAAATGTCCATCAAACCACTGTGCAATATATCAACAAAAATTACATACAAAATGGCTGCTGAACTTTGATTAAATTTAAAATAAAATTGAATGATAATGAAATCTTTTAATCATAACTAAAATTAATCAAAATTAGCATTTATTAATTTTTTAATTAATGATTATTATAAAAAGAAATATTTTAATTAACTAAGTTATAAAATGCATTTATTAATCGGTATAATGATTTTGATGAAACTGCATTTGAATCGGTTATTTGCATAGCCATATGTATATGGCAGATGGCAGGTCTGTATAAATTTAGAAACATTTTTTATTTTGACAGATTGAATGTATTGTTATATACATTTATGTATTTTGTTAAGATATTGTGTTTTATTAGTTAAAAATACAAATAAATTATAATTTTTTTATTTAAAATAATATTATTGAATTCCTGTAAGAGGAATTAATGAATGCAACATGTCAAAAATATGTCATGATAAGAAATTAGTAAATAGGTGTAAACAAGTCAAATCCACAAACACAAATGATAATGAAGTAACCACTGGAAACAAAGATACACCTGATGCTTTTGATAAATCTATAATAAATTCTAATTTGCAATATACTTGTGTGATGTGTAAACAATCATTTAATTCACATAATCATTTACAGAAACATTTTAAGTAAGTTTTAATTATGGCTTAAAAACATTATATATATATTATAATATTGTTTTAAGGGAGCATGGTCGAAACGAAATTGACTTACGAGGACGACCAATGTTGGAGTCAACACTTCTTAAACATCCAAAAAAAAATACTGTTATCCTAGAGCTAATTGAATGTGAATGGTGTTCTGAGGCATTTCAAAATATATCTAAAGCGATTGAACACAAGTTTCGAAAACATCGATATGAAAGTACAAATTATTTTTGTGAATTTTGTGGTAAACTGTTTCCTCTGAAAATAGCTCTTGAGCAACATTTAGCAAATGAGCATAAAAATGATGAGAGCGAATCAAAAACAATTACCGATAAGAAACCTGCATTCCAATGTCACTATTGTACAGTAGCGTTTCAAACTAGTATCGCATTAGAATTTCACGAAAAATGTGTACATCAAATGGAACAAAGACTACTAATGCCAATAATTGTACCTCCTCCATCCAAGAAAATAAAAATAAACAATTCAGAAGAAGTTAATTCAGTATATTACTGCCATCTGTGCGGTTCCGAATATTTGCTAAAATACAATTTAAAAGTAATATATTTTTTCATATTATATATTCATGTTCTAATATATAATTGTTTTATAGAAACATTTAGAAAAATATCATACAGAATTAGAACGTACATCATTTCCAGTAGAAGGAGTAATTAAATGTAAGGCATGCGAGTCAATATTTTATAGTAAAAGAGCATATGATTTACACAACGTTCATCATAAACCTGATGATTTATATGTTACAAGTGAGGAACAAAGGTATTGGGTACATCAATTGGTTTAATGTTTGCATTAACTAAATAATTAATTTAAGGAGAAAAATAGTAGCACGGGTGGACCAAGATTTTGATATTAATAGGGTGCCGACAAATATTGAAAAATATGTGCCTCCAGTAAAATCTAGAAAACAGAAACTCGTAAATAAACCATCAACATCAGAAACAAAAGTATAATAATGTAATGTGCGATGATTTTTGTATTAATATTTTTTAAATGAATATATTTTTAGAAATCAAAATTGGAATCTGATAATGAATCAATGTCTCCAGTATCTTTACCAGATACTAGTGATGAGGACACAGAGAAATCTATTGAAAATAATAATTAATTTTTATACTAATTATGGTATAATTTGTGCATAGTTTTTGAATTGAATTAACACAATAATTTTAATTAAATGTATAATATAAAGGTATATATTAGATATATGATATCAAAAAGTAAAATAATTTTAAAATAAAAAAAATTTAACATAATTTTAAAATATATTTTTTTTATAAAATCATAAATACAGTTGAAGTTGGTAGTATTTCAAAACCAAATAAAAAAATAAAGATGGTCAAAATGTAGTCAGCGCCACTTCCCCTTGTGTTCGTTCTTTACAATAAATTAGGCAGAAAGAATAGCAGCTCTTTTTTACAAGAGGTGCCAAAATCTGCGTTTATATTGATCATCAATCAATAAATAATATATAAAAATGGTTATTAAGAAGGTAAATAATGTTTCTGTTCGTATAAATAGTAAATGATAAATAAATATATGATGGAACATAGTGAAAAATTAAAAATATATACTTGATGGCATGTGTATGTTTATTTGACAACTCAATAGTGGTAATCAATATAAATGGTGTTTTTGATAGTTTTAAAACGATTGAGTTATAAGTGCCATAATTTGTTCTATTATAATCAATTATTGTTGTAAACTTGGTAGTAATTAAATGGCTAATCGCTAAATTAATTTCAGACTAAAAAGAAGCAGGTTGGAAAGAAAGTAGCCGCAGCTCCTTTAGCGGTGAAAAAAGTTGAACTTAAGAAAGTTGTCAACCCTCTTTTTGAAAAGAGACCAAAGAACTTTGGAATTGGTAATTATCGGAAGATTGTTGTTTTAAATTAAAAAAAAAAAAAATGTTAAAATGAGGTTATGTTTCTTTTCACAGGTCAAAACATTCAGCCAAAACGCGACTTGTCACGATTTGTCAAATGGCCAAAGTATATCCGTGTGCAAAGACAAAAGGCTGTCTTACAAAAACGTTTAAAGGTACCTCCAACCATCAACCAATTTACCCAAACTTTGGATAAACAAACCGGTAAGTTTTCTTTTATTTTTTTTTAAACGAATGATTTCTTTATTTACAATTGGGTTTTATTTCCAGCTGTACAATTGTTTAAGCTTCTTGAAAAATATAGGCCAGAATCTGTCGTTTCCAAGAAACTTCGCCTAAAGGCTAAAGCTGAATCAAAAGCTAAAGGTAAAGAAGAAGCTCCAACCAAGAAGGGAAACAGTATAAGAGCCGGAGTAAACACAGTAACAAAATTGGTTGAACAAAAGAAAGCCCAATTAGTTGTTTTGTCACATGATGTTGATCCAATTGAGGTAATTATTTATATAAATAAACAAATTTATACTATACCGAAATTATCTAATGAGGACAAGAATTTCTTCACCTGAAAGCAATAATTATTTTTGTCAAGAGCAATCTTAATTATTTGTTAATAATGTTGACTCGCGACACCTGAAGATATTATAAAAATCTTTATGATTTTTTCTATAGTGATTTTAACATTTTACTAATATCGTTTTTCTTATTATTAGTTGGTTCTTTTCCTTCCAACACTTTGCCGCAAAATGGGTGTTCCATATTGTATTATCAAGGGAAAAGCACGTCTCGGAGTTTTAGTACGTCGCAAAACATGCACTTGCGTTGCTATCACTCAGGTAAATAAATTATTTTTGATAAACAGTTGATTTTTTTTTTAATTTCATAATTTATTATTTATAGGTTGATGCTGTTGATCGTAGCAACTTAACAAAATTAGTTGAAACAATCAAAACAAATTACAATGATCGTTTTGATGAAATCCGTAAACACTGGGGTGGTGGTTTACTTGGAAGTAAGAGTTTGGCTCGTATTTCCAAATTAGAAAAGGCTAAACAACGTGAATTGGCGCAAAAACAAGGTTAAATACTAATTTTATAAAAGATTTAAACATTTTTAATAATGTTAATAAAACGAAAAAAAAGTAAAATATTTGTTTTTTTATTTATTACATTTCAATATTATTTACTTCCGTTTGAATGAAATATTGTCGGGAGGTTTGCTGGGGTTTCTTTTAAAGTTACAAAATGTGTACATTTGTAGACTTTCCATGTTTGTGTTTTTCTACGCTGGTACTACTAATGTCGATAAGGTAGTAATTTTACATGTAAACGCTGTTACACTTTTCAATAGAGCGAACGCAAAGTCTGTTTTAGTTGGAGAGATCAATTCACCAATGATGTCTGGCTAGTTTTCATATGTGTCATTTTTTCCATTCAAGCTGTCTATTTACATGTTAGTGGAGTTAAAAGTAAAAAAACAATTGCAAAACAAAGTGACAGGAATACAATTTATACAAAAATTTTTTTTTTTTTTTTTTAGCAAACTTAATAAGCATAAAGGAATAAATACATTTAAATAGTGATAAAATAATTAATTTTAATTTTATTTTGGTAATTATATTCCAATTTAAAATATGTTTTTAAATAAATAAGAAAAAAAAAGTTCAAATAAAAAAAAAAATCAAAAATGAAATGCAAAGTGATTTATTAAATGAATAAAATTTAATTTTTTTAATTCCAAAATAAATATTATTACAAAGTAATTAAAAGAAAAAGTGATAGATAAAAAAATAAAGAAGGAAAAATGAGTGTGTTTAGTGATTTTCAGCGAATGTGGGTGCAACGTTTTCCACAGAGTTCACTCTCTGATGCATGGGAACAAGATGTACGTGCCAGCCTTATGCGCCATCGACAAAAAATTACCGACCTAACAAAGGAATTAGAACAAGAAAAAATGTACGTGGATTATTTGGAAAGTTTATTAAATGATGTTGAAAAATATCGTGATGCTGGCGGTGATCCAACAACATTATTTGAGGAAGCGACCAGAAGTGGTCCCTACAGTGGCTCTACAAATACAAATGAACAAAATAATTCACAATCAGCGAACAAATCATCAAATGAACTAAATGATGACGAGGTGTGAATTTATTATTATTATTATTATTAATATTAAATTTTTAAACTAGTTATTAACTATACTCTTGTATTATTTAATGATAAAAAACTTGACTAACACAAATTTACCTATTTTCACCTGAAATATATAATTTAAAAATAAATATACAATACCGATTCCCGTTAGGTTATTTCATTTCGTGTATGCTTTACGTTTTGTTTTTTTTTTTCAAATTTAATTCATTCGCTTCTTACCTTTTTGTTGTTTTTTTTCATCACAATTTATTGAATTTAATTTTTTGTTCCTATACAATATTTTGTAAGTTAAAAAAATAAAACAGAAAAAATTAATTTAATTTAATTATAAATTTATTACATAAATAATTTACGCGATCATTCACTTTAAACAAAAATAAATTAATCGAAAATTTTCATTTCTTTTTTTTTATTTTTTTGCATAAAAAACCTCAAATTTAATGCTGCTGCTGGTTAATTTTTAAAAATTGGTTTTAATTTTACGTTTTTATATTATAAAGTAAAAAATGTTTACGTACTTTTACACCACCTGGCCTTTTTATTTGGATAAAACAAAAAGAAAGAAAAAAAAAACACCTTTCAAAGGATTCACCTTGTTATTAAAAATAATCATATATTGATTGCTTTTTTTTGTTTAATTATTTATTTGGCATTTTTGGTTAAAAGGTGTTGATATGTCAAATTTTTTGTCAAATGTTTGTTTGGTAATTTGACATATCAGGTGCACGATACAAGATATCAAATGATTTCGTTTTTTGGAATATAAAAAGAAAAATTAATTTACCAAGTTTGAATATTAAATTTCTCCCGAAAAATCCATTTAATTTTATTTTTAATTCATTTTATTTATTCCCAGTTAATAAATATTTAATTAAATTAATATTTTAAAATAATTGTACTCATTTTTTTTTTATAATTATATCTTCTGGCTAATATTAATATTGTTATCAATTAAAATTGTTTTTTTTTATAATTATTATCTTTACAACCAGTGCTGTGTTTATATTATTGTGAATATTCTTTTTTTTTTTATCTTAATTTATACTTGAAAATTGTTTTTCCCTTTCTTTAATAACAAATCATTCGTTTTTGATTTAGGTGTATTTTGGCAATTAGTTATCACGAGAATATTGCTGAGTTTTATTTAAATTTTTTCAGGATTATTATTTTTTCTGAAGATCAAAAACATTTTCAATGCAAGTTTTTTTTTTTTTGAGATTTATTGTTTTGATGCGTGAAATTCACATAAAAAATATTTTTATAGCTTGAAGAAAAATGGAATAAAACATCTGGAAGCTATTACCGTTTAGTTGGTACTTGGTACTAATTGGTATTCATGGAAAACCTTTTTAATTAACAACAACCTCTCTGTACAACATTCATAAAATTATTAAATTATTTTCTAGGAAATAAATTGTCATCAAAATAGTTTTATTGAATTTCCCTTAGTATAATAAATAATCATCATACATACATTTAAAAATGTCAATTTATTTATTAAGTACATAATTAATTATTAGTTGAAAAAAAAAAAAAATGTTAAATATTATTTATAATCAGGGATGGATTGGTTACTCAAATTTTATTTGTACGGATTTGGTCGTTATAAACTAATAAGTTTTGTGTTATTTCGTGGTGAACATTATGATATCTTATGAGGCCACAAAGTTAGTCAAAGAGTTAAAGAGTGAAAACCGTTAATAATTTTTTTTATAAATTTAACGAACCGCATCAAAAACATTTTTTTTTTTTATTTAGCTTTTTTTTCTTTCCGGTTTATATCACTGATAATAATAAATCGTTTAATTTCACCTAGTTTCTGGGGGGACAAAATATTATATATATATAAAAGCCGGCTACAAAACTTGCATTTAATAAATTATGTACTTAAGCTGGTTGTTATTACTGTTGGAAGTATATGAAATTTTTTTTTTTTTTTTTTTTACTTTTATAAAATACGAGGGGTGTTTCGTGGTAAAAAAATGTTTAAAAAAAATTCATTCATATCCTACCTTTAATTCATTTAACTATTTTTTACCAGCAACAACTGATTATTGTTATTATGATGAATTATTATTAATATTATTGTTGAATTTAGGGTGTGACAAAAATAATAATTGAATGGAAAACATTGTTTTGTAGTTAGGACAGAAGCTGAATTTTTTTTGTTCATCTTCCTCTTCTCTTATTTATTTGATGAAAAAAGAGTCTTGATGATGAATTAACAGATTAAAAAAAAAGAAGATTTTTTATTTAAATATATTCTCTTATCAGCTTATTTAGATTTATTATTTGTTTAATGAAAGCAAAAGATTTTTTTACCTCAATTTAAGCTTTATCAGTTTTTTTTTTTTTTATTATTATTATTCTATTAAACAGCAGTATGACTGTTTTAATTTCTATTCAAAATGTAACACACGCAGACCTTAATACTAATACTTACTTACTTAATACTAACGCACATAAAACTCCTACATCATTGGTATCAATTAAGCTAGTAGCTTGATAATAACCTTTAAAAAAACATTTATAAAACATTTTTTGTTTTTTTTTTAATTAAAATTACTAAATTTAATTAATTGGACTCTATTTTACCCTACATTTAACGTTATTATTGTTTTTACATTACCTTGTTTTACTTTGTTTAATACAAAATAAAATAAAATAAATAAATAAAAATTTCTTATCAGCGATTTTTTTTTTGTTTTTTTATTTAAATTTTTTTTAAAGAAACTCGCTCTCTCTCTTTATAAATTCATTATTTTCTATTTCTTATCTTTAGTAAGAATACCTTGTATAGAGAATTATTTAAAAATTTATAAAGTAAAAAGCTGATTTTAACCACTTGTCCGCTTCTATAATAAATAAAGTCTTCTAAAGTCATGTGCAATTTGTTTTCACTATTAACATTGAATATATGCGCTTAAAAAGGTTAAAACAAGTAATTTGTTTAATATTACCTACAGGTTCATCACTCTGGTACAAATTATTTATTTATTTATTTTTTTTTGTAACTCAACTTTAAATCACTTTATCATTACTTTAACATAATTTAGTTAAATTTTAATTTTTAATCTTATCAGTTCTAATCGAATTGTCTTTTGCCTTTTTTTTTTTAATATTTATTCATAACACCAGAAATTTAATTTTTTTTGTCATAATTAAAAATGGTTTTTCGTGGTATAAAAGTGTATATAATTTAAAACTATTTATTGTTTCCCTTTTTATTATTTTGTTTGTTTGTTTTTGGTGTTGTTGTTGGTGTTAATACTACTGTGGCTATTATTACCTGAATTAATTTCTATTTTTCTATTTTTTTTTTCACTAGTTACTTTCTATTTATTTAATGCGAAATAATAATTTTAAAAAAAAATACTTTTTTTTTTAAGAAATAATAACACTTTAAGTGATTTTCTATTGTTAATAAATATTATTAATGCACTTGTGTAATTTTGAAAGAAATAAATAATAAAAAAAAAAAATATTTGATTGGATTTGTTTAGTGTATTGTCTTGGCAAAAGGTTTCTCTACCATTTTGCAATAAATTAATTAATTGAATTTAATTAATTAATTAATTAATTAAATAATAAATAATATTTGTTGATAATAATTTTCAATAAAACAATAACAAAAAAAAAAAATAATAATAATAATAATGAAAAATTATAAAAAAAGTGTTTCTGTATCGGATAAAATAAAAATATGGTCAAATATGGTAAATAATAATTTTTTAATTTAAATATAGAGAGAATTTTGTATTTATTTATTTATTTATTTATTTTCTCTTAATACAAATATAAAATTGATTAATTATTGCTAAAAATAAATATTACTCTACTCTATTGATTTTTTTTTTTTTTTTTTTTTTTGTTATATATATTACATACTTATATGGTAATTTTTAAACATCTCTACAACTATGTAAAATAATAAAAATAAAAATTATAATTTCTGGTTATTTCCATTACAGGGTTTTTAATAAAATTAATTAATAAATTTTCGTTTGTATAGAACGACATTTTTGTTTTTATTGTAAAGAATTGAAATTAATTAAAATTATTGATAAAAAAAAAAAAAAATGAAATTTTTAATGAAAGAAATGAATATCAATCTGGTAGAGAAAAGGGGCGCATCTCTCATATTGTAAATAATTTCTATTAGAAATTCATTCATCTTTCCATGTAAAGAATATTGTGATATGTTTGGTGAGTTGCGTCGAATAGCTTATTAGATTTACTAGGTATTAGGGTACAGAGATGTGCTGTATGTTTAACTAATGATTCGGGGATAAAAAACATATTAGACGCTGCTAAAAATATAGCAGAATTTTTTTAAATAAATAAAGCCATAGGCACTGCTGTGCATGCTGGCACTGCTAAGAAAAATTACGCGAAACACAAGTGCGACGTAAAGAATTAAATCGCATTACCATCAAAAAAATTCTTTAAACTAATCATATAAATTGATATTGAAGTTATGGCCTATTCACAGGCACTCTTTATCCAGCAAATCCCAACTTTAATGTGGCACAAAAATTGTTTAGGGATTGTTCTATCTGCATTCTATAAAATTTTGTTTTCAAGCCATTTATCCGTCTTAGTCATACTTTTAAGAAAATAATTAAATTGTCTAATTACCCGAAAATAATGTTTTTATTGATTTTTTTTCCTTTTGTAAATTTTCCTTCATATTTTTAGGGAACATTCATAAATTTTGATTAAACGTAATTATATATCTGGATAATAAAAATGTCACAAAATATAAAATAGAAATAGAAAAACAATAAATACATGCATAAAAAAAATTATTTATCATTTTTCTTATCAATTATTGATTAAAAGTTAGTCATTCATATAAATTGTATTAATGAAAGTAATTGTTAACAAACATTTTTTTTTTTTGCTACATAAAATTTGCCTTCTTTTTTAAAGTTTACACCTTAAACAGTTGTAAAAATAATAATTATTATTATTATAATTAGAGAGAGAAAAAATATAAAATATTAAATAAACAAAATAATAATTATTGTAATAAGTTAAGATAGAGGAAATTAGAGCGTTAAAAGTGCGTTAGTTTAACTGAAAAAAAAAAAAAAAATTAAAATAACAACGCGAGGAGAGAGATCATCATCAAGAAATTAAATAATTTTTTATTTTAAAGCGAAATAACTGACTCTGATTCTCTAAATAGATTAATTTTATTAAACTGTAAAAGAATTTTTTAATTTTTTTTTTTTATTCAAAATAGTTTCTTAAAAAATTTTTAATTTTATAAATCAAGAAATTTCTTACAAATCTCTTGGCTTTAAAATAATAATAATAATAAGGAAGTACTTGGACTTGAGGGTAATTTTATGTATTTATTGTTATACGTGCGATCAATAGATAAGAGTAGGTACTCAAGTGATATTATTTAGCCAATTTAAAGTTTTTTTTCTACAAAAAAAACTTCTAGTTGCACGTTCAAAACTGTGCTAAAAATTTATCATCAACGCTGCGGTAAAATAATTTTTTTTTTAAAAGATTTTTATTTTTTCTGTGGGTTTTTTTTTTCTTCTTATTTATGCTATGAATTTTCAGCATATTTTGTTTGGTTTTTGCATGGTCAATTTTTTTTTTCCCGATAATAAATTTTAATTTAATTGCGGTAGTGTGTTGTCCGTAAATGAATGTTATAAAACTCTGGGTTATTTTAAGATATGCATTATTAATGTAATGTATGTATATATAAAAATACATTAATAATAATAATAAAATATTATTATCAAATAAAACTCAACACTATTACATATTAAAAATGAAAAAAAAAAAAAAAAAAAAAAAAAAACAAAAATATTGTGAGAGATAATTAAATGATAAGAGAAATTAAAAAAAAAAAATTTTTTTTTTGATAAAAATAATAAAATAAATAAATAATAAAAACAAGCCTACAGTTCATATAAGTAAGTAAGTAAATATAATGTATATACATAGTTACTACGAGGTTAAGATATAAACTTATGTATAGAAAATTTTCTTAAGTAAATAGGGAATGATTAAAATGTAAAACACTTTTGTGTGACTCATGATTTGTTGTAATGTCTTGTAATGTTTATGGAAATCTTTGTGGAATCACTCAAGGAAGAATGTTCACAATTTGAGTACAGACTGTATAATTCTTGTAAGTCTCTAACCTAATAATAAAGTAAAAACTCTTTTTGATAGAGCATTAATTACATCAAAAAAAAAACCCATAATAAAGAAGAAAAGTTTATTAACATAACATAAACATATATTTGAATAATGGTGTTTAAAAGTTTGACTAATTGTTGATGTTTTATTTGCTCTTTTTTTTTAATTTAATTTAATTTTATTTCGTATCCATAATCAGATTTGTCGTCTCTTAGATGGATTTATTGTTTTAGCGTTTTACATTTATAATTATTTTTTGTGGTTTAATTTTATAAATAAAATTATAAATGTAAATAAATTTGTTGTTTTTGATTAATACTTAATATGCGCTTTGAATGTTAAAGCGTGGTGGGTGGAGTTGTAAATAATGGGACTTTTATTGTGGTTTACACACTGTAGCTTTTCTCATTCTGGTAAAGTTACTTTAGTTGTTCTTTTATTTACGCGAATATTTTGTTCTATTTTAACAGGTCGTAAATACAAAAAATAAGCGCAAATGGGATTCCGGAAAATTAGTAAAAGAATAGATCACTAGTTCACCTGTGCTTCACCTGTTTATAATTTAGTAATTATAATTATCCGTAAGCTTTACTTACGTGACTTCATTTTAATGAGTTTCAAGTTTTATTTTACTTATTTTCCACGAGATTTTCACATATACACGGTTATTTCATGGAAATTAATTAATTTCCATAAATGAGGGAGATTACTATGCATAAAAATTCATTAACTCTCAATGTTAATTAAAAAATAAAAGAAACATAATCAAGAGAATTGACTAAAGTGTAGCTTATTGTGTGTCATTTTTTATATGAATTTTCGGTAAATAAAAACAAAATCATTGAGCCACGACTGAATTAAAATTACATAATTAAGGCCATTAGGACAATTAAATCATTTTGTAATCAATTATTGACGTTATTTTATTTTTTATTTTTTTAAACAATAATGTGAAATTGCATGAAAATGACAAATAATTTTATTATTAATTGTGTCTTAATATACGTAGAGTTTGACAATGCTTACTTCCTAACTTTTTACCACACAGTAGCATTGCATAATTTTTTTTTTTTTTTAATTATAAATAAAAATGGCACAAAATTTTCCATTAATAATTAAAAAATTTCAATCATCATCCGTTATCAATTTAAAAAATTTTCTAAATGAAAAATGAATTTTTTTTTTTTTTTTTATAATATTTTATTTATTAATTCCTCATTTTTTTTTTTTTTTTTTTTTGTAGTATAACAAATATTTAAAAAAATTACTAAACATTGTATTATTTTTATTAATTAAATGATTCGTTTACGAATACTCTAAATTACTATTTTTGTTTTGTATTATTTATGTCTTAAACGACTAATTATCTTAAATTTAATTTTATTTTTTTGAGATATATGTTATATAATTTTAATTCATTTGAAAATTTAAAAAACAATTGATTATATATGAATCTTATAACTAATCTTAAATTTAGGTTTTAAAACTAACTTAAATCAAACTTATATCTAACTTAAAATTAATAAATAAACTATTGTTAAATTATTGTGTATTTTTCCAGAAATATATGTGATTTTTAATTTTTTTTTTTTTATCTCTTTTAGATAACATAGTATCATATTTTGTGTTGTTTTCATTTTTTATATTATTAATTAAATCATTATTTATAGCTTTTGTTGTGGCTCTTCTCTTTATGTGATAGAATATTGGTATTTTTTTATTATTTTGAATTAAATTATTTTTATCTAAGTAAATAAAACTTTCTGGTGGTATAAATTCGGAATTCATAATGTTTTTTATATAATTTTCATCTATATATGATATATGTGATATGTTACTATTAATTTCATTATTAGCACCTTTAAGATAGTGATTCCTTATATTGTTTATAATAAACGAGTCAAATCTGATGATATTTGCCCAATTATAGATGTTTTTATTAGAAATATATTTTTTATAGTTAGAGTTAGGACACATCCATTTGTTAAGGCAAACTCTAAGACATTTTCTTTCAAACAATCTTATTTTTTCCATGTTTGATGCATTTATATTATACCATGTTGGACATCCGTATGCTAATATTGGTCTTATAAGCGTTTGGTACGCTATTATTTTTATTCTTGGATGCAGATGTTTACAGTAAAACAATCTTTTGGCAATATAAAATGCTTTATTAGCTTTTTTAATTTGTGTGTCAATATGTTTTGTAAAGTTAATGTTATATGTTATTGTTAATCCAAGGTATTTGACCATTTTTTTTTGTTTTAGTTCTGAGTTGTTCATTTGGATAGAAAATTGTCTCCAATTTTTCCTAAATGAACTGTGACATTTTTCTAGATTACTTCTGAATAATATAAGATCACATTTATTATAATTTATACTTAGTTTCCAAGAATAAATATAATTGTGAACTATATTAAAAAGATCTTGTAGTTCGTATTTAAGTTGGTCTAATTTTCTATTTGAGGTATATATTATTATATCATCTGCAAATGCTATTCCGAATTTTTTATTATGTTTGTCATTTATTATGTTTAGTAATCCATTAATATATATGTTGAATAGAATTGGAGATGTTACCATACCTTGTTGTAAACCATTATGAATTTCAAATTTTTTTTCAGAAATTTTACCATTACACTCTAAATAAAACGATTTATTATTTATCATATTATATATAATTTTCACTAAATGATTTGGAAAGTTATATTCTATTAATTTAAAGATAAGACCTTCTATCCAAATTGAAGTGAACGCATTTTTTAAATCAATTAATATTCCTCCTACACACTCTTTATTATTAACAAACCAACTTATATTTGAAATTAGTTTATTAGTTGCATGAATCGTGCTATGATTTTGTCTGAAGCCAAATTGGTTATCATTTAGGATATTATTTTTATCTGTATGGTCTAATATTGATTTTTTAATGATTTTTTCCAATATTTTGCTTAAATTGCTAAGTAAGCTAATAGGTCTATAGTTATTTGGATCTGTTGTGTCTTTACCTGTTTTTTTGATTGTGATAATTTTAGCTTCTTTCCATTTATTAGGAAAGTAACTATTGTTTAATGAGTTATTAAAAATTGTACAATATTGTTTTATAATGATTTCTGGTAGTTTTTTAAGAATTATATTTGGTATTTTATCTAAACCAGCCGAGGTTTTATTATTTAAAGAGTATCTAAATATATTTATCAACTCTTCATTCTCTATGAAATAATTATTTATAGTTTGGTTATTTTTTAAGTTATTTGCAATTATATCATTTGAAAAGGTGGTTAGTTTAAAATTATCATTTATTATTTTATTCGTTTTAATATTAACTAAGTTTTCTTTTTGGCAATGTGTTCCATCTTTTTGTAATTTGTGATTATTTTCAATTGTATATCCTAGTAAGTTTATTATATCCTTTTTATTTTTAATAATGAAGTGGTCATTGTTGTCTTTTTCTAGGCTGGAAACGTTTATATTTAGTTTTTTGATAATATTAGTATCATTATGATTTATTTTCAATGAGTCAATATTAAGATTATTTTTTTTTCGAAATAATTGATTTAATATGGGAAACATACTTTGACTGTCACATGAAATATTTTTAATTTTGTTTTCCCAATATTTATTTAGGCTTATTTTTAAGTTTTCCTTTATTAGTGTGTTTATATTTTTTATTATTGCTTTTACTATAATTATTCTTTCATCGTTTTTTGAATAATTTAATCTGTACATTTTATTAAGGCTTCTTATTAATATGCTTTTGTTACTGTGCAATTTTTTATTTATTTTATTCTCTAATATTTCTAAGTATGATTTTTTTTCTTTAAATTTAGGTACTGTTAGATCTATTGATTTTAATATTATATTTTCCAAATCCTGAATTGCTTTGTCTATTTCTTCATTTGATAAATTTTTATTATTAGGAAGAAAATTATTGTTTAATGTTATGTTATTAAATTCCATATTTATTACTTTATTAAATTTCTTCCATTTCGTTTTTTTATAGTTGTAGGATTTTTCCTTTTCATCATTTAATAATAATTTATTTGAATTTGGAATTTCTAATTCACAATACAATGCATTATGATCACTATCAAAGGGTAGCGTTTTTAAATATCTGTTTCCATATTTTTGATTTATAGATATTCTGTTGTCCATTAAGCAAATATCGAGATATGCATTTGATCTAGGGTATGATGGTTCTTTACTACAATGTATTTTTATTCTATATTCTAAATTGTTATCATTTATCCAATTACTAAGTTTTGTGCCTCTACTATTTATATCTCTGTTGTTCCAATTATTATGTTTTGCGTTTAAATCTCCACCTATTAGATAATAGTTATTTAGATTATTTATTTTTAATTCATCGAATAATTTTTGTGTTTCTTCTATAAATATATTATTATTATTTGGAGGAGCATATATGGCTATTATAAAGAGATTTTCTTTATTAATAAGCTTTAGCATTATTGTAGATGATTCAATACATTGAAATTTTTTTATTATATTATTATCTATAATTTTGTAGTAATATATTTTTTTAATTAAAATGGCCGTACCACCTCCTAGTATTGAATTTGGTCTATCATTTCTCACAATATTGTATCCGTCTATTTCTAATTTATATTTCTCATTTAATTTGGTCTCTGAGAGTAAAACTATATCTGGATCTTTTTCTTTTATTAGTTTTAATAACGAGTATTTTTTTTCTAATGATATGATCGAATTAATGTTTAGAATAATTATTTTTTTTATATTATTCATTAATGAGTTTTGAATATATTTTGTTTAACCTTATATTATCCCTTTTATAATTAAGTTCCATATTATTTATTTTATTAACCAATTCTATCAATGTGTTTTTAATTTCAAAATTGTTGTCCTTTTCTTTATCTGGTGTTTGTGTGATTTTCGGTTTTACTTTGTTAAATAACTCCGCAAATGAAGTGTTTGGGTTCGTAAATGCTGATGACTTAGATTTTTCAATTGATTGTTTTATAGTAATGATGTTTTTATTTTTATTTATTGATTCTTTGAATGCAATATATTTTTCGCATCCCTTGTATGATGCCGGGTGTCCATTTTTTTTGCATAATGTGCAATATAAAGTATTATGTGAATTGTTTTCTTTATTAATTTTACATTCACCTGGTAAATGTGGTGTTATACATTTTACGCATCTATATTCCATTTTGCAGTTGGGTGCTGCATGTCCTAATCTTTGACATCTTTTGCATTGCATGATGTCGTTTTTTTGGAGTGTTTCCCAATATATTGCCATGTTATTTAAGTATTTAATTTTGTATAATTCTTTAGTATCGGAAACAGCCGATAGATGTATTAGAAAAATTGGTAAAATAACATTATCTTTTATTGATTTATTAGTTGACAGTCTTGTTACTTTATTTATTATTATATTATTTAATTTATAATCATTTAATGCGTTTAAGATTTCTGTTTCATTTTCGTTCCCGTTTAGTCCTTTAAGAACCAAAATTTTATTTTTTTCTATTAAAGGGGTATAAGAATAATATTGTGTATCAATATTATCTAGACCCTTTTTGATTTTATTGTAGTTTATAATATTTGAACAATGAATTGTATGTTTATTTTTAAATATTTTTTTAATGAAAAATTCATTTTTATTTATTTTTAAGTTTATTGTGATTAATTTAATTATATCTAAAGGATCTTGATTAAATATGTTAATAGGAGGGATTTTATTATATTTAATCGTATTTGTATTGTTATTATAATTAATTTTATTTGTATTATTATTATTATTATTATTATTATTATTATTATTATTTTGATTGAAATTATTTTTATTTATTTGTATTTCTTGAATTTCATCTATTGTAATATTTTCTAGTCCTGTTATGTTTTTATTTTTTAATATATTATTTATTTCTTTTGTATTCCTTTTGTTATTATTATTATTTTTTTTTTTTAGCGTTAAAATAAAATCATTATTGTCTATATCTTTTGTTTCCTCCTCGTGCTCCTTTTCACTATATACCGTTGTAATTTTATCTGTAACAGTATTTGTTTCCATATCGATAATATTCACTTTTTCCATTTTATTTATTATTTCATGGAGATTAATAAATTTTTGTTTTAATTCTTCATATTCATTCTTTAATTTTTCATAGTTCTTTTTCACCTGTATACAATCACATTTACTTTTTTTTATTACCATTTTGGATTTTTTTATTTTAGATTTTTCATTAAGTTTAGATTTTAATTTTGTTTTAATATTATTATTAATAACTCTGTTTATTGATATTAATTCATTATTTACATCATTTTCATTTAATGTAGGATTTTCATTTTTAAGATTATTGTTATTTACTATTTCATTTTCGTTTAACATTTATTTGATAAATTTAATTTTATTTAAATTTATCTTTTAACTAAATTCAATTATAATTTATTTAAATATAATTTATTATACTTGTATATTAATTTTTTATTATTTATTTTTGCTAAGATAACCGGTTTTTTAATTTTTTTACTTTGTAATTCACTGTGGTTTAGACAAGATCTGTTGATGAAAAATGAATAAATTGAAAAGAAATATTTTCACTTTTAAACAGTTATTCAGTTTATTCATTTTTCTTTTCTTTTTTTTTTTTTGCCATTAAACTTTAAAATTTTTAATTATTTTTCCTGTAACAAAACGTGCAAAAATTAAAAAAAAAAAAAAAATTAAATAAATTTATAATTATAATTAAGGTAATTATTGACCGCAACCTTGATATAATTATTATTATTTTTATGCGGAATTTTATGCTTTTTTTTTAATTTCATTATTTTCTTTCTGTTTTTAAATAACAATTAAATTAAATTAAATTAAAGAAAGAATGGAAAATGGTGTGAATTTTCTTTGCGTTTTTATAAATTTTTCTTCAATTGTTTCATATTGTGATTAGAGAAAGATTAAATAAAATTCACAGTCACTTCTGAGTAATATATAGATCTTCGTATACATTCTCCTGCATATATGACGGCGAAATTATTCGCTTTTTTCAGGTGATTAATCATTAAATGTTTAAGATTTTTTTTATACGACATTTCTAAACTTTAGTAATGTTGGAATGGGACCCCTGTTTTATGTTATGAGACATTACTGTATTTTATTTTCTGTTCTGCAAATAATTTGTTTGCTGTTTTTAATGGGCTGCCTTTTACTTGATTTATTTTCATTGAATTGTATTTCCGGTGAATTAATACAAGCAGAAATATTATTAGTAATAAAAATAAAAATAAAAATAACTGTGTATTAAATTCGGTTCTTATAATCTTTATTCGGTTTTATTTTTATTTATGCCTATTATAATAATTATTATTATTATTTTTATTTGTTTCTAATTAGTAAATGAAAGTACAATAGTGCACGCAATCAACAAAGATAAATAAATAGAGAAAAAAAAAAAAAAAAAATTAAAGTTTCTTACTTAATTTTTGGTCATTTTTTTATTTTCTTTATCGTTTTAATTACAGTTATATCTTGTTTCACCTTGAATCAGATTATCGATTTATTGTAATTAGCTTACAGTGTTTAAAAAAAAAAATTATAATTCATAACGATGCTGCTGGTATTACCGTGGTAATTTTTTATTTATTTTAATGTTACGAGCGGGTGTTGGATATGTTTATTAATATAATAAATATTTGGGTAACGTTACAACGTAACTAATCTATGTTTATGCTTTTGTTCTCATAAACTAGATAACATTTATTATTTTTATTATTAATTATGTTTATAGAAATTTAAATCACGATTTAAAAAAAAAAAAAAATGAAATAATAAAATATACTACGCACAGAAATAGAAATAATTATTAAAAAAAAAAAAAAATTATTAACATTGACAATCGTAGTTAATACTTTCTAATAATTAAAAAAAAAAAATGTTAAAATGTTAAAAATAGTTTTAATTAAATAAAAATAAATTGTATTTTCAACGAAAATAAGGAAAAACTTTCATAGTTTTATTTTTATGGTTGTTGAAAAAGTTTTTTTTTTTAACGATTTTAACGACCCGACCCACTACTACACCATGCGGTGTAATTTTTCAATTTTTTATGTGTAAATTTATTTCCCTCACGATTTTCAATTATTTATTTATTTTTTTTAAGTTTTATTTCTGTTGCTAACTTCTGTTGTCTTAAATTAAGTCTTTTGCTGCTTCTAATGCAGTAGAATTTTTAAAAAGTATTTCTTAAAAGATCAATAATTTTTATTTTCTTTTTTTTTTATTTTTATTTATTTATAGAATGCAACATCAGCATCATCACCATCAACAACAAAAACGACGACGACGACGACAAATAGTGATGGTAATGATGACAACATGACAAATATAAGTAACAATAGAAATAGTTTACATTTGAGTACAACTGGTATTCTTAAGACATCAGCAAAAACAAATGGATCAGCAATTGGATCACATAATGGTAGCGGTGTTATTGTTGATAATAATGAAGAGGAACGTGATAAAGAAAATAAATTGTTACAAAAACATAAAGATGGTGCATTAAATCAATGTATTAATGAGTTATCATCAAATTTACGACGTTGCGTGAGTGAATTAGCTGAAACAAATTCACAAAGAAATATTAATACAGATATGAAAAATAGTAGTCATCAGATGATTACAGCAAGATCACGTTGCAGTAGCCAAAGTGATGATATGTCTAAATCACCATTATCAACATTAGATCATTCAGCACCCTCACATTTTGTTACTGTAATTGAAGTTAAAGAATCAACATCAAATGATTTAATAAATGAAATAAATGATAGTGCGTCGTCTTCCACAACACAAACAACCACAACTACAACAACAACCACTTCAATTAAAACGACAACAACAACACCACCACCACCCACAACAAATATAATCAATAAAAAAGATCAATACCATTGTGAGAATGAAACATTTTTAGGTAGTAGTGGTGGTTCAATTGATAAAGATTATGGCAGTGGTGGAAAAAGTAGTGATAGTGATACAGGCGATAGTAAAAAATATGGACGTCCAATTGTACCGCCTGCATTATCACAGGATGCTAGAAAAAAGGTTCCGCCTAGGTAAGTTTTAATTATTTATTTATTTATTTATTGATTGATTAATTATTGTATTATAAAAATAAAATTTATTTAGGCCATTAAAAATCAGTGGACTAAATCATATTATTAATTTCCGAAAAACGTCCTTAATTATTTCCGGTAATATTTTTTCTTTACTTTATTTTACTTTGCCAATACAGAAGAAATTCTTCTTTTGATTAATTTTTCCGTGTTTTTTGTGCTTTGTCACGTGTGTTACGAAATTTCACCTTTTAGTTTTTTTTTTTTTTTTTTGCATATTGATGTGAGCATATTTTTTCGTTCTTCCGTAATCGAGGTCATTTTAATAATACATGTAATCGGATTTTACTTTGGTTCTAGATAAAGAAACATTTTTTTTTATAAATTATTAAATATGTGAGTAGTAATGTCTTGACTGTAATAAAGTTTATTTATTTATTTATTTATGTAATTTTCCTATATATTTATGCTTATGCTTTATATATATATATATATATATATATATGTATAAATATATGAAATGAAGACAGAAAATTGGATTATAATTCTTTTATGTCGTCTTTGGTTAGTATTATTATTTCCTTTAACAAAATTATAATCAATGTTCTTACTTAACTGAACTTAGTTTAACAATTTCTAAATTACATTAAGGTTACGTCATGATTTATTACATATTTATGTCTTTATGAAAAATAATTTACCGTTCTTATATTTACTGATTACATACATACGTTACGCTATAAGTGATTGTATTGTTTTTGCATTTTTTTCTTCTCCTAGCGCGCATAATTTATGTTAAGTTAATAAACCTTGTATAATTATGTAAAAACAATAAAAAAAAAAAAAAATAAAAATAAATAAATTACAAAACGCAAAATTTGAATACCAATTAAATAATTATTAAAAAAAAAAAAAACAAAAGAATTGAACGAATTAAAAACACGTAAAGAATATTCTTCACGGGAGAGATTTTTATTTTCTTTTAAAATTTACAAAATGTACAAAAAATAAAAATTATATTTATTTATATTATATTTATTTATTTATTTAAAATGTGTTATAAGTAATTAACTTAATTGAACTTAATTAAAAATTATCCATGTATTGTATATGTATGCATGTACTATTGGATATGGTTTTATTATTTCTTCTATTTGTTGTTGATTTTTATTGTATTTGATAAAAAAAAAACGAGTTGAAATGAAAATAATAATAAATTAAATTAAATTAAGTAAAAATTTATTATTTTTGTATTATTTTATTTGATTATAACAAGAATAAATGTTAAATAATAATCAGAAAGGTATGATTCGTTTCAGGTAATAATAATACAAGTAACATGTTACGTTACGAAGTTTTCTTTATTATTGTTTTAACATTTTTACAGTGTTAATTTTTAAAGTTTTTGAAACATTAAAATCTGTTTCTGTTTGTTTTCTTTTTTCTTTTCTTCTTTAACTCTTTTTACTTTTTTTTTCTTCTTTTCTTTTTCTTTTTTCGATTGGTATTAAATTAACGTTGAGGTACCGTTTTCTTGTTTCTTTCATTTTTTTTTTTTTTATGAAAATCAACTTTACAAAAAAATATTCTTGGCTGCTAGTTATATATTTATTTATTTATTTTTTGGTAAAGAAATCGAAATATAATTAAATAACGTGAATTTATTATTATTATTATTTACAATTACGTGAAATTGAAAATGAAATTGATGAAATTAATTGAAAATTTATAAAAATGAAATTAAAAAATATTCGGTTCGATGGCCTGGATATATTTTAATTTTTATATTATTAATGAAAAGTCTTTAAAGTTAATCCTAATGCTGTTTAATAATCGTGAAATATTTAAAAATTTGATTAGAAATTATTTAACATGGAATATTGAGATATTGAGGATAATTTTTTTACGTATCGAGGTGACAGAACAACGATATACTCGTCATAAGTCGCGAAGTGACTGTATAACCTGATTTTTTCTTTATACAATTTTTTAATTGAAATTAATGTAAAAACATAAGTTTTATATTAATTCCTCTATATATACTTATATAATATTTTGATGACGAATACCTAGAATTTTTCAGTTTTTGATTGCGGTTTTTATTTTTTTTTATTTTATAATAAATTTTGTAATAAAATAATTTAAAAGTTTTCTTCTTTTCATTTTTTTTTTCATTACTTGTAAAAGTGAAACTTTATTGAAATAAATAAATAAAATAAAAACATTAAACATAAAAATGTGCAAATATTGTGTATATTGTAATCTCTTGTAATATGTTATTATTGTTTTTAACAATTTTATAACAAAAAAAAATTTTTTTTTTTATTATTTGTGTCGCGGAAAAATAGTTAAACAATTTTTTTTGTAGCTATGATTGTTACTAATTTTATTTATTTTTTGTTTGTGTTTTTTATTACTTAGACTTAGTTTGTTCAGGTAAAATTAATTTATAGTGGATTAGTCTGTTGTTTTCTTAGATTTTTGGTTATAGTTGAAAATCTATTCACATTATGATTTTATTGATTATCGTGGTGATGGTTTCTGATGGATAAATTCATGGTTTTTAGTTTAATCTTACCTTGAGACTATAATTTTTACCTGTATAATTTTAAAGCTGATCTAGGGGTAAATAATAACTACGATGGCGCCAAGCTTATTTATTGAAATTTAATTAAAAAATTAATAAAGACAAATACTTTGATTGAATATCGGCTATACTGACTTAAACTCTCAAGACGATCTAGAAGAAGTAGACGGTGGAGTATGATTTCAATTGAAAGATATTGAAAAACTATTAAAAAATTTATTGTGAGGAAAATTTAAAGAAAATAGGAAAATTTTTAATTACAATTTATTAAACTTTATTATCCTTTATCTAATTTTTTTTTCGCACATTTTAATTATTATTTTAATATGGATTTTCCTAAAGGCTTACAAAAAAAAATTGTTTTTCCGATTGCCAGAAATATAATGGAAATTTTTTATTGAAGCATATGGATTTTCATAACAGTTTTTTTAATATCTTTCAATTGAAACTGAATTTCACCGTCTACTTCTTCTAAATCGTCTTGATCGGTAGTTCCTGAATATTAACCGCGAGTAATTTAGACTTTTTTCTAAAATTATTTAAATATTGAATAGATGTAAAAAAAAAACACTTTTATTTTCACCTCTTTCTCTCTTTAATTAACAGGCGCTAATATTACATTAAATGAATCATTTTGTTATTTTCTACGATGTTGTTATCTTAGCTGTTTTCGCTACTTAATTTCTCCACATTTTATTGTTTTTTTTTTCAATTGATTAAGATAATAAAAGATTATTTATAAACGAAATTAATTTATTAATATAAATAAATAAAAAAACATTTAAAAAGAAGGTGTGTGTTTGATATGTGCTTTTTTTTTTAATGTACTATATAATACATAATTGTGCTTATTTTCTGCGGTTTTTTTTTTTTTTTGTTTTTAATTATTCAACATTTAATTGGTTGTTGTATTTGTTGGTTAAAAATGAGTAAAATATTATGAATAGAAATGAAAAATAAAAAAAAAAAAAAAAGAAACATGAAAAAAACTTGTGACTAAATAAATTATTTAAAGAAAAAAAAAAAAAAAGAATCTAAAAACAGCAGAAGTAAAAGGAAATAAAATAAAGAAAAATTGTACATATTAATTATTTTTTATTCGTAATAATAATAATAATAAATTACCGATAAAATATTTATCATCATTTTTCTTCATTTTTTTTTTGTTTCCATTTTATTGTGCTTTTTTCTTGTATATATATTTTATTTTTATGCTTTAAAGTCGCGATAGTAATTTCCGTTTGTGTTAATATTATTATTATTATTTTATATATTTATTTGTATTATAATCATTTTTATGTTTTTTAATTTAAATTATATGAAAATACAGTATTATAGTTACAGCAAAAAAAAAAAAAAAAAAAAAAAATTAAATTAATAAAACGGTATTAGACATGTGATTGTTTATAATTCTTTAATTAATATTAAATTAATCTAATTTAATTTATTTTGTTCTTTTTTGTATACATTATGCTCTTTTTTATTTTTTGTTACATAAAGATTAATTAATGGAAATTTATTTAACTACTATAGCACAGTTATTATTGGTGGTGGTTTTTGTATTATTCTATGCTGTTTGACATTGCTGATTTCACACTTTGTTTTATTAATTATGTTCCATGACCGAATGGGATTTGTTTTCTTTTTTTTCGATTACCTCTTTTATTATATAATTATTTATCTGTATTTTATAAGAGATTAATCATATAATATTGTTATCGCGTAAATTACGTTATTGTTGGTGCTTTAACGTGCGAGATGAGGTTTTTTTTTAATTAATACTTGAGTTACGAATAAAATTGGTGATTTCTTATGAACTGAAATACAAGATTTAATTAATAAACGATAGCAAATCATTGTGTATACGATAAAAAGCATTAAACTGATATAATTTTGTGTAGAATAAATGTGTGACGGCCTTAATGCGAGGAGTGAGTGACGACAGTATATTGTTTTTAGTTTTTTTCTTTTTAAATTTCTTCTCATAATTATGCCACTGAAAATGTAAATAAACAAATGTTTAAATATGTTTATAATTATGTTGTTTATCTGGTAAAGCACGTTTATTTATTATTTATTTTGTTTTACATTAATAATAATTTTTGAATGCTTGTTTAAATACAGCGCCTATCAGGTCTTGTGTCTGCAGGCCCTCACAACGACATTTTTCCTTAATGTTTTTAAAACAATTTTTTTTTATTGTTTTACGTTGAAAAACATTGTAAATAATGTTTTTTATTTTTATAATAAACATTTAAATAATTAATTATTACAAAAAAAAAATTAATGAATGATGAATAAAATAAAATAATAAAAATAAATTTAATATAACTAATTAAGAAAAAAATATTCATTTCGCTGTTTATAAAATGCATAGAAAATGTGAATGCAATTTTTGTTACATGTTATTAACGCGATTTATATTTGTCGTTTTTTTTTCTTTTTTCTTCTTTTCTTTACAAATGTATTTTTATTATTATTATAATCTTTATATTTCTTTAGAAATTTCCATTTATTTATAAATTAACAAATGAAAATGAAAACTTTTGAGTAAACTTTAGCGTGTATTATCCGCTAAAGATAAAAAGTATTAAAAAAAAGCAATAGCAGCAACTACTTTAGCAGCAAACTTATAAAATGTATAAAGAATATAAATAAAAAGCCACTTGCAATGTTAACAATAAGTAAAAAGAAAAAAAAAACGTCAGAACTTTCACCAAATTGCTTTTATTATTTATTTATTTATTTCGTTTAAATTGTGCTTTTGTGAAACAATGTTAAGTAAAATAAAAAATAATAATAATAATAATATTTAAAATGTTTGTTTTTATTGTTGTTGATGGTGCTGCTGTTGTTGTTGTTAAGCTTTAAACTTTATTTGATTGTTTTTGCAGACACTCGTCTCGTTTATTGATTTATAGAATTTGTTTTCAATATGTATGATTGCTTACCTGTTTCTGTTTAAGCTGGTTTCACAAGGCCATATATACAGTGTTGGCCAAAACTAAGGGAGCTAAAAATACGAGTGCACAATTGTTTGTGTAAATAATAGAAATGCTTAGAAATTAATTTTTTTTTTATTCATATTATTAGTAAAGCCTTCATCATCGACTGGCCAAATATGTGGCATTTCACCGATTTTGCCATTCAATATTTATTGCACAATAATTTTTAACTAATTCCACTTTTATAATCAATTAGTATTTTTTCTTTAAGTTCGTTCGAATATTCGTTTCTAGCCATTTTACAAGAAAATGTTATTAAAATAAACAGAACTCATCTGCAGATAATTACGCACAGCCTACTTGAATTTTTTCGATTGATTTGTTAAAAGTACTGTGCTTATAAACGTTATATTCTGAAATTGGCCAAAGATCTGATAATAAAACTGAGCATTGCAATTCATTTCCCTTAGTTTTGGCTAGTCGATAATGAATGTGATTACGGTAAAATTGAAATATTTTTTTTAACTTTCGTAAGAAAGTATTTTATTTTTATTATTATTGTAGCTTAAGAATTTACCTAATAATATGAATAAAAAAAAAATTAATTTTTAAGCCTTTCAATTATTTACGCAAACAAATTGTGCACTCGTATTTTTAGTTCCCTTAGTTTTGACCAACACTGTATGTATGTCTTTTTGTTTTTAATTATTCAGCATAATTATTCTAAAGTGAAAACTTAATGAAATTGCTGTTTAAATATACTTAAATTATTGCTGGTATTAGATTATCAGTTACAAAAAAAAAGGCAATAATCCATATACCTACGAAATAAATGTAACATTACTACAAGGTCATTATAAATTCGTTTACCCACTCGCCACTTAAGTCTTTAAGTTGATTTTTCTTTTTTTTTTCATTAACGAATTAACACCCAAGGACAATTTTATTAAAAAAAATGAAATTCGCTTTTAATCAATAAACATACCAATCAATAATATATAATAGTGTTTTATAAACGATTTTACATAATATGCATAAGGAATTTATTAATATCCGGTCTGTGTTATCATAAATAAAAAAATAAAATCACTATGATGAAAGAAAAATTTCAGAAAGTAATAAATTAATTTTCACTTTTTTTTTTTTTTTTGAATATCGAAAATGCTTGATTGCAAAAAACATAAAATATGAAAGAATAAATAAATAATAAAAGCTCATGTTTATGTAATTTATGTTTTTCTCGTTAATATTTTGTTTTTTTTTTCGGTTTGGTTTGAAAACAACAAGCAATCAGCAGTTAGTAAGTAAGCAACAAGCAAACAGCATCATTAATATGTTATGTAAATGCGACATTTTTGTCTGTTGCTCAGTTATTTGTTTTGTTTTTATGTGCTGCGGGACAAAACCGTTAACTTGAATTAATTTTTTATATTTCTTTCTCTGAGCTTTTTTTTTTTTAATACAAACACATACACAGATAACTTTTTATAAAATCAGGAAAAGAAAGAGTTAAGGAAATGATAATTTTTTTTTCCATTTGTTTCATCAATTTATGCTAATTAATCAGTTGTAAATTTTTGCTTTTTATTTTCTTTTTTATCTTAATTGATTTTTATATATCGTTAAAGAAATTGACATGTGATGTCACACGTTTTACGTTTTTTTTAGTTTGTTTCGTTCTTACATAATTTGCTTTTTTTTTTTTTGATGGTTAGTTTATTTATGTAGGTTTATTGGTCCGGATCTACAATAAATAATGAGAATGTAATTAAGATAATAAAAAAAAACTTATGTACTTCAGGTGATTTTAATTATAAAGTTTTTTGTGTGTATTGAGGGTGAATTTTTGATAGTAGAAGACTAGCTAATTGATATTTTAGCAAAATGCGTTTGTATTTCTAAAAAAGATGCTGTAAAGTTGCTTTAATACATCTGTATTAATCGATAAATTTTACTAGAATAATTCAATAATAAATAAAACGTTAACAAGCAGGTAAAATAATCGCTTAAACACAATTATCTACCGCATTATAGTTAGTAAATTCGCGAAATTAAAAAAAAAAACCGCATAACTGGAGGGATTACTGTGTATTTAAACAACGAATAAATAATATTAATTGTAGTAACGTCAACACATTTTCAGGGTCTGCTGCAAAATTGATTAATTTCAAGGTAAAAAAATAAAAACGCGTATAAAATTGTTGTTTCTCTATTATCTTTCTCTATATTTGTTTCATTTTTTTATTTATTTAATTAAATTACATAAAATATTTAATTTTTTTCATGTTTTTTTTGTTGTTACATTTTTTCTCTTTCTTCGTTATATAAATCGTTTATACTTGCAATTAATTATGTGTGCAACTTAGTGTGTTAATCACTCATTAGTTGCAGTTTAACTTTGTGATGATTTTATTTCTTAATTATTCTTCGTTGAAGTTATTTTCAAGACGCATGTTTTATTTTATTGGCGTTCGACTGTACGTAATTGTTTTTTTCTTTTTTCTTTTTCCTGTGAATAATTTCTTTTACTTTTTTAAGTGTCACACATGTAAATAGGAGGAATATTTACAAAGTTGAATATAAATATTTTATTTATGATCAAAAATCAATTGGTTTTTAGTTTTAACTTTAAACCGTAAGACGTCTATAGTTTCGAAGTAAAATTTTTATTGCATATCATAAAAATTAGGCAGTAAAAGAAGTTTGCAGATTTTTTTTTTTTTTTTATTACTGGGGATTTTGATGGCTTTTTACCTACCTCATATGCCGTTTATACTTTTTTTTTTTTTCTATTTTTCGTTGTCAATTTCATAACATATTTATGCAATTTATGTATAAAATTTAAATTTTTACGGAAATAAATTTTTTAATTTGTTTTTTCTTTTTTTTTTTTTTTTATTGATAATTTTTTATTAGGTTTTAAAATAATAATAATAATAAAACAAATAATATAAAAAATTAATTAAATGCATATTTTGGTTTAAAGAAATTTGTATTCAAAAAGTGTTATATGATGGTTTTATGTATGTACTTTGTGTTGGTTAATATTTTTGTATATATTAAATAGAGATTTTTGTATAAAAAAAATAAAAAATATATTTTCTTGATTAAAAATTGAAATAAAATGACATTTAGAAACAGCATATTGCTGCAGCGGGAGATTTTAGAAGAAAATAAATACATTTTTTTTTTGTTTCTGTTTTTATTTATTACTTTGTAACAATTTTTGCGGTTTATTTCCTTGATTTTTGTTTATTTATTTATTTTTAAAACTATAAATAATTCGTATTTTAATTATATAAATACAATTTATTTAGAGAAATTATAGAAATTAAATTGTATGGGCTTTTCGTTTTATTTTCCTTCTTTTTTTTTATTACAATTGCCATACCCCAGTTTCTTCACTATATTATTATTATTATTATTATTATTTTATGCGAAATATATATATTTATAAGTTATTTTTTGGTTTAATTATATTTTTTATTCAACCATTATAATAATAATTAATAATATATTTACAATAACACACCTTTATAAATTTTTCATTATTATATCGTTTGACAAAAATATTGTGTGCGTTTTACTAATTATAAATGTAATGCAATGCAATGCATATATAAAATGCATTTTATTTTCATTTTTCTTATTATTATTATTATTATAAATAATATTTATATGTGTTAGTTAAACTTTTATGAAGTTAAATTGTGTTGTGTTGTGTTAAGTTGTGTAAAATTAATTATATTTATTAATTTTCAATGCACAAATACAGTAGAAACACAATTTAATGAAATCATTTTATTTTGTGATTTTGATAATTGAATAAATTAATTAATGGATTGTTTTAAGCTATGGGTGATTGATTTTAACTGCGTTAATATTTTTGTTATAAGATTTTCGAATGAATTTCAAGTATTAATCTACCTTTAGATATTCAATAATACCTCAACAGTAGTAACCGAAATTTACGTTTTGAATGCATATTTACAATGTAGTGATTCACGTAGAATTAATATTTGATTGATAAATGCCTCAACTGTTTATGTTACACAGAAGTTGTATGCAACATAACATATATGTATTTACATTAATAATCAATAAAATATTTATTTTTGTCATTATATTTAATTAAATATTTTCTTAGTAATTATTATAAAAAATTCATTTCATTTATGTATTTTAATGTTTTTCGGATTTTTTTTTTTATGTTTAAAGAAATTAATTGAACAACAATAAGATAATTTATAAAAAAAAAAATATATATTTAATTGTTTTTTTTTAATGTTGTATTAAATAATAAACCAACCAACATACGGTTATTTATTTATTTTTATTTTTTATTGTTTTATTAATATGGTTTTGGTTATTAAAATTAATGACGATTTTATATAAGGATTTCTTTTTTTTTTTTTTTGTAAGGAAAATGTTATTAAATTTTATGTTTTTGTTTCTTTAGGTTTTTTTTTTTTGTGACTTTAAAGTTGACGGAATAGTAATTACAATGGAATTTTATTTAATGAAAATTTTGTATTCTCATATTACTATGGTTGGGTTAAATCTTGAGACAGTTTTGTGGCACCTACAGCTTTGATTTTTCTACACAGAGAGAATATTGGTTTCTAAGCCAATCGATTTCGTTTCTTGAGACATGAAAATCCAAAAAAACTAAATAATTTTTCGATTTAAATTGTATTTAGTTTTAATTTCTTAGTTTGAAAATAAGAAATATTTCTCTTGTACTAGAATCGTGCAAAAATTTCTTGATTCAATTCATAATTTCGGTGAATTTAGAAAATAATTCTTTCTAAAAATTCTCAATTCATATAAAATTCGATTAATCTGTAAAAATTGTGCGCTTAAAGCAGTTTTACAAATTTAAACGAACAAAATTATGTAAAAAAAAAAGAGTATAAAAAGTTTGCTGTAGTTGTCATATTGTCACATTATAACAAAATTATTTTATGCAAAATTTTTATGTTTGGTTTTTTTTCTACTTTTTTATCTACATAAATAAAATAAAAATTATAATATTATTGTATGACATTTTCATTCAAATAATATTTTGAGTTTAAGTTTTTTTTTTTTTGGTGTGGTTGAATCAAAATACAGTAAAACCTCGATAGTAGTGGGTGGATTGTGTTAGGGTGTGTCTTTTATATAGATCGATAGTAAATGCATCTTTTTTAGTATATTCATTTAGTATATCACAGACAGGACTATTTAATTCACAAACCTAGCTCTAATAATTCACAATTTCATAATTTTTGAGACTCTACTATATCTATTTTTGATACATATTCCATTATTTTTATTTCAAAGTAGATAAAATTTTTATTTTATTTGTTATAGTTGTCGCCTAGAAAGCATGTCAAAAAATTTGGGATTTTTATGAAAAAAATTTTGTGTGTATGTCAAACAATTTAACAAGCCCCTTGTTGCTTGAAAATTAATTAATTAATTATTTCCAAATAAATGAAATAAAAGTTTTTTTTTATTATTATTATTTATTATTTGTTTTTTAATTGTTAATAAAGTTTTTGCTGATTTATATAGAAAATAAAATTTATTAAATATTGTTGGTATTTTGTGTGGTTTTTTTTTTTCTTTTTTGCTGTAGTTTGTTTTACAAAATTACAGTTGGGATTCATATTTCTTTGCTGAATTCTTATTATTATCATGTTTAGTAAACTTTGTTACGGTCGAAAATGCTGGAAAACAGGCAACTGTACAACTGTCTTACCACAATTTCTCTTAAATTAAGTAAATTAATCTGAAATAACTCATATATTAATAAATGGTAACATTCATGAGCCTTTACTGTGTTACTACAATGATTTTATTCTTTAATTTTGTCACATTTTTAAATATGAAATAAACTTTTATATTGTTGTTGCATTGTAATTAATTTAATTCAATACTTTGAGCAAAATTTATTGGTATATTACTATGCTAAAATCAGAGCTCAGACCAGATTATAAAGAAGAATAAAGAAAAGAAAAGAAAATAAAGACGGTTGTAATGTTATATGTATATAGAAAAATAAAGAAAGTAATAGAAATAATGTAAAAACGTCTCAAGTAAATTATAATGCAATGTAAATGAAGAGATTTATATTCTTTGGTTATTCTATTTGTTGCTTTCATATTATTTGTTTTATAAATCATTGATGAAGATTATTTTAGATGAAATTTTGTAATAGTTTATTTTCCTTTCCTTTCTTTTTCTTTTTTTTTTTAATATTATTATTATTATTATTAATGTAACAACTTTTGTCTTGTAATAAGTAAATATATACGCGTTCAAGAAGATTTAACAATGCATCGTATTGTTTGTTTGGCTATTTTAACTTCTTTTTTTTTTGTTTTGCTTTTGAATACTTGAACTTTGATGAACTTGATTTAAGAGATTTTTGTTTTTTAAAGGTAATTTTTCGTTTTCAATAGAACTATATGTGTTGTGGATGATAGATGAGTTTGAAACATTTTTATTTTCAATGTAAAATGCAAATTTTAATTGATTTTCTGTAGACTATTGTTTTAAAGTGCTCTGGTTGGTGGTTATAAAAGTTTTGATAAGTGGGTATTTGTTGATCGTGGTTTTTCTTATGTTGATATTAATTAATAATTTTTTTAGGTTTTTGTTTTTCTAATGAATATTTAACAGATTTTTACACTTTTTATAGATTTAAACGAATTTAAACTGGTTTAATTTTAATTTATATATAAATAAATTTCACAAAAAAATTGTATTCAAATGGCCATCAAGATGATAAAAGTGATGATGATTTTTTGCTTAGTGAAATTAACATTTGAATAAACATTTTTTTTATTATAACAATTATTAATTAACTTATATTTTTTATAAAGAAATAAAATTGCATTAAATATCTTTGTAATATAATTGTGAACATTAAGTGAGTGACTAAGTAAGTAACTCTATTCTGTTGCTGCTGCTGTTGTTGTCATTGTTTAAAAGGTCTTGATCAATTAACCTATCTTATTTATAAAATAAATTTCAGTTAGAATTATTTACATATTCAATGTCAATAATTTTATTTAATTTTTTTAATTACATTCCATCAGTTTTTTTTTTTTTTGAAAAACACTTTTGTGATTTTTTCTCAATATTTCATTTGTAATGAATTTTATCCAATGTTCACCATGTTTTAGTTTTTTTTATTGATTGAATAAGTTAATTAATTATTTATAAATCTATTTATAAAGGTAAAAATACATATAAATATAGATTCGGTTTTACCTTATTGAATTTTTTAAATTTGTATTCTATAGAAATATCTCCGTTTATAAACTTTAATGTAGCCAAACCATTTTAATTTATTATCATCCACCCACATTTATTTGATTTTAACTTTGACCTAATTTTATTTTCTTGCTTTTTAATTATTAATTATTAATTTTATTCTTTGTTTCATTTTACACAGAATCCTTTATTTATTTATAAAATATTTTATAATGAATATTTAAAAACAAGTCTGTTGTATATGCGTTCTCAGACTGTCTACAATAATCTACCCTACCTTTCTTAAACTACCTCATTTCAATGATTATAAATTGTATGCTTTTATTAAAGCTTTTGTTCAAACTTTATTGTATATGAAAAAAAAAAAGAAATTCTGATTTATATTAGGATAAAATGGTTTTAAAAGTGTCTTTTTATTTTGTAATTACTTATTTTAAATATTTATATACCTATGTGTAGTGTAGTGGTTTTAACTTATTTGAAAATACATAAAACATAATTTAAAACGTTTTCTCCTCTTCGTTGTAGTTGTTATTATTTTATTCTATAAATAAGCAAAAATAGTTACACTACCATTAATTATTTATTTAAACAATATTCACATGAAAGTGTTAACGAGTATTAGACAGTCAAAATTAGAATAAAAAAAAAAAATTCCAAAGAATTTCATTAAATTTTAATCACGTTTCGTTTTTTTTTTATTGTTTTGCTGTGACAAAATGTTTTTTTTTTTATGCATGTAGGTAGCATAAACAACATTATAAGCTTTATCCTAATGTGTTTATTATTACAGTATGTAATTACTGTAGGTTGTTATGCTTTATTTTGTGCCTTTCGTTGCAATTTTGATAAATTTGTTCTAAGGTCGTCAGAGTAGTAAATTGTTTTTCAATTAACATTTTGAAAAATGAATAAGAAGCGATTAATTGATTTTCGTTTTTATTTTGTTAATCAAAAAAGATTTGCGCTCACTCAAAAAAAAAGTGTATTTGTAGAATAGAAGAAAAGCAAACAAATATTTTCCCGCAGACTAAATTTATTCATTTATTGTTTTTTATTATTATTATTTAAGTGCATTAATCGCTGCTTCATCTCGCTATTATTATTTATTTATTAATTAATTGTTTTTTTATTCAAGCTATTACTTACATTCAAAATGTATAAAAAGATAAAATAAATGTGGTTATTCAAAGTAATTAAAAATAAGCGAAAATATAATACTAAGAAGAAATAATTAAGTTTTTATTTTTCATGTATTTATCGGTTAAAATTTTTTGAATAAAACTTTTATTGATTTTTATTAATAATTTTATTTGTGTATAAAGAGAAATATTTATATAAATTGCTGATAAAAACATAACAAGAAAGAGTAATATTATGATTTGTGTGTGTTAAAAAAACAATTAATAATTTTTTGTGCTTTGCAAATAAATTAAGTCAATGTTTATTAAAGATTTTACAGTCGATCCTCTAGTTTTTCTTTTTCTTCTCTTAAATAACACTTAAATGAATTATTATTATTATTTATTTTTTTTTTTGTTTAACTTTATGTATTTACGAGCTTTTTTAAGATTTGTTATGTCTGTATACATAATTATAATGTTGTGTTACTACTATACAAAATAATACTAAAATGCAATTTAAATGTAATAATTATTTAGCGTAATTTCTCATTGCTCAGCCAAATGAAAGTTTTTTTTTTGTTTAAATAAAAGCTTCTTGCTACTTTTAAATGTCTATACAAAGTTTTTGATCATCGTCCCACTTTATATTTACTTAAATAATTCGGTTTAGTTTAGTTTTTTCTTTGTTTTATTTTATTTTGTAAATTCACTTTCTTTTAAACTTTTTTTTTTTTTTTTTTTTTAAATATAATTTGTGAAATTTCTGTGTGTATTTTTTATTTATTTTTTATTTTATGTTAATTTCACTATCGTTTATTTCTCTAATCTTATATAATGGATATTAAAAAGTAATTTTATTAATTTAAAATGTTTGCTATTTTTTTTTTTTTTTGTTTTTATAAAATTGGAATTAAATTGGATTTAAAAACAGAAAAATATTTTTTCAATTCATGAAATATCAGAATTTAAAATTTATGGATTTTTAATTAATTAATATTATTACGATAAAATAATTCGTTATGGTTTTATTTGCTTATTTGTTTTTTTTTTATTTGGTTGTACGTTAACTACTATTCGTTAAAATTCTTTTCAAATTTTTTATAGGTGTTTATCGTTTGTGTTAATTAACTAGAAAAATATATTTTATTTTCACTTTTGTTACTTATTTATAGAAATTTGTTTTTTTTTATGCAATTTTAAATTATAGTAAATAAAAACTTTATGGATTTTTTTTTTCGCTTCTTGTTTTTTATAGACCACCACCAAAATATATACGACGTGCTGCACCAATAGAACCGCCAACAGTGCCAATGTTAACGTCTTCCTTATCAATGAATGCAAAGTCTGATAGAAATGAGAGTCCATCAAATTCATTGGAGCGTAATATAAAACCGTCAGAAATTTTACGACAAAAATCATCGGATTGTTTTGATCCAAAAACAGCAGCAGCAAATCGTCGTACAACACCAGATATAAGTAAATTTTCAAAATCAACTGATTTAGCGGAGGAGTTTGGTAAAAAATTAGCCAAATCCGAGAGTTTAGATAAAACAAAACGGCCATCAGATGCAAGTATGTATTAAGAAGAATTTTCGTTTTCGTCTTCTATTTATTAACTAATTGGTGGTTTTGTTTTTTTCTTGTTATCAAAAAGTCAAAAATTCACAAAGCCCCACTGGTTCTTTGGGGAAAGCAGGACAAAATGCATCACCGACAGGAAGTCTAGGTAAAATGGGAAGTGGACGAAGCACAGACAGTCCTACCGGCAGTCTTGGAAAGGTGAGCAATCGAGCTACAGACAGTTTACAAAGTGTAGGTTCTAAAGAATCTTTAGCTTCGCAAGGAATATCCGAAAGGGTAACATATTGGAAAATTTCAAAACTAATTTATTTATTTTAATAAATTATATTTTTAGATTAAAAGTTACGAATCAATATCGTCTTTAAGTTCTGATAGTACAAAGGCGGGTGGACATAATACAGAAAATGAACCATATTATGATACGGTTCCAGAGGATAATGGTGATGGTGATTATGTTTATATACAAGCTGGTGGAACTGGTTCAACATCCAGTCGAGATGATATTTCAACGGCTGGTAGTACATTACCATTACCTGCACATCCTCGAAATTTAACCAGTCAAACGAGTGTTATTGGTGGTGAACCTGAATCACCAGGTCGTAGCTCTAATTATGTTAATATTGATTACTTTTTACAGTAAGTTTTTTTATGCAATTTTGAATATTTAAATTTCTATTATGGCATCAAATTAATTTTTATTTTTGTTATTTCCAACATTAGTAGTAGCAATCAAAATCATGAAACAAGGAGCAGTTCAATAGACAGTGACGGTGAACTAGATCAACCAGCGTTAATGCGTGCTATATCACATGATGAAAATCCACAAACGCCAATAAGTTTACGTAAACAATCGGTATGAGTTTATAAATGATGTTTTATTTATTTATATTTTATTAATTAATTAATTCAATTTTTTTTATAGATAACTGATAATCGTAGTACAATAATCAAATCAATAATAACCAGTATTATAAATAGTGAACAATTATATGTTGAATATTTAAATAAAATGATGCAATATATGAAGGCAATAAGGGCAACACTTACAACTTCACAGCCAGTTATTACCGAGGATGAATTTCAGACAATGTTTTATAAAATTGATGATCTACATGAAGTGCATACAGAATTTTTAAATGAATTAAAGAGTAAAACATCGCAATTAACAAGCAATGGTGATATATACGTTGGAGAAGTGTTTAAGAAATTGGCAAGCAACTTTGTTTTAATTAAATTTTTATGTTTGAAACAATTTTAATCAATATTATTTATTTTATTTATAGGCTGGTCATATACATTTATATGGTGCATTTTTACATAATTACGGTCATGCAATAGATACAGTAAAGAAATGTGGTGCAAATAATACACAATTTAAAAAGATTGTATCAAATATCGTGGTTAATTCAAAGAATGAACAGTCATTGTCATTAGAAGATTTATTGCATAAGCCCGTTGCACGTGTACAGAAAAATGCTTTAGTATTACAGGATTTATTAAATGAAACAAAGGAGACACATCCAGACTATCAACCATTAAAACAGGCACAAAAAATAATACGTAATTTCTTGTCAGAATTTAATGTTATACAAACAAAAACAATGTTTCCTGTAAGTTATTTCTTCTGTTATTCAACTGTATTGCAAATATAATTTTATTTATTAATGAAAAATTATAATTTTCTAGTCTGATGATAAAGCATTACGCCGTTTAGTGAAGAATTCATTTATTGTTGAATTAGCTGATGGCCATCGTAAATTAAGGCATTTATTTTTATTTAACGATGTTATTGCATGTGCAAAATATAAGCCATCTGGACGTGATCGTTTTGAATATGAATTAAAATGGTTTATCCCATTAAAAGATATATTTGTATTGGAGGAATCATCATTTGATCCAAAAGAGACTAGCCCTATTAATATATTACAATTAAAATCTCAGGTATAAATCAGTAAAATATATTTTTTTTAAATAGAGACATTATGAGTTTATTTAATGCTTTAATTAAATTAGGTATCTTTTTTTAAGGCATGTACCGTACGTGACCAAATACTGATTGACGATAGTGAGAAAAAAAGATTTAATGGTTCAAGAACTGGTGATAAGCATCGTAAAAAATTAGCAGACTTAGAAGCACAATTAGTATTAGCATCGCCAAATTTAGTATTCCGTATTGGTAATAAATCAACAAATAAAACGATGATATTTTATTTAAGTTCAGATTTTGAAAGAACACAATGGGTTGAATCGATTATAACACTACAAGTAAATAGAAATAGAATAAAGAGATTTTTAATTATTGTAAAAATATTAATAATTATTTTATTTAGCAATCATGTAATTTACCTGGAGCAAATCCGGTTAATATGTATGAGCTACAAGCATGGATAACAGCATGTAGAACATTAATTAAAACAGAAATGGGTTCGTATTTGATGAGGAATAGTCGGGAAGAAAGTCTTTTCGTTGGTGATTTACATTTAACAATACAAGGACTTCAAGGTTTGTTTACATTTAATTAAAAATTGTATTTAAAAATTATTATTTTTTATTGTTTTCTAGGCCTAGATCAACCAGCCGATTTATTTATTTGTGTTGAAATTGATTCGTATGGACATTATTTCCGGAAAGCAAAAACGAAATTGATTTGTCGTAGTGCAAGTCCATTGTGGAATGAACCGTTTGTATTAGAATTAGAGGGTAGCCAAAATGTACGAATTTTGTTATATGAAGATCATCCACATCGTCCTATATTAAGGGCAAAAACTGTTATTAAAGTAAATTTTTTGTTTTTTTCATTTTTTTTTATATTATTCTGTTAATGCTTTAAATTTATTTTCATTATAGTTAAGTCGTGAATGGTTACGGGAAAATCCTATTAATAAACCACTGAAATTATCTGATCAAATAGTATTAAGTACAACATTGAAATTTGTACCTGGTGAAGTAACATTAAGACGTGTGCCTACATCAAAACCAGGTGCACTTTTTGGTGCCAAAATGCAACAAGTTTTAAAGTAATTTATTGTTTTTATTTTTTCTTTTAATTTTTATTTGTAATTAATTTTCTTTTTTCTTTTCTTTTTAATATTAGACGTGAGAAACGTGACATTCCATTTATAATAACTGCATGCATCCGAGAAGTTGAAAGGCGTGGCATGTGTGAAATTGGAATTTATCGTGTCAGTGGATCAGCATCTGATTTAGCGAAATTAAAGAAATCTTTTGAAACAAGTATTATTGCGTTTAAATGAATTTAGTTAATTAATGCTTATTGTAAATGTTGTATTTCTTGTAGATCCATATGAGGCTGAACAATTGCTCAAAGAAGTTGATATACATTCAGTATCTGGTATATTGCGTTCGTACTTAAGGGAATTACCTGAAGCACTATTCACTGATGCGTACTATCCGAAATTTTTTGAAACCTACAATGATTCTAATCACAGTAATTATAATGATCCGGTAAGGGTTGAGGCATTACTAGTTGTTTTTAATGAGTTACCACCAGCAAATAAAGCAACCATAAATCTTATATTAGACCATCTCATACGGTTTGTTATTTTTAGTTTTGTGAATAAAATTTTAGTTGCTTACGTTTTTGTTTGGTTTCTTTTTTTTTAGAGTAAATCTTAAGGAAATTGAAAATAAAATGTCATTACATAATTTAGCAATGGTATTTGGACCAACATTATTACGACCAGGACCACAAACAAATAAACAGCATAAAGAAATGTTAGAATCAAGTACAGTTGATGTAATGGCACAAGCTGGTATTCTTTATTGCTTCCTACAAGCAAGACTAAAATAATTTCATTTCTAATTAACGTCAAATATTTATATATTATAAAAGTAAACTTAATTTTGTTTTTGTTTTTTTTTTTTAATTATTATAATATCGAATAGAATTTTTAATTTTAATTTGTTTATAAATAAGTTTATAATAATGATTTTTACCCTAGATTATAGATTTATTATTAATACGACAGAGAAATTTACTAAACCATTTAAAAAGAAAAAAAAATATATGTATAAATTAGTAAAAGTGTGCAATTTGTCTTACGTTTTTAATTATTATTTTTATTTTTTTTTTAATTATTAATTGAATTAAAATTTGGGTAAAAATAAAAAATATACGATAAAAAAAAATTTCTTTCTTTTTTTTATATATTAATTAATTAATTAATTATTTATTTATCTAGTCAGACATTATTAGTTTGAAATTAATTATTAAGCATTATTGAAAATTATATAAGCAAAACAGAAATAAATAATGGAAAGTAATAATATTTTGATAGCATTTTAGCAAAGTAAATAAAAAAATTAAAATTAAATTAGAAGTTAAATGAAGAAATAAAACAAAAAAAAGAAAAAAGAATTATAAAATTAATTTAAATTAGTTATTAAATTATAATATATTTAATGTAATGTTCTTTTTTTGTAAAGGAAAAATATAGTTTTATTAATTAGTTATTATTATTATAATTATTATTATTATTATTATGTTTAAATGAATAGGGATGAACAACAACAAACAAAAACGAAAAAAAAAAAATATCTTTGAATGATGTTTTTGTAAATTTTAAAGATATTGGTGATTCCTTATTTATATTATTTAATTAATTTTTCATGCACCAGTTTTAGAACAATCATTTTTTTTTTACTCGTGTATTTTACAAAACCAATTTATTTATTATTTTTGCAATATAAAGATTATTGCGCGTAATACCAACATTAAATTCCAATTTAATCACTACCAATAAAAATAAATAAATAAATACAAAACTGGTGTATAAATAAATTAATAATAATTAAAATGAAATAAAATTGATGAAGTCAGTGCCCAATGATTGAAAAAATAAATTCCATTATACCTATAAATTACCAAGAGTTACCCTTAAAAAATATCATATTCATTTTTATATTAAGTTTGGGGCCAAAAAAAATAATATAAAATTAAAAATTTCATTCCAAATTTATTATTCATTTACAATTACTTGTTCGATTATGTCAAATAATTAATTAAATTTTATTTAAATAAAATTAAAAAATGGTAATTTATTAAATAGTAATGAAATATAATTGAAGAAATAACGATAAAAGGAAAAGAGGAAACATTTTTTATACATTTTTCTACAAATAAATATAAATAATAGAAAAAAAAAAAACTAACAAATATAGTGTTCCATATACATATGTATATATATTATATAATATTTATATATTCTTGCAATCAAATACATAATAATAATAATTAAATAAAGAAAAAAAAATTGTTTTTTTTGCTCCACAAAATGTGTTTCTCCCTTTTTGTTCCCAAGTCAAAGATCCTTAATATTGCCACCTAAAATATATTAATAATTTTTTTTTTAATTAATCCATTGAAAATAAACTAAGTGAAAGCACTTACAGTTTAACAACTTTGTCTTTGCCACCTGAGGCAACACGGGAACCATCCGGTGCCCAGTCAACACCAAAAACTTCATCAGCATGTCCAGGTAATTCTTGTTCTAATTTTTTTGTGGCAACACTCCATACCTTCAATGTTGAATCCTTACTACCGCTTACTAATAACCTTGAATCAGCTGCCCATGCTACTGTATATACTGCTTGTACATGACCACGAAATGTGCATATGAATGCACCATCGTGTGCACGCCATAATTTTACAGACTTGTCAAATGAGGCAGATGCAATATATTTAACATCTGGGGAATATTTTACATCGTTAACAACATTCTGATGTCCCGTCATTCTGGTTAAACACTTTGATTGATTTGAACGCCACAAGTATAATGTGAAATCGTCAGAACATGACACTAATGATTCTATGCCGTCCGGACAGACTTTTTTATACCGTTCTAATGCCATTTTTTGAAGTTCAGATTCTGAAAATTAATAATTTTATTAGAATCTCGATTCTTAGAAATATTTGCAAAATGTATTCTTACTATTATTGAGAATGTAAGTCTTTGCTTTATCCATGACTGGATGAAAGGGTCCTGTTCTTAAAACATAATCTGTATTTAGCGCTAAATTATTTACCCAATGTGCATGTCCAGTTAATGTGCGACAAAGGGCACCATCACTTGGTCGCCACATTTTGATTGTTCGATCTTTTGATGATGTATAAAGGAGACCAGAACCACCCCAACGTACTGCTGTTACAGCACCGGTATGTCCAGAAATCGTTTTTACACATTGTCCTAATGTGACATCCCATATTTTTACATCATTATCATTTCCAGCACTGGCTAATTGGCGGCATTCAGGATTGTCGTGATACGGTTCCCAACTTAAGCAATTTATCCATTTTTTATGACCAATAAGTGTTTTGCCTAGTTGTTTTCCCGTGCTCGGACACCATAAACGTATTTCACCATTTTTACAAGCAGTTGCTATTTTAGAACTATCTGGTGCCCAAGACACACATAGTACCCACTGATTGTGACCCGTACATGTAAAGTGTGGTGTTTCAGTATTTAAATCCCAAAGTCTTAATGTCGTATCTCCAGAACCACTAGCTAAATGCTGTCCATCAGGACTAAAACTCAATGATACTACAGCTTCAGCATGGCCAGGCATTGAACTCGTACATCTTGTTACTGGGCGTACCCTGAAAACGGCTTGTGGTTGATATACAATGTCAATTACATTTTCTATATCGATCTTCTTTAAATCTAAAGATTTTTCCAAACTAACTTTTAATTCTTCTTCATTTACAAAAAACAAATACGGAGTTTCTTCTTCCTAAAAAAATACTTTTGTAAAATAAATAATTTTCTAAAATAATTATTTTAATTACCGATTTTAATAATGCATTGCAAATTAATCCAAGCTGTACTACGGTTACTTCAACTGGTAAATCTATTGGCGGACCAGCTTCATCACCTGTTTCTGATATAAATCTTGCTTGTACCGTATGAACAGTATTTTTATTATTATCTTCATCCACTTCCATTGTATATCTTAATTTAATTAATTAATAGACTTTTTGAAAAGTAAACACCATATGTCAATTGAAGTTTATAGGTTATATATAAAGCAATGCGAAATTTGACATTTAAACTCACGTGTTTTTTCAATGGGTGCGTTCATAGCTAAAAAAAGCATTACCACCTACTGGCCGATTGCCACAGTACTTACATTATATACTTTTGAAACGTCAAAACATGATCAAAACGTGTTTATAAGTCGGCTGATAAAGTTTAATTTTATTATTTCTCTAATAATTAATGAATTTATATAAATTTTAAAAGTGAATTTAAAATATGTCGCGTTTAATTGTTAAACAGTTACCTAAAAATGTAATAATAATAATAATTTAATTACATTAGCATTATTTTTTAATAAATTTCTTGTTTGTTTCAGATAACCGAGGAAAAGCTTCGTAATTTGTTCAGCCAAAAGGGAATTGTCACTGATATTAAGTTAAAATACACCAAAGAAGGTGTATTTCGACAATTCGCATTTATTGGCTATGAGAATGAAGAGGAGGCAAAGGCAGCGATAAAATATTTCAATAAAACGTGCATAAATACTAAACAAATAATTGTAGAACAGTGTGCTGATCTTGGTTCTGAAGAAAAACCGAAAGCATGGAGTAAATATGCACCTGAGAGTTCAGCTTACAAGAAACTACATGGCATAGAGGATGAAAATAAAATAAAAATTGATAAGGAAAAAAAAAGTAAAATAAAAGTGAATAAAGTTGAAGAAATTCTCAAAGAACATAAAGATGATCCACTGTTTGTTGAATTTATTCAATCACATGGCAAAGGCAAATCGATATGGGATAATGATTTGGGTTTAATAAAAAATGTCGAAAACGAAGCAATTTCTAAAAATAATGAAAATGGTAGCGAAGACGAAGAAACACCCACAACATCAAAATCTAAAATTAAGTCTTCACAAAAAATTGTTAAAACAACAAAAGAGTCCGCTAGTGATTCCGGCAATGAGTCGGAAAGTGAAGTTAAAATAGCAAATCGTGAAATAAGCGATTTAGATTATATGAAATCTTTAATGGCTGATAAAACTGTTGTGGACCCAGATAAGAAAGTTAAACCTAAAAAAGTTAATGAATTAAAGAAATTATTCACAATAAAGATCCGCGAATTACCATTAAAAACAAAACGTGAAGATTTGTTGAAATTCTTCAGACCGGTTAAACCTTTCTCTATTCGAATACCGAAGACACGGGGCTTTTGTTATGTTGGTTTTGAAAAGGAAGCGGACTTTAAAAAAGCTATGCTAAAGGACCGGAGTTTTATAAGTAAAACAAAAAATATTTTATTTTAATTTTAAAATTCTTATTAACATAATTGTATTTACAGAGGGGAAGCAAGTGTTTTTAAATGATTTTACTGAAAAAAATATATTACCGTCGGAGAGAGGCAATATGAATACTGTTGAAGATCAAAAGGCAAGACCAAACGCCAAATGGGTAAAGCAAGAAGATAATGTGAAAAACGAAGAGGATATTTCAGAGTCTGGGCAAATATTCTTCCGTAATTTAGCTTATTCTGTAACTGAAGATGAAATGAGAGAATTATTTGAAAAATATGGTCCGATAACAGAAGTCAGTGTACCGGTTGATCCTATTACACGTAAAATAAAAGGCTTTGGAGTTGCAACATTTTTAATGCCTGAACATGCAGTGCTTGCTTATTCTAAATTAGACGGTACAATATTTCATGGACGCATGTTGCATTTATTACCAGCAAAGTGTAAAAATACAGACGAAACTACAGAAACTGAAGGGATGAGCTTTAAGGAAAAAAAACAATTATTACTCACTAAAACTGCTGGATCATCACATAATTGGAATACATTATTTTTGGGTTCAAATGCTATTGTTGAAGTTTTGGCAAGAACATATGATACAACAAAGGAACACGTAAGATTAAAAAATTTACTTATTAAATTCAATAAATAATTTTATTTCTTATATATTAGATTTTAGATTCTGCACACGGTGGAACAAGTGCAGCAGTTCAACTAGCACTTGGTGAAACACAAATAGTAGCTGATATGAAAAAATTCTTAGAAGATAATGATGTATGTTTAGATGTGTTTGCTGAAAAACCAAAAGCTCGTTCAAAGACGGTTATTCTTGTAAAAAATTTACCTGCAGGCACAACGATCACCGAATTACAACCATTATTTTCGAAACATGGTCCACTTGGAAGAGTCGTTTTACCGCCCAGCGGCATTACTTCACTTATAGAATTCATGGACCCATCAGAAGCACGAAGTGCATTTAAAAAGTTGGCCTATTCAAAATTTAAAAATCTTCCCTTATACCTTGAATGGGCACCTGAAAATACATTCAAAACAGCGTCTGAAAAGGCACTTATTGAAAAACTAAAAGAGCAAAAAGTGGAATCTATGGAAACAATTGAATTAGTAAATAAACCTTTAGAAGAAACTAAACCTGCAGAAATTGTCGAAGAAGAAGATGTTGATAATAATTATGAACCAGAACCTAACACAACTCTGTTTTTACGAAATTTAAATTTTACAACTAGAGAAGGCGCCATTGAGGAACAATTCAAACATTTAGGTAAAATTCATATGATTCAAGTAGCATCTAAAAAAGATCCAGATAATCCAAAACAAAAAATTGCACTTGGATATGGTTTTATTCAATTTAAAAAGAATGCTACAGCAGAAAAGGCATTAAGGACGATGCAGTTCATCAATATTGAAGGAAATTCAGTCGAATTGAAAAGGAGTGATAGAACATTGAAGTAAGTAATAACCATATTATGAAATAATAAATTTAAATTATAATTTGTATTTTCAATTTTTTAGAAATGACGTTCATACAGCTAAGAAATCAGTTAAAATGACTCCGCAAACTGGAAGCAAAATTTTGGTTAGAAATATACCATTTCAAGCTAAAGAAAGTGAAATTAGAGATATTTTCAAGTAATTATACCTTTATATGATTTTATTTATAGTTGATGTATTATTTCATTTTTGATTTTTTATATTTTAGAGCATTTGGAGAAATTAAGTCTTTACGCCTGCCTTTAAAATTAACTCCTGGTGAAAGCACCCATAGAGGTTTTGGCTTTGTTGACTTCTATACAAATAGTGATGCAAAGGTAATAGACACAAATTAAAAACGCAAATTAAATCTTGTTTAAATTAATACTTATATATTTTTAGAAAGCATTTAATGCACTTTGCCTAAGTACTCACGTCTATGGTCGACGGTTAGTGTTGGAATGGGCAGCTCCTGATGAGGGTGTAGAAGAGCTTAGGAAAAGAACAGCTAAACAGTTTCTTGGAGGTTCAAATCCAGCTAAACGTAGCAAGAAGAGTATTTTTGATTCAAGCAAAATAGATGCAATTCAGGTTGATGATGCTGAAAAAGATGATAATGAATGATAATAATAATAGTTATAAAACTATATATTTTTCATATATAAAAAATTAAATATTCAAATTTGTATCTTTAGTATGGTAGCACTGCAACATAGTTTGCAGATACCTTCACTCTGTATATTTAAATTTGACAATAAAAGTCCGCGATAAATAAATTTACGTTTTTCAATTAATAATAAATAGTAAAACCCAGTAATAAAATTAATTAAAAAATGAATCCTGAAGAAAGTGAATATCAAAAACAATTATTTGGCTTCTCTGTTGAAGAATTTATAGAATCAAGTAATTTATTGACAACAATTTGTGGTATAAGATATTGTAATAATAATAAAATACATTTTAGATATAATGATGATTGAACAGCATATAAAGAATACTACATATGATTTTATAGAATCTGTGATTAATAAAACAGCCCCTAATCAAACTGCTTGTGATAAAATACGAAAAAAGTTTAACGAGGTGCTAGAAAATATAAATAATAATTCTTCAAGCACAATAAATAAAATATCAAATGCAGCTGAAAAACATTTTTCAATACCAGACGACGTTTTACTTATTGAAGATATGAAACATTCGAAAAATATTACTCACGAGGAATTTATGCAATTATCTAAAAAGTTGGAGGACCTACAACAATTGTTTAAAGAAGTATAAAAAAATATAGAAGAAAATAAAATTAAATACGAACGTTAAATATTTGGTGTTATTTTAGAATGCGTTTGTAGCTGCATCTTTAAAGCAAGAGGTCAAAAACTACGATGATTTGCAACCATTAATAGATAAAGAAAAGGAAATATCAGAAAAAGTTAAAGAAACTTTTAAAAATCCCGTAGAAATAACTAATGAAAGTACAATAATGCCGATCTTTGATAAAATAATGAATACAATTCAAGAGAAGAAAAATGAAGCGTTGTAGAATCCTAATTTTATTGTATTTTTTTTTATTAAATTATGAAAATAAACTTAAATTATATGTTTACACAAATATTATCTGTAGGCAATATTTCGTTAAGTTTTTTTCTTCGTTAAGTTTTTTTTTTTTTCACGAATGGTATGGAATAAACGCCATTTTTACTGTCTCTCGTCCGTGCGCCCGATATCCAAGAAGCACGTGTATTTGGTGTTAATGTGTATAATCTGTTAAAATAATATATAAATTCGCCTTTATTGGCGTTTATTTCATATTAAATATAAATAATTTATTATTGTTAACGAAAAGAGTAGTGTTTTAAAAATGAATCCAGAAAAGTTAAAAAAATTGCAAATGCAGGTACGCATAGGTGGAAAAGGTACCCCACGTCGCAAGAAGAAGATTGTCCACGCTACAGCAGCTACCGATGATAAGAAATTACAGTCATCATTAAAGAAATTATCTGTAAATACTATTCCGGGCATCGAAGAGGTTAACATGATTAAGGATGATGGAACTGTGATTCATTTCAATAATCCAAAAGCTCAGGCATCTTTAGCGGCTAATACATTTGCAATTAATGGTCATGGGGAACACAAGCAGGTAAAACATATAATATTTCCTTTAATAAAATATTTAAAAAAAATTGTCGGCAAAAAAGTATTTATATTCAGATAAAATAAAAACATGGCCGCTTTTGAATATTATATATAACTTGGAGAAAAAAAAATAAAATTAATATCTAAAACTTTATAAAAATAAAAATGCATGCGTTTTTTTTTTTTTTTTTTATATATATATATATACATATATTAAATAATTTATATTTTAGATTACTGAAATGTTACCTGGTATCCTGACACAACTTGGCCCAGAAGGATTGAATCAGTTAAAACGTTTAGCAAATAATGTTATCGCTGGTAATAAATTGTTAAGTGTTAATGAGGAGGATGATGTACCAACGGTTGATAACTTTGAAGAAGTTGCGAAAAAAGAAATTGAACAAGCCGCTGCCAAAAAGTCCCCATTATTTGAGAATATGGATACAATATCTGCCGATGCATTTGCACAAGCAGTAGCTGCATTAGCAATGACTAGTGGAACAGGGGGTATTGATGATGTCATTAAAGAAGTTGAGGCATCAACTAAAGTAGCAACAACAACAGCTGCAACACCGGCTGCACCAACAACAGCAACTGCTGCAACAACAGTTCCTGTAGTAGAAAAAAAAGAAGAACCCGCCAAAAAGGAAGGAACCCCAAAGAAAGGTGACGACAAAAAGAAAGATAATAAGAAAAATGACAACAAGAAAAATGAAAATAAAAAAACCGCTGAACCTAATGCACCTAAAAAATCGGATGACAAAGGAAAGAAGGAAAATTCACAAGGTGGTGGCAAAAAGGAAGCTGCAGCCAAAAAAGCGGATGATAAACCTAAAGAAAAAACAAAGGATGCTGCCCCACAAGGTAAAAAAGGTGGTGGTGAAGGTAATAAGAAACCAGAGGGTGGTGCTGCACCAAAAAAGGACGACAAACAAAAAGAAAGTGCCAAAAAACAACAGCAAGAGTCGAAAAAGACTAATGAATCTGCTAATAAAAAACAACAAGCAGCCGATTCAAAGAAATCAGATGCCGCTGCTGCTGTTGCAAGTAAAAAGTCTGAAGATGCTGCACCGGCATCAACAACCAAGCCATCCGCTTAATAATCAATATTTTTGTTTAAAGTTTTTACACGAATATTTGATAAAACTAAAAAAAAAACTTATTATATCCTCCTAACCTTGAAGAAAAAATTAATTTCATTTTATGTTCAGTAATCCCTTGTTCAGCAGATTGGATTATTGAAAATATTTAAAGAATAACGCATTTTAAGTTTCGTTTAATTCTTTTATTATTTTAGTGTTTTTTTCATTATTAGATTATAAAGATTTCACATTGCGCGTCACTTTCAATTTATTTATTCAATTCATTTAAATCGATTACGAATACGAGAATCATATTAAAAGCTAGGGCTTTATGATGAGAGATGGAATAATCTAATACAAAAAAGAAAAGAAAAGAAAAGAATTTTGTTTACCTCTCAAGGACCGACATCAAGTTCGTGTTCGATTCTCCTCTCGTCATTAAGACATTTTTTTTAATGCTGCATTATTATTATTTATTACAACAACTTTGTTAATAATATTTTTTTTTTTGATAATCCTACAATCATTAATAGATGATAAACAATCGAAAGAAGAAGAATAAAAAAATAAAAAATACTTTGTCGTCTAAAACTAGTCAAATTTTGATTGAATTAAAATTATTGTTTTCATTAGAATTTTATTTATCAAAAAGATGAAAGAAAGAAAGAAAAATAATCTTAAAATCCTTTTTGTTTTTTTTTTTTAATTGAATTGAAATCAAAATTAATTATTATTTTCGAAGGAGAAGGAAAAGAAATTTATTAACCAAATAAAGTGCAATTGTATTTTGTATTTAATTAATTAATTAATCGTTTAAATATAATAAAAGAAAAATTCATTTAAATTTATTTTGATTTATTTTTTACTGTTGCTACTCTTGTTTGACGACCTTCTTTCCTAGGTGGTATTTGTTTTACTGACGATAATTGTACAAATTATGCTTTTAAGAGCAGCCATATAATATATTATCCTTTGTTGTTTACTAAATGTAAAAATTCATTTAAATCATCTCCATCCATTCTACTTATCCATTGTTTTTTTTTTTGTTGAACATTTTGAATTTATGATATAAATGTATAGAAATTTAACAAAACGAAAAAGAAAATTAATGAAAAAATTAAGATATATTTACATTTAATGAAAAAAAAAAAATTTAATTATATAGGAAAATAATTTATAATGAGCAACAACCAACAATTGTACATCAAATTTGTAATTAATAATTTATAATAATAAAAATAAAAATAGAAATGAAAAGGATTTTATTAAATAAATGTTTGTTTGTAATAAGATTATGTTTGTTCATTGATTAATTGTTCCGAATTCTCGCTATGGGATTGGCTGATATTTTCGTCACGCTTAGTGGTATCACATTTCAATTATCTGTATCAGTTGAAAATTATAGCATTGGAAACAGATTGCTATCATTACATTAATTACATTCAAATAAGTTCCGATAAGATTCGTTGATAACCAAGTATCATATTTCAATAAATTAATTAAGATAATTCCTTTCGGGTAATTAAGTTTTATTCTTTTAATACACATAAAACACCATGATACAAAAAATATTTAATATAAAAAAAATAAATTGCAATGTTATTTGTGATTATTTTCAATCTTTTTTGTCCTCAATAGCTTCTGGATTATTTTTGTAAATTGTATAATTAAGCAATGATGCAAACGACAACCAGGCGATGTATGGTGCCATTAAAAGGCCAGCAACTGGATTTACTTTATAGAATGAAACCGCACATGCAGCGGCTGATGCTGTTAATCCAAATATATTAACAACACTTAATGGTAAGTTATGGAGACCGAAAAATACTGGTGTCCATACCCAATTTAATGCTAATTGGAATCCGTAGAGCATTAATGGTACCTTTGCTTCACCTTAAAGAATTAATAAATTTATGAACTGAGTTATTAATTAATTAATCGTGATTGAAATACCATTAAAGCCACCACCGTCTCTCCACACTAAATACGAAGCGTAGCCCATTCCAGTGTATAAAAGTGTCCATGCTGGCGCAAATACCCAATTCGGTGGACGAAAAGAAGGTAAATTTAAATGTTCGTACCATCCTTTAATATTTGCCCTGGTTATTTGGCTGCCAGCAATACCGCCCAAATGCGGTAAAACAATTGCACCGGTAATCCTAAGTATTTTATTTGTATCCATTTTAATTAATGAGAATTATAAGTCGACACACTTGTCAAACTACAATAAATAAAAAAAAAAAAATTGAAATAATATTTTAACAAAACTTCTAGAAAGAAGAAAAAAAATATTTTTCGTTGTGCAATCGCGGTGCTGTCTTACCTTGTTAATTAATTATAATAAACAAATATGGTTTAACCTGCGTTAAATTAACAATATCACTAACAAATATATGAATTTATTTAAATAAATTTTTAATTTTTTTTTATCGTGATTTTATCTTTAGTACTCAGTATATTTAATGGGTGAGAGCAGAATAATAATGGACACGTTTTTGTTTGTTTTTATTTTATTATTTAAACAAGCAATATATTACTGTAAATAAAATTGATATGCATTAAAAATTAAAAAAATAAAAAATAATGACATAATATTTAATTTTTTAATTATATATATTTTGATTAAAAATTTGATTATATTTATCAAAAAATAAGAAAAGAAAAGAAAAAAAATTACATTTTGCATACGGTTTGCGTATTTGCTAGAACGTGATTCTTATTATTTAACAAGAGAACAACGCATTGTACTAAAATTATATTCGCTATTATTTGTCTTTGCTATTATTATTTATAATAAAAAAAAATTAAATAAAAAATTATAACAATTATAATAAAATATAATTAATAACATAAATAATATTATTAATTAATTAAGCTATTAAATTATTAAAAAATAAAAACAATAAATAAAATAAACATTATATTGTAAACCCTGTAACCACTTGTTGTGTTTAGATGTGAAATACAGGTACACAAAGGTAAATAAAAACAAATTATCCAACCGGTGTTATGTTAGTGTTTAACAAATGTCTTGTAGTCATGACAACATTATTTTTCAATACAATTTATAATAAACAAACATAAAATAAAATAAATGTCAAAGTTTTATTCATTTATAACACATTTTTAATTAAGTTTTTTTAAAAAAAATTATTAGATTATTGTGTCGTTATTTAAGTTAATTAATTAATAAACTTAAAAAATGACATTATATTTTGATACGAAAGTTCAATTTTTGGATAGCGAGGCAATAAGTACGATTGGAGTTTGGCACCAAAATGAGCCGTTAATTGCTATTGCCTCGTATAGCCAAGATCGTGGAGGATCTGTTACAATGTTCGATGATACGGTAGATATTAATCAAACTAATTAATTTATAAATAAAGAATAAACGAAAATCGATAATAATATCAGGGTGAACCATTGCACGAAGTAAGTTATCCTGTACATCCTGTGTCACAAGCCACAGCACTTTGTTGGCATCCTGAACGTAAGCTGCTGGTTACTGGTTGGGAGAATGGCGAAGTACACGCTTGGTCAGAAGGTCATCGTGAGTTCTCTGCTATTAATGGACCCCATAAGTCACCAATTATGCTATTAGCATTCAGTGAAATGGGTGGCAGAATGGTTACAGCTGATTCTGTATGTAACAAAAATTTCATTGAAAATTTTATTATTATTACATAAATTTGAATTTAAATGTAAAAACTAGATTGGGGTTCTTACTGGTTGGCGTTGTGATAACCATGGACAATTTTTAACAATGTTTACACATGATTTACACGATCCTTTGCTCCATATAACATTTCGAAAGACTGTGCAAAATGCTACAAGCAATGAAATTACAAATTTAGCCAGGTGAAAAACATTAATTAAAGTCATCGTCTGTTGTTTTTATTTTATCATTAATTTTAATTGCTTAGACAAAATTACGTACAGCAACTTAATAAATAATTAAATGTTTTCCTTTTCCCTTTTTTATATATTTTTTTATTATCAAAGGATCAAATACTAAAATGTGATATGTATATTATTTTTAGAGCTGCTGTAGCTGGCGATGAAACTGCATTAGATACGTTGACAAATTGGCGACCAAGAACAGCTGCTAGAAATTTATCGCATTCAGGTGTTAAGGATAATCATTGCTTTTACGTTGGTACACAAACTGGTGTTATTTATTATCTTAATCAATCTGGAACATGCACAGAAGTTTTACGTACAGATAATGCGCCCATTATACAAATTTTATGGCATCCAAGAAGGTCTTTTAGCATTTTTTTTTTTAATTTTGAATCTTTTATTTTTAAAATTTAATTTTTAATAAAACAATTGACTGGTTTACAAATAATAGGGAGGCTATCGTAACATTAATGGAGGACATGACAGTTGGTCATTATTTAGTTGAGTCCACGGGCTATTTAACAGAATTAGATCGTGTTAAATTAAGCGGACGAATGTCTGGCCACAATGGTGCAATATCATGGGCATGCGGTGCATTAGCAATTATTACTGGTCTGCCAAATTTAATAAAATTCCATAAAAATGAACGAAAATTAATAAATTTTAAAAATTTTTATTAGGTGATTTATCAGTTCGTATATGGGACATTGATACAAGTGACAATTATTTACTAAATACTGAATTAAGCAATTTATCGGATGAGAATGATATGAAATCAAATAAATTGGGTACATCTTCTGGTAGTATGACGTTGTCTCCAACATCACCCCCAACAACAATAGCAACAACAATGGAAATTTTTACTTGTATTTCGTATTGCACGTCTAATCAGACATTATGTGCTGGTACAAATCAAGGGAATTTATTTACATGGAAACGAACAACAACAGGCATATTTCACCAAACGAATCGTTCTGAACAACAACAACAGCAACAGCAGCAGCATCAACCAGAAAATCAATGGCAATTAAATAATATATCAGGTGTACGTGGTGCAATTAAACAATGTCTGTGGGGTATAGCGGAAACAACAAAACCATGTATTATGGTCAATTGTATATCCAACGTTTTTATTTTAAAGGTTTTTCTTCTTATTAAATTAAATTGTGTAAATTAAATTTTATAAAAATAAAATTCTATTCTATCAGGAGCAACCTTTAATGTCATATCATACTCGTGATATTTGGGCAACACAAAAGAGTGCAAATCAAGTAAATGTTGAGTATATAGCCGGTGATAAATCAGCAATTGTAAATGCTGATATCTCAATAACTGATTTATGTATAACCAATAAGCATTTAATTATAACAAATGGCCGGAATATAAGTGTTTATAAAATAAATAAAGATGATAATGATGATGATGATATAATAATCTCATCAGCGAGTAACATTGTGATGACAAATAAAAAATTAATTATTAAGTTATTAAATAATTTTATAATGGAATGTCACGGGTTATTTGTTTTTGAACAAAATATAATTGTCTTGAATCAATTTGATGTGAAAATAATGTCACTGGGCGGTGTTAAATTACAAGAAATAACATTTTCTGATATGGAGGGTAAATTTATCATTTTGTTTGTAATTTATAGCGATTAAAAAAACATTTTTTTTTATTTTTTTTTTGGTTTTAAATAATAGGAAGACCAATTGGTGCTGATTTAACAAGTAATTATCTAACAATATTCACAATGAATGGTTATATAAAAATTTATGATATATCACGTCATGAACCAAAATCAATAATACAAACGTTAAAATCTGGTTATGATTTATTTGAAAATTTTGGTGAAATAATAATGGCAAAATGTAGTCCAAATGGTAAATATTTAGCATTAATAATAGCAACAGAGAATTTAATACCGGATGGTAAAATATATATATGGGATTTTGAAAAGGATTTAATTACATCGTATGATTATATAAGAAATGAGATGAATTTATTGGGAGAGAAAAAAGAAACGGTTGCTAGGTAGGAATATTTTTCTAGTTACTATTGATTATTATTTTTCACTATGAAACAATTATAAAACTTGGGGTGGTTTTATGTTCTACGTTTTTAGACTTCCAATAATATTTTTTTGGGATACAGATGATGGACGTTTGTTAGCATGTGAAGCAAAATGTATTCATCATAATCAACAACAGCAGCAGCAGCAGCAACAACAAAAATTAACAAAGAGTCCTGCAAATTCATTCTCTGGCCATTTAAATAACAGTTTAACCGCCGCTTCATATAATTTTAATATTGCTGAGTCAGAAACATATATAATGTTTATAACAGACAAATGTGAAATTAAAGTACTAGAAACATTACCACTTGGTAGTGGTGAACAGTTAATTAATTTATGTGCTCCGCATGTTGTAAGTTAAGAAAAAAAAAACAAGAAAGAAAAATTGAAATTTCATTAAAATATTAAATAAATTTCATTATTTTTAACAGATCACATTAAAAATAAGTGTAATTGGACGTATACCATTACGGGATTTTAAAGGCTTGGAAAAATGTGATGGAATAACAAGAAAAATGGTTCTTGATTTTAGTTTAAACGTTGCACTTGGTAACATGGATCAAGCTTTTAGGTATTTAACCATTTTTGTAAAAAACATATGTCTAAATTAATTTTCATGGTTTTGTTGAAATCGTAGTTGTATCAGGTCAATACAATCGGAAGCTGTGTGGACTAATTTAGCAAGAATGTGCGTACAAACGGGTCGACTAGATGTTGCAAAAGTCTGTCTTGGACACTTAAAACGTGCGTGTTCTGTTCGTGCACTTCGCAAAGCTATTGACGATGAGTCTTTAGAAAATGAAGCTAAAGTTGCAGTTCTGGCAATAGAACTGGGAATGTTAGACGATGCTGAAATTTTGTATAAAAAATGTGGCCGCTTTGATTTACTTAATCGTTTATTGCAAGCATCGGGTAAATTTGAAGAAGCCTTACAAATCGCAGAACAATGTGATCGAGTACACTTGAAAAATACATATTACACATATGCGGAGTGGCTACGTGATCAGGGTGATACACAAAATGCACTGATTTACTTTGATAAATCAAATAACGCAACACATAATGTGACACAAATGCTAATGGAGGATCCTGTTGCGTTAAGAGTAAATAAATGATTTTGCAAATTATAATATAGATTAGTTAAAAAAAGTTTTTTTATTTCAGGAATACATGCAAAATACAAAAGACACAAATCTTTTGAAATGGTGGGCACAATATATTGAGAGTACGGGCGACATGGAATCATCTTTTAAAGTTTATCAAAAGGCAGACGATTGGTTTTCTCAAGTGAGAATTTTATGTTTTTTGGGTCAACTAACACGTGCTGATACAATAGCACGTCATAGTGGTGACCGTGCAGCATGTTACCATTTGGCACGTCATTATGAAACTATTGATCGCGTTCAAGATGCAATTCAAGTAAATTTTATTTCAAAAATTAAAAGATATTTCTTTTCTTATTGTTTAAACTTATGTTTGGATTATAGTTTTACACCAGAGCGCAGACATATGGTAATGCTGTACGTATTTGTAAGGAAAATGATTTACAAGATGAATTATGGACGGTTGCCAATTCGGCAAGGTCTAGGGACAAAGCAATTGCAGCTGCCTTTTATGAGGATTGTGGTGACTATAAACGTGCTGTGGAGCTATATCATCGTTCTGGCATGCTACATAAAGCAGTTGAGATGGCATTTGCATCGAAACAACCAGAAACATTGCAAGTAATTGCATCCGAACTGGATATTAACTCAGATCCGGAACTAGTTTCACGATGTGCGGAATTCTTTTTAAGTATTGAACAACCCCAGAAAGCGGTTCAATTATTAGCAAATACTCATCAGTTCGAAAAGGCATTAGATGTTTGTAGCGAACATGGTGTTCCAATAACAGAGTCTTTGGCGGAAATGCTGACACCAACAAAAGATGAATTGCCAGAAGCAATCCGTGTGAAAGTACTTACGTTGCTCGGTGATATACTTCAGGAGCAAGGGGATTATCATTCAGCTACGAAAAAATTCACCCAAGCTGGTGATAAAATCAGGGCGATGAAAAGTTTATTAAAATCTGGAAATACTGATAAAATTGTATTCTTTGCTGGAATGTCTAGACAGAAAGAGGTGTATGTTATGGCAGGCAACTATTTACAAGCATTAAATTGGCAAAGTGATCCAAAGATCTTGAAAAGTATTGTCACATTCTATACCAAAGGTCAAGCGTATGATTTGCTGGCTAATTTTTATGCGACGTGTGCGCAAGTTGAGATTGATGAGTTTCGTGATTATGAGAAAGCTTTAAAAGCATTACAAGAAGCCAGCAGATGTTTATCAAAAGTATCAAATATGCAGCGACCATCCGAGCAACTACAATTTACAATTTTGGAAGTTCGTAAAGTACTTGAATTACAAGAAGCTTTTGAAAGGGGAGAATACCCAAGTGTAATTAACGGATGTCGCAATTTATTGAGTAACGATTTTATTTATAAACATTTTTTTTTAATTTAATTTAATTTAATAAACTTTTATTTTATTATTGTTTTAGCAACACAGGAACGTCCACCAGTACGGCAAACGGATATTTTAGCATTGCTTATTGAAGCATTAATATCCGGTAAACAATTTACCGAATCGTTAAGTTATCTACGTGAATTGACATTAAAGGCGCCCGATTGGTCTTTGCGTGGCTTTATTGAGCGTAATTCAATTGAGCAACTGTCTAAAGAATGTGGCATCGATTTTAATACATTATGGAATTCAGGACGTAATCAACAGCGGCAACAGCGTACAAACGGAAATGATAGTCGTGATGGTGATTTTGATGAGGTTGAAGAGGAAGAAGAAATTCAAGAAGAATTTGAATAAAACTTTTATTTATTAGTTAATTTATTTAATTTAAGTAAGGATTTTTTATTTTTAGTGATTAATAATTTTTAAAATAAAAATTCTTTCACTTTATCATCTTGCCCCAGGTATATAAGATATACAAGATATAATAAATGTTTAGCACATAGTAGAAGAGAAATAAAAAGCAAATTATTAATAAAATATTTAAGCATTAAGCAAATTATAAATTGTTGATAGTTTATTATTTTTCGTTCATTTCCTCTCAACGTTATTTTTCTTCTTTTTATTTTTGTTATAATGGAAGTGCAAAAATGTTTACATGGTGCCTTATAACACCCACAATACCCGACATTAAAGTACACAGAAAAGACTACATTTAGGTGTTTTTATTTATTTTTTTTTCTCTATAAAAATGAAATTGCTTGGAAATTATATTTTTGATTTATGTTGAACAAACACCAACAGCCAACCCATATATCTGCATATGGTTTGTATACTACATTTATATATCTTTGGAATTTTTTTTTTCTTTATGTTTTTGTTGAATCAAAAAATAAATATTCAAAAATCAACAACAATTGGGGTGTGATAAAAGTACATAAATTCCTAAAGAATCCCTTTACATCGTTTCTGTGACATAACTTTATTTTCATATTTTTAAGGCGTAGAAAATTGTGTTTTTTATTATTTGTTTTTTTTTTTTTTTTTTTTGTCAAAACATATAGTGAAATGAAAATATTTTTGTTTTTTGAGAATAAATGTTTGTTTTTTTATTATGAGATATTCACTTTGTTTATGGTTTTATGAGAGGTTGAGAAACAAATTCTCATTCAATAGACAATTAGTTTGTCTTAGAACGTTTTTTTTAATCAATATTATTTATAAGATATCAGTAAAAACAATACAGACATAGAAATTAAATACAAAAAAAAATAAGAAAATATAATAATAGAATGACACCCAAATCAATAATAGCTTTAGGAATTATGTTATGAAATCGATATGAGTATTGTTTGTTATTGGTTATAAATTAAATATCCTGTTTACTTGGATAAAAAGATTACAGATTCAAACAATTATTTAAGGAGACAAATATGTTGATTATAGGGACAGAAAATTTGATGAACTTTACTTAAGAAAGTTAATTTTTTTTAAATTCTTTGCTGCATTTTTAATCTATAAAATAAATAATATAATGGGTCGTCCTGTCACTTACATAAAATTCGATTAATAACGAAAAGATCAAAAAGTCGCATTTATCATACTTGACATTCAGATAAGAACAATAAAAATAAATTTAATGAAATGATAAAAATAAACTTAATTTGTTGGAAACACTTTGATTTCAACGAATAAAAGTTTGGTTTCTTATGTTCTTATTACCTATGCCCTATGCCTTGACTAAACGTGACGCGAATTTTATAAGGGATAAATATATATAATAAAAAAAAAGGTAAGTTTTGCTATACATTTACCGTACACACATTTTACTTTATCTTAAATAACGATAATAATAATAATAATAATGATAATAAAAACACCAACAAGAATATAAAATTTAAATTTGATTAGTTACATTACTTGAATATTTTTTGTATTATTAAATGTCATAAAAAACCGTGGATAATTAGCTTTTTTTTCCTTCTGTGTCCTTACTTAGATAAAGTTTTGAATAATGAAAATTAATTATTTATGCACGGTTGATGAAGAATGTAAATAATGCAAATGAATGGTTAGATGTAAACAAAAATCTTTTAAAACGCACCAAGTAAATACACCAAAAAAAAAAAAAAATGTTTTACCCTGTCTAAAGTGAAGCGAATATTCGGTATTTCTATATGTTCCGTGATATGATTTTTGCCATGTATATAAGTCTTTCTATGTAACTGAACAAATAATGAAAATCCGTTTAAATATTCTCAATCCGGTGATGTAATTTGAATTAATTTTTGGATAGAAAATTATGCTTAAATACTACGAAAAGTGTAAAAATCAATTTTAAAATTTCTATAAAATCATAAAGGATATAGCTAAAGGGATAAATAATAAAACATAGAAAAAAGAAAAGGTTTCTATTATTAAATTTAAAATTTTAATTGAATTAATTTTAAAGGATTATTTCCTTATTTGATCTTTATTTATTTAGTTTTGTAAATAATTAATATAAACATGAGTATAGTTACGACCTGGATAAGGTATGGTACACACCGTAACCATAACATATAAACGTAACCGTAAGTAATAAAACACCTGTCTGAAATAGTTTAATCTTTTTAAGAATTAGGACTCAAAGCATTCAGCTTTTTTTTTTGTAGTTGTTGATTTATTAAGGTGTCGTAATTTACTGTGTGCTTTTCCTGTTTTTCTTTACACATTCCTATTTATGTATACATATAAACAAGAATAATTTAATTAAAATCAAAAAAAAAAAACAAACCCTAAAACCCCTCGAAGAGTAAATCAAATTATTGAAATTATTAATTAAATAAAAATATTTTTTTTTTCTTTGATAATCCCCTAGAGAATCCATTAGACCCTAAAATCATTTAAATAAAATGTTAATTATTTAATTATAATTCATTTGAATAATAAATAAAAATTTCTTTTTTATTTTATCTAGTTTAGATTATCATAAATAATGGATAAAAGTTATTATTGAATGAACATAATTTTCTTTTTTTTCAGGTTTTTTTACTCTGTCAAAACATAATCTCTGTTTGATTATTTATTGACTTGAGTCTTAGTTTTGTTTAATTAAGTAATATTAAGTGATTTTAACACTTAATAAATGTTTAATTTATAGCTTGAGAAATTATTAATATGTAAAACCATCTATTACCACCCATACCACCAATTTAGTTATAGATATTATAAAAAAAATAAATACAAAATTAACCGGCGACATAATGCACTCAATGAATGAACAAATATCCAACGTCAAGTTAATTTTAAAATATTCATAATTCAACCAAATGACTTTTTAATTTATTTATGTATAATAAATAAAAATGAAAATTTATTGAATTCAACGGAAAAGTTTATTCGTTTTAAATTATTCTGGTTTTTATTTAATTATTTATAATTTTTTTGTTAAGATTTACATGATTTTGTTGATGGGTTTTAATGGGCTTAGGAATAGTAAGTGGTTAAATTACTTCTCAATAAGAGTGTTGAATTCTAAATAACACAAATTCAGATTTAAGTAATAAAATAAAAGCAAACTTGACAGATTTTAACGGATTTCAACCAATAAAATAAATAATTTGAAGCAACAAATGATCGCCTGTATATGCTTGATATGATTTGACCTGAAAAGGTTCTTTCTTTTGGATCGATAGTGATGTGAGTTTTGTATATTTGATTATTATTGAAAAAACTGAAAATCTTTAACACATATCGTTGTTAGATGCAGGAAATATTATTGAACTAATTGATTTAAACATCTCAGGACTATTATTAAAAACAGAATAAATGGATGGATTAATACGTGTAACACTATTTTAGTTTTAATTTCATCAAATTTCCAGACGATTTAATGATTTGAAAATTTGAAAATATTTTACGCTGGAAAAATTACTGGAAATTTTCTAAATTATTCTATAGACTAGAATCTTTTATTCTAGAAGACCAGCTTGGGAAATGGGTACGATCTGTTGAGTAACAGCGTAGCCCTATCATAGATTTTCATGGTCCGAAAAGCAATACACTGACATAGCAAATAAATACTACACTTTACCTATCCTAAAATACTTCCGCGATGGCATAACTGTAAAATAGAACAGAAAACTCTTCCGGTGCCCCTCGATGGCTTCTTTAAAAATATAAATTCGTGATGGTTTTAAGAAAACCAGTTGGATTACAAGATCCTTTTAAAATCCTTTTATGAGTAAAAAAATCTAAATACTGAAACTAATTTTCAATCCTGTTAAAAAAATTAAAGAAAAATCAGCGAATCGTCATCATTTAATATTCGTTAGACACGCTTTCCTTTTTTTTAATCTCTACATTGCAAGAGTTTTTCTATTTTTTTTTTATTATTAATATATTATTCTTATCGTTAATCCAATAATAATTCAAGTTTATCTGTCTTGTTCTAAGCAAGAAAATTACATAAAGAAGCAAAAAAAAAATAAAATTATTATAAACGCGAGATGAATTAATAATTTTTAATTTTTTTTATTCTGTACGGATTCTTGTAGGAAAACTAAAGAAAAATTAATCAAAAATTATAGAGGTGGTTGGCTGGTTGGCTGGTTGTGGTGTACTAATTTGATTTATTTATTTTGTAAAATCTGGAATTTTTATTAATTTTGGTTTTTTGTTTTTGTTATTGATTCAATTATTTATTAGTTTTGATTCGATTTGTTTTGTTTTTAAATTGATTATTTGCTTGATTTTTGGATGTAATCGGGAAGTTGATGGTGTGGCATTAAAAGAGCGTTTTTGTGCGCAAAGTTTTACTGCTTAATTGTTAATTAAGGAATACCTAAGGTTCGTGTAATTAACAAGAGACATGTAATAGAAGTGAGCTTGATTACAAATGAGCTGAAGATGGTTAATTGTTACCAACGTTCAATATTTATCGTACGAAATTCAACGGAAGCCATCGTACGCCATTTATCAATTTTACTTGGAACAGAACTTTTAAGATTTTAATTAATTTACAAGAACAATATAAGACAAGCTTTAAGCTTAATTAAATATTTTTTATTTTTGTTTCCAGATTTTTCATTTTAAGAAATAAACCAAAAATTACCAGAAATTGATATCAGAGAGAATAAATCAATCTTGAAGTATTATAATAATTCTGGTTACGAGATAAGTGTTTCGTTAATGTTAGTGCTTTCACTGCAGTATAATTTACATTGACAAAGCTTTAATACGTTGCATACATTGGCATATGTTAATTGATTTCATTTTTAATACACATTAATTGAATTTTAAAAATTAATTGGGAAATAAAATTCAATTAATATGTAATTACTAATTACATAATATGGCAACATTATAATATAAATGCAATAAATTACAAATTATCTACAGCTAATCGATTATTTTAATTTTAAATTAATTTATTTTAATACACGCTGTGGTTTAATGTTTTTCTGTTTTGTTTCCTCCTTTTTCTGTTTTTTTTTTTTTTTTTTATTAAATATGATTAGAGAGACTGACTTTTCAATTAGGGTCTGTTTTTAACATTAATTTTTTTTTCACCACGATTTAATATTATAATTATCAATTGTGGTTCATTTTGTTTAATAATTATTCTACGTGCTGTTTTATAACTAAAAAACTAAAATTATTAAAACCGTGAATTTATAAGGAAATTTCTATTAAATCATAAACGTTAAAAAGGATTTTATTATTTTGTAACAAAGATAACAAAAATGTTTCTTATAAAAAATATTTTAATAATAATAATAATTTTTTTTTTTTTATATAATTTTGGATAAAACATAGAAGATAAATGCTTAAACATAAATAAAATTTAAGAAAAACCATTGAATAAACTAAAATGAAAACTTTATTTTTATGGTGGATTTTTTTTTTTATAATCATAATAATAAAGCACAGGAAAATGGGGGCATGTCTAGGCAAAAGTGTCATTCGCTTTTGTTAAAAAAAAAAAAAAAAAAAAATTCACTTTATACAAAGATACAAAGAATATAAAATAATAAATAAAAAAAGTATTTCAAGATGATAAAATAACAAAAATGAATGGGTAAAAAATCCGGATGAATCAACGACTTCCTTTTTTTTTGTGCTATACAATTTTTATTTTTTTTAATCTATTGTCATTGTTTGTGATGTGATAAATTTTAATTTATAACACGACAATCTTTAACACCTGAATTATATTTAATTTGTATAAGGAAGTATGACAGTAATTCGATAAACATAATTAAGCATCAATAATATTAAGGTTTTACGTTTAAGAACTTTCCTGAAATTACCACAATAAAACACAAATATTTAAATAATATTTACTTCAGGACGCATGTCTATAAAGTTCAATAGTTGTGCTAAAGTTTAAAAACACCTGCAGCAATTGTTACAAGGTCACTAGGGTAATTTCCATACAATGTAATATAGAAAAACTTTTCGAAAATTTATTGTTTTAACAACGTAAAAACTCTATAAATGTGGATATCCAGTGATAAAGTTATTTAAAGTAGTATATATTACTAACGAATTGACACTACGGTTATTTTTAGGTAATTCCCAATTGTATCGAAAACAAAATTTCTCTACAAAAATAGAAGAAAACTAATTTTTTATTTATTTATTTATTTTTTAAACAAGTTTAGCAATAAAAAAGGCAAAAAAAAAAAATTATTTAATTGATTCCTGACAACAGAGTTTAAAGAATTATTAATAAGGAGAGCTTTTAGGTAATAACATAAAAGCTGCTAAAAATAAAACCGCATTACATAAACTTATTAAAAAGTTATTTGGAGAAAAGCTAGTTTGTTCAAAAATAAGCTTTTATGATAAAACAAACTTCAGACTAAACGTTGACAATATTTTAAAGTTTTCTGCAAAGTTTCGACGCTTTAAAATCTTACAGCGCAACGAAAATTATTAAGTTTTATGTTTAAAAAAAAAAAAAGAAAAAATTGATTTAAATTAATTATTATACGCGTAATAAGGAATATATTTGCTTAACGAAAATAAAAAAAAATAAAATAACTAGAGAAAGGGAACGGAGCTTAATTGTAAATGAATTCCATCATTAAAATTTGAAAGTTTTGTTCACTTTTATATTTTTATTTTGCATCATTATTTATTATTATTAGTAAAAAAAAAAAAAAGAAAAAAATCTCATTTTACAATAAAAAAAAAGGAAAAATACGTTTTGCTCCTTTACTTTACATTTATTTTGGTTTATTAAGAAAAGAAAATATTGAATAAAATTGTGTTTATTTTGCATGCAAACAAACGAAGGAAATATGTTAAAAATAAATAAATAAATAAATAAACCAAAACTGATAACCAATTATTATTTATTTAATTTTTTTTTTTTTTTTAATATAGCGGAATAATAAAAAAAAAAACGAAGGAAATGTATTTTCGTTATTCGATTGCTGTTTGTTGCAACAATAATGATAAAAAAAAAATATATTAAAATTGGCAGAGTTTGTACATTTTAATCAGGTTTATGTTTCTTTTATATCGTTGTTTGTTGTTATTGTGTTTATATAGCAAATGTATTTGTTTGAGACTCTCTAACTGATCAATATTATTTGTGTTTAAAGAATGAGGCGTTAGAAAATCGCGATTTTACATGGAACTTTAAACTGTTAGTTTCGTGCAAGGGTTACGTTACAGTTTATTGAGAATAATAAAAACTGATTATTAATTAATTAACGTAAAGAATTACCATCTTAGTCCCGAAAAAAGGTGAAGCGCATTTCTAAAACAAAAAATAAATTTTTCTTCTCCTTCTTTTTTATCTGCATTAAAAATTGCGTTAATATCCATTAATTAATTTATAATTGTTACTAAAAATCTGTGTAATAATAAAACAAAAAGAAAAAACAAAAAAAAAAAAAAACAGAAACAAACAAACGAATAAAGATGTAAAACCGGAAACAAATAAATTCCTACGGTTTGTTAATTTCGTTAAAAATTTATTAAATAAATAAACATTTTTTTTTATTATATTTCATTTAATTTTATTTAATCTTTTTATAACATTGTTATAACAAAAAAAAAATAAAAAAAATAATTATATTTATTAGCTTATTGTGTAAAAGCTTAATGAGATAATTTTATTTGTTGTCAACTTTATGTCTGTGTGCAATTTTTGTTACTTTTCGTACTTTTTGTTTGTTGATTTTTAAATTTATTTTGGTTTTATCAAAATAATAATTAAAATTATGCTTTATTTAATTAAAATGATACAGGTAAAAATAGGTAATATTAAACGTAATTATAAACACTTAAAAAATAAAATACAGAAAAAAAACCTCCCCCAAAACTAACGTATGCTGTTATTAAATTAAATTAAATTAAATTTAAAAATAAAAATTTTACGTTTTTGTTGGTATATTTCACATTGGTATTGTGTTAATCTTATATGATTTATTAATTTTATTTTCTGTACATATAAACACACATAAAAAAAAAAGCACGATACAAATAACAAACAATTGGAAAAAGCTTGTTCATTTTATGTTATTTTTTAATTGTTATTTGCTGCTATGCTGTGTGTGTGTGTGTTCAAATTACTAAATGAATTACAAAAAAAAAAAAAAAAAATAAAATCGTTGTTAAGGGAATGCTATTAAAATCAACAACAGTTTTTGTTAATTTTATTTCTTGTTTTTTTTTTTTTTATCTGTATTATGTAGAGCTTTTTTATGGTGTAGTGCTTTTGTTTTTCCCGGTTTTTATGTACAAAAAAATTAAAAAAAAAAGTTTCTCTATAGATAATTTTCTTATTATGATGACACAGCTGTTGTCCTTTTTAATAAATGTAATAATTGAAAAAGGGACAACTCACTATGTATTTGTACTTAAAAAAAGAAAAAAAAGAAGAAATTTTCTTCTTGTTCCATGCTTCTGATAACAATAATAAAAATAAATCTAAATTTAGTTTGGTGTTTTCTATTGTTTTTAAGTAATGATACCACTCAGCAGGTGTTTTTTTTTGTGTGCGTTTATTGTGATTAATTATTTATGCTAGCATAATTTGTTGATATTTTAGGGAATGTCGATGATTTTAATGGCTAGAACCTAGTCGATTTAATATTTCATTTACCTTCTCTTGTCCTAAATATTATTTATTAATTAATTAGGTTATAACGATCATAATTTACCTGATGTTCACCTAGATCTTGTATATTTGACTGTGTAAAATCATTGAAAAGTTTTTTTTTTTTTTTCTTTTCTCGTTTGGATTTGTGCAATAAATTTCATTTGATTTGTTACATTTTTATCAAACATCAAATCATCAATGTCAACGGTTTAACGTAACGTAACTTATCAAAGAAAATGTCTTTTTTTTTGTATACTCTTGGTTACATTATTGAATAAAAGTTAAACGACAGATAGATTTGTCTTTATTGAGTCAGCAAAAATTGTATGTTTCACCCTAAATAGTTAAACTATTTTGATTATCGGTGATTTTATGTTACATTGAAAGAAGTGGGTTAATTGGTTGTAGTGTCTGATATAATACTAACCTGTATCAGGTCAATTTGTAATAAAAAACCCTTAGTTTTGTGTATGTTAAAAACATTCTATTAAATTCATATAGTTTCTAAAGCTTAACATTATTAATATTTTCCGTAGATCATAAATTTAATAAACATGAACCACTTGTTGTTTGTCATCTTTATGATTCTTACTTTGTTTTTAGTTTTTTATGCTCCTTCTACTATTTATTTATTTATGAATAAAATTACAATTATTGTTTGCTTTCTTATTCATTTATGTTGCTTTTATACATGTTTATTAGAAAATGTACAAAAAAAAAATATTAAAGAATATTTTAAAATATACTTGTTGATAGCTTCATATGTTCATAATAAGTTTTATTATTAACAAATTATGTCATTTATTAAACAAAATGTTTGTGATAATTAAAAACACCTTTAAAATCATAGAAATATGTCCTGAAACAATGAAAAACACCTTAGAATTTCACTAAGGATTAGATTGCATGTTTGGTACTCTATTGCGTGCTATTACATTATTATTATTATTATTTTTTATAACAAATATAAGTATCTACATAAATAACATAAAAATGATGAAGAAAAGTAGTAGAACTAGAGTTAAAATAAATTAAAAAAGTTTTTCATCTGAAAATGTGGTGAGAACAGGAGTAATAACACATAATTTTCGTTAATAAAAAAAAAAAAATAATAATAATGATAATGAAGTAATAAAAATCAAATAGGCAGATGAGTTTTTCTTTTTTCTCTTTTATTAATCTCATCAGATGTTATGAATTTTCTTAGGATTCTTTTTTTATGTTTAATAACCTCTCCTCTTATATTTATTGTTTGGCTACCTCGATGCTTATTATAATTTTTTACGTTCAAGTGTTATAATAAGGGCAAACAAAAAAAAAAAAAAAAAAAAAAAAAAAATCGCCCTTCATGAGTATTATTGCATCTTTTCAAATCACCCTTTGTTATGATAATGAACCAAATATAATAATAAAAGAAAAACTTTATTCAAGTATTATAACATTATAAAAAAAAGAAAGAAGAAAAACACTGGGTGTTAGCATAAGTAATAAAATTAGTCTTTAGTACTTTAAGACAAAAGTTTTCAGTTATTTTTAGAAATAGAAATATATTAAATTGACCAGGAAAATAGTATTACGACGCATTAACCACATATAATTCAAACCCTTTTTGAATACAACAAACTCATTAATTGTGATTTTGTGGTTTTTTTTTTATTATTATTAAAATCTTCCCTTTACGATTTATTTCTGTTTAAATACAAAAAAAAAAATATTTTATTGTGTCAGAAGCAGAGATATCTTCTCTATTAATTAATAAACAAGCTTATCGATTTAAAGAGAATTTAAGAGGAAATTATAAGGATTAATTTATTAATCTGTCTTGTACTTATTAAAAGCTTTGATAAGTTTTGAATTTTTGACTTTTTTTTAAAGATAAATCAATACTTTGATCATGCTAATGCATATAAAATGTTTACAAAATGTTAAACTGAATTCAAGTTTAAAGATTAATTTATTCTCTTAATATTATTAAATAGTATAAATACTAAATAAAAGGATACAAATAAAAAAGAAACAAAGCAACATATGTGGTAAATGATAATGGTTAGTTTTTGTGGTAATTTTGTATCCTTATTTCACATAAGCAACGTGTAATAAAATAATGGAAAAGTAAACAGATGTTGGTTTATTGGGGATGATCCTTTCCCTTTTAATGGTTTCTAACCAGAAAAAAAAAATTCTATTGATGAGCAGAAAAGAATTGTTTCAATAAAACGAAAAAAAAAAAAAATTAAACATTAATCAATAAATGAAACTTTTACTGTTGTTGTCCGCTGCTGCTTGAAATGAGAAAAATAATTAATGAGCTAAGAAAATAAGGAATCAAGTGAAAAATTATTGTTTTTGTTAAAAGAAGTTGGTAAATTATTAATTTTTCCCAAGCAAATATATAAAATTATTCATGCTAAGCACGAGTTTTTAAATTTTTTTTTTTTTTAAAGCGATAATCATTGCAATAATGAAACATGAAATTTTAATCATAGTTATTCTTCTAAAATCTTCCTTTGCATGGTGTATTTTGTGTTTTATCTTTAAGAAAATTAATGCTTGTACTACTTGTAGTAAAATTAAATAATAGATAGGAAATAAATTTTATAAAAATACAGAAAATAGCCAAAGAAAGCTTTTTCAACAACTTAACGATAGCGTTAAAACCAAAGTCAAATATTTAGTTAGTTTGTTTGCATGCTAATTAGATGCTAGATAAGTTTCTATATATATATATATATATATATATATATATATATATATATATATATATATACATATACAATTTTATAATAATATGCAAATGTTAAAATTTACTTTAAGCAAATAATAAGTTTAACAATTTAACATGATAAACACGCAGATACCGTATAAATAAATTTTTTTTTTTTTTATTACAATTTATCCAACAGTTGATAAATAATAATAAACAAAATAAAAAGTAATTCATTTCAACAACAATAATAATTAAAATAAATATTATTTTTATCTATTAATTACTTTTATTTTTTAATTAAAAAAACTAAAAAAAAAAAAAATTATTTTTTTATGTTTAATTTGTTGAAAGTGGAGACGCCTGGTATTAAAGAGAAATTTTTATTTTTTGTACATTATATAAAAAAAAAAAAAAAGCTAGAGATAAAGTTGTAATAGAGCTGCATAAAAGAAAAAAATAAAAGGAAAAACTGTATATTGTTAGCTTAATCATTTTGTACATCGTAAATATTAAGTTAAGTACAGTTTAGATAAAATAAACTTTTGTAATAAACAATAAATATTTTGTGTTTTTAATGAGAATTTTTTTTATGTAATAACTGTTTGGGGTGGGGTTTGGTTGAATAAACTACAAAATATTTGTATATGAGATAAAAATGAACAAAATTACAATACACCTTTATTAAAGTAATTTTTATAATAATAATAAAAAAAAAATAATTAGAAAATTTCTACAATTAAAATAGAATAAAATTTGATAATAAGGAGTAAAAATTATGGTAAAAGCTCAACAAGTGTTGACACTTTATTACTGTATATGGGTTATAATTTATGAATTTACTGAGCTGAAATTATATATATAAATAAATTTTATCAGTATTGTCACGTCTCTAGGCAATTTCACACAAAATTTAATATATTTATGGTATGTGTATGTGTGTTTGTGTGTGCGTGTAGGTGCAAGAGAGAGAAGAAAATCTTTTCCATAAAGTTAAACAGTTAACTAAGAATTTATATTAATGCTTAATTAAGATAAAAGCTGTGATAATATTAACCTTTTCCTTTTTTTTTTGGTTTATATTAACTATTTTGTCCCTTTTTTTTTTGTTTTTGTGTTGTCCTCCTTGGTTTGTCGGTTTTTATTGGTGTTAGGGAAGTGACGAAACTTTCTTAGCTCTATGTTTTAACAAATTAGTTAACCATATTAAATGATAAACATTTATGGTGGACAATTTTTTTTATAGACGTAACATTATCCTATAGTGTAATTGTGTTTAGTTTAGCAATTTAATATGATTTTATTAACAATTATAATAATTTGATTTTTATTTCTTAAACATATTTAGGGGTTGATTAAATTATTAATAAAACTCTTAAAATTTACGGTGTAACATTTATATTTATTTAAATGATATAATATATGAAAAAATACAAAAGTAAAATAATTGTTATTGCAAATACAAATCCTGCTATTATAATTTGATATGCTGGCATTAATTTATTAGAATAAAAAATTTTATATTGAAATTTTATAGAATTTTCAACTAATTTTGCGCATTCACCAATATAAATTGAAAATTTACATTTACATGGTCTATTTTGAATAAATGGTTGCTTAAGGTATGGTTTTGTTGTGTTAAATATATTGAAAATTATATTGTTGTCCTCAATACTTAGTGGCAATTGCTCAATATTAACTAACGCCACTGCACTTATTATTGGTTTCATATCTTCCACCTCCTTACACACATAATAAATTAAGTAAATATTCTCCTTTGCTGCAATTAATTTCATTTCATTTATCGAATCAAACGGGCAATACACTTCATAATTTTTATCATATGATAAACGATAATTATGTTCGTTACTTTCATTATTTAACGTAAAATCACCAATTAATTTATATTTTATTTTTTGTTTATTACAACTATTCCATAATTGATAATGATTATCATTATTATCATTTGTTATCTTATATGAGTAACACTTAAAATCAATATCTTGTGGGAAAAATAACAAATGTGTATATGTTAATTCGGAGGGTTTTTGCAATACCATTTGCCATGTAATTAATTCAATATTATTTGGATATGAAAAATTGTTTAACGCTAATTGTTTAGGACATTTAAATACTTTGTTTGGTATTGTATTATAAGCGACAATTAATTTTATATAAAAAATTAATTTTAGTAATTTTAACATTTTTCTTTAAATCTTTTTTTTTTTTTTTTGTGAGTTGAATTAAAATAACACGTGAACTATACCAATGCTAATGTATAACTGATATAAATTAAACAATAAGCTTTCATTATAATATTTCTATAGTTAATTGATTAACGTATTAATAATAATAAAAAATAATAATAATATTATTTCCTAATAAAAATTAATTTTAGACATTAGAGAAATGTAATTTAGTTTCATATTTTATTGCTTTCAATCAAATTAATTTTTAATTTCGTAATTGTTTAAATAGTGATCTAAATACGAATATATAATAGTTTTGTGTTGTTTTTTTTTCTATAAAGATAATAAATAAAAACACAAAAAAAAATGAATTAAACGATTAAGAAAGGACCTTTTTTACAATGTTTTTTTATTATTGTTGTGTATGTTGAAATTACACAAATAAAAGAGTTAGAGAAAAAAAAAACACTTTGCTTTCGTTAACTAATGAAATACCCAAAAGCAAAGTGTTTCTGTTCTGAACTTAAATTTTTTTTTTTTTAATTAAACGAATGTGTGAATATTTAAATCAAAAGCACCACTTAGTGTATTTACTGTAATAGAAAATAAAACTACACGCCAATAATAAATAAATGGATCACATATAACCAGTGTCAACTATTATGTTATTAATTAATCAAAAAATAAAGATAAATAAATAAATTATATAAAAAAAAAAAAAAACGATGAATACAAATAAATAAATCAACAAAATGCAGTTTGATTTTTTTTTTTAAATTTTTTAAATTAAATTATTACTAAGCAATGAATCACATTGAGTTGTTTAATGTCACATTGAATTTATTTTTATACTAAATATATATATATAAAAAAAAAATAAATTTATTATTAAAAACTATAAAATAAATTAAATTTAATTTCCTCATAAATCAAAAAAAAAATAAAAAAAAAATTTGTTTTTGTGTTTGTTTATTGGTTTGATAAATAATTATTTTTTTTTTTTGTATTTATGTTGTACTTACGTGTGACTGTGTTGGATATTTTGATGGTTTGTAATAGAAATGTACGATGATTTTTATTTAAAAAAAGTATTATATTTATGAAGAAAGCTTTATAGAATAACCATCTTAACAGATCTACGATTGTAGAACAACTAAATGTAGAAATAAATTGTCTAACTATATAAATAAAATTTTCCATATTTGTCTAGCATAGTAAAAATGGTTGCGCATGTTTTTTTTTTCTTCAAAATAAACGCATTCAAATAAACGCTGCGTTGAATTAAGTCTATTTTAAGTTTTAAAATAAATTATTTAAAAATATTTATTTTTGTAACGTTTGCTGATACAGTGTTTTGTTATTGTAATTATATTGCGGGTGTTATGTCATCAAACTCAACACAATAAGGTGTTCAATAATCCAATGTTCATGTCAATAAAGCTTATAAACTTTATTTGTCTTTTCTATTGCAAAGAAAAAACGAAAAAGCAAGAAAAAATATGTCAAAAAACTTACTTTTCGACAATTTTATTGAAGTCAACGTAAAGACTAACATTGGTAGAAGAAAGTCAATGAAAAAATAAAAATGCAAAGAAAATCTTTTATTATAAAAAGCAGCAGTAGTAACAACAGCAGCATACAGCAATTGTTAAACATTTAGTATACAGAGAATTTTATCTTCTCAAGTATTAAGTTATAAAAAATAAATAAAGAAAAAAAAAAAACCAACAAAATACATCAAAACACACAATAAAAAGGTTATAGAGGAAGCGAAAAATTGTATTAGAAATAAAAAAGAAAAAGAAAAAAAAAACAAAAAACTTTTTTTATTTATTTATTTTATTTGCAAAATAATACTTGAAAAAAAAAAAAAAGAAATAAAGAAAAAAGGTAAATAAAAGAGCTTTTATTATAGGAAAAGGAAATAATTTTTTGTTTTTCCTGTTATTCGATAAAACATTAGTTCTTTGTTTAGAAAAAAAACACGCATATTTTCCATTCTTCAGATTACACCAACAGATTAGTTATTGTAATATCTGACCAATGTCCCAACACAGAGCTTTATTATTTTTATTTGTTCTCAGTTTTTTTTTTAATTTTATTTTAAGCCATGCACAAATATGTAATAGAACTGGGCACCGAATGTAAATATAAAAAAAAAAAATAATAAAACACAAATTATTCTCATTCATTTGTATTTCTCTTAAAATTTGTAAAACCCAACAAATGTATGATTATTTAAATATCAGACAATAATAGTAAACTGGACAATATGTGCTGGAGCACGAACTTTTTAAAAGATTAAAAAAATGAGTTTTTTTTTTCGAAATGGATTAAAACGTTTTAAATAAAAATAAATTTTCATTAATGAATTATGCAAAAAAAATTTGTGGAGAATTTTCTATAATTTAAAGGTTTTTGAAACTTTAATCTGTACGGACAGTGAATACATGACAAAAGGTAAATAAATTAATAAAAGGTAATTAACATCGTTAAAAGTTAATTAATTAATCAAGAAAAAACTTCAGAAAAAAACAAATTAAATAAACTGATGGAACTTTATCTTGTTTTTTAGTAACACATTTAACATTATTCATAAATGTTATTTAGTATCTAAAACTTAAACTGTTTACCATAAAGTTAAAGAGTTCCGATAAAAATGTTATTACATCCATAAAGCATACATTTTTAATATTTTTTTCAATGCTTTCGGGAATTATTACTATTGCAAAGATATGTAATAAACTGCATATAGTAAATGGTTTATCGATAATATTCTGTAGAATAAAAAAGGGTTAATTAAAAGTATCAATATACGAGTATTTCTCTGTAATCCAGAAACTTGAACAAAGGACAAACCGGATACAAATAAGAATTTTTTTTCTGTTTTTTTTTTTTTTTAATTAAAACAATTTTAAATTGTGATATTAAAGTATCAATTTTGTAAAAAGGTTTTTATGTAACCTCGCAATATAATAATAAAAAAAAAAAAATGTTGTCATCCCTTGACAATTCATTTTTATTACCATATAACACATTTTATTTAATCTTTCAATACTAAATTCAGGTGAATAAAAAAAAAAAAAAAAAAGGAGAAAAACATCCATAAAAATATTTTTTTTTTTTATTTTTCACTGGTGTTAGTAAATTATTCATATAGCTGATATGATGTGACTAATTAAGTAAATTGATATCAATGCTGATTGCAGATAAAGTTTAATAACAATAACAAAAAAAAAAAAAAAAAAAACAAGAAGATATTATTCATCCCTAATATTAACAAATCAACAATCAAAATTATTAAGCATAAATAATAAAAAATAATAAATCTCTTGGGGATTTTTATTTATTCGCATAGATATTTGTATTACAGAAAAATCAGAAGAAGAAGTGATTTTCCTCCTTTTTAATATTCGATTTCAATTAATTTAATTAGAAACGTATTGCGATATATTATGATTATATTGATAAGTAATAAATACGTTAAAGAACCCATCATACACTTTAGAAAAAAAAATATATATATTTTGTATTTGTGGTTATTTTTCTGTAAATAAATAAATAAATAAAAAACAAAACGTACGACCTTAGGGGAATTTTTATTTTTAGGGTAACAAAAAAAAAAAAATTAAATAAAAATCTCTATAAAACCAAAATTTAATTGGAATTATTCTATAATAGTATTTGTATTAGAATAATTTTGCATAAAAATCAATTGTAAAATAATCAATAATAATTATTTAAGTGTCGTTTTATATTTAAATTTAAAAGCTTTAAAGATCGTTAAAATAAAAATCTTCAAGCGTTAAAAGAGATGAGTTTTTTTTTTATTAAATATGTTTAATGTGACATGTAAAATGATGAGATAATAATAAAGTGGAATGTAAACGTTGTGCGTTATGTTGATAGACAGACAGATTGATATGTTATATTTATTTTGAATAATTGACGTATTAATGACATGCTGACGTACGATTCATTAAACTCTGTTAAAGAATTTATTAAAGCTATAATAAACATTGAGGATTAAATACTTGTTCTACTATTAAACTAATTTTTTTTTTTCGCAAATAAATACTTGTATTTCGATAATAATAATAATAATAATAATAATAATATTTAAACGTATTTTTCTACTGCCAATGAGTGAATTATTAAGCAAGGGAGATACATCTTGGGTACAACCACCATGCATTATCCACCTGTTTTTTTTATTATTTAATTATAAATAAATATTATTATTGATTATAGAATAATTATTTTAATACTGTGCTAATTTTCCTTTATTAAGGGAAAACTATTACAAAATTTAAATGTGAATTTTCATCGTAACGTACATTGCGTTAAACATTAACAAGTGCAATGATATAGCCAAAACTTTGATTTTGATTGTAAAACGGATGCGTTATTACATTACTAATATCATAACAAATGCCATCAAAGTTTCTATTTTATGTCTCAGTTACAACAAATGAAACTATAAGTATAAGTATACAAATAATTTAACATGTTACGACATAATAATAGCTAATTATTGAACCACCACATATGTGTTTTTGATTATATTTAAATTGACGTTGAACAATATGCGGTGTTTCGTTTCGTATTTTATAAATTAACCACCATAAATATGGAATGTTAAATCATCAAGTGATATAGTATTGTCCGTAAACAATAAAGTTTAAAGTAACAAGGTGTCTAAAAATAAAAAAATTAATTTTTATGGCAATAATAACAAATTTTAATTTATTAAAATATTGGCAAAAAAAAAAAAAAATCGAACGGATATAAATCGATTTTATCTTATAACAGTGCAGGTGTTTAAAATAAAGCTGAATAAACTTGAGAATTTTGCTTGTGATAGTGAAAAAATATATTTTCTATATAAATTTATACGTTTAAGATGTTTCCGTTTAAAAAAAAATGTCATTATTATCATTACTAAAACTAATTAAAAATGAAAAATCATCAGGTAAAACTATTACAAATATATTAAACTGTTCAGTGGAAGTAAATGTGATGACAATAAACATGTAAACAATACCAATAACAACATAATATTACCTATTCAACCATAATATTAATATTAAATGTCATTTATGCATATACAATATGATAAACTAAGCTTTTTTTCTACCCCTTTCAAAGTAAATAAAAAGAAAAAAAAGAAAATAATAATAATAATATGCTAACATGTTTACCTATGGTGCTATATTTATTATTATTATTATTATCATTATTATTATAAACAAATCACTCAAACATAAACATAATTTAATAATAATAATAAAAAAAAAAAAAAAACTTTAAAATTAATTAAGAAATTTCACTGCAGTGTGTTATTTGAAACTTTGAAAAGTCATGAAACTTTTGATCTTATAGACTTTCAACATATGTTTTAGATAAATCGTTAAGCTTTTGTTAAAAGAATATCATGTAAACCTGGCTTAAAACTTGATCTAGAGAACTTTTACTTTGTTTTTTTTTTGTGTTTTTTTGCTATCCCCTAGGTGACGTACTCAGAACTTTTTTTTACTTCATGTATTTTCATTTACAGAAAAAAATTATTTAGAAATTTTCTCAAAACAATAAAAGAAATTAAATTATATTTCTCGATTGACCGGAATTGATGAATTAATTAATTAACTAACATTCAATTTATTTAATTGAAAAACCGTTAAATTAACTGAACCTTTGATTCAAAAAAAAAAAAAATGTGGCACAATTAATTAAATTATTTAATCTTAATCAAAATATCTGCAATAAATGCTTTAATAATAGCATCGTAAAAAATAACGTAACGAATGAATTTATTCGCTTAAAACACTTAGTTTTTTTTTTTTTTGGTTACTCAACACATCGGAACGTTGACAAAGACTAACCGTAGCAACGAGCATAAAACTTTTCTCCTGCGAAATAACGAAAAAAATTCTGGTGGTGAAATAACGTTTTGTGTGTACGTTAAATATCGCAACGTTAGTTAACGCAGGAAATTTTTGTGAAATAATTTTTGTATTTTAATTATTTTTTTTTGTAGTTTATCTTCAGTGATTTTTTTTTTTTAAGGAAAAATCCCTTGGAAAACAAAAATAAAAATTCGACGCTTTTTTTTTGGAAAAGAAAAAAATGTTTTTTTTTTACATCGCTAGAAATCCAATCAATTTTATTAACGCCAAGAGACACTTTATGATAACTGAAAAAAGATTTTTTTTTTTGGTTTAATCTCTAATTAGAATACAGCCCAAGGTTTGCGTTTTTTTTTTTTTTTTTTTTGAGTATATGAGCTTTCAATATCCCATTACCAATTTTATTTTAACCGTCTTATCGCTACTCCCTTCGCAAAGTATATAAACAGATGATTATAGTCAAAAACTTGTTTTATTCTTCACGTATTCGGTAGATTGCTTCCTTGCCATAATATTATTACAAAATAGAAGCAAAAAAAAAAATCTTTTCATTTTGATTCTTTTCCCCTATGAATTATCGCTGCTTACATAACACAATGGTTGATTTTTTACTTTACATTTATTTTTGGCGTTAAAAACCAAAAAAAAAAAAATAAATAATAAATAAATTAAATAAAAATTTAATTAGTTTATGGTGAAAAGTTAATTTTTATTTTTTTTTATTAATAATTGAAAAATTAATTTTTCTAGCGTCGGTATTTAATTAGTAATTTTTCTTGTTTAATTTAAATTATTACTTTGGTTTTCTAAAAGCTTTGATTAGATGTATCTGGGTATCAAAGGAATTTAAATTGTTTGCTGTTGTTTAATTTTTTTTTTCTAAATTTAAAGCAGGCAGCACAATATGTGCTTAATGGGATATTAATTATCCTGTTTATAGTAGTAAAGGTGTTTATAAAAAATTTTAAGAATGAAGTATGTACTTTGGTGGTTTCTATAGAGAATTTGACAAAGAAAATACGACTAATTTACCAGTTTAAACCTTAAGTATACTTACAATAGTTAATGGGATGTTTTATAATTTGTTTCCAATTAATGAATACATATATTTTATATATAAAAAAACAAACAGAAATTCATTATTTAATTAAATGAGAAATTAATAGTAAAACAGATAATTTAGTTTTATAAATTATTTTAGTTTGGGCTTCTCGAATGCGTTTTATCCTTCTTAAAAAAATCTTAATATCACAGTGAAAACTGTTTCGAAAATCTATGAATACGATTTATTAGTTTAATGATAAAAATTATTAACGAATTTTATTAATTAAAATCACCTGACTTATCTACCATAACAAAGAAGTTAAAACAAAATAGGGGAGGAAAAAATAATTGAATTTCTCTTTTTTATTACATTCATGGTATTGATAGACAGAAGAGAAGAAATAAAAAAGAAATCTAAAGTGTTGCACCAGATTGTGAAAGTAATTAAATATCCCTAAGGAAATTTCTTCATTTGTCTGGTGCAAATGGTTGTTACTGTTTTTATTAGTTCTTCATCTGTTTCATCGTTATTATTGTTAATAACATTTGTTGTCTTATCTGTCGATCTTATCTCATCCTTTCACAAACTTTAACAATTTTAAGTGTTTTTTAATTAAGTCAATTATAAACAGGCGACGAAATCAATTTTAATTGTTTTTTTTTTTTTAAACAGAATTAATGTATTATTCTGGATTTCTTTTATTTTGTAAGAAAAGAAATTTTTTAATATTGATTTTTCTAAATTAAGAAGAATTATGGTTGTGGGCGTAATTTATTACTTCCGCTATTGTGAGGCTGCATAAGATATATAGAAAAAAAAAACGGCAAACATATCATTTTTCATTAAACAATATGATACATATGCACTGTGTAGGATAATAAACGTAAATTATTATTATTATAATAAAAAAAGAAGGCAGTACAAGTAAATGCATTTTTATTACAAAATTTATTTTTATCTATATTTATTCATGACACGTTTACAAAAAAAAAAAAAAAAAAAAAAAAAAAAAAAAAAACTGCTGAATTTTCTTCTTTATTAAAAAAAAAAATTAAGCAAAATAACATTCTACAGAATATAACTTAATAAATGTCATAAATAATAATATTTATTTTTTTGGAACACTTACACGAGAATCAATGAAAATAGAAATTTGAATATTTACATTATGATAGAAAAATTGTTAATTATTATAAGAAAATTTTCTTTTCTTTTATTGTATTTCCGTCATTCAATCTGATTATAAATAAGAAATAATGTTAAAAAAAATAAAACAACAACAAAACATGAATAAATATATAATTTCTTAAATAAATTTAATAATTTCTTTTGCTTTTGTGTTGTAACCGAGGTAAAAAAGCAAAAAAAAAAAACCAGTAAAAAGAAAATGATTTGTCATGGAAGAAAGCTTTTACTTTTATGTAACTTTTAAGACATTTACAAGTGTTTTATGTTTTATGCTTTTTTCATTTTGTTAATAACAATTATATTACACTAAGTTTATGTTTTGTTAAATTACCATAATATTACAATATGACGTGCATGAGAAAAGTCATTAAATGTTGAATTATTTTATTTTTTTTATTTAATTTGAGCAAATTTATTATTATTTATTTTTACTCCCGTTTACACCCGAAAAGAACAGCAAATCTGAAAATCTGATTGATAAATCAATTAGTAATAAATAAAATAATAATAATTAATGAATTTGGAACCAAAAAAAAAAATGTTTTAATCCGATAAAATCAGTTAATGCATCAAAATTAAAATTAATTTTCGTAATCTAAAATAATCTTGAAATAAATTCATTTTTTTTATTTATTTATATAAACCATTGAAATGTCTCTGTAAAAGCGTAATATAAATTTAATTAAAAAAAGAAACCTTATGCATAAGCTTTATTTAATAAACTGTATTTTTAGAAAAGCTGCACATAATAATCATCAGTTATATGAAAATTGACTGAATAAAATAGTTAAAATATTAATAGAGATTATATTTCTAATTTTTTTATTTTTTTTTTTTTATTCTATCTATAAATAAACCCAAACAAATTTTTGATAAATAAAAGCGAGTTAATATAACAGTTGATTAAAAATAATTAATATTAACTTGTGACAATCCATCAAGCAAGTAATGCATACTTGAAAATTTTCCATTATTTAGTTAATTTATTAAACCAAAAAAAAAAGAAGCAAATAGATAGCAATAGCAATAGCAAATAGTAACTAAACAACAAGTGGTTTAATATGAAAATATTTTCACATAATAATATTATATGATCCATCATATTAATAATTTTAACAAAATACAAAATGATATGGTTTTAATGGTTGTATTTATGAATAATTTAGGTGAAATAACAATAGAGGAAATTTCCAGTAGTTAGTAGAAATAATTTCTTTTTGTATGTTTGTCATATGGTTTCTAATTAACTATTTTCATATTTATTATGATTATGTGTGATAATTTTAGTCACTTGTCACTGGTTTAAAAATATTTTTTTATTTTACGTTATTAAAATTTTACAATTAAATAATATTTGAGTGAAAAAAAATGTAAAACATTTTTTTCTTGTATAAACAATCTAAGCACCTGCTGGTTGCCTGGCTGGTTGGAAAAGTATTTAAAATTCTCTCTCTTTTTCTGTGAGTTTTCATAAAAGTTTTGTTATTTCTAAACACGAAAACAGTTTAAATTCTTTTCTATGTTAATTTATCAAGTTCTAAATAAAAAACAACAAAACAACAAAAAAAAATAAAAAATAAAATTCCATTGTCATTCCGAGTTATTAGTTGTGTCTTGTTTAAAGGGACAACAGCTGTGTCATCAGTACTTTATATATATGAACAACGAACAACATTAGCTGTGTATATGGTAAAAAATTTTATTATAATATTCTTTAAAGTTATCAGCTGTCACACGTTTTGGGGTCGTACGAAAAAAAATAGAAGAAATTCAATAAGAAAAATTAGGGAGAAGTTTTTTTTTTTTTTAATTTTTTTCCGTGTGTTAATGAATGAAAATCAATTTTAATTAACACAATTTTGTGGTAATTTAATTGTTAATTATTTTATTATTGCTACTATGCTTTCTTGATATAAAAAAAGCTTATTTTTTAGAGTTTTTCGTTTCCATTATAATTAAAAGCACTAAAAATACATTTTCTAGAACACTTAAATTTTTTTGTTTTTATAAAGAATACGGAAGTAGCAGCGATTATTTTAGTTTTGTTTTTTTTTTAATTAATTATTTTTACAGAAACGACGACTTAAAAGTTTAACTTATCAGCAGAATAAAACCATCACAGTTTTCTTTAAACATTAAAAGCGAATGAAAATTATAATAAAAAATAGTTGGGAAAAAATTCTAAGAACTTTTAATCAGAGTAGTAAAATTAGCTTTAAATCTATTTAGCTTTTAATCTTTATCCATGTAATAATTATTAATAAAGGAAAATTTTTTTTTTTTAATAATTTGTGTAATTAAAATTAAAAAAAAAAACACCAGAAATTTTAACCAATTTTTTTTTCGCTGTATAATAAATAATTAAATTTTTTTTGCTATTGTAAAAAAGATTATTACGTGAGAAAATTAAACAAAATCGCATTTTGTTGTGTTTTGTGTGTCTGCATCGAGTTGTGGATGCTATAGCGATGTTATCACCAAAGTCATTAACCTATTTCCTTTTAATTTTAATTTTTTTCATCTTTTTTGTTACTAATTAAATGTCTCTCGTTTATTTATTTTTTTTTTTAAACAAAATAATGTTAATTTTATTCTTAAGCTTAGTATTTTTGTTTGGTTTTCGTTTATTTTCTTTCTTTCTTTTTTTTTTTACTTGTTTTTCAAGGATATATAAAAATTTGCATATTTCATGTAATTTGCATGTGTCTGCAAGTAGTGATATTTTCTTAATGTTTTTGTATTATAGACTTAAAACCAAATTAAATTAAAACAAAACAAAAAAAAAAAAAAAAAGGAAAAATTAAATACACTTTTGGGAAATGTTTTTTAATTAATGAAAACTAAAATTTGTATTTTTTTGTTGTGATTTTATATAAATAAATATTATTGCTGCAGTGTAAAATGCAGGCAGTAAAATTAATTTCATTATGTATCCTTGTTATGTTATGTAATCGTAATTTTGTTTTATTTAATAAATTTTTAGTAATTGGATGGGTAATTATGACTATAACATTTGTGCCATGGATTAAAATATGGGATCAACGCTTCTTAAAGTGTATTTCTAGTAAAAATTTATAAACAGGACTATTATTTTCTATATTTATATAGGAAGCAAATTATTTCCTTTAAAAGAAAATATTAAAAAATTCCACTTTAATTATTATTTTTAATATTTTGTAAATACATTTTTAAATTAAAAACGTAGAAGAAAAATAAATTGAAGGACCATAAACTCCCTACTTAAGATAGCAGAGAATTTTTTTTCATTTTTGCATCTCATGTTTTTTTTACTTTTTTAATAATTTAATGAGATTATATTTATTTTATTTTTTTTTTGTGAAAATTGTTTACGCTTAAATACGATTATTATTATTAATATTTATTAAAATTTAAAGATTTTTCTTTTTTTAATTCCCGGACACATACAACGCATTGAAGTAGATAATAAGAAATATTTTTATAATTAAATCTACTTAACAAATGTTGAAAATTATAAACATGATAAAACGTCAATTGAAAACTAATGATGGGTATTTGCAGTTAAGGGGGTCGATAAATACTTTCTTTTTTTCTATTTTAAAAAATATTCTTTAGGGGAAAATGTTTTCATTATTTTTTGTTAATAAATAAATAAAAAAAGAAAATATTTGGTTTATACATTAGAAACGTGCTTTGATTTAATTGATTTTTATCATTTTGTTTTTTTTTTTTGGTATTAGTAGAGTAGAATTAGAAAAGTAAAAATTAAAGCAATTAATGAATGAATAAAGTTAATTTTCTATACAAAAAAAAAAAAAAAAACTCACTGACAATAATCTATGTGACTTAATCTTCGTATACATCATTACTTAACAAGGATGGATACACAAAACTTTGACCTATAGTTTGCTATAAAAAACGAAGTGACGAAAATATATATAAATAAAGTTGTTTTATGGATTCAGAGCCGTTCCTGTGAATAGTTAATATTATTTATATATATATATATTTTTTTTATATAAAACGAGGGAGAAAAGTTTCCTGTTTTCTAAGGATCAATTACATTTTTTTACTTTATAACTAAATTTGTATAAATATCCAATTGGGAATACTGTAATATGAAACTAGTGTAAATGGGCATAATGTTCAAGGAATTAACTTAAGTTTTATTTTATAAGGTATATTTGGATAAATATTTATCAATAGGATAATAATAATTTTTTACATCCTAAAACAAAGTAAATGTTTGTAATTTGATTCATATCTATGGTATATTTATTATTTCATGGAAAATATCCAATTAAAAATCAATAAACCAAACAAATTAAATTGATTTTTCTGTATATAAAAAATTCAATGAAACAAAAAAAAGAAAAACTCAAACTTTTGACCCTAAAAAAGCAACAGAAGAAAGTAAGTAACAAAAAGAAATTTTGATAAAAAAATAAAAACGCAGTAAAAAAGGAAACATTTAATCGGATAATCATGATTGAACTAACGATTTTAATGTTGGGAATACACCAGCTTATATCCTTATGTGAAAAAAAAAAAAAAACAATACAATGTCAACGCTGCATTACAAAGTATAACACGGATTAAATAAGAATTAATGTCATGACACCATCGTAAGCCGGAAAAATAACACAACACTAATGCGCTCAACACAAAACATAATAAAAATTATTAAAAATTATAAACATTTACCGCAGTCTTTTTATTATCATGCTAATAATTTATTAACAAAAAGTCTTATACACTTTTAATTATTGATTTTAATGAATTATACGGTAACAAGTGAATTCCATTAACACAATGTCACTCATCAGTGATTTATTTTTTGTTTGCAAGATGTAATTAAGTTAGAATTTATGAAAAAAAAAAAACATTTTAAATATTTTAATATCTAGGCTTAGAACAGAATTATTACATCGGTAATAATGTAATTTGATTTTTAAGTCATTAATAAGTGAGTACAAATTTTTTTTTTTGATTTAAATGTCATTGCTGTTAACAATTTAATTTAAAAATGATTAAATGAAAGTGGAGGCGCCTAATGTTTTTTATAATTAAAATTGTTCGTTTCAAAGGAAAGAAATAAATTATTTGAATAACTATTGCGGTGAAAACGAAAATTATTTTGATTAATCCTGTAGGAAAAAAGATTAATATATTTTTATTTATATTTCACCACAGCTTTGCCCTTAAATAAAATGTTGGACAAAAACAAGGAAAAACGAAAAAATAAAAAGCAAAGAAAAACGTTAATGATTCATTGTTTGATGAGAAATGTTAATAAATTAACCTTTCTCGGTTACACCCTTTCATTATACAAACTTCATTTAAACCAAATTCAGACAAAGGGACGAAATACAAAAACCAAATTCAGTAAATAAAAAAAAAAAAAAACCAACATTAAAGTGAATAAAAAATTTTTTTCTATAAAAATCATGGGCAAAGTGTTATGTAATTACTCTTGTTAAACAAAAAAAAAAAAAAAATGAACCTTCTGATGCTGTAGTTGAATTTTTGTATATTTCCGCCCTTTAATAGCTTTTGCGTGAATTATTTATTGTTCAAGAAACTATTTACGTTTGTTTTACTTAAATCTTAAACTAGAATATATTGCAAAAAATAAAATAAAATCAAACGAAAGCTTCCAATGCTTTTTGGGATGGTTATTCATAACGATATTTTAACCGCATCGTTATAATATAATAAAAATAAAATTTTCTTGTTTTTCACATAGAAATATGTTGTTGAATCATTTTTAAAGACCTAATTTTTATTTCATGTATTCGTTTCGATCATGCAACGATAAAATGTCGATTATGTGAATTTAAAACTGCAAACAGTTTTTTTCATTTAGTTTTTTTTTTTAGCAAACATTATTTTATGCATAAAAATCAATATTAAATTAATTTTTTTTGTTATTTTGTTGTACAGACTTGCTAAGTTTTATTTAATTTAATTTTTTTTTATTATCTGATATAATTTTACTTATATTTAGGCTTCAATTAGATAAATTTTCTATTATCTTGATTAGTTTTTGCATAGAAAATTTGACTAAATGTGATGTTAGTTGGGCTTACCTTACGGTTTATTGGTCATTAACCAATTTTCCTATTTATAAGCTTTATGTTGCAGTTGAAAAAAAAAAAACAAAATATTCTACAACAAATGTCTATAAATAAAATAAAAGGTGAAGCTTTAGCGAAATAATAGAAAATAGACACTTGTTGAGCTGTTACTTACTTAGTGACTTACTTACTTTTAATAAATTATATCCCATTTAAAAATGATTGTTATTTTATTTTTATGTTTAAACATTGCAATGGAATAAAAGCTTTAAATAAGTTATTTTGTTAAATCAACGGAATCACTTTAGTTTTATTTTTTCTTTGCCACCCTTAAAGAATTTTCTTTTAATTATTCCTTTTGTCTTATTCAACAAATTTTTTGTTTTGTTTTAAGTAAATAATGTTTTAATATTATAAATGTCACAAAACTAGCCACTTTAAACCTTATTATAACCACCAACTTAAGCACAGTGGTTAAAGTTTTACGTAACAACTAAGACAAAACTCAGTTAAAGTGTTTTTATATTTTTTTAAAACAATAACAGCAGTAGCACACAAGAAATGTGATAACACAACAAACTTTTTAATAAAAAAAATAATTTCTGTAACTAATATGTTGGTTTTGTGCTTTTTATTTACAAAAACAAAACATAAAAAAAAAAAAAAAACATTTAAGTTCGTTTCCCTTATTTGTAATGTAAAACTTTTCACATTAGCAGCAATTATTGTCGGTGTTAAACTAAAACCAATTTATAAATACAACATCTGGGGTCAATAATATAAAAAAAAAAATAAATTAAAAAAAAAAAAACACCACTTAAAGGAAAATATTATTAAGGATACATATTATTATTATTATTGGTTTCCTAAGAAAGTTTACTCAAAAAAAAAAAAGAAAAAAATGCTCTCTGAAAGTTTTAATTAATCAAAAGATTTTTCTTTTTCTATTTTTTTTTTTTATTTATTTATTTTAATCATAATAATAATTTTTTTTGTTGTTGTTGTTGTGCTTTTTATGTCAAAATAGGTTATAAATATTTTTATATATATAAAAAAATAAAAATAAATAAATAAATAAAAATCGTAACAAAATTGCAAAATACACAAAAATGAAAAATGTTAAACGATTTGTCAGCAACAAACAAGCAAAGTTGTTGTTATTCTTGTTGTTGCTATTACTTGCTATACATTTATATATATAAAAAATTTATTGTGAATTTACGTTAAATATGTTAACTCAAGCTAAAATAAAATAACAAAAAAAAAAAAAAAAAAAGTCTTTAAATAAACAAAACCGGCAAATAAATAAAGGAAACATTTTTTATTTTGCGATGTGAGCACTGTATGTTTGGTTGAGTACTTTTTTTTTTCGCTTTGTTGATTGATTTAGTTTTAATTCTTTTATTTTTTAATTTGTTAGTTAGTTACCATTAAATAGTTTAATTAAATAGTTATATGAATAGTCGAGAAATCTTGTATTTTCAACAATTTTGTTAAATTTAAAGTTTAGTTATTATACAGATTAAAGTATTCGGCAAATGGTCAATAAATGAAAAGACTTTTTTTTATTTATAAATGATATAATAAAAAAATTTCTATCAGTCAGTGTCGGTTCGTGCTTTTCCAGTTAACTCTTTAAGAAGTTTTTTTCTTTTTTTTTGGTAATATTTTAATGTAATAGTAAGAAAGTTTGTTTTTAGACAGGTTATCCAAATTATTCAACCAATCTACGGTTATGGCTTTTTTTTGTACGTTAACATATTATAAAAACACTGTCTGTCAGGGTACTGCTGCTTGATTAATAAACTAGGAAACTTTAAGACTAAAATGCTAAACTTTCATATAAATATTTTAAAATAGTACGAAGACAATTTCTGATGGTGTAGACGTCCGAAAGTTATTAAGTTTTAAAGCTTTTATATAATAATCTCTAAAAACTTACACTAAAAAAATTTATTTTGCGTTAAAGCCTCATCTAACCCTTGTGCCGGCCATGCTATCAGTGCCTTAGTCTTTTATGTTTCCATTGAAAAGAGGAAGATTGAAAGAAAAACATAGCTTAGTAAAGTTAAATAATGTTTTATTATAAAATTAAACTATAATTAAAGTAACACAGATAAAATATGAATGGATCCTTATGATGGAGTTATATATAAAAAAAAAATATTTCTGCATTATATATAAAGATAAAATGAAAAAAATAAAATAGAAAGGAAATGATTTACGGGATGATGAATGAAAGGTTCATGATATTTGACATTACTGACAACACTGAGTCATATTCATGTATAGAAATGAAACCTATAATATAATATTTTCGTTCTTTTTATAAACATAAACATAATAAAAAAAAATAACCACCCCATCCCGTTCTTGTAAATATTACAAACCTCACGTTATAACAGTGGATAATACTGAACAAAAAATAAAAAATAAAATATACACAATATATCACTTTTGTCCAGCCATAATAAATATATTGAGTATGTAATGTTAATAATAATAAATCACAGAAAATGATAAAAAAAAGAGTATAGAAATGTACCCAGTGCATAGCGTTTTTTTTTTTATATGACCAATATTTGAGTTATTAAAAAATAAAAAAAATTTTTTTTTGTTTATTTATACAAAATTGCCACAATTATTATAATTAATTTGATGCAGAAAAAAAAAAGAATTTATTTTTACTGCTTTTTGTTTTTTTTTTTATTTCATTTCATTTAAAAATTTAAATAATAATTATGGTGAGCTTTTATTAATTTATTTTATTAAATGAAATTGTTTTTTATTTTTTTTATTTTTTGCTTTGCACTAGATATAAGCTTTTTTATTTACCCAAGTACAGTGCAGATTAACATTAAATGCTAATAAAGTTTTTAACCAAATTATTCATATGATTAAACAACAAAATGTTTTTTTTTTTATTAAATCACCCAGGTAGAGGAAACATTTTCTTTTAAATTAAAAAAGGAAAAAATATTAAATAATCTTTATAAAATAAATTATATTACTATAGGAAAGAACTTTAAGTACAAAAAAAAGTTTATACGCAAAAAAGAAAAGCATTTATACGACAAAAAAGCTGTTTACTGCATCATTGAGAATGAAAAGAATTTTTTTTTTTTTTTTTTTTTTAGTATCCTGTTTGAAGCATTTAAGAAAATTCGCTTTTTTTGTTCCTTGCTAGAAATCTTGATAAACGTGAGATGAATAATTTTTTTTTTTTATTTTTGATTATAATTTATTTAAAAATTGTTTTATAATAAAAAATTTTTTTGTATACATGTATTTTGCCTGTATTTTTATTAATTCAATTTAAATAGAAAATGCTGAAATAAATATTTTTCACTGCACAAAAATTTACGTTTTTTTAATGTTTTATTCTGAATCAATAAAATAGAGCAAGTAATGCCTGATGGCAATGAAAAAAAAATAAAAATAAATCCACATTCCTGACTATTATTTTATAAATAATAAAAAAAAATAATAATAAATAAATAAATCTTAATGACAATGTAGATTGTAGCATAGCATTTAAATGTTTATAAATCATAGGACGTATGTTACACAAAACAAACAAACAAACATACGAAAAAAAGTTAAAATTATTCTTCTCATGTCAGACACATAAATATCTTTGTCATGCTTATTCCTGAATCACCTTTCTTATTGAAAGATTTATTATTATAGCGGAATATGTATCAGTTTTAAATTCCTTGATGGAATTTTCTTCTTTGTTTTGTTTATTTAATTTTTTTTGACACGCGAAATAATAAAATATTTAAAAATAAAAATTATTCTTTTTTTGTTTTTAAGCAGGTGTAGTGTCTAGAGTTTTTTTTTTTTTTTTTTAATTCTTTTGATGGTACTAAAAGGAGCTACACATAAAAACTTTGATTATAAGCTAATTTTGCATGTGAATGAATAAATTTTTAAATGAAAAGTTTTTAGCTTTTTATATATTGCAGAGAATAGTTTTAAATTGCGTTTTAATTTTGTTTTTGTAATCTTATTTACGTAAAATATCGTAAAATAAATAACGTAAATAACCTTCTACGGACAGTTAATGCAAGGAACTAAATATTTCTGTTTGGATTTACAAGAGAAAATTCATTTTTCATAGTAACAATAGCGCATGACGCACCAACGGATAAGGTTTTATCGTTCGGTACGGTATTTGAGAAATATTGACGCTATGAAACCAGGAAATGGTAAATATTTTATAAGGATTTTCCTATACATTCGGTATATGTTTAATCATTTTTGTACTAAAAACATCAAGAGAACACGTAGTAATGTTGTTTGCAATGAAACTAAAAAAAAAAAAAAAAACACAGAAAAATAAGAAGAGCATCGACTCTTTTATTTTTTTGCAGACAAAATAAAATTCTGCAAACCAAAGTTGTTTGTTTAAAGAAAATTGTTTTGTTTTTATGTTCTTTAAATATTTTGACATCAAACTCAGCAATAATCTTATTTTATTATATTTTTTTTATTTTGTTTTTCTCTAACGAGACGTATGTAAACTTTTAAGTTTTTAGTTCAATAAAAACAACAGGAAAATTGTCAAATGTAATAAAAGAAAAAAAAAAAAAACACAACTCAATCATTTTATTTTTTTTTTCTTCTTCCTTTAATATGCTCTCAATAATATTTTGTCAACACCCATCCAATAATATAGAAGAATAAGGATGTGAAAGATATGATTAAGGATGTTTGTCTAACTTGAAGTCACTCAAGTGATTTTTACGCCTGCTGTTTTTATTTTTTATTATTATTTCTAGAAGGTGTTGAAATAATGTTTGATTTGTAATTTTTGATGATTATTATTTGAGTAATAAAATTGAAACTTTTTTAAGCTTCTCTGTGTTACTATACGAAATTTAATGATTTTTTTTTTTTATTTCGCTTCTATTTAAAACTTATCTGTGGCCACAGAAATTTAAAAATATTGATATTAAAGCTTAAAGTTAACAATGTTGTGGCTTGTTAAAATAGAAAAACAGAAAAAAAAGAAAAAAGTTCAGCAGTTTGGTCACACTGCAGCAGATTAAAAATCTTTTTTTTTTTTTTATAATTTTTATTACTCACCAATTATGAATAAAACGAAGAGACTTAAATAAACTTATAATAAATTTTTTTTATTGATTTGAGCTTATTTTATTTGTAAGTATCGACAATACTTGTTGATTTTTCTACGAATTTGTACAAAAAAAAAAAAAAAAAAAAAAACCGAAATGAGTTTCATTTACGGTTTATTCGCGGTTCAATTAATTTTTTTTTTTTGTTTCAAAACTGTTTTCACATTGTAATAAATTATTAAAAACGTAAAAAACTTTTTTTTTTATTGTATAATAAATAAGCAGAAAATGCAATTTCAAGAAAAAACTTTAAACAGTAATTTACTATTATTAATTTTTTTTTTGTTGTTGTAGTTGTTGTTGTTGCTGTCCTTATAGAAGAAGAAAGAAAAAAGAAAATAAAAACGAAGTCAAAACTCTTACAATGGTAAATTAATAAGAAATTTTCTCTCGTTTTTTTTTTGCTGAAAATGAATTCAAAACTAATAGCGAATTTTCTTTCTTTCTTCTTTTTTTTTTTTTTTATTTGTCAAGAGTAGTAATAATTGCAATTATAAATCACCACAATACTACTTTAAATGTGTTGTTGTAAAATTTTTGCTCGATTAAGTAAATGCTTCACGAAATTTACTTTATTTGATTTTGGTTTCTGAAGTTTTTTTTTTTTTTTTTTTTTTACCACTAAAAAAGTTATATAAAGAAACATTTATTAAAAAAATTTAACGTTTATTGGCTTGATGGTACCAAAAAAAAAAAAATAAAACAATTAAAATTTTTTAATTGTTTTTTTTTTTTTTTTTAAAGTATTTCTTTCTCTGGTTATAGTTTTTCCTATTAAAAAAAAAAAAAAAAACGGTTTTATTGATTATGTTAGAAAAAAAAAAAAACTTATGTGGATTTTAGTTTAATTAAATCCCAAAACGTATGTAAAAAAAAAAAAAAGAATACAAAATTCCACGAATATTTGTATTATTTCTAAGTAAATTGAGTTAAATCAAATATTTGTAAATTGTATTGTATGTGTGTGTTTTGTAGTTTTAATACTTTTTGGTATCATTTTATTTAACAAATATTTCACATCAAAATCACCAATTACATACGTTTGTAGTTGTTAAAATATATATTCATCTGTAACATTCCTTTTGGATGTGTTTGTGTATTGTTTAAACACATTATTTTAATTAAAAAATATTTTTAAAAATTTTGATTAAAAATATAAAAATCGAAAATAAATATCCGTTCACAAATGGATCAAACATTAGGATATATCATTGTGATATCAATTAACAAAAATTAATACCAAAAAAAAAAAAAATAGGGTTTATAACCTCTAGATGATTCTAGTTATTCTATGAACGTGTTATTATAATAATTGATTAAAAATTTAAGTCACTTTCTAGCTAGTGTTTCTAGCAGAAAAATAGAAAATAAAAATTCAAGTGAAAATTTATTGCAAAAAGAAATCCGGTAAAGGCTTTTTTTTTCTAAATTACTCCATAACCACTTAGCATATTTAACACCAAACAACTAACAACAATATACACATATGTTCAGCTAGAAATAAGGTGTATATAACTGTTTATATTATTTTATAATTATACTATAATAACAATAATAATAATAATAATAATATGGGAAGAAAAACTATTTTTGCCTAGGTGTTTTGTTTCCTAGTTTTTTTTTTTTCTTTTCTATTACAAGAAAAAAAAAATTTATAAAAATGTTTAGTGCAATGAAAATAACGAAATAACGAAAATAACATATTTCTTACTTGTAATATTTTTTCTATAAAAACAGAGATTGTTAACATTTGTGCTTTAACAATGTAAAAGAAAATCTTTTAGTCTAAAAGAAAATTGGTAACCCGTGTAACATAGTTTCGCCACAGCTGATATTTTTTAACAGAATTTTATTAAGAAAATTTTCTTGTTTATTGATAAGGAAAATTACTTTACCATAGAAAAGCTTTACAAATTATATTATTTTTATTTTTTGAATAAATTTTCTTTAAAAATTATTTCATTCTTTATTGCTGCTGTTGCTGCTGTTATAGATTGTTTGCATAAAATTTTGTATAGTTTATTATAAACATATTTATGTATGAATATTAATAACGTTTAAACTTAGTTAGTTTCGTTGATTTAATCGGTTTTTGTCTAGATTTATATAACATTTGGATTGGTTTAAAAACAGGAAATCTTAAAACATTTTATAATGACATATAAATCAGGATTTAAGCTTAGTAAAATCAATTATCCTTTATTAGTAAAATATTCCTGATTGCCCGGCAAAGTTTTTTAATTACCTAATTACCACAGAAAATTACCTTGAATTTTTTGTCAAAATCATTTTCTGATTCGAATCCTAATTATTATTTTGTCACATCTTAGAAATTTAAAAAAGTTTTCTAAATCAGAAACTAAAAAAAAAAAAAAACTTTTTCTTTCGATTTCCTTATTAGTTTTCCGTTTTAAATTTATTTCTACTTCGTTTTGCAGCTTAAGTTTCGTTTATGACGAAAAGCGAGAAAAAAACATTTATTTATTTTTTTTTTTATTTCAATAAAATTGTTTCAGCAATTAATTTTCATTTTTTTTTTGTAGTAATTAGGGATATACATGGAAACTTTATTATTAATAATAATAATAATAATAATAATATTTTAAGCGATTATACCGCTAAGATTTTAATTTTAATGCTTAATAAAATTTACATGGTGCTTTATTTTCATTTATATAGTTTTTTTTATTTATTTTTTTTTTTGCAATTGCTATAAACATGCATTATGCAATTTTCTTTATCCCATTTAATTGCATTCAACATTCTTTTGTATTTATTTATTATTATTTATAAAAAAAAAAATACATAAAATGTTTATATGTACTACTTTTGCCCATAATAAATAACATTTAATATGACTTTAGTTTACCTTACAGAACTCTTAGTACTTGATAAACCATAAAAAATAGTCGTTAAATAATAAATAAACTAAACACGAGGGAATATAAAGGATTTCTTTTTTGTTTTTTAATAACTTAACGCTAATAAAATCTTTAATTGTTTTCTATTGTTCAATTTTAATAACCGTTTTCTACGTCTTTATTGAATTTAATTAACGTTTTTTAACGCTTAAAATGTCTGGTAATTTATATAAGAATAAGGATAACACTTGGTGTTACTTAAACAAATATAATTTCACTGTACGATTATGAAATATGTTCCTTTTGTTTGTCTCTTCTATTTTCCCTGTAAAATTATTTAGAAAAACTATCAAAAAAGGAAATTTTTGTCACGTAGAAAACGTTTTTATTATCCAAAAATACAAAGTGTTTTGCATGGAATTTTTATTTATTTATTTGCTGTATAAACACTATGAAAGTTCAATAAAATAATAATATCATAAATTAACTCAACAGTTTGTATGGGTGTTATGTTAGTTGCTTTCATCATCTTTTCTTACTACGGAATAATAATAATTTATTTCTGAAACACAAAATTTTATTCGAAACTGGTGAAAAATTGTATAAAAAAAAGAAATTTTTAGATTCTACCAGCAGTGTAAGCCCTTTTGTAAATGGCAACGTACATGCATAACTTGCTGGTCACCTTTTTAAAGCTTTGCATCGCTGACTTCCGTATCAATGAAGTCTAGAGATTACGACGGTATATCAGTATTTTCTGGTAAAATATTTTTATTTTTATTTTGTGCTTTGAAACTAAACGAAGCCAACAACAATAAAATGTCACCTAAATCATTTATCGTTTTTATATATATATTTTATTATAGATAGGGATTGGTTTTTGGTAACATTTTCATAACTTTTCATCCAATATTTTTTTTATAAAAATTTATTACATTTTATTATTTTGTTGAGTTTTTTTTTTATTTCAACATAACAATAGTATGTGAATTTTGCTTCTATTTTGCGATATTTTTTTTTTCTAAATAAATAATATACTGAGTTAACTTTTTATTAAGTAAAGAAGACAAGAAATATAAATAAATATTTGTTTTGATAAATGAAGCATTTTTGCTGTTTTGAAAATATTTTTACTATAGTTTTTAATAAGCTTTTATATATGACCTTAGTGACTTTTGATGTAAGAGATAATTGATTAACCAGTTAAACAATTTTATAAAGGTTAATAATATTATTCATAGCTTAAATATTTTCTAGAATAACCCACAAAAAGAAAGAAAAAAATTCACCCTTCACAATATAATCGTCTGTTAAGTTTATAAATAAAGAATTTAAAATCAGAATAACAACAAACAAAGTAAATAAATAAATAAAAGCAAAAAAATTGATAAATATTTATATTTAGCAGGCAAAAGAAAAAAACTTTTTTTTTTCTCAACACCAAATACAAATTCAATTGTGTTTATTTATTTATAGAATATGAATATTTTACCACAGATAATTAACCATCTAATAAAGTTATTTTTGATTGTGCACAGTAATAATGGGGAATACAAAAGTCTCCTCTCCTTTTATGTACATGACATAAACAATTGTTTTTCTGGCATGTTTTTTTGCTATCAACTTTAGAAAGTATTTTTATTTTTTTTCTAATATTTTCATCTGACAAAAGATTTGAAAATTAAAGCATGCAGAAGAAGAGTAAAGGATAATTTTCGGTTTCTCAATAATAAACAACAACAACACCAGCAGAAACCCAAAAAAATAAAAAACTTTCTAAATTTTTGAAAGAAAACAAACAAACATGTTTTGTTGCTGCTTTTTTTTTTTTTTTTTTTTTAATAATATAATTGCATATAGCTTTTCCTTTGCTTTTTGTTTCTGCAAAAAATTTTTTTTTAATCGGTCTCGAGTGCTTGTACTTGTCACTGAATGTAATTGTGATGACTTCGAATAATGTTAAATAAAGAAAGAAGAAAAAGAAAGGAAATAAACAGAATAACAGGGCGTAAAATCAAACATAGAACTAATTAAAAAAAGATAAATAGAAAAAAAAATAAGAAATATTCTTTCATTATACAAATAAATAAATAAACTTTAGTTTAATGTCAAAATTATACCGGAGAAACAATTAAGTAAATTAAAAAAAAACTTCAAAGTTATGTAAATAGAAAGATTATTTATTTGCTATTTATTCAACCGTGAAAATAATAAGCTAAATAAATAAAAAAAAAACTCAACGTTTAAGCTTATTTAAATAATGAAACAATTTTTTGTTTGTTTGTTTGTTAATTTTTTTATTTAGATAAATAAAGCTCTTAGAGATATTATATTTATAAAAAATATAAATTAGTTAATAGCAGTTTGCATATAAAGGTTGTGCTTCAGGTGACATTAAACGTACACCTTACGTAAGTTTAATAAAACAAATCAATTTTCAAAATATTCATTCAAAAAAAGCGCTTTTTATTTCTATTTTGTATTATTGTGAGAAAGAACAACAGTATTTTTTTTAAACATTTTATCTTTGTATTCCTAGTGCTTTTATATTTATTTTTCTTATTTTTCTATGTCACAGTGTTTTTGTTTTTTTTTTTTTAATTAGGTCAAAAAGCTTCAACAACTGTGAATACCAAATGGAAAAATCACCTGCAAAGAAATAAAACAATTTTTATTATTATTATTAAAAAAGTAAAATAGATTTTCCGTAATCATTTTCGAATGATAAATATCGAAAACAAAGCTTTAAAACTTTATTGTAAAGTAATTTAATTAGAATAAATGAAAATGACTGCAAGAAAAAAAAAATTTTTTTTTTTAATAAACTTCCTCAATGTGTTTCCACAATAAAAAAAAAAAACACAGTGAAAAATAAATTTAATTAAAAAAAAAAATATGTAAAACAAATAAGAAAATACATATATGGAAATAGTTACCTAAAAAAAAAAAAAAAAGTTAAAATTTTCCTCTGCAATTCTATTTTCACTCATATTCTGAGTGAAAATATTTCTACCCAGTAATTTAAAAAAAATTTTTTTTTTTTTTTTGTAACATCACCATACTAGATGGTACACATGTAGCATCTGGATTGACAATAACTAATTAAAAATTTATAAAAAAAAAAAAAAAAAAATGTATAAAAATTCCACCCCCAAAATGTTAACCACATTTCATCATATAAATTTTTTTTTGGTTTGGCTTTGGTAAATATGCAAATAAAATAAAAAAAAAATCTTTTAAGGAAAAAAAAAAAATGTACAAAAAGCGGCAAACTAATAAATTTAAATTTATTCAACATTTCTTATGATTTTTATTTTTTTATTTATGCATAAAAAGCTTAAATTGACGATCTGCTTTAGTTATATAATAAAATAAAAATATTCGTGAATAATTAATTAATTAATAAAAATAATAGTAATTATTATTAAAAGCTTTGAGCTACTTTATTAATTGAATAATAAGCTTTTACTTCTTTTTTTTTTTTTTTTGTTTTGCATTTACTCTTTTTATTTAATTAATTTTTTCATCCTTTGTTTATTTGTGGCAACAAAAATAAAAAGGGTTTTTTGGTTATTATTTAACAGAAAAAAAAGAAAAAAAAAAGAGTAAATCGCGGTTCAGTAAATCTTGAATTAAAGAAACCAAACGTAATGATGATCCCAATTTGTGAATTAATCCGTTTTTTTACGCTATCCACTTTTATCGTTTTTATTTATTTAGCGAGCTAATTTTCAACAGCAGCATTTTTTTTTTGTATTCTCTTCTTCTTTCTTTAATTTATTGTTTAATACGTGAATGTGAATTTTGGAATTGTGAATTCAACAATTTTTCAGTTTCATGAGTTTTTAACGTTGCAGTATTTTGATGTTGCGAAAAAAGGGGTTTTTGGGGTTGTTTATTTAAAAAAAATAAATAATTTTTTCAATTTATTTAATTGTTTCAAGCTTGAAGAATAATTTGGTTTTTATTTTTACTTTATGTCACTTAGCGCATTAATGTTTATCTATTTACCATAATTTATGATTTCAATTTTTTTTTTTTCCTTTTGTTGAAATTTTGTGAAATTGAAAATTCCAAAAAAAAAAAAATGGTTCAATGAATTTTTCAATTTAAAACATAGAAACTTTTTGGTTAATAACAATAAACTTTTACTTATTTTATTGGCTTAGTTTAGACCAAAAAAAAAATGTTTACCTAAAACTTAAAAAATATTTTTGAAAAATAATTCAAGTGTTAATAATGAAATTAAAAAGTATTAAATAAAATAAATATTGCAGTGGTTTTAAAGGCTCTTCTGCTGTTATTTACCGGAGAAACCAATTTATGTATTGTTGCTTGTACTTTGTATAACTTTATCATTATTCAATGTTTGTTGTATAAAGTTTCGTTTTGTGTTTTATTATAACGAAAAACTTTTAGTTCGGCTCCCTTTTGTAGTAGAAGAATTTAAAGGTAACATCTCTGTTTTAATATCTACGATAGTTAGTTGGTGTTTCTTTTTTTTTTTTAATTACAATTATTACTTAATTAAAAATATAACAAACGTATTAATTTCAATAATAAAAGCCACCTACAACTATCTTTATTCATGTGACATAACGTAAATTAAATAAAATAACATCACACCAAAATAAAAAAAAATCAATAATAAACTAAAAATTCCAACAAAGGGAATTTTTTGTTTAAAAGGCGATAACAGACCACAATAATGTTGTTTTGCATAAATAATACAATTTCCGTGTATTTAAAAAAAAAGAACAACAACTTTTATTTTATTCAACAGAAGATAAGAATAAACTATTCAGACATTTAACAACAAAATTCCAAAAAAAAAAAAACAACAACAAAAATGCATTTTAATTCAAAAAAAAAAAAAAAAAAATTAAATTCACTTTTGTGTTTGTGAATTTAAATAAAAGAAAATTAAATAAAATAAATTAAAAATGAAAAAAAAAAGAAAATACTCTAGGAAACATGGTGGAAAAATGTCTTGTATACAAAGCGATAAATTTCTGATAAAAAAAAAAAAAAACATTGTATGTTGGCATGAAAAATTCTTTTTAAAAACATTTATTAAACTTTTTCATAGAAAAATATTATTACCCATAATAAAATACTCTGGCCAAAAATTTTCCATCACTCTAAATTTACCTTTAAAGTGTAAAATTTACCGCTAAAAACGCATTGTGCTTGTTTGTTCATTTGGTAGCTTTTTATGTAGAGAAATTTTATATGAATTTATCTAGAAATTGTGTAATAAGTTAAATTCCACAAGGCTATTAAATAATAATTTTTACTGACCAGTCGGCTAGTAGCCAGACAGTTTATATCTGTATGAAAAATGAATTTTTCTCACAATTTCTTGTCTCACAATGCTTTACATGCAAATCAAATAAATATTCGCTGATTTAATGTTTAAGAAGCTGATTAAAGTTTTTTGCTGTACAAACTAAATCGTTCCCTAAACGAAGAAATATTTAATTTATAAAATTTCCTTAACATAATAATAATATATAAAAAAAAATGATTCGTGAATTAAATTAAAGAAATAAAAGAAATGCTTCCAACAAACAGATAAAAATTCATTTCTTTATCACTATTACAGATTTACATCTGTTGTTGTTTTGACAAAACTAACATCTTAGATTAGTTTACATTTATTAAGTCACCCCTCATAGTATTTTTTATTCATTTTGTTAAGGACGACATACCAAGGTGCGATAAAACAAAACGAAAAAATTTAATAGAATTCCTTTCACATAGGTAAATTTAGACGGAAAGTGTTTTAATATTTAAAACAAACAAACAGAAAAAAATAAAATAAAAAAATTGAATCTAGGTCATATCGAGATTAGTTTAAAGATTTCGTTAAATATTGAAATCCCTGTGTTACCTTTAGCAGCAAGTTTTCTTATCAAAATAAATTTAATTCAAGAATACTTCTAGGTACGAATTTTTGTAATTTTTTTTATCCTGTATAAACCGTATTAAATCAATTAAAATTAAATTAATTCCTGGGCTTTTTTTTATGTTTATTTATTTTTTTTTTTTTTTTGGTATTTAATTAATTTTTGTGGTCAGGTAAAAATCGATTCAAAACAAAAAAAAAAAAAAACACACACATAAACTATTGATTTTAATTAATATTATTTTTGATCAGTTTTATTAAAAATGTAATTAAATAATTAATTAATTTTTTTATTATTGGTTTTGTATTATTTTGTATAATTTTTTTTATTTTTTTTTGTTAATTAATTCTATGAAGCGCTATGTGATGCTATTAAATTAAATTAATTAATTGTTTTCGGTTGATTGTATATTAAATTAATTATTAAAGTGATCAATTTGACTTAAAATTATTAAAAAATAATATTATTCTAATGGTCAAACATGATTCTAGTGAATATTTTTTGTGAGTTTAATAAACGTGAATCTTGTTCAGTGCACCTTTGAATAAAATCTGTGCAATACATACAAAAATAAATTATGCCAGATGGTTATAAGATATTTTTGCAAAAGGTATTTGATTACAATATTTACGGATCCTATAGTTGTATATAAATTAACCACAAGAAAAACTTTATTCAGCAACTACTATTAAAAACTAATGGACATTTGTTTGCATTTTACAACCTCATTTTACACAGAATTTAATACTTAGAATTCACTTAAAAGAAAAGTATTTACTTTATTTAAATATTTCTGCTCTGTTGATTGCACACACAAAATTTTTTTATTTTTTTTTATTATTCTATTCTATAAAGTAAATACGAGAAAAGTTGTTTAATTCAAAGACAACGAAAGCTTTGGTAATAAATGTACAAAACCTTCTCCAAGAAAATTACCTGTGTACAAATAATGTACAAAGAATGTAAAACAATTACAAGAAAATTTTGTTAGAATAAACTTTATTACGTTTTGTTTAATATTGGGTCAATATTTTTATCCCAAAACGAAATTTTTATTTTAAAGAGGAAAACAATTGTCATAAAGGACAAAATATAGTCACAAGTTGATTTCTTCGATAAATTCTTATTTCAATCAATATTTGGTTACAAAACACAGAGAATTTTTTTTTATATTTTTTGATTAATGCATAAAACACATTATTGTGGTAAGAAAAAGAAAAAAGAAAAATAAAGTGCTCATGGCGAAGTAATGTCAAAAGTAAATAAATAAATAAATAAATAAATAATAATAATAATAAATAAAATACTAAAATATTTTATCGTACATTCGTGGCATAGTTTATGGCTGTAAAATGTAACACTCCCTTGTTGTAGAGTTTTAACATTTATTCCATAATGTATTGGGGATACTGATACAATTTTCTGAGTTGGTTTGCCGCTTTCTGTTTTTTTCTTTTTTTATTATTATTCTTTAGCTCAGTGCTCTGTTTGTAACCAAATAAAAAAAAAAAAAAGTTCTTTAAAAGTATAAAAACCTATAAAAAGTGACACATAAAATAAAATTAAAGAAACTTATTAAGGGTAGTAAATGTTACCTGAAGAATTTCAAGATAATTTAAATACTTTAGATTTTTTATTTTTAAATTCTACGATTGCATTCAGAACTTTAATTAAACAAACACAAATGGGTTTTAATGAAGTCGCTTAAGTCCTGATTCAATCAGTTGTCTACTGTTGGCGGTACAACGAATGTAATTTGACTAAAAATTCAATAACAGTTTGAACAACTTATTTTCACGCTTCAAATTGTAGTTAAAAAATAAAAAAAAAAGCAGAAACAAGCAGACCACATTAACCTTTTTTTTTCAACCTTTCCAATCGTTTGGAATTTCGACTTTTTTTTTATTCATTAATTTATAAACATTAAACTTTTTTTTTATATACTTTTATTTTGGTTTTTATGATTATTATTATTATATTTGTGTGTTTCGTTGCGTTTTTTTTTTGTTCATGGTAAACGATAAAAGTAATTGTTTTTTCTGCTACTATTTAATGATTTTTTAATTTAATTAATTGTAGCAATGAGTATTTTGATAAAAAAAAAAATAGAAACTATCGTGAGATTTAATTTAGTTAATAAAATAGTTTTTAGTTAAACCTTAGTGCACCAATTATTTGTTATTATTTCTAAGATTATGTAAAACAAAAAAAAAAAAAAAAAGAAAAACTCCACGTTTAAAGTTTATTAGATTGAAGTTTTAAAAATAATTTTCATTTCTTGCTTTATTTATGTGGTTAAAAAAGCTATTTAATTTCATATGAGCAAAGAAAAATAAAAATAATAATAATAATAATAAAGAAAAAGTAGAGAGAAAAAAAAATTATAAAAGGCAATTAAAGGCGTTTGAAACGAAAATAAATAGGTTTTGCAAGGATAATAAAATCCAACTATTGTTGCAATAATTCATTCTACGAGTAATAAACAAAAGAAATTACTTTCACCAGACGAAAGCATATAAAAAACAAAGAAAAAAAAAACTAATAATAATAATAATAATAATAATAAGGAGAAGAAAAACGAAGAAATTTTCTTACGAACTTAATTTAATTTCTCATTTATTTTCATCCAATTTACTTCACAGAAATTTTTTCTTTTTTTCTATTTATTTTTCCGTTGATTTTCGCCCATACGAAAATTCGAACTTTTCTGTTTTCATAGTATAAAAAAGAAGGCAAGAATAATAATTATTATAACAGTACTATAGTGTACGGATCTTACCATCACAATTTATCAACCCCTAGTTAACCTATTGTTATCTTTTATCGGCATCACATTTGCTTCATCAAACTTTGGTGAAAAAAAAAAAAAAACAGAAAGAAAGAGTAGAAAACAATTAATAAAAAGGAAGCAGCATAAGAATAATGCTTTAATACAAAACTTTTATAATAGTGTCTGGTTTTTATTGCGTTTTTTTTTTTTTTTCATTTTTGTTCAGATGAGTGAGATCGATTCAATTACATTTTATTACCTTGAAGGAGAATTATTTTTTTCTCTCTTTATATTTTTGATTGAAATTTAATTTTCATTAAAGCTTTTTCCAAACTTTAATAAAAAAAAAATGATAACAAAAGTGTAGTAAAAAAAAAAAAACGATTTATTTAAAATAATTTTTATTGTTTTTAAAAAGAAGCAAAACTAAAGGATTTATATAATAAATTAATCCCATTAAAATTTATTTTATTGAACTATTTTTTTTTTTTTTTAAATAACACTGGTGTAACATAGATATGATTTAATTAATTTTTATTTTATTATTTATTTTTTCAGTTTATTATGTAATAAAATATTTTTTCTTTATTAAAGTGTTTGGTTTATTATTTAATTAAAAAGCACAAATCAATGTTTTTATTTTTATTTTTATTATTAAATAAAACGATCGCATCCTGCACATTTTTGTATTTTTTTTATTTTTGTATCTTTGCCACGTCCGCTATGTTATATATTACAAAAATCTTATTTATTTTAATGATACCATTTTGTAATACAATATCTTAGTTGGAGTTTTTTTTCTTTTTTTAAACTTACATCACATGCATGGGTATGAAAATTTATAGGAATAAATATCAATTTATTTGCATTTTCATGTTGAGAATGAAAGAAAAACTAAACGAAATTAAACTTCATAACAGAATAGAAAAATTATTATAAATTTTTATTATTAGACATTAATGCTGTTGCTAGTTAAGGTTATTATTATTATTTTTTAATTTATTTATTTCTATATGATGTGGTGTAGTGTTTTGTGTACAACGATAGATACACAGTTGAATTGGTGATAAATATTTATGAATAATTTAACAAAAACAAAATTTAACTTGACAAAATTGTATTTATTAATACAAATTTTTCACTATTTTACATATCTTGTAATGATTATTTAGTATTATTGTTTTTTAAAAAAAATTTACAAACAATATCACGATCATTATTGTTTTCAATAAAACTTCAAATTTAATATAATATTTATATAGAATTCTATTATTTTCCTTATTTAGCTTGATAATAAATAACAATATAACAAAAATCAACTTCAATCAAGTGCTTGAGTCCTTTTTTCGTATTGTATAAATAAAAAAACATAATCTGTCATGGCAAAATGAAAAAAAAAAGATTTATTTTTTGTTATTATTTTGACAAGTGAATCAACATTAGAAGAATTACAATAATACTCAAGAATCAAAGCTACATGAATACATTACAACCAAAAAAAAAAAAAAAAAAAGAATCAAATTGAAAGTGATCTCTGTATTTGAAGGATAAATAAACGAAAAGCTTCACTTTTTTGTATGTTCGGTTACGATGTATAAACAACAACAGTGATCAACATTGGTTGGAAATAAAATATCGATTATGGCTTTATTGGTTTCAATGATTTTGTTGTGAGGATTTTATTTATGTTAAACAGAATAAAAAAAAAAAAAAAGAAAGGAAAACGAATAAAAATGTCAGCTTTAACACTTGCTTTAAAAATATTTTATTTGATTTATACTCCATACTCTTGTTGTTTTAAATAATAATTCTAAAAATGTATGTTGTAAATAAAATCATGAATCAAGATTAACAAGATTACTTGAAAAGTTAATTGGAATACAACAAAATAAAATGTTTGTAATAAGATCAAGAAAATTTGTTAGTTTCTGTTTGCCAAAATAATAAAAAGAAAAAAACCTCATTGGGGTATTGTTCAAAATAACATGCTTCTGTCTATAGAAACATTTACCAAGTAGCAAAGTAATGTAAAGTAAACTTAAGGAAAGTAAAAGAATTCTTTTCATTTACAATATCGGTCGGTCGGTTGGTCAGCATATTTTTTGTGTGATAAGAAATTCCCAAATGGGTATTAAAAATAAAGCGATATTGATTCCACAAGTAATAATAATAGGGAAATAGAAAGAAAAATGGGAATCATGTCATTTCTAAACACTTTACCATTATATTATTTTTTGTTTTTTTTTTTAATTAAATTAATCAATTTTGCTTATAATATATATTTTCTACATTAAAATAAAAACGAGTTATGCAAAAAAAAAGGTAAATATTTGTATAAGGTATGTTAGAAAAGGATATATAAACAAGAAAATAAACACTTCAAAGAAATACCAAATGTTATTAGGTGCTTTATAGACGTAGGTAAATGTAAGTAGGTAACTTTATATTTGATAAAACGATAGCAAAATCTTTTCTTCTAAATTTTTTTTGTTTATTTTTATTTTTATTTAATTAACCGTAAACCGTATTTATTAAGAAAACATAAATTGTGTACTGTAAAGCATAAGCAAAAAAAAAAACGTTAAATAAATAAAAGCATAAAATATGTTTATTTAAAAACATAGAAAATATATATATAAAAAAAAAAATACATTTCTACTTTATTTATCAAACAGATTAAAAATTATTTCACAATTTTACTTTTTTTTTTTTATTATTTTTACTGAAAAATTTTGTGTTTTTTATTTTTAATTACTTTATTTATGATTAAATTGATATAAAATTTTTTATTTATTAGTATTTAATATTTACTGTTTAACTGTGCATAAGAACGTCTATTAACACTTTGATGGGTTCTAGGAACTTTTTTGTTGCTTTAATGAACCATCAAATTTTGATGTTTCTTACAATGCATTATTATTTTTTTCTTTTTTAATTTTATTATTAAATCCGAGGCATTTAATTTCAACGATAAATAGACGCTGAGTTTATGGGTAATTAAACAAAACATACATTCAATGTTTGAAATGAGATTTGTTTACAAAATATCAATGGAAAATTGGCCGATTCTATAAAATATCCGTAGTTTTATTTCTGAATAGAGTATTTGCGGCTGAATATCACTTATTTTTTTTTTATTTTTATTTATTTATTTTGAATATAAAAAAAACACAAAAAAAAAAAAAATTATTAATATAATTCAATGCAAAAACGTTGCTTAATTGTTCAACAGAAATAAATTCATTGAATTTAAAAAGAATTTCTATTGATTAATAGAAAAAAAAATTATTTTTCGTTTATTGAAAATTGCAACCCAGCATTAAATTTGTTTTTGTTTGAGAAAAAAACTAAAAAACTTTAAATTAATAAAAAAATGTAAACAATTTCTATTGATGAAAAATTATTTTTGCAAATATAGAAACAAAAACAATTAATCAGAAATAATACTTTTTTTTTTTTTTTAATTATTTATTTGGTTTAAAAATTTTATTATGAAACCACTTAGTTATTAAATGGGATTTTTTCTGTTGTTCACTGTAGGAATCAATTGATTTTTTTTGTAGGGAAAAATTTCGGTATTGAATTTATAAAAATGGTAATTAAATTTGGCTGTTTATTGCTTATATAAAATGGACCAATCATAATTTGTTTGAAAAAAAAAATTTCTTAAAATTACCATTGGTTAAAATATATTCAGCAGTAATTTTAAATAAACTTTTGTAATTTTTTATTCAACGAATATTTGTGTATATTTTCGTGTATGTTATGCATTAACAACATTTATAAAACAAAACAATTATAACATAAATAATAATAATGATAATAAAAAATAAATCAGTTGATAGTAAGAAATTTACATGAAAATTTTAATTAAATAAAAACAGGGAAAACTCATTATTGATCAAACCACCATGATACAAACAATAAACATAATAATTTCTACCCCATTATTGGTTAAAATAAAATTAAAAAACAAAAAAAATATTTATTTATTTATTTATTTTTTAAAACAATAAAATCACATTTACATATGTTTTAATAAAACATTTTACATTATTTCCCTTATTTTATGATGTTTGTTATTATTATTTGTGAATTTTAATTAAATGGAAAATTATAAAAGAAAATTAATTAAAAAGAAAATAACAAAAGTGCGAGGAAAATAATGTTTTTTTTGTAAATTAATTAAAAATTACTTTAATATGTTATTAGGTGGTAAAATAAATTATTTTCGTATCCATCACTAATAGAATTCGTTCATTAAACTATTTTTTTTTATTATCTAGACCAGTTTGGACAGATATTAACCATTCACTATTAATTATTAGATGTCTTATATCCGAAAACAATTACTTTTCTGCATAACCAGGCAATATCAATTGAATTTAATTAAATCAATCAAAATGTAGAAATAAATATTATTTACCCTTTATACACTCTATCAATGGTAATAAATAATTTTAACAATTACATAAATATCTTTAATAAATAAATTAATATTAAATGGAAATGTTATAAATTTTAAATGTCATACCATATATGTTTGTGTGAAAACTAAATCAATTTTTGTTGTTTTATTATAATTTAAAATTAATTTTCACAAAATACCAAATATACGAAATAAAATAAATTTTTTGTTATATAAAAATTTACTTAAAGAATTTCTATATATAAATTTTCAGTATATTTCAATGTGCACAAAACACTTAAGAAATAAAATTTATATTGTGTTAATAATTAACCCACCCCTTTAGTATATACATATATAGATTTTGAAACAATACACAGCAATTAATGCTATTTGCAGTCAAGTGCAGTACATCAATAGTTGTTAAAATCAACAAATTTTATAAAATTTCTGTTTGGGTGAAGGATTTTTTTTTGCTTTAATTTTGGTTTATGAATTTTGATAGGAAAAACAATAAAATTTAATGCAAATGATTTCCACTTGTTTACAATTGAATACAAAATTAAAAAAACACCGATATATTCTCATAAAAGCATCAAAAGCATTATGTTCTTATTTCGTCAGAATATAGTGAGCGAAAAACACAAAACACAATAAATAAAAAATTCTTATACAAATGTAATGGATTTTTGGTTAAATTGAATGCATTGAAATGTATTTAATAGAGATTTCCGTTTTATCCTATTGCTTTGTTGTGATTTTTATAATTTTATTATACAAAATCGATGAACTCGAAATGTATCGATAAAAAAAAAAATTCTTTTTATTTTTTTGTGTAAAGAAAATCAATGATTTAGAAAATATTATTAATATTTATACCCTATGGGGATAACTTTAGCTTAATCTATGATTTTTAAAATAAAAAATCAATTAAGTTTTTAGTTTTTTTTATTAATAGAAAATTATCTTTAAAAGAAAAAAAAAACGATTTAATGTAATCAACACAATGATCGTTTAGTTAAACGACGATGAGAAAAAATTGAAACATAAATCCCCTCTATTATAATTATTAAGCTTTAAAACAAAGTAATTATGAACACTTTAATAATAATAATAATAATAATAATAATAATAAGAAATGGTAAAGGATTACGAAAAAAAAAAAAAATTATAAGAAAACCACAAAATTAGTAATTTCTAAAGTAATTGTGAGTAATTTTCGGTTTGTACCATAAGTTTTTTTTTTGATTATTATTCTTATTTAAAATTTTTTTTATATTAATTGAATCTCTTCGTCATTATCGCTTGGGTACTTTATTTAAGACGTTGGTAAACTTATGAATTGATAATGACTATAATTAAGACTAAAAATAGAATGGTATTATTCGTACATTAATTACAATCTGTTTAATTGTTAAGGGTGGATAGAATTTATTTTAATAAAATTAGATCACAAAAAAAAAAAAGAAAAAAAAAGTTATCTAGGAATAATTTTTTTTGCTATCGTTTTTTGTTTAAACTTATTACAAACAAATTGATTACATTATTCAAAATTTTGCAAATTGAATAATTAACCTTGTGTGTGTGTGTTTCCCTTTTGTGTTATGAATTATTCATTTCGTTTTTGTTTTAAATTAATTAATTAAATATTAAGAAAAACAATAGCATTTGCTAATAACTAATTAAATATCTTTTTTTTTTAATGTTTAAAGTGAGAATAAAGTTCTATATTACAAGTGTATGGTTCCTATTTAAGAGTTAATTTATAACAACAAGAAAGAAAAAAACCAGGTATACATTAAAAAGGACTACATGCGGTTAAAGTTCTGTTTAGTTAGGTGAAAATAATTATTAATAACAACTTTGTTAAAATTGAATACGCAAAACGTACAAAAAGAAAAAAACTTTTTTTTTTTTTGGTAATAGTACTTGATTTATGCTCCTTGTTTACATATGTTTCATATAAAATGAAATTACTCAAAGGAAATATACTTTTAACACCTAAATATTTGTTAATTTATTATATACACAAAGCAAAAAAAATAAAAAATTGAAATAAAAAAAAAATATATATATATCAAAAGGAAAGAAAAATCCTTTTAACAAAATTAACCCTTTTTACCTTCACAACAACTACAATAACAACAAATAAAAAAAAATTGTTTTGTAAATAGATAAACAATATTACAAGAATATATTTCACTTGAACCCTTTTTTTTTTTTTTTTTATTCATCCCTCTCTATATGTGTTTTGTTCAAATTAAGAAAGAAACTTTTATTTCCCTTAAACAAATCACTAAAACACATTTTTTTATTTTTTTTTTTCGTAATTAATTAATTATTTAGTTTATAAATATAAATTACACTAATTGAATTCTATTTATTATATAAAAAAGGGAAAAGAAATTTCTGTTTTAAAGAAAAATCATGAAAAATGCTAATAAAGACTAATTACGAAAGAATTTCATGTAACAATATAATTTATCTTAATTTTTGATCAAAAAATAATAATAAATAGAAATAGAAATATAAAAAGACTAGAAAGTAGGTAGAAATTCTTAAATAATAATTAAAGATAACAAGATTAGAAGACATTAAACTAATAGCCTTACACAACAAAATGACAAAGTGTTAATTAGTAACAACCTGTATTTATACCTACGTAAGATTACGTAACGCATTATCATTTGTATGAAGAACTTTATTTTATCTTTTATAAAATAAAAACCACAAGAAAGACAATGTTTGAAAAAAAAAAAAAAAATGTAAACAGATAAGGGAGGACGACATAATAATAAATGACAACATCGTTATGAAAATGCTTTAAATTAATTTACATCGTTTTATATTACTTTTCTCCGTCGTCTTTCGCCTTTTTATTCAATTTAATTTCAGTTAATGGACAGAAATTTGTTTGTTTTTTTCTTTTTTTTTTGTAGTTAATCAATTAAATGAAGATTGGATGGTCTGTCGCCTTTATTACTCAATTGTTTAACGTTTTGTTTATATATTTTTTAACAAAATAAATGGACTGATCGTTTTATTTTTGTTATCTTTTAATGCAAAATTTTGTTATGCAGTTTTCTGTTTGCTAAACAAAATATTCAACCGAGCTACTTTGTATAAAATAAAAAATTTATCAAAAACAACTTAGTGTTGAGTGGTTGTATGCAATTTACTGTAACCTTTAAACAAAAAAAAAGTAGCTGTATCAGCTCGTTATCATACATTATTTACTTAAATCATTATTATAATTATCGTACATGATTTGGATTAAAAAAAAAAAAAAAAATTTTTTTTTTTATTCAATTAATTTCTCCAAAATATTTAATCCAGAAATAGTTTTTTTTTTTTTTTGTTTTTGGTTTTTTGATAAACTTTATAAAAACGATTTAAACTTTTTTGTTAATGAAACGAAACTTTTTTTTTTCTTCTTATTTGTCTTTCTACATACAAAATAAATAAAAATAATTAAAAAAATGAAAAATTTATATTCAAACAATGTAAGTAATCAAATTTACTAAATGTACTCAATACCTACGTACGTTACGTATATAACTAAAGTCATATATATATATATATATTATTAGGTAAAAGTAAATACACTTTATCTGTAAATATACCTGGGTTTTGTTGTTTTATTTTTATTTTTTGTTTAACCTTATTATATTCGCGTCACGTTTGTTAAATTTTGTGCTTTTTATTATTATTTTTTTTCGAAAAACTTCCTGGATAAAGAAGTTTTTTTTCCTTGGCGATTTTATCTTTTTTGTCAACTTTGTTTAGCGTTTTTTTTTTTAGTGTTTTACTTGTAATTATTAATAGTAGAAAATATTACTTACTCCAATTTATGGAATATATTCTAAAAATTAAAGAAGAAATATTTCTTTGGTAACCTTCGTGTCGCACTTGGACTTTATTTTTTATTTTATTTTATTTTATTCATGCATATAAAATTGCAAATTGCCTTTGGTTAGTGAAAATAAAAATGTAAAAATAAGTCTGCAAAAGTATCCCTATCCTTTTACTAACAGCTTCGAGCCACAAAGGTAATAGATCGTTATAGAAAAGGGAAGGGAGGAGGATAAAAGTATTAAATTTGTGTAACACCACGTTCGTGCAATTTATATATGGAATAAACGTCTCTTGTGAATTTAAAAAGTAATAAGTATGAATAAAAATAATAAAAAAAAAAAAAAAACACACACAAAAAATAGAAGAAAGTCCTTCTTATTTTTTGTTATTTTCTTTTTTTAATACTATTTCGAAACAAACTTAAAACATATAACTATGCTCTTATTCTTGAACTTTAATAAGGTAGATGATGTGAGTCAATTGGAATAAAGAAAACGGAAAAATAAAACTGGTTCATTAAAAATCAACGAGACTAAATAAATTTATTGTAGACAGAGCATGACTTAATTAGGACTTATTATTGTCTTTCTATGGATTCTGATTGTAAAAATTAATTAAAATTATGTAATTAAAATGCATTTGTAGGGACTGCAACTTGTGACAATGATTTGTGTTAATACAGGGAATTTTATTTTATTTTCTCCTTACCATAGTCAGTGGTTGTGTGGCCTGTAAAAGAATATAATTCAGAATACAAAAAGTGATAAATTTATAGCCAAGAATCGTACTTAATCAGCTAGTAGAACTTGTTTTTATTTTTGATTGATGCATGAAAATTATACTTTAATATTTGAACATCACCGTGATTATTTGTGTTCAAGAATATTTTTATTCCACAAAAAAAAAAATAAAAAAAAAATAGAGCATCCTGGACAGAAGTGAAAAATTGAAAATGACTTTGAAAAAAACCGAATGGAAAAATATATACGGAAGATAAAATTTCATTATTTGTTGGGACATTTAAAATATTTATGACCTTATAATACTTCTTCTCTTGTTGTTGTTCATATAAAAAATTTTTATTTATTTTTTCTCTTCGTATTACTTATTTGTTTTATTGTTTGCTTTTTTTTTATTTTTTATCTTCTTTCTATGTTTTCTCATAAATATGAATAAAAAAAAAATGTTTCAAGCAATTTCGGTTTTTTTTTTGGAAATAAAAATATGATTATGTTTCTTACTGTTTTGATACATAATTTACAAATCAAATATTTTCTATATACTAGTATATACTACTGTTAAGCTGAATTAATTATTTATCATAATTTTTTCTGATTATTATCGTATCGTAATTATTAATTTTTTTAAATGTTTTTATTATTCATACTATGCAATTTTGTACTTTAATCATGCTAACTATATACAGTCAACACTTTTAGATACATAAAAAAATGTATACACTTTTAGACACTTAATGCTAAGGTATAAAACATTTTGTCTGCAAAAAAAAAACAAAAACAAAAAATCTCTTAAAATTTTTATGAGAATTTTCCTCATCTCATTTCTTTTTTATCCATTCGTTACTTCTGCTAAGTTTTGTAACCTCTTTTATAACGTGCGATAAATGTATGTTTGTGCATTTTTATTTCCATTTTAATGGTTCTTTTTTTTTTTTTTTTTGCTGTTTTTCTGTATTTTTTTTTCATCCCCTGTTTTATTTATTTATCGTAAAAAAGATGAACAACAACAACAACAAAAAATACAACAAGTGGCTTTTTATGAAAAATTTTATAAAAAAAACATGAAAAAAAAAAAAAAGAAGTAAGAAACACAGAATTGTATTGAAAATAATAAAAAATATAAAAAAATTATTAACTCTTGATCAGGCAACATAAAACTATTTTCCTGATAGATAAGTGATAAGAAATAATAGAAATAAAAGCTTAAGCTGAATTAAAAATTAAATTGAACAATTTTGGTTGTAAAAGTCATTGCATTGACGATGCTATTGCAGCCAATGCAACTTCCGTTTCTATTTTTATTTTGTACTCATCTCGTATTTCATAAAGCTGTTAAAATAATAAAAAAAAAAAAGAAGTAAAAATAAAATCAATGCAATAGAATTTTTAGACAGTACAGTACTCAATTGAATTACGCTCAATAAAGTTACATTAAGACAAATAATCTGTGCTTTTACTATATATATATATTTTTCTTCTTTTTTTATTATTATTACAAATTCACGTATACAATTTAACGGTCTAGTAAATTGTTGACGGAAATCAATAACTCAATGAGCAAAGCTTTTATATTAAGCGGACGTAATTGTTTTTATTCTTATTTAATTTACTTCACTTTTGTTATGTGCTTAGAAAATAATGTAATAAAGCTTCGTTTATTTCTTGTTATGATTTTTAAATTAAAGCTATAAAAATTTACTAGGTGATAACGATTGGACATACATTAAGGGTAATTATTCGTGTGATTATTAAACACTTAAACCGCATAATTAAGGTAGCAGAGATAAGCCCGCTTAAGGACAAACATTTGATTATTAAGGGAAACAATAGAGAAATTAATACAAAGGTTATTTCCATTTATTAATGTTACAAATTAAAAAAGGTTAAAAAATGCAGATGAACACAGTAAGAAAAAAGAAAAACGAAAATAAGTTTAAAATATGCTTTATGAGGTTTAATATGCAGCAGGTAAAACTTTTCTCTTTTTTTCCTTATTACATTTATATTTTTCCATCTTATTCTTGGCGTAAAATTCTACCAAGTGCATCTCCTCGTGACTGCTTTCTATATATATACATATTTATATAAATTTTTAAAAAATTTATAACATTGTTAAAAGTTTAGCTTGGCTTTTATAATTTATAAAAGGAATGAAAGCATTTTTATAATTTTTTTTCGTTTTTCTTCAACGTAATTATCGTACAGAAAGTAACACAGAATAAATTATTACTTGTAATTACTTTTCAAGATTATTTATTATTAAATTTTCTGTTTTTTTTTTTTTTTTGCAAAATCAAAATTATAAAACTAAAAAAACTTCTGATTAGTTAAAACTACTTGTGTGGTTGATTTTAGTTTTTTTTTTCAAAAACAAAGTACAAAAAACACTGAGCTGTTGTTTGTTTTAAGAGAAATAGAAAAATAATAAATAAAAATGGATCAATATAATAAAAGAAACATAATTATTAAACTTCATTGTCACCATCTGGTGCACACAATAATAAGAAAATACAACGATAATAACTAGTAATGGGAAAAGTTTCGTTAAAAATTTCGCATCGTTTTCATTCATTTTATTTTTTGTTTTTGATCAAATAAAATGAGGAAAAGAAATGAAAAAACGAAAAGAAAAAATACTTATTAGTAACAGAAGCTTCAAAAAAAGCTTTGTTTGGTCAGAAACATATCAAGTTCTTAGAAATTTAATAAAAAAAAATTCGTAGAAGTAAAAAATCAGAAAAAAGTTTTTTTTTGTTTTAATAGTGGGTGTTGGAAAAGTTTGGATGTAACTTTTAATTATAGCAGAGTTTCTAGCTTAAAATTAAATATCAGTCTATAATAGTTATAGAATAAAATATGTAAATAAAGGTCAAATTTATTACAGGTATAAGCGGAAAGCTTTTTAATAATAAAAACAAAATTTTGTAATTGTAGCAAGGAGACAAATTTTCTTAAACGGTTACTTTTGAATTTTAAAATTATCTAATTAATAAAGCTTCGCTGTAAGCTTAGTTTATAAAAAGATTTTTTTTTTATTTTTCGTTAGCTTATTGCAATCAGACCTGATATGAATAATAACAATTGAAAATTTGAATTTGATTTAAAGAAAACTTTTTTATACAATCGAAAATTTTAGAAAATTCTTTGTACGTAGAATAATAATAACACTTACATTCGGTATTGATAATTTAAATAGAAGAAGAATAAGAAGAAGATGTATAAAACGGTTTATATTCTAGTCTCTTATGATTTCGTTTTCAAATGCGCGTTCAAATTATGACCGTTTCACCATATACATTGTTGAAAAAACAAATTTTCCAAACTAGAACTAAAATAGTTTTTTTTTCTTTTTTTATTACATTTTGCATTTATCATTTGAATTTTTTTTTTTTTTTTTTCTGTACAATTGTACAAAAAATTGGATATTAATGTATTTTTAAGTTAAATTTAAAATGTTTCTTCAAAAAAAAAAAAAAGAAAGAAGAATAATAATAATAAACGAAGTAAGGAATAGTATCGATTTAGTTACATTTTTTTAAAGTCATTGTGAATATATGTGTCCATAAGAATTTTCTGTTTTATTTTCTATGAGTTTGCATGATTTCTTTTTATTTTGCAACGAACGTGTTTGTGTTAGATAATTATTAAAAATAGACAAAAATTTATTTACATAAAGCAAAAATCCTTATAGATAAAGCTTAAAATGAATGCCCATTCTCGTAACGTCTTAAATATATATAAAAAATAACAAACTGATGTTAATAAATGACGATACGTCTAGAGGAAAGAAAAAGAATAAAAGTAAAACTAATAAAAGTGATTTTTTGTTGACTCATTTAATTTCACCCTCATATAGTAAATACACTTAAATAAACAGTAAATTCTTGAGTAAAGTTAATATAATAAAATTAAAGCTTTAACGTTAACGTTAACGTTAAATATAAGATGGTGTTTAATTAAGTTTCTTATTTTTTATTGGATTTATGTTATTCTTTTTTCTAATAAATTATTCCTGAAATACAATTTAATATATTTATAAAGGATTTTTTTTTTCTTTTTTTTTATTTAAGACAGAAAAATGCAACAAGTAGATTTATTATAATGTTTTTCTACGTCTTCTTTTTCTATGCATTAAATATTTATAGTGAAGTTTTTTTTTTTTTTAATTTATAACATTAAGCATTCAAATTAATATTTAATTTACTTTACGATATATATATATATATATATTTTATTGTGCATTAGTTAACTAGTCTTTATGTAAATAAGTAAGTAAATTAACTAAATCTCTTTTGATCTATTTAATGCTTTCATTAAATCTTATTTCTTGTTTATTATTATTAAATTTAATTGGAAAAATTAAAAAAAAAAAAAAAAAAACTATCGTTTTCACTATGAATTTATTTATTTTTACTATCTAATATCACAATTGTTATGATTAATAATATGAAATTTACTTTGGCTAGACGATGAAAATAACTTTTTTTTTTATATTGACAAAAATTAACTCAACAATCTAGTCAACACGAAAAGACAATGAATCAAATGGGTTTTATAGTATTAGTCTCAAGAGTTAAATTGGCTTCAGAACAGTAAAAGCTTTGAATAGTAATAATAAATAAAGAAAAAGTTTTCTCTTTTATCTTTTTTTGTTACTTTTTAGTATTTGCCAAATAGTTTATAGAAACTTTCATCTCAGAATAAAGTAGTAAAATCGATAAAATATTTTTATTTTTTTTTTCATTCGAACTTAACTTTATCACCATGTTATTTAATCCATGTACTTTAAATATTTATAACATGGCTTTACACAGGCGATGTTGTGCGGTGGCTTAAATCAATCGTTTATTTATTTAAGTAATTTATAAAAAAAAAAAAAAAAAAAAATACTTTAAATATTGTAATTTATGAGAATAATTTAATTAAACTGTAATGTAATTGATAAACTTTAAAATTTATATTTAAAGATTATTGAAAGTTTATTGTGGTACGATAGATTCAACGAGCTTAATCGATTATAAACAAAATAAAAAACCTTTATTATTTTAAAAAGATTTATATCGATTTCGGTGAGTTTTTTTTTTTTATAAAATTATTATTAAAATAATTTGTGTTACTTAGCAATAAAGAATAACAATTATAATTTAGAAAACTGCCAAAAACATTAAGAAGCTAGAATTCGTGAACTTTGTAGGAAACTCATTAAACTTCATCGCTTTATATTGCTTGTGATTGTTGAATGTCATATTTATGAAGGTAAATCAAATAGAATTTTAAGACTGATACCTATCTCAGCTTTTTAATTTAAATCTCGAAGTTGTAATAACAATGCGACAGACTTCACTATAAAAACTACAAACAAATATAGTTTGTAATCTTTTACTGAGAGTTTCTTTTTTTTTTCAACCGTTTTCGTTATAATTTAAAACAACGCTGCGTTGTTTCTAATACGTTATTACCGTAACGCTGTATCAAACTTATTATTACATCTAACCCCAATTACATTATGTATGCATTTTACATTACACTATGTTTACATGCGCAAAACTAATGATTTATTATAAAATGCAAAAAAAAAAAAAATAATAATAATCAAAAAACAGTATTTTGTCTGCTCATACTTTGATTTATTAAACAAAAAAAAAAAAACGCTTTTGTTCTATAAAATAATTAAAAAAAGGGAAAATTAGGTAAAAAAATAAATAATAATTTTTTTTGTTTTTGTTTTTAATAAGATAATTGAAGGGAAATATGATTAAGGGAAATATAGACAGTAATTAAAGTAAATTGAAAACGGTGTTATTAATGAATATAAATTATAATGGGAATAGTATAATATTGGAATGATTTAGAAGAATATGATTGACGTAAGTAAATAAATAAATAAATAAATAAAATAAAATAAAAAGAATAGAAAAAAAAAAGAAATCCTTGTGTAGGTTTGGTGTGGAGAGTGATGGGAGTTAACAAAACTAATTACAACAATAAAATAAATAACGAACCTTAATTTAGAGTTAACTAATCATATTCATTAATCTTTTAAGTACAGGAAATCGTTCATTCGTTATTATTTTGATTATTATTATTATTATTATTATTATTATTATTATTTCTTGGCCTTATGTAAATGTTATTTCGTTTTACTTTTGTTTATAATTTTGTATTACCATTCATGATAAACATATTTTTCTGTTATATTCAAAACGAATTCAAACCTGATAATAGAGGAAGTCACTATTTCTAGTTAGACCATAAATTGAATTTTGCTTGTTTTTTTTTTTTTTTTAAATCTACATATTTGTTTAACTTATTAAATGTAAAGTAGTTGTAGCTGGAATAATAACTAATAATACTCGGCTAAATTAATTAATTGTTTATTCAAAATAAATTTTTAGCTTTTACTTTATTTATTTATTTCTATTTTAAAATATGAATATCATATAATTAATGTTTGTTTTATGGATGAAGCTAATAATGCAAATAATTTTTTCGTTTTTTTTTTCTCTGCGTTTTCCTGCTTTGTTATTATTAGTTTGCAGATTTCAGTTGATTTTAATATTTTTTTTTTAAATAAAATAAACTAATCGATAGTCAGTTTATCTATACATATGCATAGTTATGCTTTTTTTTACATATTAATATTGAGTTACAAAAACTATTTAATTATAATTTATACCAGGCGTCTCCACTGGCACGAATTATCGCTGTTTACAAACAATGTTTAAAATCTCATTTATTAATTCTTAACGAGTTATGATTAGTTATTATTATAGAAATATGTAAGATAACACTTATTTGCTAATAAATATAACTCTAAAGCATGGCTTTAGTGCTTTGTTTTCTTGGAACTTCTAATTGAAAAAATATGAAAAAAAAATTCTTTATTTCTTGCATCACTAAATTATTCTTTTTACACTTTTGATTGATCATATATTTATAAGATTTATATAAATATAACAAGCATTCTTTTTTTTGTTTTTTTTTTTGGTATTTATTCATTAATTTCTTTTTAATTAAACGTTTGTGTTTATTTAGCGTTTTATTTAACTACAACGAGTCTCGAGTAATTGAAAAGTATTCATATCTGTTTATTGTTATTGTTGAGTCACCCACTTTAACAAAAGAATAAAAGAAAGAAACTAAAACTTTTAACCCGTAAGGCTTAGTCAACATTTACTGCTAGTGTTTTTCAGTTATTCAAAGGATATTGTGCCGACCAAATACAACAGAATAACATCAAAGTAAATATTGTGGCAGCCGAAGGGAATCCTACTTGATATGTCGGATTTTATTGTGATTACATTTTATTTGATTTTTTTGTTTTTTTTTTGCCTTTCTGTTATTTCTTTTCACCATGATGAATTCAGATTTTAATGCAAAAAATAAAGTCTTAAAGAAAAATATCAGATAATTTAATAAATTGCGAATGGAAATCGATTGGATTTTCGTTTCATTGACCATAGACTCTCAATTAAAAACTAATTTTTTGTTTTATACAATTTACACAAATGTATTCATATAAAATCATAAAACATCGATTGTTACAGCGTTAAAAAAAAAATACTATTGAATACATAGAACATATCTGATGATATCATTCAAGTAAATGTTTGAAATGAAAATCTGGTAACAAATCCTAACCATTTTTTTATTTATTTATTTTTTTTTTTCTGTTATAAAAACCAAAGTGGATTCAATAGTTCGTGACACAAGAAGAATGATTGAAGTATTTGATTAACAAAAGAATATGTAGTACAGTGGCATACAAATACAGTACTGTATACAATAATAAAAAAAAAATAGAAAAGAAAAGAAAACTTTGCTCTTCAATCTTCAAGTGTCTTCTTAACTGAAAGTTACACTCAAAATTATTGACAAAAAAAAAAAAAAAACCAAAGTTTTTCTTGCGTATTATATTTTTATGTGGCTTAGATTTTCAAATTTTTTTTTTATTTACTCTGTCAAAATGTTTACAAGTATCATTCTAAATATTATTGTGTTGTGGTTTCGATTGTTTTGTTATTTAAACCAAAAAACAATTTTTTTTTTTTTATCTCGAATTTAATGATAATAATCGTACATTGGATGAAATGCTATGTCTTGCGTTATCAATATCTAGAAAATTATCTAAAAATGTTTCTATCGTTGCTGTTTAGCTTTCATATCTCAATTGAAAATATAATATTTTCTTTAAAAAAAAAATGTATACAATATTCACCAAGATAATACGAACACGTATTGTGCTTTTATAATTTTCTTCTTTTTTTTTTTTTTTGGCGTGCATTCATCTTTCTGTCTGCTTATTTATGTATAATAAACTCGTATAATGTCGTAATGAAACATGATTTAAAGTCTAATGTAAATTTTATGCTTTTTTATAACATATGTATCAATTTTCATTTTTTTTTTATCAATTTTAATAACGAAATACAGATGATTACATTATTTATTTTATGACATTTATAGAAATAATTATCATGCTGTTTGTCATTTACATTAATTTAAGTTTAGTGCGTTTTTACGTTTCTGATTTGTTTCGGTAACAAGAAAATCCCATTTCCTGTGCTGTTTATATTAATTTTGGCAGCTTAAATAATTTATCACGTTAATTTTATGATTATAGAGAAACGTATTTTTGCTTCTAATAAATAAATTATTTAAAAAAAAAAATAAAAGTTTCTTGTAGAAATTTGTATCTGCATATTAATAAGGATGTTTATGAAATAAACGCTGCATAAAAATCATCACTGTAATTATGATTTAATAAATAAAAAAAAACAAAGAAAATTATGATTAAAATATGAATTAAAAAAAAAATAAAAATTCAATCATGCTGGTTGATGATTTATAAATTTTAATTAACTTTAACAGATTACCAACATGCACTTGTTTTTGACAAAAGTTTTTGTGGTAGATGCACAGTTTGTAGCAGCAAATTATTTATAAAACTCTATTTCAAGAAAATTCATATGGAATTTATAATGGAAAATATATATTATGTGCTTAATGCAGACACAAGAATATTCAATTATTAAAACAATATTCTTTTACGTACAATTATACAATATCCGGTAGAATATTTTTATGTTTCTATTTTTTTTTTTTTTTTTTTTTTTTTTTTAATTCTTAAAAGAAATCCTTTTGGTTTTACTCTGTGCTTTGTAATGAAAATGAGAATAAAAAAATAAATAAGGGAAATATTTATCCCATTGAAATCATATACATTCTTTTGTTAATTTCTTCTTTTTTTTCATTTTTTTTCTGTACTAAGCAAAGCTTTTCTTTTGTGATTTTAATGAATTTTAGCGGATTTGTCATATCAAAGAAAAGTAATTATGTTACAAAAAACATTTTTTTTTTTTTTTTTTTAATTATTATTTTTGAAAGAAATATTTCAATAAAACAATAAAACAAGAATAGAAATTTTTTGAATGAAATTGATCTGTAAAACTAGCTACGTTTATAGCAAACAATAATAATTTTGCGAATTTACAATTTATTGATTTATTATGCAAAATTAAGTTTTTAATTGTTTATTTGGTTATTTGGATCCATTTCGATTAAAACTTTTCCATCAATAAAACATAAAATGAATTTTTTTTATTTATTTTTTTTTTTTTGTTGACAAGTCAACACGCTAACGGTTATAAAACAGCAATAATATTTTCATTGTACTAAAGTATCAACGGCTCAATAACAATATTACTTAAGTTAACAAAATTTTATTGTAAATTATATCGTTTTTTTTTTTTTTTTTTTTGTATCAGCGCATGAACAATATTTCGAAACTAACAGAACTACTAGAGTGCACTATTGATTTTTTTTTTTTTTTTTTTTTTTTGCCAACTATTTTGGTATTTTGTACGGGAGAGTAATTTATTTGAATTTCTTCTACAAATGTTTACGATGCCAAGTACATAAAACCATAAAAAAAAAAAAAAAAAAAAAACGTAAATGTAGAAAAGTAAAAGATGAAAATTCCAATCAACAATTATATAATGTTATAAAATTTTAAGGCTATCATTGTTATGGCTATTGTGTTATTATGGACCAAAAAAAAAAAAATAAGTTTACTTTTACTGAAAAAAGAATAAAAACAAAAAATTTAATACACCGACACAGTAAAATAATTTTTCATGTGATCACCCACTAAAAAGGGTTTTATTGGGTAAAGTTTTCATTAATAAATAAAAAAAAAAAAGAAGAAAAATAAAATGTGAAAAAATCGTTGTTTTCCTACTTAAAAATTGAAATTAAAAAAGTCAAAAAAAAAAAAAAAACAAAACAAAAACTTTTCCTTTTGTGTAATAACGAAATTTTTTGCTTCATACAATATTTGTTGGTGCTTTTATAGCTATTTATATATCACACAAATGGGAATTTACTCTGTTTTTTTTTTGTTTGTATAAAAATATTGATTTAATTGCTAAATATATTTGAATACAGTGTGCTTTTATGAAAACAAATTATTATTATTATTATTATTGTTTTTATGTAATATTTTTCCCCCTCAACAGTTATTATTTTATTTTTTTGTAAAAATATGATTGTTCTTGGATATCCAATGAAGCTTTTAAAATAAAATACAGCATTTTTTTTTTATTAATAAACAATTTATTGAAGTATGGACAAACTGTAAAGGATTTATATATTTTTTTTTTATTATTTGTTTGTATAAAAGTTAATAAAAAAAAAAAAAAAAAACATTTGTTTGACATAAAAATAGCGCATAATAATATTTTATTTATTTATTTATGTATTTATATTTGTAGTTATCTTTCGTTGTATAGTTCAATAATAAATTAAAGTACTTGATGGATGCTAAACTTTAACCTGACCATTCGTTGAACTTGCAACTGGTATTTATGACAGTGACCCCTTTTAATCATTGTACAATATAACATTTAATGCACTAACAAATCATTTTTAAATTATTACGTTTTTTGTTTGTGGTGAATTAACCGGAAGCTGAATATTTGTTATTAAAAATGGGTTAATAACTGTATCAAAGCTTTAGAAATCTTGTAAAATTTACATAAATAAAATTAATAAACATATTTCACAAAAATTGAAAATAAAATATTTATTATTTCAAGTGGTTTTTAGATGCAGAGAAAAGCTTTTCTTGTGGTCAAGTATGAAATTGTTTTTTTTTTTTTTTTTTTATTTTAAACAAGTATCAATTGCAATCAGATATAAAGTTTACTTTGATCGTTTTTATATTTGTAATTCAAAAACTCAGTTGGTTCGTTGTTTTTTTTTTTTGAATGATTGCAACAAAACTCCTGCTGAACTTTTTTAATCACAAATAACTGTCATCATTGAATTGAACAACGAAAAACTTTTACTATTGTATACATGGCAATTATTGTGGTTTTTGTATTATTATTGCGTTTTTTTTTCCCAAACTTAAATTGTTGTTTTATTAGGTTGTGGTTTTTCTATAAATAACGAGTTTTTATAATATTAAAAGTTATCCAACCACAAATTTGAGTCAGATTTAGTTGGATTAAACGTTAGTTGATGTATGACGTGAATGTATGATAGTATTTCATAGCTATAACAAAGCTTTACTAATCAAACGATCCAATTATTTCTTTTTATTTTATTTAAATCAAAAATTTTTTCTATTTATTCCACGATATAAACGTAAGAATAATTAAGGAAATAACTGATAAACATGTAAGCAAAGACAGAAATAAAAAATTAAAAAAGAAAAACATTTAATAAACTTGCGATTTAAGTTTTGATTTTCTTTTTTTTTTCCCCCTGTTGTCGTATTTACAGAGAAACTAAAAAGTTTATTTAATACTTCTTGTTACATCTTAATGATTTGTATTGTTACTTAAACGCCTTTAAAAATATTTTTTTTTACTCTTTTGATAATTATCACTTTTATTTATTATAGAATTTCAGACTTTATTTACCAAAGTATTGTTTAAGTTTGGTGCAAAAGTTTTTCACATAGCGTTTTTGAACTGGCTTTAAAGAATTTATTTTTTAACAATTTGATGTCTTAACAAACTTTTGTATCGTATAATATAGTAAAGAGAAGTGGTTTTTCATAATTGTGTGAGTCTTGTTTGGGAAGTAGAATAAGATAACCAATTTCATCAACTTAATCAATTACTTTTAATATAGATTTATAGACAGAAAATTAATTTTACTTCTTTTTTTCTTTTTTTTATTGTTATCAACGTTTACCTGATTGAGTTGTTGTGTATATAATATAAATGTGACATTATCAATCATGCACAAAATCACAATAAATATAGATGTACAATGATCAATCAAGAAGAAAGTAATTTTTTTTATTAAATATTTACTCATACATTACTGCCCTTCTTCATGGCAGTAATATTGTAACGTAATAAATTTATAAAATAAAATTGTGAAAACAATAAATATTCTTCCAGTAAATTTAATATATAAACAAACAAACACACACACAAAAAATGTAAACACTTAATTAATTACAGGACTTTATAAATAAAGAAAAAAAAAAAAAAAAACAAATTAATAAAAGATAAAATTTAATAAGAAATTAATTAACTTATCTTGAATACACATAATTAATCTTCTATTCGTTTAACAAATGAATGATTTTTGTTTAGCAAGACGTAAAATGTTACAAATCCGTCTCTTTTACTTAAGTTATGAAAGTGAGTAAAGTAAAAAAAAAAAAAAAAAAAGAAGAATTTAAGCTAATAAAGGGGCAAAGGTTAATCAAATATTTCTTTTACGTAAACATGGTTTTTTCCATGTACAATAAAAAGTAGAAAGACAGAAAGAAAGCATATAATGTGTTATGTTGTTTTCCGGTTGCTTTAACGCTATGACTGTAATGCTTACTTAAGCCGTGTAATACTTTGTGTAAATCAAAATTGACAACGTTGCACATGAGGGTATTATCTGTTATATGATAATCCCCGCCCCGAACATGAAAATCAGTAGTTCAATCATGTTTATCTGCTTAAATGTTTCTTCAATGTTTTAATTTTTTTTTTGTTCCTTTCGTTCGCTCGTCTTAAGAAAAGATATAAAGAAAAGAAAAACGAAAAATCTTATTTGTTGTGTTCGTCTCGGATGAATGGTGATTTTTTTTTTCTTATTCTCTTTCAAATATTAATTCTGATCAATGAACTGGAATAGAGAAAAAACTATAATAAGAAACCCAATAAATAACAATAATTTCATAAAATAAATAAATTATTAAACGCAGCTACATGAAATGTTTTTTTTTCTGTATAAATATTTAAAATGTATTTTAAATAAATGATTATTGGGAATCATCGTATTTTTATGCTTATGCTTATTATTATTATTGCAAAAAAAAAAAAAAATTGCGGAGAAATACATAAAATTTTATTAACACAAAAAATGAAAAATTAAATAAACCCTGGCCAAACAAATAAAAAATAGTAAAAAAAAGGGCTTAACGCCTATGAAAAATATTATCTTAAATACAGAAGAATATCGAATAGAGACAGACAGAAGCAACAAATTTATACGACATTAATAAAAAGGTTAGGAAATAAAATTTAATAGGAAAAACAAAAAAAAAAACCCGCACCGATAGTGCCGAGGAAAAAAAAAGGTTTCTATTAAAATTTATGTGCCTTACGTACTACGTATCTATTCCAGAAGATCAACTAACATATTTCTTTAACTATTTTTTTTTGTTGTTGTTTGTCCCTATTGGAAACATATTTTCATCTGACTTTTAAATGTTTTCATCAAAAGCTATGCGTTATGGATATTACTATTTTGGTGAAGAGTTCAGTTTTTATTTCTTAACACTTTATTATTGTTGTAAAATTTATGGTTTTTTTCTTTTACCATAATTATACAGAAGATTAAAGATTTTCAGTCAAATTTATTTATTAAATAAGTTTCTTCTAGAATTTAAACACAAGTGGGATCATACTTGAAACTGAGTATTATTACCAGGAGAACTGTTCATGGTTTAAAAATCTAGAGAAATTAAAATAAAGTTTCACCAACAACTTAATCAATTCTTTAATATTTCCTCTAGAACAGTATAAAATAAAAACAATGAAAAAATCCTTCAATTTTCACTTCCTGATTTAAAGAGAAACAAAAAAAAAAAAAAAACATAACGAAAGTTCTAATTAAAATTAAAATAATTTTGAAATGCTTTAACAAATTTAAACTTTATGACTGAAAAATAATAAATTCTTTTCCATCATTTAATACATTGGCTCCCCCAAAAAGTTTATTAATTTCTAATCGAAAATAAATATCAAATTTCAACTTAATATTAACATTTAACAAAAAAAAATATAAAAATCCTTTAAATCAATAATTATGATTACTTATTAAAATATTTAAATTATTAAGACAAATAAACTATTTTCTCCCCCTTTTTTTTTTTTTTTAACGTAACGTAACGTAAATTAATATTAAAAAGAGAAAATAATCAAAAGTAATACTAAAAATTAAATATTAAATTACGATGAAACGTCAAATTATTATAATATTTCTATTTATTATTTAAAGGGTTGAAAATTATTAAAAAAAACTTTTATTTCTTTTTTTTTTTTTATTTAAGTGATGTTTATAATAATTATTATTTAATCAGAAATATTTGATTGTAGTTGAAAAGTTTTAAAATAACAATCAATATGGGAATGGTAAAGGAAAATTATTGTTGATTGAATTGTTGATGTGGGTTGGTGAGATGTGGGTTTTATTTATTAAGAAATGTCAAAATTACTTTCATTACCGTTTTGTGCTTTCTTTCCTTTATTTATTATCAAAAAAAAACAAAAAAAAAGGATAAAACTTTTTTAAATCATTTTAAAAAATTGTTTTACCTTAAACAAAAAAAAAATTTTCCTCATTGTAAATTAAAATGTTCATTAAACTAAGCATAATTGTTGTCAGTGTTTCTCTTAAAGCACATACATTAGTTTCTAATATTCATGTTGCGTTGCATGAAAATATATAAAAGAAAAACAAGGAAAGAAAAAAAGGTTAATTAGTAGTAAATATTTTAACCAGCATTTTAAACAATGAAACATTTAGAAAATAACATTAAAACATTAGTATATGTGTGCTGGTGTGGGGGTGTTTTTTTTTTTTGCCTTCTTCTAAGATTATAATACATAAGTGGTTTTTAATGATGTGGTTTTAACATTTAACGTTAACGTTAATGTTAACGTTAATGCTAATGTTAAAATTATTTTATAGAAATTACTGCGGCTTTTTCTTTTACGGTTTCCATCTATACATTAGCCACTTTTCTTACCTTATATTGTACGAACTACTTTGCATTTAATTGATTTATTATTTAGATTGCATGAAGAGTTTTAATTGATTTGTTATTAAGTAAGAATATTTCAAAATAAATAATTTTTTTATTATTTTTTATTACGAACATCCGGAAATAAGATACAATTAGCTTTTCATAATTATTTATTTAATAAAGATGTGTGTAGTTTGTGGATGAAACTAAATTAATGGAAGGACGCACCCATTACAGGTCACACCTATAAGGCTTCACGGTTTTACATTGATTGTACTGTTTACTATTGTTACATACATACAAATTATGTCAACAAATTATTTAATTAAATGTTTATTGACTTGTAAAACTTATAAAATTCAAACCGAGAACATCCTTGCTACCGTGAATAAATAAAGATAATTTCGTAATTTTTAATGCTTTAAACATAATAAATTATTGAATTATGTGGTGATGAAATATGACCTAGTTTTCTTAGGCACTTTAACCAACCACCATATTCACTACTACTTAAAAAAGGGATATATATTATAAACTTATGTTAAGTAACTTATATCTAAATTTAATTAATATATTATTTATATATTTTAATTACAAACTAAATAAACATAAAAAATGTTTAATAACTTTTTTTACAATGTAATATTACCTGCCTTCAGCACATCCGTTATGCATATTACTAGAAAATATACTAGAAAAAAAAAAAAACCGTGTGCATTAATTTAGGTAAAAAAAAAAACATTATCAAAATTAATTAAATAAAGGCAACCAAAAGCAACAATTTTCCAGTTTATTGAATAATTCAATTACAAAGCGTTGAATCTACAACGAAGCTTTTTTTTTATTTATTTAATTTAATTTAATTTTATTAATCAACCCTTAAAATTTGTGTTTATAATTAAAATTAATTAAAAAAAAGGGAAATAAATTGAAATTAATTAAAACTATGAAGTGGTTTTTAGTGATTTTTTTTTTGCTGTTCGCTGTGAAAATAAATTAGAAAACTTATCAGCGGTTTGTTATTGATTTGTATGAATTCGATATAAATATATTTTTTATTCATTTTATACAATTTTTTTTTTCTGTAGTTTTTACTTAAATGCCATCCGCCATTCAGTTTGATTCATTAAAAATAAGCAAAAATTCTGCTAACTTTGTTGGTTTGACAAAAAATAAGAAAAATTCTAAAACATCAAGCAAGATAACTTTGTGTTTTACATTTTTATTTTCTCTTCTTCTTCGTCTTATTGCTTCAGCTTCTCTTCAACTTTTTTTTTCTTATTATAAGTTAATTTAAAACTTTCTATATAACTAAGTCTATTTCCAAAGATTTTAAGTTGAAAAAAAAAATAGTTTTTTTTCCTCCTCATCTACTGTGTTTGTTGATTTGTTACGAAAAGAAAAATCATTCTTCCTTCTACGTTGCTACGATGAAAGCACAAAATAATAATAAATAAAAATTAATTTTTCAATTTTTTTGTTGTTTACATTTTATAGTTAATTTTTTTTAAAGAAAGTACACACAGTACAGTAAAGTAAAGTAATGTTAAGTAACTTAAAAAATTATTATTTTTTTTTTTAAATTGAAACTTTTTTGTTGACTTAAAAGTCGTTAGTTATATTAAATAAAAAAAACATTATTTATAAGTTTATTTTGTATATTTGTTTTAAACAACTTTACATACTCATATATAAACCACAAAAAAAAAATAAAAAAAAATAGTATAATTAAATATAATTTATTAAAGTTTTTATTTTTGTTAATAAAATTTTATTGAAATTGTTTTGTAAATAATTGTTTTCTACTTCAACGTCTTTCCTTATTTCTGTTTAAAAAGAAAAAAATGGAAAGAAAATAATTGAATGACTTTTGTTAGCTTATATTTGTTTCTATTAAACAATTCGTTTTGTTTATCATTATTAATTAACTAGAATAATTACAATAAAAAGAGAGAAAAACCTTTAAAAAAAAAAAAAAATCAACCTAAATTAGTCGCGCTATATCTAGTCACGTCTAAAATAATATTTATTAGCTTATAAGCTATCCCCATTTACTATTATAATTATTTTCTAAAACTTTTAAATAAGCTTAACGTAAAGTTTTCATTTTTTAATATTTAATTTATTAAATTGTTCTTACCATAACAAATTTTTTAGAACAGCGGGAATATTAGAAGCATTAAAAGTAATAAACGCAGCAGTGGTTATAGTTGAGGTAAAAAAAAAAAGAAAATAATTACAACGATTATCAATGATTTATTATTATGCACCATAAATACATATATTATTAACAAATTTAAATAAATATTATATAATTTTTATTATTATTATTATTTTCTTGTAAAAGAATGCATTGTGTGTTGGTGCCGAGGTTGAAAAATAATAATAAATGCGCTTAGACGGAATTTTTTTAAATTTTTTATTTACGTTCATTCGTACGGTTTGTGCTTTATTTGTTAAGAATAAAAATAATTAAAGGAAATAACATATTTGTGGGTGGAAACTTACTGTACATACCAATAACAATATATAATTTTTCTATATATATATATTTTATCGCATTTGTAACCGTTTACCTTGTCATGGTCAATTTATTTGTTGGGTTAAAATGAATTAATTTACAAAACGCTCACTTATTTGACCATTTAATAGAATTCAATTGTGGAAAAAAACGCTTATAATGGGTTATTGACTTTATTTATGTAAAGGAAAAAATTATATTTATATATAAATATATAAAATTTCTCTAATCATTACTAAAAGGTTTTTCATGTTTGGCGATCCCATGTGAAACATTCAGAATTCATAATTTTTCTTATTTTCAATTTTAGAAACACTTTGCTGCTTTATTTTTTTACTTTTTTTTCTTTACTTGAAACTTGACATTTCTTATGTTTACTTAGTTTTGATGGTTTCATTTTTTGTTTTCTAGAGTCTTTTACTATTCCTTGGTACGCGTTGATAATAGTATTAAGTGAATTATTTACTCTTAACTTCTTATTATTTTTGAGAATGTAAAATACACTCATGGTGTAAAAGGGTTAATTTATTACAGTAGTGATACAGAGTAAATGTGGATGTTTTCACAAGTAAAACCCTGATATTGTGGTGTCAATTCACCACTATACGCTTTATTAGATAGATTATGCCAGAGAGAATAACAATTCACAAGTCGTTTTATTGAAATAAGTAATAATAATTGTTGAGATAAATAAAAATCTTAAAAATATTTCCGATTATCAGACTAAAATATCATCTGATATCCTATATACAAGGTAATCATAATTTAGCAAAAAAAAAAAAACAAAAAATCAAAACTCCATTGACAATGAATTGAATGAATTGTGTACGAGAATTTTATTTAATTTTTTTTTCCATGCTTTAACCACCAACCGTGAGACAGCTGACAAATATTTCTAATATTTTTTACGATGTTTAATCAAATAATTTTTGCATAAAAATATCTGCTGTTACTAGTACTGAGGTTATTGTTGGCTTTGTTGATATTATTATTGTAATAGCTGGTGATGCTGTTTGTAATGACACAGCTGTTGTGTCCTTTTTTATTATTTTTTTTTTTTTTACAAATAAATTTTATAACATAAATGACAACGAACTTTTTTTTTTTCTGTATTTGATGAATTTCCATAGAAAATGTGATAATAAAAAGCGTCAATTTGCGCTGAATGGAAAAGGAAAAAAAGAAAAATTAATTTAATAACAGACGTATTTAGGAACATTAAAAAAAAAAAAAAAAAAAAAAAAAAAGAACTCAGCAGGTGTTTTTATTATTTTTAATTCATTAACAGGAAATAGATCACTGATAGGAGTGTGATTAAATTTATTTAAATTGTACATTTGAGATTTTGTTGTTAATAGAATAGAATTTAGATGTTAAGGAAGATTTATTTGTCTGTTCGAAAAAGCTTTGTTAATGATTTTATGGTAAAATAAAAGTCTCAACACTTTAATTTGATATATTCACGTCTAATTTCGTTTACAAAAGAAACCGTTTTGGTACGTTTTTTTTTTTTGTTCCGTGTGTTATTTATTTTTATTAGAATAATAATTATTATTCCATCAGATGAAGCAGCTTTATAGAAAACGAAAGTGAATAAAAAAAATAAAATTTATATTAAAAATCCAGTCATAAAAGAAAGTTCCGAAGGAATGAAACTTAAGTAAATTAAACGAGTTTCTGAATGAGTGAAAACCAAAAGAATAAAAATAATTTGCTTAGCTATAATGAAGTAATAAAAATCAAATGGCAGCTGTTTCTTATTTTATTATTCTCACCCAGACAAAATAGTATAAAAACAAGAGGAAGAACATGAACAACAAAAACCTTTGGGATGTTTATTGCATTAACAGTCTTTTATTTACCACTCCACATATTTTTTTTTTCTGGATCCCTTCAATCGTAATAAAAAATAATTGTATCTTTTACCACACAGCTTATTTGTTCGTTTATAGATTGTTTGTTTGACTGGTTTGGATGGTTTGGTTTGGTGGAGCGCATTTCCGTGTGGTTAATTTACGAATCTTGAATATCTTTTTTCAAAATTAATCAGCTTTAATTAATTAATATTTTTTAATCTTACATTAACAAAATAATTTGTTTTTAGCACCGGGAACCTGGAACACAGTGGTTTATTACAAAGTTCTTTGTTATTTTACCATGTGAACATTTTCACACATTATAATTAACTATTTCATTGCATTTACACTAATAAATTAATTATTTTTGTATTTTTGTTGGTCTTTAATTTTATTTAACAAAAATAATTTATTTAGAATAATAATACAACAAATAAACAAACAAACAAACAGAAAAAGCTTAACAGCGTTAAATGAATTTCCGTAGCGTAGTAAATTTAATAAATTTTCAACAATCAAAACTATATCGCATGTAAATTTCAACATTTTCCATCTTTAAATGTTTGCTGGCAAAACTTATTTAATCAAATTAACTTTATTGTTATTTATTTATTTAGAACATTGTTAATAATAATTACAATTGTAAATAATAAGTAAAAAAAAAAAATTGTCTGTTAAGATTTGTCTGCTAAATCACAGAGTGTACATTTCTTGAATTTTAACAGCAAATATACACGAAGTATAAATATAATTTAAATATTACAAACTACTGTGCATATCATATTGTTATAATTGAAATTATGATTAATTCTTTGTGACAATAATAATCATAATTTTTTTTTTTTTTATTAATAATTCTTTTATGTCTGTTTGCCTTAGTAAAATCCGTATGACACTCGCCTTAAAGCTCGTGAATATAAATTAAAAATAAAACATTTTTTTATTTATTTAAAATAATTTCAACAATGTAAAGTTAATTAAATTTTTTTTTTGTTTTTTATTTATCAAAGATGTGCACAAAATCTACCCCTAAAAATAATAATAAAATTGTGAAAAAATGAGTTTTTGTTATTATTAATATGATTGTGATTTTTGTTTGAATAAATATTATTGAGATGAATGTGTGTGGCTTTCGCTATCTGTAATTTAATTAAAAAAATATATAAACATAATATTTAATTTTCATTGTTGTTAATTGCTGTTATTGTTATGGAAAAAAACTTTTCAACCATCTATTTTAAAGCTTTTTTTAAGTGGATACATTAAATGGTAAAAATTAATTAACCAACTTTATTCGTCTATTTAATTTGAACGTACCAAGCAAAGGTTTTTGAACATTCCTAATCACCCACTAAAACGTGGTGGTTTATCGCATCATTAATTAAAGTTCTTTTCCTTCTTTTTTTGTGTATTAACAAATAATGGATCTTAAATTCATTAATTGTAATTAATACATCGGAAAATATCAATAACAAAAATACGATAAAATACTAAAATTTATTTTCTGTGGTTTTTCAATTAAATCACTCAACTCTGACGCAATAAATGTTTCACATCATTAACGTTAAATAAAATAAAATAATAACAAAAATAAAAGTGAAGGATATTTACCCACCAACATATATAATTTGAAATAAATGAAAAATAAAATAATAATATAAACGCTGAAAAATGTTGAAATTAATGAAATTTACGTGTAGTGATTGTCTTGTTGGTCTGTGTCGTTTTGACACTTTTTTTTTTTGTTTTATTATATAATTTGCTGCACGCTGCAGCTGGTGTCCTTACATCATAAATTAGGAGGAAAAAAAAAATTATTTAATTGACAAGGATAATTTTTATTATGTTAAAAACAAAAAAAAAATAAAACTCATCAAGCATTTTTTTGAACTTTTTAGATTAGGATAATAAAAAGTTAAAGAAAAAAAAAAAAATAATAACCATCGTGTGACAGGTGTTAAAATTTTTTTTAATATTTTCGTTGGAGTATTTTTTTTAATTTTTTAATTTACTTTAATCATTATTTTGTTTGGTTTATGAATTTTGTGCTTTTTTTTTGTAACAGAACTACTAAATATTTAATATGATTACTTAGTTTTTGCGTTTATAGTTTGTTTACAAGCTAATGTAACTGTAATGTGCTTTTTGAGGTTTCTTATTAATTGTAGATACTTTCATAGACAAAGATTAAAAGCTTTACTAAATTCCACGAAAAATATGCTAAATAAATTTCAAAGTATTATTAAAAGTTATATAGAATATTTCCCAATACACACATATTTAGCGTGAAACGGTATTCAGTTATCATTATCTCTAGATAATCATCATCAAAAAATAAAAAATAATTATATCAATTATAATTAATTATAATTCAAATAAAAGCAGGTAAAAGGTATCAAATATAACGAAATAGATTGATGACAACAAGTGGTTGTACTAAAGATTATAATTTTAGATAAAAGTAATGAAAGAATAACATGAAATGGGTGGTGAAATGAACTTGACAATAATATTTTTTTTTCTTTTTCTATTCAATACTTTAATTTTCATTCGTTTCAATAAACTTTTACTCCCTCCACGTGTGTGTGTGTGTGTCCCTTTTAAATTTAAATAATCTAGCTGACCTGTCTTCTTGATAGTACGGTTGTTTATAAATTAGTTATTTTGCCCGTTGGCTGATCATTCGTTCGATCATAAAATAAAGAAAAGTATGTAAAGCGTAAGAAAAATTGAACTTTTAATATTTTCTGGAGAGTTTCTATGTTTTGTTTTGCCTTTTTTTATACTTTTTTTGTCAATAATTTAATAAAATTAGATACACTGGTTTTTGATAGCACTGTTAAACTAATAAATAAATATTATTAGCTTTAGTTATTAATAACTTAAAGCTTATTATTTAACTGGAATAATATTTAATAGTACGTAAAATGTTGGAAATAATCATTGTTTCTATGTATTTTTAACATTTAATTAATTTTTATTTTCATAGTAAAAGCTAAACTAAATAAACGAATAAAAAAATACATTTTTTTTTTATAAATCTCTCTTTCTCGTTTCGAAATTAAATTTTCTATAATAATAATTGGAAAATTTTCAACTAAGTGCATTTTCTTATTTTTTTATTTTTATTTTGGTAAAAAAGCTCCAATTTGTATATTGTCTGCATGTTTTTCGAAATTTTTCACTTCAAAACATAACTACTTCAGTGTTCAATGTACTGAAATAATTCACTATATTGTTTTACATTTTTTTTTTGTAACAACATTACTTGCAGTATTTACTTACCTGTTTATTTTGGAATTATTTTATATAAATTTTCGTTAGATCGTTTGGTTTATTTATAAATTAAATTAACTTAAAATTGTAAAATAGAATTTTTTTTGTAACATTTTTCTGTTTTTTTTTTCTTTTTTTTCATTTGGAATAACAAGAATTTTTGTTTATTATTTTTTTTTTACTGTTTTGTTTCATAATAATCATTCTGTGGTACATGATGAATGGGAATTTTTTAATACAAGCATTAGAAATTCAACTTATTTTTTATTTCTACTTATTTATAATATAAAATATTATTGATATTTTTGTTTTCAAGCAGAAAAAAACATTTATTTATCTTTTAAAATTACAAGATTATAGATTTTGTGCATCAATAAATAAATGTCGTGTTGTTATGGAGGCGCCTGGTTAAACATTTAAAAATGACAAAAAAATCACTCAAAATTCTGTCGAATTTCACAATCAACTTTAAATCGAATAATAATGATTTGAAAAAAAAAAAATACTTGACTTAAAAATAAGAAAAACTATCACAAAACGTGTTAAAAAAAAAAAAAACTAAAAAAAGTGGAGAATTTTCTTAAAGGGTTTCCATGAGTAGAATTTGGATATGGTTTTTCATATTAATCCGCTACGAGATTGGAATGAGTGTGTGTGTGTGTGTGTGTGTGGTATTTTGTTGCTGCACCATGTTTAGGAGAAAGTGTGGTTTATATGAACATCCCCAAAAACACAGTATTTTTTTTTTCATCCTTTTATTTTATGATCGCTATGAAACATCTGTCAGGAAATGAAACGATATCATCTCATAACACCATTACAATTTTTTTTTCCTTCTTTTTTTATTTATTTTTTTTTTATTCCTCTCTTTCCTTATGCAATCGATTAAATAAATATTACATATAGTCTCGCTGTATAAGGTTTAAGTCTATGAATGTTTACAGTCAAAGCTCCGCATGTTGTTGCAACTTTTAACCCCTTACAAAAAAAAAAAAAAAACGCTAAAATATCACATCTTTTGTCCTATTAAATGTGTTTTCATTTTTCTTTCGTTTCTCTGGTTTTCTGGTTTATGAAGATTCTACTTTACTTTTACAAATTTATTTTTTGTATAGTCGCTGCAATTTCTTATATTATAAGGGTTTACATATATGAAGATAAATCTATTGTTAATAATACGTAACAGATTCTTTTCTCCTTATTTCGTTGTTCTTTTTTTTTTTTGTTATCATAATTTAATATATCCATTTAGTTAAACGATGATAGGAGCAGCATTGACTTGAATTCAATTCAATTGGATTTTATGGGTGGTGAATGGATGGCGTTATTTTATAAAGCTTTAAATCGTTTTGGATAAAGACACACGCACGCCAATATCATTATTTAAAAATAACCAAATTGTTGTATTAAATAAATTATTTTTTTCTAACAAATAAACACAACAGCAATTATGATTATTAATTTTGAAAATACATAAATTTAAAATGATTCATAGTTTAAACAATAATTTGAGTCGATAAAATCAAAATTAAATAATAAAAAAAAAAAAAAAATAGAAAAAACGATTTTTATTATATTTACTGACTAATAAAATATTTAATAGCGATAATAAAAATTACAAACAATAAAATACAAATTCAAACATCAATAAATCAAACAATAAAAATGTATAAAAAAAATAAATGTATAAACAGAACAAGCGCGATTCAATAACACTTTGTTTTCAATATTATTTCCTTTTGCTTCCTTTTATTTTTTATTATAATGTCTTAATTAAAGATGAATAAAATTTTGGATACGTTTTTATTGGTTTTGATTGAGGATGAATTAAGTTGTCTTAAGCGTTTAGCTATCAAAATAATACGATGTTTATCTGTTGGTCCGTCTTAAGAGTTTTATTCTCACAATAATGATATAAATTCAATACGGTACTGTTAATACCAACTGTTTTTGTATCATTTAAAACTCTTATTAGCTAAACAAAAATTTCTTGTGCTTTTACGTAATAAAAAATAATCATAATGTTTTCTTCCATCAAAAGTAATTAAATTTTCTTTATTCTTTATTAAAAAGAAAAACAAAACCATTATGTCGTTTGTTAATAAATATATGACTAATGAAATATTATTTTCAATTATTATTTGACAGGTAAACCAAACAGATGCTTAGTTATTTATATTTACCTTTAACCATTTAAATTCACATTTGATTATTTATTTTTTATTTTTTTATTTTTTTTATTTTTAGCAGTGTGTAATTTTATGTAAATTAAATTTTACTAGATTGTTGATTTTTAATTATAATTTTATATTATTTAATTCTTTTTTATTTTCTTTCATTTTTTTGTTATTGTTTTTTTTTTTTCGTTTTTAGGGTGCTTTTGTGGCTCTGCTGTTATTACCGTACATGTGCTCTGCTTATTTGTTTATTTTAATATATTTATATGTAATGATTAAACAAAGTTTTAAGTTATATATATATATATATATATATGAATATTGATATAAATTAATTTATATTAATGTCTATAATAATATTATGTGTGTATATATATATTTTCACGTATGATAAAATATTTCTTATGTAAATTTACATACTCTATATACAATATATATTTATTACGTTAATTTTAAATATTTCATAACATTAATTTACGTCTATAAACGTATAAATTAAAAGGTAATGTTTGTTTATGAATTGTATTTAAATTAATCAAAAAATTTCTTTATTATTAAATAAAATTTTTGCTGTCTTCAAAAACTGTAGCATACAATTCGGATGAATTATATTAACTAAAAAATCTAAGAGAATTATTATTATTAATATAAATAAGTTAACTAGATTTAAGTAAGTAATTACTTTGTAAAAAAGGAAATTGATTGAAGGATGTCTTATTTCTTTAAAAAAAAAAAAAAAAGCTAGAGACAACATTTTCATCCTAATTAAATAATAGAAACATTTATTCGCATCAGTTAATTAAACAATTTCTTTGTGCTTTTTACATATATTGCTCTTCCTTTAGTTTTTAAACGTTTTTTGATGCGGCTTTTCTACAAACAAACAACAAACCTTTTACTAAAAATAAAATACCTGGCTAATATGCAATCAACCCAATATAATGTTCAAAAAGTATTTCTATAAATTTTAACCAAAATATGTAAACAAAAACTAAATAAATAAAAAAATTATAACAAGAAAGCTTTAAACACGCTTCTTTTTTACATTAAATACAGAAAAAATTTGTGTGACATTCTTGTGTGAAATTTACACTAAAATCACTTTTCATTAATTCCATAATTACAATACACAGGCGAACAAACGAAAAAAGTCAATTTGAAAAAGCTTTTTACTTGTTTGTCATTAGTAACAAATTCTAGAATTACTTTTTTTGCTTATATAGCTGAATTTTATAAATTTGCAACAGACATATGAAAATAATTTTCTTTAATTAAACAAAAAGAAAAGAAAAAAAGTGCAGAAAAAGAAAGTTAAATCTCAGTGTTACTTGCATGTTATTCACCTTTAAAAAAGTATTAAATTAACCTTTAGTTGTTTAATTAAAGTTTATTTTAAGCAAAAATAGAAAAAAAAATCATACAATTAACGATTATATAATAAAACTCATCAAGAATACAGAACAAAAAAAAAAATAAATAAATACAAAAGCAGAGTAGCAGAATGGTACAGAATCTTAGTATTTGCAAAAGAAAGTTAAAGCTTTTGTTTACTCTCAGCACTTTCACAGCACCGACAATCTAATGTAATGTGTCAGATGTCTTTGTTGTTTGTTTTATCTCGTTTGTATTTGTTCTGCGTGAACAAAAAAAGCTCAATCTTCTACTGGCAAAAAAAAAAAAAAAAAAAAAAAAAATTAAACACCTTACGACGTAACCGAATTAATGTTTTTTTTTTTTTCTTATTTTTCTGCTTTACTTTTCACGTCTCTTTGCTTCCTTATATTATTTTATTTCCATTTCCATCTTCATATCTTTTATTTATTAATTTTTTTTTTGTATTGTCTCTCTGACTGTTACGATACTAAGAAAAAAATTTTTCCGTTTTATTATTTATTTTTATTTTTTTTTTTTTTCTATTTTTTGTTTGTAATAAACTTCAACAGACGTGAGATGAATGTCATCACATCAGAAAAATAGAAGGAAATATGCTTAAGAAACGAAAAAGAAATAGAAAAAAAGAGTGAAGATTTACGGCAAAGTGTGTATGACATAAAAATAAAATAAAAGAAAAATTCTTATAAAAGTAGAAGAAATAAATCTCAATTTGTTATTATTATTATTTTTTCTTTAAAGGTTAAATCGCTTAAAATAAATTGAAATTAGTGAATTGTTCGTGAAATATTGTGATATTTCTTTAAATAAGAATAATTTTTCTGCATCAAATGAATTAATTATTGACTTAGCTGTGTATGAAACGATTAACCGTCAAACTACAAGAGTATTCCTTTGAGCGTTTTTCTAAAAAAAAATAATTAAAATAATAAATCTCGAATTATAATAACAAATCCAATAAATTCCCTGATTAACAGATTACAACATAGCAAAAAAAAACAATTCATTTATCGAAAAGTGTCTCTTGGCATTAATAAAATTGATTGGATTTCTAACGTTAGGCGATTACTTTTATTTATATTCCTGATTATTTATACGAGGAAATTTATTTTTTTTTTTAAGAAGAGAAATTATTAAATACATTTTTTTTTCGATTAATTTTGAATTTAGTATTGGAGGGAAGAATTTGTGTGGCTTTAAAACCCGTGAATAGCAAACGACTACATATCGTTACGTATCTAAATTTTTTTTGATTGAGTTTTAAAGGTTTTTTTTTTTACTTTTGGATAACAAAATATAAATTTCCTAGCTTAACAATTTATTAAAAATAAATTTAAAATAAAAGGGAAGACAAAAAAGCATTTTATTAATAAAAAAAAAAAAAAAAAAACGTTTTACTTTTATGTTGAATTAAATTTTTTATGCTGCCTCATGTATTCCCACATATTCGGTTCTATTTGTATGATTTTTGATGTTTCTGTAGGTTTTCAGTTTTAATTTCGTTTTAGAAAGTTTTTCTATTTTAATTTTGGATTGTTTAAAATATTTGTGCAGTAAAAACTAATTATCAAAACCAACATTACAGCTATTTATGTAATTAAAATAATAATAATTGATTATATCTGGTGACCAGTTGGTCATCATTTTTAATATAATTAATTATTTAGAATAATTTATAAATAATACAAACAAACATTTGATATACAAAGGAGTTTCCTTTGACTGAATTGATAATAATCATTCTGCCTATATTTATACATAATTACATACGATGTGTATGTTTGTAAATAAGTAAACACTATGCTTGCGTATAATTTGATATGATCTTATTAACAAATACCATTGAAATCAGAAGATATAACAAATGATTAAACAAAAACTATATATAATTTTCACACATTATGCTTTCTTTTTTTTTAATTAATATAATTAATTACTCTACAGGCAAAATTTATTTATTCAAATGTGTTTTTAAAACAAAATCCATATGTGTAGAGATCAAAAATAGTTGATAAATTATTACAGTTTTCATTAGTAAAGGCAGTTTTTTTTTTTGGCATTAAAATTAAATTAAATTAAATGGTGATGAGTTTTCAAAAGGTTTTTGATTTATTTCCCATTTGTGTATAGTCAAACTTTATGGTGTTAGTCATGTGGATAAAGGTATTTGTCTCAAGGTGTTTTTCTATTGTTAGTCATTTTTATAAGACATTCTTGTCCTTGTACCTGTTATCATATTTAATAAATTAACTTAAAAAAAGAAGTTTTTAACATTTCAACACAACAATTTAAATATTTTCTATAAAAAAAGCGTTTTTTTTTCTGTCTTTAAAGCTATACGAAAAAATTTCTTTAATATTTTATTACTCACTCGTATGATTTTTGATTAAAACTGCACCCTCCAATAAGTAATAATAGTAAAATACTAGAAAAAAAAAAAAAAAACGAAAATAATGTCGTTGGGGCTGTTTATTTATTTTATTTAAAAAGGAACTTACGCTACAGTCAATAATAAACAGTATGCTGACGATAGAAAAAAAGGACAAAATACGATGAAAATTTTCTTTTTTTCATTTATATGATTTTTATTTTTTTTGGTCAATTTGTTTTCTCTTCTTTTTCTCGCTTATTTCTATTAATTCAACACTCAGTCATCCAAATAATCCATTAAAAAAACCTACGATGCCTTTTCTATTGATAAATAAAGAAGAAGAAGTAGAAGAAAAAAACATTTCTAAAGAGTAGAAAAAAAAAGAAGAAAACTTTTGTGAACCTTTTATGTTGTTCTTGTTGTTGTTGTTGTCATAACATAACCTTTATCTTTAATGTTCCTAATGGAATTTCTATTTTTATTTAATATAAAGTCCTGTAATTTAATTATAGTAATTATTTTTATTTACATTTTTATAGATAACGCAAATATATTTACTTTTTTCTACACAAAACTTTTATTACGTTTTTGCATATAAACTGATCAGTTTGTTTGATGATGGCTAAAAGCTTTAACTATTATTAATTATAATAATATCAAGCTTTTTTCCTTTTGTTAAACGTATTAAAATTATGATCATAAAAAAGCACACGCATTTCGACAATAATGTTTAATTAATGCTTATATTCCGGGGTAAGAAGGAATTATATTATAACACTTTCAATGTAAATAAAAAAACAAACAAAAAAAAAACACAAATAAACTGCTTCTGTTATTTAATTAAATTTAAATTTTAATGCAATTAAAATTGAATTTAATTATAAATATATAAAAAAAAAAATAGTTAAAATACTTCGATACGTAACATTTAATTTAATGGTTTTAACGGATATTAATTTCGATGACAATAAAAAAGTGTTTTTTTTTTCAGTCACCACGAATTAGAATATTTTAGGCTAACAAAATTTAATTAAATTTTTCATGTAATTCATAATACACATTTATATTATTATTATTATTTTATTTTTTTTTTTTTTTGTTTGGTTTTAAATAGTTTTATTGATATACTGGTGCCAGGTATCGTATAATGTCTGTGGGTGATCTAGCTGTGTTAATGGGTCATATGTTTTTAATTAATTTTTTTTTTTTTTTTTTTTGTATATTGTTAATGTTGCTTAAAAACTAGTGTTATTATTCACGGTATCCAGTTGACAAATAATACATAAATCAATAAACTTTATTACATTTATGCTGTTTTTATTTATTCATTTATATTTCGTTCGTTTGCTTGGTTGCTTGCTTGTTTGTTTGTTTGTTTGTTTAACATGGTGTTCAATTTCCCTTGTTTTACCTATTCAAGTATTTTTTAATTAATTCATTGATTAAATTTTAATACATAAAACTATTTATTATGTGTTTAGAAAATATAAAACTATTATTTACGAATTGAATCATCAATTAACTAAAATTTATACCAAATAAATAATATTTACAAAAAAAAAAAAAGTGTGAAAATTTTATTGACAAAATGTAAAATCAGTGTATAAACAAGGAACAATGGACCATGTTTATGACAGTTCTTTTGTTATAAATAATTATTTATTTATTCAACATTGCATATTTTATGCTATTACAAAATCATATAAATCTTATTCATAATTCAGAACCATGTAAACATAATAGGTAAATGGTGTAAAAGTTTAGTTTTTTTTTTGTTCAGTAATAAAAGTTTTATTTCCTTAATGTAATTTATGTAAATAACGCTGCGTTTAGTAATTATGCTATTTAACGCATATGTGAATGTGACTTGTTAGTAGATTTTTCCAGAATGAAAAAAAAAAACAACAACAACAACGACAACAAGGAAACAAAGCAATAATATAGATTTAGAACAAAAAAAAAAAAAAATTATTTTAGTTTAATCCAACATTTTACAATTTCATTTTCAATTTAAAGTTATTTCACGCTTTGTCAATTATTTGAAATTGTTTATTTTTTCATGCGCAAGCTTTTTGCCATAAAAAACAAATATATTTATTAGCTTTTTAAATAGAAGCTTTTTTTTTTATTTTAATGCAAATATATATATTGTGACAGTTTAATAATACGTAGTGTTTGGGAAATTATAATTTGAAATGTCAGGCGAAAGTATGTAAAGGATTTAAAAATATTCTTACATTACGTTATTAAATTATTCACAAAATATACACAAAAAATATTTAAAAAAAAAAACATTTTTTCAAAAAAACGGAATCAAAGTAAAATGGTGCTTTAAAAAGTTTATTATCTGAATATGTTAATACGTTGCTATTGTTACAAACATTTTTTTTCTCCATTGTAAATCATTAAAAAAAAAATATTTACGACAAATCGTTAATATTATAAAAATTCTTATGAGTACTTTTCTCAAATATTATTTAAATTTATTTATGTTGTTTGGCAATAAGCCGATTTTTATTGTTGTTATCAATAAAGCTTAAAACTTCTTATGTTTTTTAAAAATAAAAATAAATTTTTTTACAAGAAGTACTTTTGGGGGTGGGGTGCGGCTTTATTTAAAACTTCGTTTTATTTATTCCTTGGTTTTGATTAATTATTTCTTTTTTCTTTTGTTAGAACATAATAACAATGTTCGGATTTCTATTTGATCGTTTATTTGCACGTACAACATTTACAGTTTTCTATCTGGATACGTGTTAATATATATATATTGATGACATTTATCTTGATAGTAATGTCACTGTCCTCTATACAACAAAGTGTATATTTATGCGTTAAACATGTACCGTCTATATTGTTATACTTGTGGCGTATACAAGTTAAAGTTAGTTATTTCAATGAATACTCTATCCATTTACTGTGGCATAAACCACATTATTTACACATTGAATAAACTCTATGGAAAAAAATAAAATCATAATTTTCTCATGGGACATATATATGTACAAATATATATAAAGCTTTACGTTAAAGCAAAAATGAAAAAGAAAAGAAAATAAATGAAAACCCATTAAGTATGTTTAGAAGAAACTACAACGAATTTACAATAAATTAAATGAAAATTGTATTGAGCAAGAGTTTTCTTTTTTTTCTTTTCTTTTTTATAGTTGGTAAAATAATTTTTTGTGCTTCGTTAATACACTGTATTTTGGGTGGAATAATTTTCTACTGGGTAAAACTTGGGTTTTTTTTTTTTTTTTTGTTGAAGAAAGTTTCTTGACGTTACATTGATTCGGTTTGAGTAAAAGCTTTGAGTTTAACCGTCTAACAAGCTTCCTGTCAAATAATCTACCTTAATGTACTCGAATGAATTTCAAAATGCATTTTCAATGTGTGTTTACACATTATTTTGCTTTATTTGTTCGTAATTTGAAATAAAAAAGAAAAACTATAAACTTTGGAAATATAATTACGCAATCACACCACCCTATTATTTGATTTATAGAGAAAAATTTGTCGAAGAAATTTCCATAACACAAAAAAGTCGTTAAGTCATTAAGAAAATTGACTTACCTGAGTTATTAATCAATCATAATTTCTTTTATGTTAAAAATTTCGCATAATGACCAAATTTGTGACCATAGAAAATTTCGTTAATTCTCTATACTGATTAAAATCTTTGCGGTTTTTAATTTTTCTATTATTCTCCCTTAAAAAAGGAAATCATGATTTTTAATTATTGTTTATCACAATAAAAAAAAAAAAGAAAAAAAAAAGTAAACTCTAATTGTTCAATTTTTAATTAATTTTTTGGTAGTTTATTATCGAAGCACGAACAATTGGAACTAATTGTTTATTTTAACCGATAAAGTAAAAAGAAGAGAAAAAAAATAAAAGGAAATTCATCAATAAATAATTACGTAAATAATTGTTCAAACAAACGACTTAACATAACACGCACATTAGAAAACTAAAAGCCACTTCTTGGCGTATTTATAAATTAAGGATTAACTTTTGGTATATAAAAAAAAAACAGAAAAACAGAAAAAAAGTTTCTTTTGGTTTTCACGAACAATAAAACGTTTTTCTATTCTTTTAATAATGAAAGGAGCTCTTAATACTTATTTGCTTAGTGATAAGGACACGAATTAAGTATAAGAAAATAAGAATTTGTTTTCTTTTACTATTTTTTTTTTTGTTATGTTATTTATACTTTATGTCAGATACAGACGTTTATCCTAATTAATAAGAATGTTATAGGAGAATAACGAATAGAAGAGTACATCTTACTTTGGATAAATTTATTATTGGTCACGTTAAAGGTTAGAAGTACGTGTAATTTGCTACAATTTTATTTTATTTTTTTTGTTACCTTCTGTGCTTTCTGTAGCTTTCACCACATTTTTGTAGTTATTTAAAGGATTCTCGATATCTTTCTTGCGGTAAACAAATATATTTTACTTACTATTGTATTCAGGGACGTAATGCCAGTTAATTCATTTGCTTCAGCGTGTAGCATTACTGTATACGCAAGTGAAAAAGACATTCGTTACGGACCTTGTTATTCCAATACCGTCGTATTTTTTTTTTGTTAATAAAATCTTTTTACCCCCTTGGTATATTTTTTGTAAATAACAAACCCTTTAATAAATAAATAAAGAGTTCATTTATAATAAAATAATTGTTTATTATTATGTCATGTAAAGTATGTGTGTAAAGGCTTAATAAAAATACATTATGTCGTTAATGCGAAATCATTAAATCGTCATAGTAATAAAAAATAAAAATTTATATTAAAAACACGCAAAAAAAAATTGTAATAAATAATTAAATATTAAATACTAATTAGTTAATTAATTAATTAATATAAAAAAAAAGTGAATAAATTTGTTGTCTTTAAAGTTTTCTTCTACTTATTCTCGGAATAGAAAATTCATTTTGTAAATTTTTTGTAATAATTTTATAGACTAAAAGCATGATAAAATAATAATAATAATAATAATAATAATAAATGTATCGTAACCATCCATATCGTTTTATAAACTTTTTATTGGATTATTAAAAATAAATATAAAAATGCAACAAATAGGTGCAGTTAAGTAGTTTTTATTAGTCATAATAAATTTTGCAATTTAAATTTTCTAATTAAAATGTTTTTGAGCGAATTTACTTCTCTTTTTTTTTTATTGTCTGTAGTAAAATCAGTATTGGAAATTTGTTTAAAAAAAAAAAACTAACACCTGTCTAACACATAATTAATTATAATACCTAAAAAAAAAATGGTAGAATTTGTAGAAAAAAAAAACATCGATTTACATGGTAATGATTTTTTGTTTTATTTTTAACATACACACACACAAAATATGCTTTTATACCTTTATTAGAACTTTTTTTTTTTTTTTTTGGTAATGTAATTTATAATATTTAAGCACGCAATGGATTTACAAAAAAAAAAAAAATAATAATAATAATTCGTTTCGTTATATTATTGGCAACAAATGTGTTTTTTAATTTTAATTGATAATTTTATTTTGGGATGGATTTTCAAATGTTAATTAATTTATTATAACACTGCAAAAGTCATTACTGCAAATATAATCAAATGAAACACGGTGTACGCCTATTAATGGGAATTCGTATTTAACATACCACTTAGCGTTTAATCTTTTATGATTTTTAATAATACAATTGAATTTTATTTCCGTGAAAGCATTTATTGTTTAATTAAAGTCTCTTAATCTTACTGCTAATATAGATAAAGATTAAAGAACAAAAATAATGAAAATCAGTCAATTACTGTATTTATAACCTTTCTACAAAAGATATAATATTATTATTTTATATTTTTACTTGAAAAATGTTTTAGTGGTTTTTAGTGGGTAGGAAAATACTAGGAAAACATAGAAAATAAAACGTGTGATAAACGATAATGGGTTTTATGGTTTTTATGTTACTTTTCGCATATTTCTTTCTTTCTTTCATTATTTTTTTTTTATTTTGGTGTTGTTTAACCAGAAAAGGAAAAAATAGAACGAAAAAGAATTACTTTGGAAATAATTGTGTAATGTGGAAACAAGCAGATGGTTTTATGAGAAAATATAATAAATATTGAATGATTCTTTACTTTTGAAAAACCTTGCAAAGAATAAGAATACGAAAATAAAGGATTTATTTTTGTTTGTTTGTTTTGTGGAAATATTTAAAAATAATTCTAATTAACACTCAAATAATCATTATCATTACCACACCTGAATTTGTTTGCTTGTTTTTTTTTTTTTTTTTTTTTTGTATCCTATAAATATCCTTTATCCTTTCTTTAGCGAAACAGCAAAATGACTTTTCATATAATCGTTTAAAGCTATTTATTTGTAGAAAAGAAAAAAAGAAAGAAAAAAACAATCTGACACACCCCTATCAACAAATATAATGTTAAAGCCTTGATAACAATAACACACCTGTAGTATTTAATTATATGAAAAAAAAAAAATTATTAATCTAATTAGTCACAAATCTATTCATCATTAACATGTATGATAAATAATATTCTTTAGTTAACTAATTACTATAAATTATTATTACAAAATTCTTTGCCATATTAAGAACCCTTTTTATTATAAAATAATTTCTTCTATCTTGATATGAGCTTTTACTACTTTTTTTGTTGTATGGAATATATTATAAATATGTTATTAGAGTTTTTATAAGGGATTACACCTTGATGACTGACTTATTTATGAAAAGAACGAGTGAGATTTAGTATACTTTGAAAATGTACATGACTTGACGTTAAAATTTCAACTAGTCTAGCTTTTTTAACTTAAACTAAATAGATGAATAAAAAAAAAATTATATTTTCTTCTTTTTTTTTTATTTTTTTATAAATCAATTTAAATGTAATTTCAGGATAAAACAATCGTTTTATGATTATATTCCGCCTCTTTATCTCAATCAACAAAAAAATAGCATAAAAAAAAATTTTTTTTTTCAATATTTCTGTCATTCAATCAATTTGTGAAAGCAGAAAAACTAAAAAAAAAAAATTCTTAATGTAAACAATAAACTTTTTTTTTTATTTTAAAGGAAAAGCTTTCGCAAGAACAATAAGAGAAATTCATGTTTTGTGAACAAATAACTGTGGAGAAAAAAAAGTTTTTTTTTTTTTTGTGACTGGTGCATAACAGTTGTCAGCAAAAGCAAACATATTTTACTTTTGTTAAGCGAATAAAATAATTTCTCCTTCACCAGTTTATAGAACATAGATTTGTACGTCTATTCAATTCTTTTTTTTTTTTTTTTTGCTTTTTTTACAATAAACATACAAGCTTTTTATTGTTTCTTCTTTAATTTACATTTTCTGTTGTTGTTGGTGTTGTTGTTATTGCTGTTGCTGTTGTTGTTACTGCATTTTTGATATGAAAACAATTATACAGAATAAAAACAAAAAAAAAAAATAAAAAATAACTGAGCAAACTGGGTGGATAAATTCAGGATGTACTCTGTATATGAATGAATATTATTGTGACTGTCGTCATTGTGGAATAGTAATTGTTACAAAACAAAAATAAATACTTTTTTTTTTTATTTATATTTGTTTGGCTAAATTTTTATGACACTATATCAGCATTTTTGTTTTTATATTGTCCACATAACAACTATATACAAATGAGACAGAATAAATGATAAAACAAAACGGAAAATACAAAAAGAAAAATTAATAAAAATCAGATTTTAACAGTGGCAGTGACATAAAAAAGCAGACAAATAAAGCTTCCAGTTATTATTTTCTTGCATTTTATTATTAATTTTTTTTTTTTTTTGTTTATCAGAAAGAATGCAGAAATAATTTTTTTCCTTTTTTATTTATAAACAAATCGAAACAAAAAATGTTTTCTATCTTGAATTTTAATGAAAAGTTTTTTTTTTTTTTGGTTTAATCAATCAGTATGGAGAAATGTTTGATTAGTTTATTAAATATAATATAAATAAATAAACAAACAAACAGTAATAAACCAATATGAAATTTAATTAATATTGAAAAAAGGAAAAATGTGAAAAAAAGTGAAAAAAAAAACTTCCTAAACAAATGTGATAAATAATAAATGATTGCAATATTGCAAAACAGCCTACACTGGGTATGGTTTAATAAAATTAAGAAACAATAACGAACAGAGAGGAAATTTTTTATTATTTTTTATTTATTATTTTTGGGTGGCGGCGAAAACCTTTACAAATAAATAAACAAGTGGAAAAACAATTCAGTAGCTTAATATTCATATTTTATGAATTTTCATTTTTATTCACTTGATGTGTTGCCAATATAACGTGAACGAACTACCACACAGTTAGCCATACAACGGAATAACCAGCCAAAAAGGAAGCCTTTGAATTCATAAAACTTATTATTTTTTTTTTTTTTTTGTAAGTTTAAAAAGCATTTGGCAAACTATACCACTCAAAGCTCAACTAAATGCGAAGTAGATGAGTATTTTATTTGCTTTATGAGCTGATTTTGTTGGTTTTTTTATTGTGTTTTGTGCAAATATAAAATATTCGCGAGGTTAATATTCCTTACACATATGATGGAGTTTTCTTTTTCTTTTTTTTTTTTTTTTTAATTTTATGAATAATACAGAAATATGCTGCAAATATGCATATAAATCATATTAGATGATACTTAAAATAAGGGCAGATGTTGCTAATGACATAACAGCATAGATTTCATATTAGAATTTCTAATTAAAGATGACATTTGATGGTTTATACACATTTATAGAAATTAAATACGATTAGTCGTACATAAAATGAGTTTAACATAATATTATGCTGGCCATTTAAATGACTGATTAAGTTTTTAAAAATTTTATTATCATTTATTCGTACATTAAAGCTATAATTACTTAGAAATTTTTGTATAAAACACAAAACATTTATTCCTAAACAAACACTTTTTTTTTAATAGAATTTTCTGTTTACAAGCAAATATGCAAAAATTTAATAAAAAATTAATTTAAAATTGTGAAAAATAGAATTATTAACAAATTTGATGAAATAGAAAAATTCCTTTTTAACGTTGTACGATGATAGCATGCAGGTGTTTTTGTGTTATTTTTATTTGTCTTGCTTTCTCTGTTATTAGAAAATTCCTCAATACGCTACGTTAAAGAAGTTTTACAATAAAAATTTGCTTATGATAAATTTGTAAAAATTTATTTAACATAGATGCTTTGATGCTTTAGTTTAATTAATTATATTATATTGCAGTAATAAGTAAAAGTTAGTAACAAATTATCAATGATTTTAATAGTTGAGAACCATGCAATGGTTTTTTTTTAAAATTGAAGACATGCAGTCACTGTTTGACTTATTATAAATGGCTATAAAAGACTAACAAATTTATCTTTAATAATTCCTTAGCAGTGTAACCAAAAAAGCTGTTAAAAAGCACAATATAATGCTTTGTACACCATTGCCTACCAACAGCTTCATCTGCACAATTTTATTACAATAAAATCATAAAAATCACCTTTTCAGACTCACTTTAAATAAATTCCAATAAAATTAAATATAAAAATAAAATCCAAAATAATCTCTAAGCCATGTTTTTCTAACATGATTGTTTGTTTTTTTGTTTTTTTTTTTATTTAAAAATTTTGTTTACAATTTAACGATTGAAAGTTTGATTTAAATCATTTTTTATTTTTATTTTTTTTAATATAAAAGGAAAAGGCATATTAAAAGCTTGTATTTAATAATATAAAGTTAACGTTAACGTTACCGTTAACATTTACGTTAAAAAGAGAAAAAAGCTTCTTTTTTTTTTTACTGTGATGAAAGGAATTTTTTTCCTCGGCTTTTTTTTTTTATTATTTTTACAAACTCTGCTCAACGGTTTTTTTTTTTGTTTATTTATTTCATTTTCGATTTTTTTTTTTTCGTATATCCTTGTTGAGTAAACAATTTTTTTTTTTAATTTTATGATTATTAAATATAAAAATAATTTCAATATGAAAATAAATAAATAAACGAAAAAGAAAAACTTGCAGAATATGGAAAATAATATTATATTTTTTTTTCGTTTCGATACTAGAATGAAATTCTTTTTGCATCTATTTATAACTCTGATAACATTTTTCGATGAATTAAACTCTTTTTTATTTTTGCGTAGATTTATATAATTCTAATAAATTTATTATCCATGATAAATGTGTATTTAACAATGCAATGATTATCGTATAAGGGGAAATATAATTCAAAAGTTATGTTTTTTTTTTTACTTCCCACCAAAGAATCAATAAATAAAAAGTGACTAATCCACGAAACCATGGAAAAGATGAATAAAAAAAAAATTTAACTAATCGATTGCAATTTTATATAAACAAAACAGAGAAAATTTCGCTTTTCTCAGGAATAAATATTAATAAAAAAAAAAAAAAAAACATTGGGAAAAACATTAAAAATGTTTATCTGTTTCTAGTTTATTTATTTTTTCATAGGGTCATATTATAAATGTTGATGGCTATTATTTGGCCACACCTAATATCCAACACTCCTTAGGTTAGGTTACTTAATTTTTATTTTATTTTTTTATTATTCGTGCTTTTGAATATTTATGATAACATAATTTCAGTTAGTCTCGTTGTTTCATCAGTGAAACTGCAACACTTTTCGATCTTATTGTACCTAAATGACAAAGTTTATTCTGAATTAAATAAAGATTACAGATCAGTTCACAATCAAAGCATTTCGTATATCAGAATTAATGTTAATAAATGATTCAATTTAGTGATTTTATCCTATAAAATACAAACGCAAGTGAAATCCCGAAATATTGATTTATTTTCCATTAAGTAAAAATCAAATTGCTCAAAAAAAAAAAAAAGGGTAAAAATCACTTCTCTTATCCTTCTTAAATAAAAAAATAAATAAAAAATTGTTCATCGTCGGTGACTGTTAATGGCACTCCTTAATTGTTGATATCAGCGTTGTTGTTTTTACTTCTTCTCTATTTTAATAGCAGTTTTACTAATTGCTGAAGGAAGTCATTAAAAAACAAAAAATGAGAAGGAAAAGTAGAAAGTAAAGACTGTAAACACCGTTATAGATGATAATAGTTTATAGAAGTATAGTTTGCATGTTAAATATCGTACTTTAGCCTTGAGGTTAGCAAAAAAAAATTTACAAGCAAGCAGACAAGTAAAAATAATTTTTTTTTCCGCTCTTTTGTTTAAATAAATGTTTTTTTTTTCTTCTGCTACTTCCTCTCATATCATTCTGTACCTAAATTTTTCTTTTGATTCATAATGATTGTTAAGTCACTTTGTTTAATAAAAATAATTTTTTTTTTTTGCTGTTGTTAAAAAAAAAAACACAGGATAAAACAAACATTCATTGATGAAATCGATGTTTGACCAAGTGAAAACCTTTTCATTTAATTATATCACACATTAGGCCACTCAATACGATTACATGACATGACACACCTTATGGCAATCAATGGTGCTATGAACTCTAACTACTGACTCATTGTCATGTTTATATCCTTAAAACATTTATGACAACAACGAATGTTTGCTGGTTTGCCATGTACTTACCTTCAACTCTAATACATAGAGTCTTGTTTTCTATGTTGGTTTTGATATTGTATTTTTTTTTTTCAACATTTTTATTATTATTAGTATTATTATTATTATTATTATTTTTTGAGGTCATGTTAACCCATTGTATAAATTTAACCACATACGATACCCATATACACTTACATGGATTGTAAACGTTCTATTTATGTACGTGTTATTATTAGTTATAAGCTTTTATATTTGTTTTAATTAATAAAATTGATTTAACAAAAAACTGTCTGGATATGGGTGGTATAAATATGAAACTGCATATTGCTAACATAAACATAAACATGTTTCAAAAATATCTAATTAAATTAACAAGTAAAAAAAAAAATCAAAACAACAAAAAGAAAGAATTCTTTATGAATTACGAAAGAAAGAAATTTTGATTTAGTTTTAGATTTAAAAGAATAATTAAAAAAGAAACGCTCAATATTTGTATAAACTAGATAAGCAGAGAAACTAGCTTAAAGCAACAATAAACAATTTATCAAAGAAAAAATTTTTTTTTATTATTTTTATAAATGGTAAAATGTATAAGGAAGTGTAAACAAATTTTATTTTTCTATTTAATATTTTATTTAATTACTCAAAATCTAATAATAATTCTTATTATAAGATTAAAAACAAAACAAAACAAAGCACAAAAAAAACTTTACAAAGAAGAGATTAGATTTAATATTTATAAAGAAAAAACCACAAAAAAAAAATAAAAACCGAAAAGAAAAGAAAATTTAATATTTATTTAGGAATTTATTTAAAATGTAAATTCGATGCAATAAGCAAAAGATCTAGCAAAAGATACAGACAATGTTTTCTTCGTTGGTTGTATTTGGTTATACGAATAAAGTATATTTGATGGACGTGCATGAATAATAAGAATGCTGTGAAATACGAAAAAAAAACTGCTGTAACATCCTATCAAGATTAGAATGATTAAAAATTCTTTCTTTTATATATTTATCTTACGTTTTTTAATGCAATTATAATTATGAATTATTATTAACCAAACAAAAAATTAAAAACCCCCCAATAAATTTTTCTATTATTTATTTCCTTGGTCCTTATTAAGTTATTTGTGTTTATAGCACCTGACTCTAATAAACAATGTGTTAGTTTTTGCTTTAATTGAATTTTCCAAGTGTTTACATTGTAATGCAAAAGCTTAATTTAAATAAAAGCTATATATAGCATACGATAAATGACAAACAAAATTGTTGTATAGAAAACATGAATAGAAGGTATTTTTGTCATAAAACGCAATTAAATTGTTTAGAAAAATCTTTTTTTCTACTTTTCATGTTGTTTTGCTGTTGTTCCTGTTGTTGCTGCTGCTGCTAAAATGACATCTTTTTAGTTGCTTAATAGTACTATTGTTTAGTTTTTTCCAAGGAATTTTATGTTTTTACTTCAAGTGTATCTGATACTTATGCAGCTGTTAAATATTTTATATTAAAAAAAAAATACAAAAAATGAAAATCATGAATTTTCCATTGGATAAATATAATAATAATAATAATAAACAAAATATTTATCTCTTATGAATATTTAAATGAAATCACAATAGCATATTATTTAATTTCAAAATATGAATAATGATTACCCAACTATAATCCATTTAAATCCACACAAATAAAATAAAAAATAGAAAATAGTTTTTAAAAACTCCTTTTCATTTTGCAAACAAAAATATATTTGTTTTTTTTTTATTAAATCTCGTGCATAAATAAATCATAAATTTCAAGCATAAAACAAATAAAATTCTAATTGTTTAAATCTTTTTTCTCTTTTTTTTTTTATTTTTGAAAAAATTGTTTGATTTGGCATTTAGAAACATAAAAAAATTCAAAATTAAATGTGATGCATTATTAAAGAGAATCATTTTTTTATTTTTATATTACCAAATATGTAATTTTAATTAATTTATTTATTTATTGATTAATTCGCCTGTTTACTCTTTTACACATTCGTGCTTTTAAAGACAGAAATTATAATTATCAACGACCAATAGGGTTATAATGATAACAAGGTATATGGATTTATGGGATATAATTTTGGGGATGTGAAAAACTGAACACCATAAACATTATGTAAAGATTCTGGGACAAGGTATTAAGAAGTATTGCCAAAGTACCCCGATGTATTAGAAACGGATAACTGTGTTTTTCTAAGTGCAAGGTAGACAAAGGTAGTCTCTAGAAGCATTTTAATATAGCAGCAACTAGCCTTATATTAATTTAGATTTAAAATATTGGTTTAGAATACTGATTTAAGGCAATAGATCAAATAGGGGTGTGCAAAACCGAGCACTATAAACATTATTCAAAGATTCTATGACAAGAAGATTTTTAGAAATATTGTTAAAGCACGGTGGTATATCTGAAACACTGATCTTCACAGAGAATTTAAAATTGAATTAGTGATAAATTAAGTATATGGGAATGAAAGGTGCCACAGAGAAAGACTGCAGAAGCAACTAGTCTTCTAGATCGTAGTACACAAGCTTAATATATTTGGTTTAACGCAACAGATCAAATAGGGTTGTGCATAAACTCCGAACTCAATAAACAGTATCCCAAGATTCCAGGACAAGGCAATAGAAAATTTTGCCAAAGCACCCCAGTATAGCAGAAATGATGATCATTACAGAGATTTTTAAATTTACTTGGTGATAAATGAAATCAATTGGAATGCAAGGTGTTACAGAAATAAACTCCAGAAGCATGTTACCAATTCAGGTACTCAGGGTTAAAAGAAGAAAACATTTTGAACTAGTTTGAGCGCCATACCATAGTACGCAGGCTTAAAAGGACGGAACCTTTTGAGCTGGTTTAACACGATGGTATCAAATTATCCATAGATTTTAATGTAATAAAGTGTTTATAATAAATGTTTATTTATTTATTTTTCCATAATTATTAAAATTATTATTATTATTGTTATGATTAATATGAAATTACCAATTAAAAAAGAAGAATTAATAAATAAATATATATTGATGCAAATAATTTTTTTCGGTTATATTTTTCAATTAAATAATTTTAATTATTTTTCATTATTTATTTTATAAAATGTATTTATTTGTATTTAATTAAAGTATATACAAAAAACAAAAAGCCTTTTTATTGTTAAAATAAAGTATATGTGAAAAATATAAATAAATAAATATATATAAATTTAATTAATTATTTGTGACAGAGTGTGAGAGAAATAAGCCTTGTCCAGTTGAATTAATAAAATATTGAAAGCATCCATCATGGTTATATCTTTACAAGGATTTTTAATAGATAATATTCTATTGTTCTAAGCTTAAATCTTTTAACAAAACTTTAAACTGATGGTTTTAGCATCTATAGCGAATTTTATTTATTATTTTTCGGTCTTAAATTATCGCTTTAAATCTTAAATTGAATCGAAGTGGACATACTTGAAATATAGTAAAACGTTTCTGTAATTGTTTTTTTTTTCTATTTCTATTTCTATTTCTAAGACGTATTATTAAAAACAATAAATATTATTTAAGTAAACTGTGCAGTATTAACTACATTGCCTTAGCTTTTCAATGATTCAATTAGTTTTTAATTATTAACAACAATAAAACACAGATATAACAAATTTATTAAATCAAATAAAAAAAAGAATAAAAACAGAAAAACAGAAAATATCAAAACCAGATTCAATAATTTTATTGTTTTATATTTTTTTAATTTTTTTTTTTATGCTTTTTGTAACTACAGTATTTTGTAAATATTTAACAAAAAAAAAAAAATACTGTAGAAACTTTTTTTTTTTTTATTAAAAATCATAACATAAAAGCTATGAAACAAAAAAAAAATTTTTTTTTTTATAGTTCATTAATCGTTCTTATTGAATCGAAATTTTCGATTTAGAAACTAAAAGAAGAAACGAAAAAAAAAGAAAAGCTTTTCAATCGTGTTTCGTATTTAATTTTTTTTTTGTTCCACACAATTTCATATGTTTTTCTTTTTTCTTTTGTATCATTGATAAATTATTATTTGTTGTTGGGATAGATCTATGTCCAGCATTTATGCTGTTAATTAGTGTTTTATTGTGACCCGTTTTTTTTTTTTGGTACACATTTCATTCGTATTATTGTTTTGTTTTGTTTTGTTTTTATTTAAATTTTTGCATCCTGTTATTTGGTTATTTTTGTTGTTTTATTGATAATTGGAAAATAAAAAGTTGCATTTTCGAAGCAGCAATAAAACATCAATTAAGTAGGCAAAAACAAAATTAAAAAAAAGAAATAATAATAAATGATTTTTGTATTAATTTATTACCACTACCACCACCGGTGAGATTATTCTTTTTTTTTTCACCCCTATACATTTATTTATTTATTTATGCATTATTATTTTACCAAAAAAAAAAAAAAATGATTATTTTTTTTGTTATTTAATTAAAAATAAAAATTAAAATTAATTATTGTAGGCAATTGTTTGTTTTTTTTTTTTTTTTTTTTTTTTTGGAGGTTGTGAGGGCGTTTTTTTGGTTTTTCAGTTTGTTATTGTTGCTATTACTGGTGCCTTGATAATTTTGTATTTATGTTAATATGTTATGACATTTTTATTTATTATAATTATTTAATTAATTAGGCAATAAATATGCCCGAGGTATGATTATGTATTAATACTAATTAATGCATGAGCTTTTATTGGATTACATTAATATGTTCTGTTATTTTTTTTGGAAATATTTATAAAATTAATACTAACCAATCAGAATGAAGTAATTAGTTATGTGTGCTGATTGGTTAATTTGTTTTTCAGCTTGTAATTTATTTTCATCTGTAGTCGTTTTTTTTTAAACAAAACTTAATTAGATTTACTAAATAATTTTAATTTTTTCTTTTTTCGTTTTTTATTTATCTAAATCCGCAGTACATGTCTTACGAGCATGCACATAAACTAAACTTTTTTTTTTTTTGTATTTTTTTAAATGCATAAAAAAAGGAAAGAAAACGGGAGAAAAACAATTTGTTTTTCCATTTCGAATTTCTTTATTTCTTTATTTATTTATTTCTTAAACAGGAATCTGCAGTATTTGTGCTGTAGTTTTATATCTATTATTGGAAAAGTGAATAAATAATTGGTTAACATTGATTGACTAAAGATGTAAAAAAAAAAAAAAAAAAACAAACATTTCGGTACACAAAAATTGGCTGTGATTTAATTAGGTTTTTTGATTGAATTACTTTTTATCCATACTTAAAAATTTTCTTCTACGTTTTTTCTTTTTTTTTTTTTTTTAGTTTTACTTTATTTGCAGATTTCGAATGCAAAAAAAAAAAATTCTCTGTCGATTGGTAAGAAATAGCAGCATCGACAACATGAATGAAGCTTTTAATGAAATTAATTTACAAACAAGACATTACCAGCTACTACATCAAACATTGAATATTTGTTTATTTGATGTTAAATAAATTTTTCTGTAAAATGAGAAAACTTATTTAAAATTTAATTGAATTTTGTCAATGATAGGCTTTGCCGGTTGGTTTATTGGTTGGTTGGTTGTCGGTGGTGTCTGTTGTCTAGTTTGGTGCTTACTTCTACTTCTTCTTCTGTTTGTTAAGTGTTTTTAACTCTTATAAATTATTTATAAAGTGTACATATTTGGTTGTGACATAAACACTATATAAGTTCTGTATATAGATATATATTCAATCATTGGGTTTGATTTATATATTCCTCCAACTGCTCGATTCCATTTAATATTCATAGCAACAAAAATAATCAAGTCGTTAGGTTAACAACATAAAATTAAAAAAGCAGATTTTTTTGTAAATTGATTATTTTTTAAATAAGATCTTGTGGTTTCTGGGGCTGTATAATGCAGCAGCACCTTTTTTTTAATGAAAACCCAATTAAATTGCAAGGATCTGTATCGTAAAATTATTTGTGCACGGAAAATAATCTAAATGCTTGGTGTTAGTGTATTGAGTTCTTTAGTAAAGCAGTATATTGACAAATGATGACACTTTGGAATCAATTTATCTCACTATGTCACTCTGTAACTTTTACTTTTACGTTTCTATTACGAATTTCAATCAAATAAAACATTTTTTTTTTATTATTTATTTCCTATATATAAACACAAAACGTTATGATAAAAAAAAATATAAAATCGATGACATTCTAGTTATCCACTTATTGTTTCCCATAAAATTATTAGTTTAGATCGACCCTTATCTATCAGTAGCACATTTTCTTAACACATAACAGCTGATTAAGGAAAAATAATGAAAATATTATTCTAAACAAATTTAAAATAAACACCATTTGCCTTTATACTTAAATCATAAAACCATTACAGATGAGATGTTGTTGTCTGTAACCATCGAAATTACTAAAAATTACTAAAAAAAACATCATCGATAATTAATAATTATTTATTGGTTAATAAATATTTAATTATTTAATTTTAACATAATTTCGTTTAACTAAAAATATCCTGTATCAGCGTATAAAACTCCTTCGTCATTTATATTAAGACGGATAAACTTTTCTATTTATATTTTTTAGCAGCAGTGATTTTTTCTGTATTTTTGCAAAATCATCTTACAAGAGAATTAAACCCACATAAATATGACGCTTTCACAGGGATGTAGATTTTGGTTAAAAAAAAAAAAAAAAATTAATAAATCGTTAACTAAAGCAACATTGTGAACTGGGTTTTGTTATTATTTATTTATCTTAATATTTTTTATGTGAGAGAGGAAGCGATCCGAAAATCTTGTCTAAGATGCCTGATTTTTATTACTGTGATTTTTTTGTCTTTGCTCTTTTTTTTTTTTACCTAAAATATGCATTTATTTTATGTTTGCAACACTTGTGTGTATAACAGTTTTTTGTTTAACTAAGCATATTTTAAGAAAAACTTTAAAGCTAAGTGTTTTTTTTTTTTGCATATGAAAAGAAAGAACGGAAATAATGCCAGCGCCTTGTTTGCAAAAAAAAAAAAGAAAGATTTTTCGGTAACTTTTCAATAATAAAACTATTTATTACTAAAAAATATGTTACTTTGTATATTGTGACAGTCCTTACACAACATGTCCTGTTTATGTTTTTTAATTTTAAATGAAACCTTATCCAAAGTTTATGCTATATTTGCTTTTGGTAATGCTGTGCTTATTTTAAGAAAATATTTCAGGTGAAAAAGTTTTCTCTCAAAAAAAAAAATCATTTATTTTTTAATTTTTATTGTTATTTAATTAGTGTAGGAGAACAGCCTGCTTTAAAGCTTAACATAACGTGATGCAATTAAATTGTTATAACAATTAGTGCTATTAAAGCTTTTTTTTTTTTTATTAACAAATTACGCTTCTAAAACACATGTTGTCACCATAAATTAGTTAATCATAATAGTTTTATCTGTCGTTTTTTTTTTTTATTATCATGCGGAAAACATGTGATTTTTTGCTGTTGTTGTATTAACTTTGTGAGATTTTGCAGTTTGTTAAATCATATTGAATTTTGTAGATTGAAATTTTATCACACACCTGCAGTTATAAACAAATTATTATCAACGTGTCTTTTTCTAGTAAGCTAGTAGCAACGTCAATAATGTGTTTAACATCGAAAATAATGTAAATTTATTTAAATTATGCCTGCATCAGCTGCATGAATTTATTCCCATTTTTTTTTTTTTTTTTTTTTTTGATTTGCAATCATCGACATATTTCAAAGAAGTTTTCTTTCTAATGAAAACCAATATCCTTTTGCAAATAAATCTTAAGAAGGAAAAGAAAAAAAAAACAAATAACGTTAAGCAGTTTGTCGTTTATTAAATGAATTTTGTTTAATATTTATTTTTCATTAAGTTTTCTTCCTATTTTCTTCTTTTTATTTTTTATTTTGTATCCTATTTGTCTGACAATATGTTCCTTTTCGAACGTTATTATTACTTTGTTGAAATAAATTTTCTTTTGCTTACGCTAGTTCGATGTTTGTTTATTTTATGTTTGTTACATAATCTGTTTTTAATAAATACAGTGAAATAAATGCAAGTAAGTTATTAATACAGAAAACTTTTTAAGCTTTTACAGGATTTTTGTTATTTCAAAAAATCAATAATAAATTTTGAAAACAGTTTTAATAATTCATTTAATCATTTGTTTTTTTTGAAACTTTCAAGTGACAATATGCCTTGGTAACGCAGCGTTGTTTAACGTCGACGATTATTAAAAGTGCTCAATCCATAGAGGTTTTATAGCGCAACTCGTGCTTTTATGAATTTATTATTGTTTCATGGGGAAACTGTAACGTATAAAGGAATTTTCTCATAACGTCGGTACATTACCCAAAAATATTCTATGAAAATAATATATAAACGCGCAAAACAATCATGATTACGTTCACAAGAAGATTTTTTTTTTTTTTTTTGTAACAACAGCAACACAGCAACATTACTATCTCTCAATGCCTGGAGAATTATTATTATTTTTATTTTTATTCTTTTTTTTTCCTTTTTCATTTCCAGTTCAGTTTTCATTTCGTATAAATAATATATTTGGTTTTAGTTGCTTTTCACGGTTCGTCGTGACTAGTATATAACAACGGAAAATTATATATTATGTCTATGTGCTTTTATATGTTTAATATATAAATAAATAAATAAATAAATATTTTTATGTGTGCTCGTATAGATAACAAAAATTATTGAAGTACATTGCTCTTGTTTTTTGTTATTATTATTAAGAAAAAAATAATTCTTAAGTGAAACGTGTTTGAATTTTTATTTGCAACAAAAAAAAAAAAAAATAGTGAATAGAAAAATAGCGAAAATAAAAAAAACTGTGATTAGTTTATTGTTGGTTACTGTGTGCAAAAAAAAAACAAACAAACAGAAAAAAATAAATAAAGTTCGTGTTCGCCTAGAACAGGCGTTGAGGTTGCGTGAGTTTTGCTAATTTTTCCAAAAAAAAGAAATTTTTTTTTTGTAGATTTCGACTGTTGGTTATTTTTTTTTTCTTTTTCCTTAAACTTTTTCTTTTTTTTAAAGGAAATGTAAGTAAATACATATGAAAGTTAATTAGAGCAATAAATAATGAAAGTTTTTTTTTTTTTTTTTATTTTATTTTGTCGTTATTTATTACATGGTTTAAAAATGTTAGTGTTGAGACCTTGTGGTAGTTGCTTGCTACACAAATACTGCTGCTATTTTAAATTGCAATTTCAACTATGAATTAATTGTTTTTTTTTTATATATTGTATTACGAAATTGTTTCATTTTGTTGGATTTTTTTTTTTTAATAAGCGTTTTAAAGTAAACTTTAATTTTTATTGCTTAATAATTTTTCGTTTCAAATTTTAATTAAATAATTATAGAAGATTTTTCTTTATTTTTTTAATCTATTTTTGCTGTTTCATTACACCGTTAAACATAATTAAATAGGAGCAGTAACTTAATTTTATTACGGAAAACAAAAATAACCGAGCTCGTGCATTGACTTTATTACATAAAAATAAATTTCACGAAAGCGTTATTAAGTTTCAATAAAGTTTATACTACGGTAGCGGAAATAAATAAAGAGAAAAACTTTTAAGTTATGTGTCTTATGTGACTTTCATAACAATAAGGATTATATAGCCTAAAAGCCGACGCATCTTATATTATGTTTTTAACAAGTAATTTCAACGCCGGGGTTAAATTTTCTTTTCTTTTATGTATCGTGCTTGCTCCGCAAATTTTTTTTTGTTTTAAAGAGCTTTTATTTTTAATTAACTTTTTATTAAGGCGAATTATTTTTTTTTATACAGCATAAATATTTTTATTACAGGAAATGTAACATCATAATGACGGAAGTGGCTAATAGGAACTCATAAAATTATTATAATTTTTTTTTTTTTGTGGTTTTAAATCCTTTCATTTTTTTTTTTTTTTTCGTTCTTATTGGTGTATTGTGCTTAAATTTTATAAAAATATGAATTAAAATTATAAATTATATAATAAACAGTGTTTTGTAGGTTAATTAAGTTATGTTTGGTTGAAGTGAATTAACGTGAATTAAAGGTGAAATAATTAGTGTCATTAGACATTGTTTTTGTGTGCACATAAAATAAAAAAGGAAAAGAAAAATCAATACAAAAAAAAAAAAAAAAGAATTTAAAGTTCATATGAAGTGTTATCGAAAATGGGAATCGTAACGTATGTTAGTGCGATTATTGTGCTGCATTTACTACAAGCTCAAGGTCAGTTAAAAAAAAAAATTAAAAATTCTTTCCTTATTTCTTATTACATAATAAGTGTACAGAAAATACAGAAAACTAAATAATTAGAGCACTGTAAAAGCTTCACAAAAGCTTTATAAGAAAAACCAACAACAAAAAATCTATGGGAATTTTGAATTTTATTTGAAAAGATTTTTCAAGAGTTTCACAAAAGCTTGATACTGTACTTTAAGGAGCTTAACAATGATTCTCGTACAGTTAATTTATATCAATTTTTGAGTTAGAAATAGTTTTTGTTTTTTTTTTTGTTATCTAAGTGAATCTTATGGTTTATAAACACCTCACGGTTTAATTTTAAGTGTGAAAATAATTTTGTTTACTATCTAATGTTTTATTTTAATTTTAATTATATTTATTCACCTCTAGTTTTAATTCGTTTAGTTTAAAAAATAAATTTAATTCATAATAATTATTCATTTAAGGTGTTTGTTTCAGTTGCAATTTACTCTTTAATGCAAACAGTGCCGACCTCCACCCATTTGTATTAAAAGTTTTCCAAACTTTCCCTTAATTTATTGTTTTTGTTTAAGAATTTTCTTTTATTCTGCTTCTTTTTTTTTTTTTTTTTTTGATAAATAAATATTATTTGCTTTTGTTTTAAGATTCACTTTAGTTACCTGCTAATTAGGTGTTTGAAAAACTTCTCACAGCAAACTGTCGAAATAGAAAATAAATTAAATTTGCATATAAGCATAAAGCAGCATAACTATTTGGATTATGAATAATATTTTTAGAAAATAAACTTTTTTAGTAGTCTGCTGTAGAAGCCACAACTGTACAGAAATGTATGAAGAGAATACGCTGAATAAACATTCTTTTGATGCATACATACATGTACCATTTTCTGTTTTACTCTAAACATTATTCCAATGTTACAAGCATAATATAATAGATGCTTTAGTATAAATTCACCACCACCTAACCAACGTTATTAACATTATAGCAAGCATATAGATATACGAATGTACAACATGACCATTACTGCATTTGAATTTAAAGAAAAGTTTATAGAGTAGAAAACTTAGTTTCCAAACATAAAATATTTTCGTATTTTTCCTACTTTTTTTTTTTTAACTATCATTTTCAGATTGCAATTAAATTAATTCCTTTTATTGTTATATATCTTTTTAAATGAAATAGAATCCTTTCTACCAAAGGATTATTTTTGAGTGTAACAAAATTCCACTGTGCAACGGTTATACGGTTTTTCGTTTCTGTTGCTACTTTTCATCCTATCAATTAGGCATATTAGGCGTAATAATAATAAAAAAAAATTATTTTATCGTAATTAACATAAATGATTATTATAACTAATAACCAAAAAAAAAAAAAGTTCAATTATTCCTTTCACTTAAATTTATTGTGGCGAAAAATTTATTTTTGCCAAAAAAAAATGAGCTTTGTTGCTGTTGTTTTTGTGGATAAAGTTTAATTTGTAGATTTTTTTTTTTTGATAATAAAGCTGCCAAATGCAGCTTTTATTTATTTTAATTAATTGTTTTTTTTTTTTATTATTTAACCGCATATTATTTCACATAACCTTGAATAAAACAAAACGAAGTGATAATAATGTAATCTACTCGCATGACTATGTATAAAATGTTTTTTTTTTGCATTGCGTTGTGTTGTGCTGTGTTGTTATTTACTCTTGTTATTTATGTGTCTGACAAAGTATATGCTTTTACTTTAACACGAATACGTAAATGTTACGTTTTATAGTTTAAATAGAAAGAAAGAAAAAAAATAATAAAGAAAATACGTGAAAAATTAATTTAATTATAAAAATCACAAAAACGTTTTTTCTGTTTTAAGAATGAAACTTGAGTAACGAAATTTTTCTCCTTTAACTGACTTTTATATTTTTAAGCATTAGTAAAAGGATTCACTAGAAAAAAAAAACCTTTTTAAAACTTAATTTAATTATATAGTTGGATAAAAAAAAAAAAAAATAATTTTAATATTTTATGACAAAAAAAAAAATAAATAAAAAACTAAGAGAAAACTTGTTGCAATTGTTGGTGTTTAATAAAATATCAGAAAAAATTACTTTCTTTTTTTTTTTGTTAACTTGACAAGTCAACAACTTTTAACCATTTATTGTCTATTTATAATTCACATTTTTTTTGTTTTATGCTTAATTCTGGTTTAATTATTTTTGGTAAACTAAGTAATGGAAGAGACTAGTAGCGTGATAATAATAAAAAAAAATATTTTCCTTGAAGCACGCAATGTTTTTCTATTTTTTTTTTATTGTGGCGTTTTTTTTTTTCTACTTTTCTACATGTGGAGTAAGAGTCATAATAATAATAATAATAATAATATGCTTCTTTAATAATATGCTTTAATTTTCGATAAATTATTTTTCCATTTTATTTTGGGTATTTAACACACATGTTATTTAGTACACGTGCCGTGTATTAACTGTGTGTACTTGTAATTAATATTAAAACTCAGTATTTCATTTGTATTTTATTGGAAATGATTCATAAACGCGACATTCTCATCATTAATGTTAAATGTTAGTTCCATGAAAACAGTACTGATATAAATATCGCGTAAATAAGAAATCAGAATATTATTTTCTGTAGCATTTCGCTGCTTATTAAACTAATTTAAATCATAAAATGGATTTAAAAAAATATTTTTAATCATTTGCCTACATTTTTTTTCTCAACTTTGCCTAAAAATTTATACAATTCTGAGGCTGTGAATATATAAAAAGCATAATCGGTTCACAAACGAAATTCTTATTTTGCAAGCGATTCATAAGGGTTTAATTGATTCACTTTCAAGCCACTAATTACATGCTTAAAGCTTAATTATTTATAAAAAATAGGATAAATGATTCACATTTTTACTAGCTGTAAGCCCAACATGTCATTGAAAACATAAAACAAAACAAATCAAGGACTTCGCAGAATATGTGTACTGGGAGATAAGTGTTTAACTTTGCATTTATCCAAATAATCGACAATAAAACCAAAGAATAAAACATTTTTTAGTTAAGAATCATCAACAAAACAAATATCATTAACAAACAAATAAACTAAACCAATGAATAAATAATTTTAATTAATCTTATTGTGGCAATTTAATAACTTTTTAGCTATTTTTCTGTTGTACTCAAGGTTCAGGTGAATTTGTACACTAAATGTTTTATTATATTTACTTAAACTTTTAAAAGCTCGTTCGCTTATACAAATTAAACTTTATTTCATTAAATTTAGGAGAGTAGAAAAAAAATTAACCGAAAAATATTTTTTGTGTGCAAAAAATGCAACCGACTAATATAGCGACGATATAAATAAAAGTTACAGAAAAGTTTTGTTGAAAAGCTTTAATTCCAATATAATATGGTTTCAATTTTATAAATTATTTTCCTTGTTCTTGTTGCATTGTGGTTTTAATTAAATTATTTTTATTTATTTATTTATTTGTGATTTATTTAATAACGATAAATAGTGAATGAGAGTTTTTTAATTAAAAATAAAATTGTTTTCCATTTTTTTTTTTTCAAATCAAGGTACATTTGGTGTAAGCTGGGAAGAATGGTGGACTTATGATGGAATTTCAGGTATGTACTACACATACAAATTATTCTTAGAATTATAGAAAATAATTGTTTCAAAAATATTGGTAAAATTTTCTGTTAACAATAATAAATAAATCGAGTGGCAAAATAATTAGAAAATTTAATATTTGACATTTAAAAGCAGTGCTCGGTGGTACATTTAAACATAATTATGCAATTAACTCAACAAGTAACACTAATTATAACTTTATATCATTTTACATACTTGTGTAATAATACTGTTTCAACATTATTTTTAAACAATATTAAAAATTAAAATTAAAATTTATAACGAAAATACGAATAAAAAAAAGCGACATTAAAACAAAAAAAATTGTTCCACCCTGCTTAACCCCATGTAAAATTAAAAATAATGTCATTTAAGTTAATTAAGGGTGACGACGATGAATAATAATAATAAAAACATTTCCTTTTTTTTTCCTTTTTTTTGTCGTTAGTTAATCTTTAACTCGTGTTTTTTAACGTGCTCTCGTTGTATTATTTTTAAGACGACGACAACGACGACATTGTCTTTAATCGGTTAATTAGAAAAGAAACTTTGATTGCTTTTTATTTTATATAATTTTAAACCGCGTATCAGCATTGTACGTACCGTATACAACCCTTAAAACACAGTTTTAAGAAGAAAATTAGATGCAAATAAGATTTTCATTACATAAACGCTGTTTATATGACGCATTGAATGTAGCGCATCATTTAATCATCAACTGTGGTGGCTATAAAATTTGTCATGATGCGTCATCCAGAACATGTTGTTAAACGATACGAGAAATGTTTATCTTTTATGATTAATTAAGATTAAAGAAATGTCTATAACATAAGAAACTTTTAAACATTAACATAGTACGTTAATAATTAATTCACAATTAATAATAAAAGAAAATGTTTCAGCTTTAGTTTTAAAAAAATAAATCATAATTGCAGTGTCTTATGCAGCCACTAGATGCACATATAATGTGATACGTGAGTAAATTTTTCGGTAATCAATGTGTCTTTGAACTTTATGGACATTATAAAAAAAAAAAGTTAATTTACTTGTACATCACGTTCACGCACTCGTGACACAATAAAAGAACGAAAATCATCCCATTCTACTTGTACCTTAATTGTTTTTTTTTTTTGTGATGTGCTGATAAAATGTTAAAAGAAAAAAGAAAAAGAAATGAAAAGAAAACTAACACGATGAATGATTATATTTTTAAATGTTTTAAGTTTTTTTTTTGCCACCACTTTATACTTTGCTGGTGAAAAGATTAATATTTTAAAAGACAAATCAGCTTTTTATCTAAATCTACTTAGGAAAAAATAACAATATATGCAAATTTATCATGAACAATTCGGTTAATGCTGACATCGCGTATCTCCTTTATATTCTACACGTCAAATCATTTTTTGTTTGATCACGAACTTTATCGGAGAAATTCACGACGTGAAGCATGCAAAAATCGTGCTTAAGAGTCGTACACATAATAAGTATTTAAGAACAAAAAAAAAATGTTTTTTCCTTTTTTTTTTTTTTTCGTTTACTTTAGGTCCCGCATTCTGGGGTCTTATCAATCCGGAATGGTCACTTTGCAACAAAGGTAGAAGACAGTCACCAGTTAATTTAGATCCACAACGTCTTCTGTTTGACCCTAATCTGAGGCCTTTGCATATTGATAAACATAGAGTGAGCTTTTCCGTAATTTATTAGAAATTAAGCTTCTAATTCATTCAATTTCCTTCGTTTTTTTTTTTTTTTTTTAAAGATAAGCGGAACAATAGCTAATACTGGGCATAGTGTTATTTTTACAGCAGATAATGATACATCGCCCGCATATGGTGGGCCACAGATACCTGTTAACTTAACCGGTGGTCCCTTATCCTATCGTTATCGATTTCATGAAATTCATATACATTATGGATTGCATGATCAATTTGGCTCCGAGCATAGCGTTGAGGGATACACATTTCCAGCTGAGGTAAATTTTTTCAATAACTAATCGAATAAACAGTTTTTGCATAAATTAATTGTTAATTCGGTTTAACGATTCTAATTATAACATTACAAAATTGACATAACTGTTGTTTATGACATTTTATTGATTGAAAAAAATTAAATTTCTCTCTAATTTTATTAAAAATAAAAAAGCTACTAAAACACTAATTGAATTCTTCTCGTTTTCAATTAATTTCAGATACAAATATTTGGCTACAATTCACAGTTGTATTCAAACTTTTCCGATGCTTTAAATCGTGCACAAGGTATTATCGGTGTTGCAGTTTTACTTCAGGTAAATAAATAAATAAATAAATAATTTTTGTTTTGCGAACTAAATCAATAATAATTTGTGTAAATGTGAAAATATACAAACAAAATTCTAGCTTGGTGATTTATCGAATGCAGAACTAAGAATGCTCACCGATCAGCTAGATAAAATAAGGTTTGGTGGTGATGAGGTGCCGGTTAGGCGATTATCTGTTCGGGGATTATTACCAGAAACAGAACATTATATGACATATGAAGGTTCTACGACAGCACCCGCCTGTCATGAGACAGTTACATGGATTGTACTCAACAAACCGATTTACATTACGAAGCAACAGGTAAGAGGAAGAATTTTTTTTTTTTTTTTTTTTTTTTTTTTGTTTTTAATTAAGAAATTTATTTTATGAGTGCATATCTGTCGAATCTATCGATTTGTATTAGATTTCTATTTCTGTTTATACATTTTAACCAGTGAATTGTTTATTTATAATAATTTTGGGTTTTGTTTCAAATTATTTATCTATCTATCAAAGTTCATGTCACACCATACTAACTAATCTAGTTGTAAAATATTTAAATGAGATAAAAGGAAATTACTTTTCTGGGTGTTTTTTGATTAATATTTAATTATTTTAATGTATAATAACAGTTATAATAACTCATTATAAATATATTTATATAGTAAGATTTTTGTTTAATTTAATTAAAAGCACACCCACTAATTGTTTTGTAATTAATTTAATTTTGTTATTAAATCTTTAAGCTTCATGCATTACGACGTTTGATGCAAGGTGGTCCAGATCATCCAAAAGCACCATTAGGTAATAATTTTCGTCCGCCACAACCATTATTACATCGGCCGGTACGTACAAATATTGATTTTCGAATTAAACAAAATGGAAAAGTATGTCCAACAATGTACAGGGATGTTCACTATAAAGGTATTAAGAATTATTTTTATTTTATATATATATTGGGCTTTTAATAATATAAACCAAACGTGTATTATTTTTGGGGGTTTTGTAAAAGGGGTTTTTTTTTAAATCATTTTTTGTTTTGTTTTGTCTAAATTCGTCTGCTATTTTTTAATTTTCAAATTTTTTTTTATTTATAATTTCAAGCAGCCAACAGTTGGAAACAACATTGAGATTTATATACATATATATGTATATATTTACGTTTATATACACATCTATATATATGTATGTATATATGTATATATAAATATATTCATGTATATATTTAATCACAAAAAAAAAAAAAAAATAATAAAAACTAATTAATTGTACATAGATGTTAAGAAAATTAAACAAACTACAAAAAAAAAAATTAATTATTAAAGAAAAAGTTTTGTGTTGTTCTTATGTTAAAAATGAAAATAATTAATAAAAAAGATAAAAGATAAATTAAAAAATAAATTGGTGGCGCTTGACTGAATATTATAATAATAAATAAATATTAATTAAAAAAAAAAAAGAAATATTATGAATAAACAAACAATGCAAGAATCTTAATTATCATCATTACTCCCCCCCACCCCCTCCTCTCCCATATCTTCCACATGTAAGCATAATTTTTAATTTAATTTAATTATTTTTTTAAAACTTTAGTATTAATAATTAAAAATAAAAAAAAAAAATGATACGATAGTTGGTAAAACAAAACAAAAACGAAACAAAGTATTTGCAAAAGTTAATTAAAATATAAAAAAAAAAATAAAAAACGATGAGAATAATACTTCTTTGATTATTAATTACTTTACTCGTTTGTCATACTTTTATGTATTCTGCATATACATATATTTATCAAAGTGTAACATCAGACAATTTAGTCGCATAGCTGATATTTAAATTAAAAAGTCTCCTATGTCAAATGTTAATTAAAAAAGAAAAAAAAAAATAATAATTTTTTTTTTATTTAATCAAATAAGAAAAATTACAACTGAAGCTTCCTTGAAAAAATTGAAAAAAAAAAAAAAAAAAACAATTTCCCACCCAATTAATGTAAAATTTAATTAAAAAATAAAACATTTTATTGTTGAAGTTTTTCTTTGGTTAAGACATTTGATAGTGAGACGTGAGATTTTTAATCATAATTATCAAACAAATTACTTGCTTATGATGTAAATTATTTTGTTGTGCTTTAAGTAAATAAATAATGAAGAGAAATATCGTTAATTAATTAACTAAAACTAAATTACTGTTGATTTAATTAATTCAAAAAAAAAATACAAACAACAAGGAATAGTAATTAACAAAGTAAAAGTATTCGTGCATAATAATTAAGAAAATCCAATAAATAAATTAAACGAAATTAATGGAAAGTCATAAAGGAAGAAACTTCTATCAAAAGGGATAATTAAAAAATAACAAAAAAAAAAAAAAAAGAGACAATTGTAGTGTTTAGTATTCGTGTTAATTATATTTAGTTAAATAAATAAATAAATATAGAAAATTATAAATAAATTAATTAAATTTTATTTTATTTAATTATAAAAAAAAAAAACTTTTTAACGGTTGGATGCTGTGATAATTTCATGGAAATAATAAATTAGCTTGGTTTAAAGGTTAATTTTCTATAAATCTAACCATAAAACACTAATTAAATTAACAGAATATCGTGGTAAAACATTTATTACCACTTTAAATAAAAATTAAAAATTATTTCCTAGCTGTATTTATGTAATTATCACGTGCATAATACACCCCCGTTTAAAAAAGTAATCAGTGTAAAAACAAAAAGCAAAAAATTAATAATTAGCGCCAATTTATAAATAAAAATTAATTAATTAATTAAAAAAAAGAAAAAAAAATTATAATTTCCATCGGTTAATATATATAATTTAAAAAAATAAAACAAAATTAGACAAAAGAATTAAAAAATTTATTTAAAAAATAAAAACCAAAAACATATCAATAAAAGAAAAATTAATAAATTAAATTAAAAATTAGTCAAACAATAATTTTTAATTAATTAATTACAATTTCAATGCAAATCATTTTCATTTTTTTTTTTAATTAATTTATTGAATTATTATCAAAATGAGGGCAATTATAAAAATTATATTTATACCAATAAAAAGAAAAAATAATTAATTAATTAATTAATTAAGTATTAAATAATAAATAAAGTAAAATTGGTTTAAATATAAACAGGTAAAATTAATTAATTCAACCAAATTATTTAATTATTATTTACAAAAAATAAATTTACTTTTATTAATTAAATTAATTAATTTAATTAAGAATTAAGTAAATAAATATACAAAACAGTTTATTGGGCATATCAAAATAATCACATTAATGAAATTTAATAATGAAAAATAATGTACAATATATAAATAAATAAAAAAAATAAAAAACAATAATTAATATAAAGAGAAATAATAATTAATAAAAAAAAAAAATAAAAAAACTAATTAATTAATTAATTAATTAAAAGAAAAAGAAAAAATATGAAATAAAAAAATTGTTATAAAACTAAAAATAAATTAAAAGAAAAAATTATAAATAAATAAGCTATTTGAGTATATAAACTGCTAACAAAAAAAAAAAAAAAAAAAAAACATGAAAAAAAATTAAGAAAATTTGTTTAATTAAAAGTTAATTAAAAAAAAAAAACGTGTCATTTACCGCTGCGGTGAGTTTTTAGTTTTTTTTTTTTGCTGTGCGTTGTGCGTTCTTAATTTGTCCACCTAAAACAATAATAAAGAATGAAATATTTACCTGTTATTGTTACTAATCGTACGTTTTATCTAGGTATATACAAATTAAATAATTAATTTAGAGTTAATTAATTAATTGTTTGTTTTATCGTTGTGACATTGAGTGAATTGTGTTGTTTCCTTGTATTTTTCACATTTATTCACATATTATTTACTAAATTAATTATAATTAAATAACTTTAGCTAGTTGTAGCTCTGTATTATTATTTTTTTTTAATACCTGTCTTAATATTGTTGTATCGTATTATCAAAGTCAGGGCACAGTTACCAGGTATAAAAAAACATTGAGAACATTCGAAAAACATGCAGCCAAGTCCACATCACAATGATTTATTTGCTTAAAAACATTTTTATTGATGAATGCCTAAAAACTCTACAAACATTTATAAGAACGTAAACATTACCTTGTTTATGGTAGAAATTTTTCGTTATTATTATTTTACTGCCTCTCTTACTGTCATCAAATATTTTGTTGGAAGGTCACCTGTCATGTTACACACGTTTAACTATAATTTTCTCTATGGACACTTGGCAACATCGATTTGAACTGATGGCCATGCTTTAGTTAATAAATTTTTAGACTTAATATTAAGTCCAGTGAGCTTTTGTTAAAGATCTTACGATATTTAGATGATTTTATTCAGAGTATTTATTATTTCCTAGCGGGATTTATCGATATGAATTGAATTTTTCTAATTAAATTAATTTTGAGCTTAGATTAAGCAATTTTTGTTGTCTATTACCTGAAATTATAAAATCTTAACGTAGTACCGTTTATACCCTCTGTAACTAGGCGCATAATTATGCTGTTTCATCATTCCGGAAACTCCTAACGTTACAATTTTTTTTTATTTATTTATTAAGCTAGATCGTTAATCTTTAAATCCAGCACCCTTCAAAAAAAAAAAATAAAATAAAAGAATAAATAAAAAAACTAAACCTTTTGTCACTGGAATTAGTTAAGGGTGGGCCAGGTGGTCCGGGCTGTGCTCGTGTTTCCCTCGGTAAATAAATACCAAAGATTGTGTAAGCATGTTTCAGCGATACAAAATCTAAACACACAATGTCAATAAACATTTCTTTATTATTATTCTTTCGTTTCATTTCTTTTTATTTTTTTTTATTTAATAAACGTATTAAAATTCGAGGCTCATCTTCATTTATCGCATACAAAACCGTTTAGCTATGGTTTTTTTTGTTTGTTTGTTTGTTTGCTCCTTGTGAATTGTCTTCGTTGTGCGTTTTTTATATATATATTTTCTTCTGCAGAGGACTAGAGGCAATGATTAACTTGTTCATGTATTTTTCATTTTCCTAACAGTTTACGATTTTTTTTTTTATTTTTGTTTCTTCAACTCGGTAAATGTTAAACATCAAGGCAATACATAACCCAGACACGTTTTGCACCTTTCGTTGTTTTGTTTTGTTTATTTTTTATGTGTAGGAGAAAACCGAAAACTTCTTACCATAGAGTGATCTTGGATATAGTTAATGCTTAAGGTTTTTTATTCGCTGTATTTTTATGTATTTACTAGAATCTATAGAACCGTTGGGAATTTCTGTAATTTTTTTCCTTTCTTTTCTCTTTTTTAGTTCACAAAAAGTCACGCCGTACTTGTTTTACACAACAAAAACATTATAGATAGTTTATAAAGAGGAATTTACTTCAATTTTTATATTTTATTATTATATTTCTACACATGGTTGAAGGACAAAATAGTAAAAGGCGAAACGTACTCTGTATTAACATTTAAGCTTTTTCCTATTAAAGCTTTCTTTTTTTTTTAAACACCATAGATAAACCTTTAACAATTTTTACGTGCTTTGTGCTAGTTGTGTTTTGTATGCTCTGCTACCATAGATCATTCTCACTAAAACATTAGGTCAAAGTGATTTTTTTCTTTTTTTACATTTTTTTTCTTACTGATATTCTGGTGGGAAAAAAAAAATTATATAAAAAAAAAATCATAAGAATAAGAATAAGAATAAGAATAAGAATAAGAATAAGAATTGAGAATGAAGATTTCATTTCGGAAAAACATAAAAAACCCTTACGGGATAGAAATTGTTTGTTTTATTTATTTTTCTTCCTTTTAATCAACATTCGAAGCAAACTTATTATAAAGCGGAAAAAAAAAAATCAACCTTTGATAGGAATACTCGACACACTGTTTCTCTAGATAGATATTTTGAGGGGGTTTTTTATTTTTTTTATTTTTTTTTATTATATTTTTAGTGTGTGTGTGTGTGTGCTCTTTTATTATTTCTATTCAACATTATTTTAATCAAGCAAAAAAAAAAAAAAAAATGGAAAATAAAAATGTTTTTTTTTTTTTATATATATAAAAAAAAAAGTATTACGACTATCAGAAATGAAATGATAAAAATAATGAAGAAGTGAAAATCATTTTGAAAGATAAACAGATAACAGAAAATAGAATAGTTTAATTCGATTGTTAGAAAATAAAAGAAAAGAAAAGTTTATATCACAATGTTTTATGTGTTCAATTCACGTAATATTTAAAAATATAAACTTTGCTATTTGTTTGTTTGTTTGTTTATAATATTCACACCTTAAATGGGTGGGTCGGTGTTTTTCTATTTAATTTTTTTTTTATTTTTATTAAGACTAAGAAATAAAGAAAAAATAAATAACGAATCGTTAAAAGAAATCTGTTATTAGTGTGTTAACTCATTGATAACAGATTTTATTTTTTTACTACTTACTTACTGTATTTTCATTAACGTAATTGAATAATTCAGTTTATTACACTGAAATTATCTCTGTCGATTGTATAAATCTATTGAAATGATTAGTTTTGTATTACAAAAATGAAAAAAAAAAACAAAACTTTTAGCGGACTGCTGCTATTTTGCGTTTATTTTAGGATGCTTATCAGAAAAAAGAGTTATTTTGTTGTTAAGTAATTAAGACTTATTTTAAAATTTATCTTAAACTGCATTCTATGCTTCTATTTATCTATTTTGTTGTTTAAATTAAAATGTTTACTGCCCGGTTAAAGCTTAATTAAGATAAAAATGAAGAAATTTCTCTGGATTATAAATAAAAAAAAAACATATTTAAATGGATTTCTAGCCAAAAAAAAAAATGTGTAAAGAATCTGTTTAAATCACATTAAAAAATTAACTTGTATCCAATCGATGTTAGTGTTTAAACGAAAAGCACAGTAAAAGCTAATAGAAACATTTTATAATAAAAATTTAATTTTATTTCTCTTTAATAATTTAATAATTTAATTAAGAAACATAGAGAAAAAAAATCATTTTCTTATATTTTCTAGAAGCAAATCCTTATCAAGTGCTTGTCTATTACAAAAAAATCCATTTCAGTTTTTGCGTAAATATTTCGAAATTTTATTTTTTGCTCATAAGAAGAAAAAGCACAAAAATAAAAAATTTATTTCATACTTAAATGATGTAATACGAAATAATATGACGCACACGCACTGAGTCGTAGACCAAAAGGCGGTGGCTTTCTTGCGATTTTCTCACAACAAGCAAGAAAAGAAAAAAGTGAAAAACTTTCTATATATAAGAAGCAAAAGCTCAAAGTTTATATTCGTTTTTTTCGTTTCTTTTCTTTATTATTATTATTATTATTTTGGATAAATATAAAACCATACATACGTACATTCCTCCCCTAATAACATTGTCAGCTTTTTCGACAACCAAGTGTTGGACCAATCCGTGTTAGAGAATCGAATATAAAGCAATAAAAGAAACATTTATATCCACCCACAAAGAACAGAACAAAATAAAAAAAAAACGGAAAAAAAGCTAAAAATACCAGCAGGAAAAAAATTGCAGCGCTAGCAAACCTTTTCTTGATGGTTAATAGCGAAAAAGCTTACAGCCTGTCTTGTTTTTTTATGACAACTATAAAGCTTTCACTTTAAGTTTTAATACACGTTCGCTTTATTGATTTAAGCAAGGTAGTTAAAGAGTTTTTCTTTTCTTTTCTTTTCTTTTCTTTTCTTTTCTTTTTTTCTAAGTGATTTATTTTTCAATCGCTCTATCGCCTTTTCATATAAATGACGATTAAAGGATCGGCAATCTTCTATTAAGGCATGTCAGGCAGGATTTAATTTTTGTTTTGTTAAATTAAACACTGAGTATCAATACTGCGTTAGAATTTGGTTTTTGACGTTTTAAGGAATTATCACGTTTGGTATTTAAAATTATTTTGTGTATTCCGTGTTCGTTTTTGTGTGTTTTATTTTTTATTATGTTTAGTAAGTAAAGCCCATTAACGATTATTTTCTATTTGGTTATTACATGACAATGCGAGATTTTTATCCTTTTCATTTGTATTATCAAAAAAAATAATACAAAAAAACTTCTTGGAAGGTCAATTTTCTATACTTTTGTTCATGCTAAGCTGCCACAGTCTTTTTTGTGCCATCAAATAAACGAATGCAAGATCAACATATAAAACAAATAAGAAAATTCTTTTCCTTTTGTTATTTCTATTTTTATGACTTTTGATCTCTATTATTTCAATCAAGGTTTAAGCTCTTACAAAGCTTTTTTTATTTTATTCATTTTTTCTTTTCTTTTTTTTGGTTTTCATTATCAATTTATTTTACATTTTTTTTTCTATCTTTTTTTTATTTATTTCTTATTGCTTTACTGCTGCTATTGAGTTCTGAAAATCAAAAGAAAAGTTTAATGATTACCAAGAATCTGCAGAAGATTTTTATCATTTGTTATTAACTGAGATGAATAGTAATCATAATAATAATAATAATAATAATAATAATAATAATAATAATAATAATAATAATAATAATAATAATAATAATAATAATAATAATAATAATAATAAATAAATGAAAAGTGAATAAAATTGCATTTGGGATTTAATAAAAGCACATCTGTGCCGCTTTTTTTTTTTTTTTTTTTTGCTTTAATATTTCATTTTTATTAGTGTATGCTTTTAGTGCTTTTTATTACTATTAAAATAAGAATTGTAATCACACTGTAACAATGGAAATCACTGAATATTGTTTTTTATTCTTAAGTCACCAGTGCACAATTTAAATATTTCAACGATATTATAAAACGCGAAAATATTTATTATTATTATTGCTGAAACCGATTTATTTATTTGTTTAGGGATCAGATTATTTAATTAATTTTCTTCTATGATTATACATCAAATTCAATTCAATCGTTTATTGAAATGGAAATTTTCGATTATTTTTATATATTATTAGCTTTAGACTAGTTAATATTTGCATATACCACAACAAAAAACATTGGAAACAATTTTAATTTCCTGTCCACCTGACCTTTACATGTGGTTTTACCCAATAAATATCCAAATGATTATAATACAGACATCAAAATCCATTACAAACCCATTCTAATGTGTAACAAACACCATTTAAAAGGTAAAACCATTCTAGTCTAGTATTTATCCACCTATCGTAGCATCCCCATTGCACTGCTTCATCATTAATAATAATAATAATAATAATAATAATAATAATATTGTTAAATTCCCTATTTACATGCGTCTGGACTTTTTTTTATTAATATTATAGCAATGATAAGCAAAAATGCTTCATATTTATTTTTGGTAAATAATTTTGAAATCAAAACTCAAAAGAGATTTTTTTTTTTTGTTTGTTTATTTGGTGTTTCAATTTCCTAATGAACTTTACGGGCTGTATCATATCTGATAGTGCTTAGTTAAAACTTTTACAACAAAAAAAATTTTTTTTTTCATTTTCCCTTGGTTGATTTATATATTTATTGTTTTTTTTTTTCTTTTTTAATGTGAATAAAGAATTTATTGATTTTTTTTCTAGCATATTAATAACACGGAAATTAAAATCATATAGAGGAATAGAGGAGAGAAATGAATATCATTCACCACCACCACCACCAACTCTTGTATCTATCTATATATTGGAAGTGAATTATAATTTTTATTTGTATTGTTTTTTGGTTTAGTTTTAACTGAATATTCTACGATTAATGATTCTTTTTATTTTTTTTTAGTTTGTTTATTATTTATTTTATAATTTATTCGTTAAAACAATAATAATTTATTAATACTTCCCTCCAACAAACAAACAAAACATAACTAGAATAACCGCAACAAAAAGTTTAAAAAGACAAAACGAAAAACTAGACTAAAATCACTGTGCTCACTTTTACACCAGAAAAAAAAAAAACAAACATATTTTTGTTTACTTTTATATATTATTTCCGGTAAATAATGTTTTTTTTTACAGTCACTTTACTTCCGGAATGTTTAGATATTTATTTAAACTGCTCTTTGCTTATTTTTTCGTTAAAACTAAAAAAAATTCTAACGCGTTTCTGTCTGAAATACAAAATTTGAATAATGAATCAAAAAAAAAAAAAAAATTATTTGTTGATATTTTTCTTTATTAATTAATTAATTAAATTTTAATTTTATTTTTTAATCATAATAATAATAATTATCATCATTATAATTGTTGTAGTCTTCAAGTGAATTATAATCGGTTCCTCTTTTATTGCGTGCAAAATTTTTCTTACATCCACCAAATGAGTCTGGTCTCATGCCCGGTGGACATTCTGGATTGTTTTCAACTTTACGCCGGTTTCCCATACGTCTTCGGATAACCGGTGCAGCAACTGGGGTCGCCATAACATCCTCCAATAATACAACAAATAATATTGTCGCAACCAGTGTAAACACAAAAATTTTTTTATTCATTTTTTATTTATTATTTTTTTTTTTTTTGCTTTAACAAACTTGAACTTTTATTTAATAAGAACTAAAATTTTAGTGAACTCTGACAAAACTTTAACTCGTTTTTAATAAATTAATTTAAATCAGCTTCAGTCCTTTTATATACTTTTATTTTAACAAATTTTCAAGCCGTAGAATACGTAAATGTTTATAAACCGCACAACAAGCATAATTATTTCCGCTTTTATCTCGGTCAAATAATATTCTCGTTAAATTTAATTTTTTTTTTTGACGTAGTTTTAACTACAAAAAAGGCATAAAAATTTTGTTTTTTTCGTTCTTATATAAAGCAGAAGATTATTTGTAATTAGCAAAATAAAAATCAACCAATCAAAATGTGTTTAAAAAAAGGAAAAACATTTTTTTTTTTTTTTTTCATTTTAATTCGAGAATTTATTGTTTTAAATTAAGAATAAAAAAGAAATTTAATTATTTTTTAACATAAACATTATCTTATCTTTTATTTTAACAAATAATTATAAATGATTCATAGTTATTAATATTAATAATAATAATAATAATAATAATAATAATAATAAGTAAAATTTTTTTTTTAGGTATTCGATTGTTGATTTTGACTCAGCACCTAAAATTGTAGAGAAAAATAAAAAAAAAAATTTTTTTCATCAATTTTCTTTATAAAATTACAAAACAATTTTTTTTTTCTATTTAAATTAATGAGAAAACAAACATTTTTTTCGTTAATTAAATAATTAATTAATTGATTAATTAATTAAAAACAGCAAATTTGCGGCATTTTCCCCATCTATCACGTGATTTATTGTTACCACAATCATTCTTTTCCGTTCCTTGTGGCGCAATTAATATATTCGCCCAATTTGTATGATTATTCGGATATTTTATATGTGTTTGTCCACCAAGGTTTCCTGTTATATTTTCACTTAGATCTTTATAATAAATAACACGGACACAATTAACGGTGTTTAATTGAAATAACCACAAAACATTTACGAATAAGAAAAACACGATGAAATAATTAATAAAACGCATTTTTTTTGCGTTAATAGAAAACTAGTGAATTATGAACTAGTGAATTATGTGGTTATGGATACTTATAAACCAACATGAATTGTTTGTTTTATCTAAACGATAAATATTATCTTTTTCGGTTTTTTATTCATACAATGCGATAAGGTGATATTTTGATTTTGTTTCTATTTTTTTTTTTTTTTTAGTAAACATTAAACGATTTCTTGGAAAATTTTCATTTTTAAGAATAATTAACGCCCTGTGTCATCGGTAATCAGTAATTTTATTTTTTTTATTATTATTATTATTGAGTAATCGATATTGATAAGTAGAAAATTATTAAATAAAAATAGCAGAAAACGAAAAAAGATTCCAAAGCAAATTATCTACTAATCAACGTGTGTGTGTATCGGTTAGGTTTTTTAATGTTTATTAATGTATAAATATCATTTAGGATTCAATTTATATATTTAGAAATGAAAAAAATAAACATTTTGATAAGAAGAATTAATCAAATATTAAATAGCAAAACGTCACGCATTAAATAAATTTAATTATTAAGCAGCGTAGATGATAAACAAACATTAAAACAAAAAAAAATAATAATAATACGTTAATGAGCCTATATAGATATTTATTAACTAATTAGAAATTTTTTTTTTATTTCATACTTTAATATTTAATTAATTAAAAATCAATTTTCATTGCTTTGAATAAATGATTTCTTGAAGGTAATGTGCAAAAGGAAAGTAAATAACCTCGTTATGTTATATGTGTTGTCTAACTTTCGGCGGTTAGATTTACTAACATACTAATAGCGTATTTTGTTATGAGATAATAACAAAAAAAATAAAAAATTTAATACATGCAAAGAGAGTTTTTTTTAATTATTTTATTTAATAACAGCGAAATACGATAACAAAGTTTTTTTTATTTAACAAGAATTTATTATTAAAGCGTCATGTTGTTTTTATTTATTTATTTATTTATCCAATAACACATTTTTTTTTCATTTTTCTACTTAATAGTTTTTAATCCATACAATAAAATCGTTTCAAGGAGGTGTAAATGCCACTGGATTTTATATTATGTTTCTTATAAAAAAAAAAAATTTAATTTAAATAATAAAAAAAAATAAAATTATTAAGCTTACCGTATGTTTAACTATAAAATACGACGACATTTTCCATTAATCAATTTATAACCAGCTTTACATCCAGTTTTCGATGGTGCTGATAATAAATGTGAATGATTCACTTCATCCTTTGTTAGATTATCATCTTGTAAATTTTTAAATATAACACGAGACTCATTACTTGGCACAATATAGACAACAAGAAAAAATGCCCAAAAGAATGTCAACAAAATTGCGAATTTCATTTTTTTTTTTTTAATTAATTTAACACAAAATTCCACCAAAAAAAAAAAATAAAATAAACTTTTATATTTTTTTTCTGTATAACTAAACTAAATATTAAACAAGAAAAACGGGGCACAACAGTCTGTCAATAAAAGTATTAAAATTTTTATTTAGAAAATAAATATAAACAATTGTTTTATTGTGTATTAACTAAACGGCAGACATTTATGCTTGATAATAATTATTATCAACAGCTAGAAAAAATAATCGCGTTTTTTAAAAATTTATTTAACAAAATTAAAATTAAATTTTTTTTTTCTAGTACATTGAATAATGTGAATTTGGTAAATGGATTTAAGGCGCTGCGAAATTTATTAAAAATAAATTAGTGTGGAGAACCAATTTGGGAGCTAAATGAAACTAAAAAAAAACGAAAAGTGCAATGAAATTAAAGATTAAAATTGGAATTTTACACCACTTGCGTTATCAATTCCTGAAGATTTACTTTAAAACTCTTTAAAATCTGTTCTAAAAGAAACGAAAATATTTCAGATAATTTTATAGGATTATAGGTTACCTTTAACTCTGTAGACAAATTGAAATGAGATTGAAAAGAAAGAATTTCCGTGCTCCACATCGGAGGATATGGGCGAGGAAATGGTAAAAGCTCATAAATAATTTTTTATGACATTTATGACATAAGCCTGAACGAGGCAAAACTCCTTAAACCATAGTTCTAGGATAAAAAAACCCTGAGAGAGAGAACTTCGGCACATAAACTGTAAAAAAATATTGAATCTGCTATTGAAAAGTATTGAAACGAATTGAATTTGAAGATAATTAAATTTAATCAGAAAATTATTTTGTTTTTATATTTTATTTAATTAATAATTACCTGGAACTGTGGTAGATTGCTATTTTTATATTGACTATAATTTGATAATTATAATCATAACATTAAATAATGAGTGAGTATTTATTAAATTACTTTTTATCAATTATGAACTTGATTGTTACATTCTTATTTGTTTAATTAATTAATTAAAGTGTTTGTTTGACTATAACTACTTATGGTACCCGATTTCATGCAAAGGGTGGTGAATTCTAAATAGATAGTTTCATTAATTTTCCCATTACCTTTCATAATTCCCATACACCATTTCATGAAATGAAATGGATAAATATTATTTAAGATTTATTATAAAATTTCCAAAATTTCATAACGATGTAGCTTGGGTTCCAACAACTTATAATGAACTTTTGCCGAATAATGCTGTACTTGCAGGTACAGATTGTGATGGTTCATCAATATATATTGGACGTGCCTCCTATAAAGGAGATCTGTTACCAGCTAAAGTTATTCCAAAGAGAAAAATTGCCTATGTTTCGCATAGCGGTGATGAAATTAAGATATATAGTTATGAGGTACCAAACGATTAATTTATTAATAATTAATTTTAATAGTTAATTTCTCATGTATTTTAGGTTTTAATCGGAACCGGTTTTTCTTGGGTACCATCTAGTAATGGAAATGTACCAGCTCATGCTCTTATTGCTGGGAGTACAAGACATGGTGAATCATTGTACATTGGACGTATACGTTATAAAGGAAGTTTAACACCTGGTAAAGTTCACCCTTCTCATGGATGTTTGTATTTTCCTTTTGGCTGTACTGAAAGAAAATCATTGACCTATGAAGTGCTTGTCGCACAACAAAGAAGTGAACAATTTTCATTCAGAGGCAGAGACGTAAGAAAACCAAAAAAAAAACTACTTCGATTTTGAACAATCTTTCGACTTTGTAGACTGATCTATGTTCAAAAATATTTTCCCAGTGACAGAATTATTTTTTTTGTAAATTAATATTATCATTTATATTGCTTAATGTAAATTAACATAATCCGACCCCATTCTGAAATTATTTTTGTTTAAATAAATATCATTTAAAGTACCTTAAAAGGAATTTCTTATAAATACTTGTATAATGCAAGAAAAGTTGTTATGCAATAATCAAATAAATAATTCATAAATAATTTAAATTAATTAACAACAGAATGGCAGGCGTTAACCTTTCTTTTAATCGTGAAATATATCGTAGATAAAGATGACAATAAAGAGATTTTTCATATTCAAAGTACTTACGACGACAAAAGCACGAAACTTTCATTCAATCAATTGCTCTAGCTTGTGTGTATTAGTAAACAGCATACAATTATTAATTATTATCAACCGCTAGAAACAATAATCGCGCTTTTTAATTTTCTTTTATTTACAAACGAAACTTTAATTTTTTTTTTAGTACATTAAATGTGAATAAGGTAAAATAATTTAAGGCGCTACGAAATTTATAAAAAAAAAATTAGTGTGGAGAACCCAATTGGGAACTAAATGCAACTAAAAAACGAAAGGTGCAATGACATTCATTATATTTATTAAAAATTAATTAGAAAACAAGCAAAGCAACATTTTTTTAGTATATTTACTGTGTTGATACATATATTTAATACATGAATATATAATACATAATACATAATATAAAAAAGAATGGTAGGATGTTTATTAGTTACCCTTGGATTTAAGAGAAAAACGAAAAGAAACTCGGGAATTTTGGCTTTTCGTTTGCTACTGTTGCAGTGGTTGTAGCAATTGGTGCTGGTGCTTCTTTTGTCGGCTGATTACTCTCCTCGTACTCATCATAATTTTCGTAATTATTTTCATTGAACGAATCAATAATCTCAACATTATCGTTGGTATCGTGGCTATCATTTCCCGTTTCTACAACTTCTCTATTTCTCTGGTTCTGCTTCTCAGTTAGTTCCTGGATACGTTTATCTTCAACACTTTTTCTTCTCGCTAACATTTCCAAGATTCTGAGTGCTTCCTTTTGATCATCTGTTATTTCCACATTTTTACTTTCTTGTACTTCCAATACTTCAAGTCTACGAGATTCTTCTTCACGTTCCCTTTCCAGTCTTTCATGTTCTAAATCCTCTTCTTGTTTTATTTGGCGAAGTCTTTCCAACTCTTCGATTCTTTGATGTTCTGCTGCAACACGGGCTTTTTCTTCTTCGATCATTCGCTGTACTTCAATTGCGTCAAGTCTTCGGACTTCTTCATCATGTTCTCGTTCCCGTTTTTCTTCTTCAAGATCCTGTTCCACTTTAATTTTGCGTTGTCTTTCCAATTCTTCAATTCTTTTATGCTCGGCTTCAACGCGTGCCTTTTCTAATGCGATCTTGCGTTGCACTTCCAATTCTGCATATCTACGTGCTTGCTCGTCGCGGTCTCTTTCTTGCCTTTCAGCTTCAAGATCTTGTTCTAGTTTGATCTTCCGTTGTCTTTCCAATTCTTCAATTGTCTGTCGTTCTGCTTCGACACGTTCCTTCTCTAGTTCGATCTTGCGTTGTACTTCAAATTCTGCTACCCTCCGTTGATACTCTTCGTGTTCTCTTTCCAGCTTTTCATCTTTTAGTTTCTGCTCTAGTTGGATTTTTAATTGTCGCTCCAATTTGTCTGCGTTTTCTTCTTCATACCTCCTTGATCGTTCCAAAGCTGTTTGTCGTTCCAAATCATCTAGTCGTTTTCGCTCAATTTGTTCAGCATTTCGTCTTTCCTGTTCAATCTTCCATGCCTGTTCCACAGCAGCTCGTCGTTCTTCACTTTCAATTTCTTGTTTTCTTTTTTCCTGTTGAATCTTTCTTTGCCTTTCCAATTCTTGAATTCTTCGTTCGTCTTCTTGGCGCTGTTTTTCTTGCAAGTCTAGTAGAACTTTCCTTTCTTGATCTATTTCCAAAAGTTCACGTAGTTTATCTGCACGATCGCTTTCTTCACGACGTAGTTCTTCAATCCTACGTTCTTCTTCCTGTCGTTCCAGCTCTTCCCTTTCACGTACTTGTCTTTCAATTTCTAATTTGTATTCCCTTTCAAGTACTTCCTTTTCAATCCTTCGTTCTTCTTCCTCAATTTCTCTGTCACGTCTCTCCTGTTCGATTCTCTCCTTTTCCCTTTCTTTAATTAAACGTTCCTCCTCCAACCGTTGAATTTCAATTTTTCTTAACTCGTCATCTGATTCAAGTTTTTTTTCTATTTCAAAATATTTCACATCTTTTTCCTGTCCATCTTCTCGTTTAACATTCCATGGATAAAGTGCGAATGTCGGATTTTCGTTCGAATACGGATTAGGATCAATTAATTCTTTGATAGTCCGATCATGTTTTTCTGATGTCTCCCTCTCCAGCTTATTTCTATTTGAATCAAGGTCACCCTGTTGCTTACGTATTGCGTCTTGTCGTAAAAACTGCTCAATAAAATCATGACCATGGCCATACCTCGGTGGCGCACTGATCGTATCAAATTCTTCAACAATTTCCACAACCTTCTGATCACCAGGATTCTGAGACGCTACAGGTCTAGCATACTTACGATAAACAACACGGCCATCACAAACTAATAACAACAATGCCAACGGCACAACATTTATTAACCACGATTTCATACTGTACGAATCACTCGCTTACAATAAACTAAATTTACTTTTTATTGCGGTTTGGGAAAAAGTATTAACAGCATATTTTCGCTGTCTTATAGATAGCTTATGACCTTATCTCTTAAGCAAAATGTTAATAATAAAGAAAAAAAAAATAAAATAATATTTTTTTTTATTTATAAATTTACCCCACTTATATTTACTAATAAAATATCACACTGAAATATAATTTGAATAAATTAATTTATATTAAATAATAAAGAGTTAAAAAACAGCTTTTAAATAACTTTTTTTTTCCTTCTTTTTCTTTTTTTTTTTATTATTTCGTTTTCATTTTCATTTTTTTATTTTTTTTATTTTTATTTATTATTGAATTAAAATTAATTAATTAATTAACTAAAAAATAACAAAAAAAAAAAAAAAACTATTTTGCTTCCTCTTCATCATCGTAGTATTCAACTTCCTCTTCTTCTTCATCATCTTTTGGTGGATTGGCTGCTTCTCGAACCTTTTCCTCTTGTTCGCGACGTTCAAGTTCTTCGTTGCGTCGTTCTAATTCAGCATCACGTCTTTCTTCCTCTAATTTCCGACGTTCAAGCTCCTCTTCACGTCGAACCAATTCTTCCTTAACACGAACCCGTTCAGCTTTTCTTAATTTAGCCTCGTCGTTCCGTAATTTTAATTCTTCTTCACGACGCACCAATTCTTCAGCACGACGAATCTCTTCAGCTGCCCGTAAATCGAGTTCTTTTTTACGATTTTTTTCTTCCTCATCCCGACGCTCCTGTTCCTCGGCCAACAACCTGTAATACTCTTCTAATGGATCCGGTGTGACAGCACTATCCGATTCTGTGATTGTTGTCTCGGCATACTCTTCGTCAACCTCTTCCACCGTATATTCAGAATCAAATAATCCATCTGGTATTTTACCAAGGTTATCAGCAACGGTTATACATTCTTTATCGCATGACTTTTCCAAACAGAATGTACTTTTATCATCTGTTTCCTGAGTTTCTGATGGATTTATATCACGTTGGATACGTCTACGTCCAACAAACTTGCGACAAACAACACGCGCATCACTAAACTCCAGCACCACGAACAGCAACACAAATAACTTGAAAATCCACAGTTTCATTCCGTTCACAGTCATCGCAAGATAGAAACTAAAACTTTCATATTGCGTTTAGTCAAGCAAAAAAAAAAAAAAAAAGAAAAAATATATTTGTTTGTTGTTGTTGTTGTGGCCGTTGATTTTCTACCAACGATTAATTTATCGAAATCATAAATAACATGACTCAAGTGAATTGAAATGTAAATACAAACATATGTAATCAACATTTTTATACGCCCTACCTTTAGAAATTCATTTTTAGTATTTTCTTCATCATTGTTGTTTCGGTTTTTTTTTCTTTTTTTCTTGTGCTGCTACTCGTGCCGCTGCTTTCAAAACGAAAGCTCGACTAATGCAATGCAATACAAACACACACGACATACCAATATACGACACGTATAAAATTGTTAAAAAAAAAAAAAAACCTGTTATATTAATTAAATTCAATTAAATAAATAAATAAACAAATTTGTTATTGTATCGAAACGTTAGCACGCCGAATAAATATATAAAAACTTCAGAAAACCCACAAAAAAAGAAGAAATAGGAGAAAAAAAAGCGTAAACAATAATAATCAAAAGAAAAACGATTTTATTTAATAAAAATTATGTAAATTAATTAAACAAAAATAACAACAATAACGGCAACAAATAAGAGCATTGACGTCATAAGCATTAATTAATTTTTATGCTAAGGTACGGCATTTATTTCCTCGTTCAACGTACACCTGATTGCCAGGACAATTAATCGGTGCACTTAATAGAAAACGATCATCAAGTGATGATGGTGTTACAGGTGTTTTATCTGTTTCCGCTTCTGGTCCAACTACTGTTGTTTTTTCTTCCTAAAATTACAACGTAACAAAGGTTATTATTATTTTTTTTATCTTTAATTAATTAACCAAAAAAATTTACTTCATCTGTGGATCCGCGTACATCTAGATCGTACACTAATTTCTCTTCACCCTTCTTACGGAACATATTCGCAAAATGTTTAGCACCTAATCCAACTTTGTATACAGCTTTTTCGGCACCTTCTTTTATTTTATTACCGGCACTTTTGACAACACTAACAACATCATCAAAACCAAAACGTGATTCTGTATCAACGGTTACACTTTCATCACCTGTATTCGTTGTACTTTCAACTTCGGTATCATCACACCGTGCATTACCATAGAGTAGTGACACAATTAAAACACTAAAAATTATTTTCCTAACACTGAACATTATTTTTTTTTATTTATTTTATCACCTAAATTAATATAAATAATTAATTTTTACTTGTTTTTAAACCATAAAAACGATGCAAACACACAAATAACACTGAACACAAATTCACAGTCAGTATGAAAACGAAGCAGAGTTTTTTTTTTGTAAAATCTTTTTTGCCTTCTATATGTATTTATAATTTTAAACTAGCCGAGCTGTTTCAGAGATCATTTAAGATTAACATCGGATTTATGATTCTTCTTTTTTTCTTGTTTATTATATTTTCTTATAAACGTTTAATTAATTACAAGAGCGCTTAAGTGAGAACAACAAAAACGGCAACAAGTAAATATTGACGTAAAGACAAAATTATCAATAATTAGTTTTTACGGTTTTTTTTTCTTTAATTTTCGTTGTATTAACGCTTTTAAGGCTTTTTTTTTTGTTTTATGTTTCAAAAGAAAAAAAAAGTTTTATTTAACCTTCGCAACATCAACATATAGATGAGGTTTAATTTGCAAAGTATTAGTGTTCACTTGCTTTCCGCTTTTAATTATATTTTTTGTATTATTGTGAACAAGTTTTAAATATTATTATCAATATTTAATTAATTATTTATTTATTTATATAAAGCGTCAAGTGTTTGTGTAAACTTTTCATTTGTGTGCGACTTTTGTTTAAACAATGCTGCTGCTGCTACACGCATTTGATTTGTTTTTGCATGGCTCACACGTTTTGTTTTACTTTTAACCAGTTGAAAAAAACCCCGAAATAAAAAAAAAAAATAATTCTTATATTAACGAGAAATCACTGTAACTTTTTTTTAATTAGTAAAATTATTTAATTTATTATTTTCAAAGGCAAAACAAACATGTTGAATAGGAAAAATAAATAAAATGTGAAAGCTTTTGGCTATAAGTTTTTGTTTTATTTACTTAAAATTGATTTTTTTTAATTAATTGTGAAAAAATAATTTTTTTTTTATATAATTTAAACAATTTTTCGACATTTACCATTGCGTAATGCACGATAACCTTGCGGACATTGTAATTTTGGTGCATCGAATAATCGTCGTGCATAATATTGCCGGTCGACGCTTGTGTTATTCTCTTCCAAGAAACTCTCAAATGTTGTTTCGGTTGTATTTCCCTATTTTTTTTTTTTTTTGTTGATGATAAATTATTTATAAATAAATAAAATAAAACACAACAAATTACCTCAATCCCATCAAATTCAAATGAATCGGTGAAATTCACTTGTTGAATATCTTCTACGAAAACAGTATCAGTCTCATTGTTTTCTGTCACCACAATATTCGTTAAACATCCTTTAAATATTAATAAAAGTAACACAAAATTAATTAATTGAGTTAAATAAAACATTTCTACCAACAAAACCAAGAAATTTTTTTTTATTTCTAAAAATTTATTTTTAAATCAAGTGAAATTATTATTCGAAAAAAAAAAATAAACAAGACACAGCTCTTGATAAGATTTTTGATTTCAAAAGTTTATAAGGTCAATACAAAGTTTTTTTTTTAACTTATATTTGTATGCTGTAAAATAATCTTTTTATTTACTAGAGACACTACTGTACTTATAATAATCATCAGAAAATTCCAAATATAAATAAATAAAAAAAAAAAAGTGTTGACAACATTTTTAATCATAAATAAAAACTTGAAAATGTTAAATGTTTATTATGAAAATGTATTGGATATCAATGAATAAATAAATTAATTAAATTAAATGAAAGACACAAAAATAAAAAAAAAAAACCCAAATTTAATTAATTCTTAAATAATAATGTAATTGAATGCCAGACCCGCGACATTAACATTAACGTTAATCGGCCACCAATAACACGAAATTAATTACGAAAAAAACATTTTTTTTTTTAATTAGTTATTTACATTGAACAGATATTTTATTACATTTTTTTTTTTTAATAAATTTTATTTTAATCTTAGTTAATTAATTTTAGAAAAATCAAATTAAGTTCGGTGTTGAGAAAAATATTTTTGAAAAGAATTAATTTCGCGCCTGACTGTATATTACATATGATACACATTGTACAAACCACAAGGATTTTTATCAGTTGATAAAATTTGTTTAGTTGTTTAAACTGAAATTATAACGAAAATAATAATTAATTTAAGTCTAGATTAATTAATTATGACTTATCCAGTTATATTTATTTATTATATTAATCATGGTTCTGCGTTGTTATTTCCACAAGTTTAAAGGCATTTTAATGTGACGCAAATTGATAATTTTTTATAGAGAAAATATATATATATATATATATATTTTTGTAAAAATGGAAAAAACTTAATGAATGGCAATGATTTGACTTTGAACACAAGAAATTAGCATTAAAAATACTCAATTATAATGTAAAAAACCAGTTTCATTGTTGAAAAACACAGCAAAAATGTATATTAAAGATTTTGTGAAGTTAAAAAAAAAAAAGAAAAGTTTATTCAAAGTCTGTTCTGAAGTTTTGGGGAACGATAAGGTTTTGCATAAAAAAAATAGAAAATTAAAAAAAAAAAATGTTGCTTGCCCTGAAAATAAGTATTTTTGTGTTTATTCTGGTGTGTTACTGTGATTATGTTAAAACAGATGACTCGGATGAGATTGATAATCAACAGATAATTGTGAAAAAATTCATTGGACATAATATGAAGTATGGAAGTTCAGCGCCAATAACACCAAAAACACCCCGTCTTATATATGATCCACGTATTGGAAAACATCGAAAACTTGTGCCACAGTTCTTAAGTGAGGTCGATATACAGTTTTATCGAAGACATAACTAAACGTTATCAGTTTTATAAATATTTGTAATAATTATTAAGAAAAATAAAATTTAATTAATAAAAAAAAAAAAATCTATAAATGTGTTTTCTTCCGCGTAAATAAAATTCAATCATTTAATCGATAATAGTTTTCAATGTTTTATTAGTTTTAATTATGTTCTGGTGTAGAGTGCAATTGATAAGCATTTTGCTTATAATATTCATTAAATTTATTTCATCAAATTTTATTCCGTATGATACAAATAAGTTTAATGATTTTAATATTACATACGAGACGCAAGTAAGTATTTTTTTTTTTTCTCTTTTATTTTCTTTTGCTTGAGTGACTTAAGACAATTGTATTTTTTTTTTTTTCGTGTGTTTTATCTATTAAACAATTATTAGAGAAGTTATGAGGAACATTTTATTGAAATAACAACAGAAGGAAGAGATTTAAAAGCATTTATAATGGCTGCACCAGTTAGATGTCCACAAGGTTATCGTAAATATCGCACTGGAATTTGTCGAAGAGTTTATTAAAAATTAGAAATTTTTTTTCTTTTTTTTCTTTTTGTTTGTTAATTAATTTATTAATTTTTTAAATGTTAAACCACTTAAAAAGCTTTTGGAAAACCAAAAAAAAAAAAAAAAATAATAAAAATAAAAAACAACTTAATAAAACTGTAGCAATCAATTTGACATTTGTGTGTTTACGGAAAATAATAATAATAACCAAAGCTGTAAAAAAGCTTTCGAACTCTTTTTCTAAATTTATTTATTGTCCAGTGGATTTTTTATTTTATTTTAATTTGAAGAAAAAAATAAAGAGAAAATTTAATTAACATTTTTATATAAAAATATATATATTTATTTTTGTATCAAATAATTAATTAAATAAATGTCACTCGTTGATAACCTTTTGTGTGCGTGTGTGTGTAAATAATAAAAACTTTTTTCTTTTTATTTCCTTCGTCTCTAATTATTATTTTCATAAAAAAAAATAAAATAATAATAATAATATTTACTAGGAATTCAATTTATTTGCTGGCAAAAAAAAAAAAAAAAAAACTGCGTAATTTAGTTGCTGCATTTTTGTGTGTGCAAATCCCTTACCATCGTCATTCACTAATGCTAACAAAATAAATAAAACAAATTGTTAATCTAGTCGCATTTTTTTATTTAATAATTATTTTTTGTTTACAATAAGTTTGCTTGTTTGTTTGTTTGTTTTTTTTTTTTTTTTTTTATTATTATGCAGTACGACGACATTTACCAGTTCGCCTATCATAAATTCCATTGTCACATCTTATTGGCGCTCTTATTATAAATGCATGCACATTATTTTTATTTCTTTCAGGGGGTTTCGGTAATGCAATTTTATTCATATAACCATTATAATCATTGTAATCATTGTAATCATTGTAATCATTATAATCGTTATAACCGTTATAACAATTATATCCGTTATAACCATTTATGTATCCATAACCAGGATAAAAAAGACGATTCACACCAAAAGAGTACGTTCCATGTAAATCATAACCAAGTACACAGGTAACACTTAAACAAATTAACAAAAAATGTCTAAACGAAATTATTTTCATTTTAAAAAAAAAAAATTGTTTTAATTAAAATTCAAATTTTAAAAATCGCAGCACTGTTTACGTGGAACGTTAGCGCACATTTGTTGAATAACTATTGCAAATTATTAATTAAATACCAAAAAAAAAAAAAAAAACAAGTGATAAGAAAATTAAGATATAAAAAAAAAAACATAATAATAATAATAATTTTTGTTAGCTAATTTTGTACTTGGCGGACACTTATTACTAGAATTTATGTTGCTGTGCTTAGCAGCATTTTTTTTCTTATAAAAACTAATGGTAAAAAGTAACGTAATGGTAAAACAATGTTGCATATATTTGGATAATTGATAATTATAACTCGTTGATAACCTTTTGCTATGGCTTTAATTATTATTTTGATAGAAACATTTTTTTGGATTTCTAGGAATTCACTTTGTTTACTGCGTAATTTAGTTGGTGTGCAGATACCTTATCATCGTCATTCATTAACGCTAACAAAAAAAAAAAAATAAATAAATAAAACAAAGTGTTATATGTGACTTAGTTAATCTAGAAACATTTCTTTATTAATAATAATTTTTTGTTTACAAAATGTTTGTTTATTATTTATTTTTTTTTTTTTTCTTAATTATGCTGGTTTACGACATCTACCCGTTCGCCTATCATAAACTCCATCAACACATGTTATTGGGGCTATAAAAAGCATTCGTTCCATTTCAATATTTTCATTTATTTCAATGCCGTTCACGACTTCGAATTCATCGGATTGCTGTTGTTCTGGTGGTGGTTGCTCATCTTCAGCTGGTTGCTCTTCAGCTGGCTGTTCTTCTTGTGACGCTACAACAGTCGCTTCGGTTACAATCACTTCACCACTTTCACTTGTGTCACAGTCACAAAGGCCAACCAACACCAATAATCCAATAAATATAATTAATTTTACGCTTTTCATTTTCATTCACAACTTATTATCCCTTAACATCCAAACGGAAGAACAAAACACTTAATTTTGGTTAAATAATAATAATAATTTTTTTTTGTTATTCTTTCTAGATTTTCATTAAATTTAAGTTCAGTAAGTTCACTGATAATTTTTTGGTTTATTTTTGGCGTTTTTTGATTTTTATTTTTATTATTATTATTTTTTTTTTTTTTGTTTTAATTATTAATCCAAACGACGACATCGTCCATTTATTAGTTTATAACCATAAGGGCAACTCTGCGGTGCTGTTAATAAACGACGATTTTGATTTCCAATTGGTATCACATCACCTGAATTATTACCAAATACACTGATAACACTTAAGCAAAACAACAAAAAATTTACAAACGAAATTATTTTCATTTTTTTAAACACAATTTTAATTAATATTAAAATTCACAAATCACAAATCACAGCACTGTTTACGTGAACGTTAGCGCACATTTGTTGAATAATTAAAGTAAGAAAAGAAATAAATAAATAAAATACTAAAAAAAAATTAATTTTAATTCAAAACAACAAGTGATAAGGAAATTACGAAAAATAAAAAAAAATTATTCTCTCATGTTTTTTTTTTAACTTTGTATAATGATGCGACAATTATTGTTAGCCCATTTAGTACCCGGTGGACACTTATTTGGTGCGTTAAAAAGGTTACGCAAGCTTATATTCTCTCCATTACGATAATTACCATAATTATTATTATCAGCGCACAGCCCATTTTTAAATAAACAACAAAGTAGTGACAATGCGATAAGAATGAAAATAATTTGTACACGCATTTTTTTATTTTTTTTTTTTTTTGTTGCTGGTGATTTTTTTTTTTTTTTTTTGCGCGGATAACTTTTAAAAGTTTTATTTCTACAAATTTAACGATGTGTTACTTAGCTTTGCTTATTTATACTAATCTAATGATGTGAGGTTTTGCATAAATGACTTAGATTATTCCATTTGAAAGTTAAGGTGAAGGGTAAGGTAATTATAAGTAACATTCTAATTACGTTTAAAGGGTAAATAATTTCTTGAGAATTTTAGTCGTTTCTTGTTATTTTTTCTTTACTTTACTTTACTTCCGTAGTATTGTTACGATGATGAAACTTTAGGAAGGTTGCATGACTGATCAGGTAAAATTAGTTTTAACAGAATTGAAGGCTTATTAGTGGCCTGAAATTATTATTTAATTAATTTTTAAAGTATTGCATAATATTGTACAATGGGGTTTTTCAGACTGAATAAATTTTTGTTTGATTTTACATGTCTCGCACACTTATTTAATGCAAGGTTATTAATCAGCTGTAATACCGATTATCTCGCCTTGTTAATTATTGCAAAAAAAAATTTGTTTGCAATAAAAAAAAATTGAAATAACACAAAAATTAAAAAACGAAACTTTATTAATTACCCTCGGAATAAGATAAGGATTGAGCGTAAAACTTTATAAAAATCAAAACAAGTATTCTGTTTTTAATTTTATTTTTTATATTTATTTATTTAATTTTTGTTGCTCAGCTTTACACAATTTTTTTTTTATTTATTTATTTATTTTTCCTTCTCTCATCTCTAAATAAGAATTTTTATTTTATAAAAGAAAAAAAAACTAATGGCAAAGTAACGTAATGGTAAAGCAAAGTTGCATGTTTTGACGACAAACAAACAAAACTTTTAGTATTTACAGCACACGTCAACCAAAAAATAAACTAAAAAAAAAGAAAAATAAATAATTCTTCTGCAAAGTAAAGTTTATTAGTTTATGCAGAAAAGTTAAGCTTCTATACAAACCGCAGACTTTTTTTGTAAAGAATATTTTTTTTTTCTCATTCGGAAAAATCGTTAAACAAAAATTGTAAAGAAATTTCTTGTAAATTTTTGAAAGACTAAACTAATCTATATTTAATGTTTTATAGCAAAATGCAAAAAAAAGCTCAATCTTCTAGCAACACAACCAGGTAGTTAACTAATTAACGCCTAGTACCTACTGCACTAATTATCTTTTATAACAAACGTTCCTACCGACTGCAGTTATTTTTCCATAATTTTTTACACCCAAAAAAACCGCTTAAGACAGGAGAGAAAATTCATTTTTGGTAAAGCACAAAAGTTTCTGTAAAAGTTTGAAAGAGTTTCCTAGAAAATCTTTATTTTTATTACTGGTAAATTGGATTTTAATTGCTTTTAATCTCTATTTATACTCTGTGTTAACGTGGTTGATGGGAGTTTTATTGATTTTTATTTGTTCGGTTATAACGACAATAGGACTACATGCAAAACAAAAATGTTGGATTAAAAATTGTGCTATGTGATAAGATTTAAGATAGATAAGTTACTATTATCAGCCAGAAGTTTATACTCAGCGTTCAGCTTTAATTTTCAATAGCGACATTAACTAACCAACTTAAAATAATTTTCAATTCAGTAAAAAGCTAAATAATTTAACCACCTACAGTTTAAAAAGCATCAAAAAACAAAAAATTATAGCTAGTGATAGGATCTACAATCATCACCTCAGTGGTTAAAGTTTATTGTGTAAAAGGCAGTCAGTGTAATGCTGGTGTTGCTCCTGTTACTGCTGCAACAAAGTCCACTTTTAAATCAACATAAATTACAATGTATTGGTTTTTCCTATTAATATATATATATATATATATATATATATATATCAGTACAGTACAATCCTTATATAAACTACTCTCGTCCAATCCATTACATATTTTTCTTATTTGTTTTGTTTTTCCTTTTAGCATTCTCTTATTCCCATTGTCTTAATAATAGTTTCGCTAATTTACCCTCACAACTTCCTTTTAGATTTATTTATTTATTTATTTTCTCTTAAGTTTTTAAGTTTTTATTATATTTATTCTTATATTACTTCTAGTTTCTGTTCCTGTATATATATTTGCTCTTCTACTATAACGTGAAAAACTGTCGCCTCTTTACAAAAGTATTTTCTATTTTTTTATTTTCATCCAAACACAAAAAAAAAAGTCTAAACTTTGTGGTTAAGAAATCACGACATCATCACCAAGGGACCAACAGAGACACTAAATAAAATAAAAAAAACCATCCGTATTCTAGAGAAAAAAGAATAAAACTAGAAAAAAAACCGACCGGTCTAATCAAAATAAATGAGCGTTAAAGTGAAGGGAAGAAATGTTTGTTTGCCACCATCTCAGACACTACACATTTTTCGGTTTTTGTTTTATTTCACGGGTGGATCTTTTATATATATATTGTCTTTAGAGTGTCACATTGCAAAACAAAAAAAAGAACGAAAAGAAAAGAAAAATCTAAAATAAACAAACGTAAAATAAAAGCTCTACACTCTGCCCCAGCATCATATCGTACCGCAAGGGTATATATAAACGAAATACCGATGCGGTCGTGATTTTTTTGACTAAAGGAATTAACCCAGGGATTTTCATTATATTTTCCTATCTTTTTTTTTTCTTTGTTTTCTTTATTATTATTATTAATTTTATTTTTTCGTGTTTTTTTTTTGTGTGCTTTTTGTCGCTTCTTTAACTTATATCGTTCTATTACAAATAATAGTGACACATTTGTTGTCTACTCGACATACTCATTTCTATTCATTATATAGAAAATATATAGAAACGAGTTATCTTCATAAAGCATACGTAAACGCGATGGGTAAATTTAATTTGGTGAGAATATTTCTTGCTAATGTTTTTTTTTTTTTCTTTTTGTTTTTGTTTTTATAAATAAAACAGGAGATAAAAATCCCTCTAGCGACTTTAAGGTAGCCACAAAATAAATAAATAATTTAATTTCTTTTCGTTTTAATATAGCCTCTAGATAGTTATGGTAAACGTATGTATTCTTATCTAAATATTTATTCTAAATTAGCTAAATTAGGTTAATAAAAATTAATTTAATTAGAAAATTAAAAGAAACACTTTGCATACAATTTTTGTTAAGTCATTGGGGGGTTTTTTTGTTTCTATAAATAAATTTGCATGGTTTTGTTGTTAGCAGTAATTTACATCTATTTCTGATTTATTTGATATAAATTTATCTTTCTAATTAATTAATTAACTAACTACAGGTAATTAACGTAAAAACAAGCGAGATTTTTTAATATTTTTAAATTAAAAATAAAAAAAAAATCTTCATCATTATAATACTGCCACCTATTCAACAATAGCACAAGCAACAAACAACAAACATCTCACAAAAATCATTTCGAAAATCTAATTAATTAAAATAAAAAATTAATAAAGAAAAAAAAACGATAATTAATAATAGATTAATATATATTTATTTACAATAATTAATAAAAAAAAAAAAACATTATTAAACCGTTGGAATTATTATGATTTATATCACAGAATGTATTCGTAGTAAAAACATAAACGAAAGAAAAAAAATAATTTTTTTTTTTGTATTGTCTTTAGTTAATTAAAAATAATTAAATTGCTACCATCGCCAAAAAATAATTATATTTTTTAAAATTTAATTAAATATTTACTTTAATTACTTAAAATATAAAAAAAAAAAAATATTATCCAAATGGCCAGAAAAATGCTAATGTTTTCGGTGTTGTATTGAAGACACCGTACGGTGCTACTGCATTGCCTGCATCACGTTTATACTCATCAATGCTGTACTGGGATTGCTGTATAAAAAATTAAAATTTTAATTTAATTGATTAATTGATTAATTAATTAATAAATATAAATGTGATAAAAATACATTCAGGGCATCATTTATTTCAATGTTTAATAATTTCTGAAGACCACGATAATTACGGCCTAATATATAGCCAATCTCTTTACGGGAAATACGATATTTTTCCGTTGTCGTACGGATTTCATCTGTTGAATTTTCTGGACGTGGTGTTGTCGTTGTGGTTGTTTGCGGCTATAAGAAAAACATTTGTATGAATTAGAAATATATTTAAAAGCATTAAACTAAATCACAAACAAACCCTATTTTGATAGGTGTCCGAGAAACTATCCTCTAAAATATCATAAACCTGCCATAAAACCACATTTGTCTCATTTTTTTGCTAAACAAATAATAAAAATAAATCAAGATAAGGCTTTATCTTAAGTCCAGAGAAAAATAATATAAAATATTTATTACATCATTATAAATCCGGCTAATGTTAGATGCAGCTTCAATAACTCCAACCGGTGCTATAAATCGTTTAGTACGTACAACATCTGTATCATCGTTGTCCTGTGAATTATTTTCTCTAATATCACCAATTGGACCGCCACGAAGCACTGATATTCCAAATGTTATTAAAAATAATCCTCCCACCCAGTGATTCAACATATTTATTTTTTTATTTTTGTTTTCTTTTTAATTTTTTAAAGTAAAAAAAGAAATTTTTTTTTTTATTACAAACATATGGAGAGAAAAAAATAATTAAATATTTTATTATTCTTATCACAGGTGAGTATATATCGTTGTTATTTAATTTATGTTAATATTGATAAAAATAAATAAAAAAAAAAGATTTACCGGATGTTATTTCATCGGTTCTACTACTACTAAAGCTTTTAATAGAGTAAAAAAATGAATCAAAGAACCATACGACGTAACTATAGACATTTTTGGAGAAAAATAATCGCTTTTAGCCAAGTGGTGAACCAATATAATTAATTTTTATTTATTTTTTTTTTTAATTAATTATAAATTATTCAACACTCGTTGTGAGTTTGAAAACAAAAAATTAAATTTTTTATGGGGATTAAGCAAGCAACAAGCTACATAAAAAAAAAAATTTTTTTTTAATAGTTTAAGGAAATTGTTTAAAAAGTTTACTTAAAAAAATGCCATTTAAGCTTCATCACGAGCCACAATAACCAATAATTCACAACGATTGTGAAAATATGAAACAAAAGCTATTTGTGTATAAACAACACATATCAAGTGGCTTAAGTAAAATCACTTTAAACATATGAATGTCAAATAAAATAAATAAAAACATTTATTTGTTTATAACTTTAAGTCGTTAAAATTATTTCTAATTAAATCCATTTAGCTTTATTTAAGTAATGAAATAAAAAATATATATATATATATATTTTAAACATGAATTAAGTCATACTATAACCATGATTTATTTTTTCCACGAACTTTTCACCTCGCTACTAAAGCTTTTTTTATTTGTTTTAACTAAATCGTTGGCTTTTTTTTTTACGTAACATATTTAATATGCATTCGTTAAGCTGAATTCAATTAAAATTATTACAAAAAAAAAAAAACATTGGACATGGACGATTAAAGAGGTAAATTAAGAAGAAAGAAAAAACTTTGAATTAAAAGTTTAAACATTAATGACCTTGTCAAAAAAAAACTTTTTTATTTTTTTTTTTTCTTAAATAATTGTCTTCACCGTTGCATTAATAATTAAATAAACGGAAAAAAAAGATTTTATTAATTTGAAAACAGGTAGTTTGTTTTGTGTTCAATCAACAAATTAATTCCACGACCTTTAATCTTCACCAATTGAAAGTTTAATTGCTGAGTCAATAAACAACTTCTGATTTTTTTTTTTTTTTTTATTAAAAGTGTCTGCTGTTTGTTTAATTTATGAAAATAAAAAATATTTTTTTTTTTTGTTTTTATGCGTTGCTAATTTGTTTTTTTTTTTTTTTTGTGATTTGTAATTTTAATTAGTTTATAAATTGATGATTTATAAACTGATTATTAACCTTAATTGATTTGAAAAATTATGCAATATAATTGTTATTTAAGAAATAGAATTAATTATATTTAATTAAAGGTCATTCTGATTTAATGACACAGATTTAAGCCTTTTTTAACAGAACTTTCAATTTCATTTAACAAAAAAAAAAAAAAAACCGAGCGATTTTTACTTTATGAAATTCGATTTTTTTTTCTTTTTCATATTTGCCATAGTAATTAAGGTAAAAACGCAGCAAAAAAAAAAAATGATTTTTAATTAAAAAACTAATTGCACGAGACATGCTGTTTAATGTTTCATGTGGATTCATGTCTCTAAAAAGCTTATTAAAGCTTCAATAAAAAAAAAGCAAAATAAAAATCCTTACATTAAAATTTGATAGAAAACATAACATTCAGTCATCAATAGTGATAAATATTTTATAAAAATGAAATAGTTAAACTTTTCAATGATGTAATGAATAAAAAGCTTTTTTCTTTTTTTTTTAATAAACTTAACAATAACGTAACATATATTTTTTTATTTATTTATTTATTTTTTGTTAATCATATTATATCATCATTTTTCCTCTCATTAAAAACGTTTTTTTATTTTTATTTTCGCTTTATTGTTTGATTTATTTTTTTTTTTTTTTATTTTTGTTAAACAGAAAATAACTCAGTTGTTTAAACAAGCAGAAGAAGAAAATTAAAATCTTAAAAAGTAAGCAAAAGATGTCATAATTTCATTATTTAAATTTTATTTTTGTATTTAAGTAAGGTTAGGTATGATCATTTAATTTAATTTAATTTTTTTTTAACATGCTTAATGATTATGATTTTATTTTTGTCTATTTTTCTATTTTTTCTTTATCAGTTTTTTATGTAATTTTATTTAATTAATTATGTTTAAACTTGTAATTATTGTGGTTACGTGATTTTAACGTTTTTTTTCTTCATCAATTTTGTTTTATTTTTTTTTTTTTTAACGAAATTATGTGTAATTGGTTACGGAAAAAAAACATTTTTTTTTTGTACCTTCAGCTAAAGCTTACTAGCAAAACATTTTAATCGGTTTATTAATTACTTATTGGTTTAATAATAGAAAAAAAAACTATAATGAATAAAAAAAACTAAAGAATAATTATGCAATATATGATAAATAATCAGATGAAAAATGCTGTTTTAGTTAAATAAACAGAGCGTAAAATTTTATTAAAAGATTTATTTTTTTTAGTAGTAATAATAAGTAATAATAATGCAACTTGCCTTGTAATATATATATATATATATTTTATTCTATTAAAATACAATAATAAAAAAGAAACACTTAAGTCACTATTAACAATGTTTAATGAGCACCAACAGTTGAATATTAATAATAAAAAAAAATCTCCTTTGCAACTATGTCATTTAATTAATTAAACTCAAGCAAATAACTTCACAAAACAACTATCATCACACTAAACTATGCATTAAAAATTCAGCAAAAAAAAAAAACTTAATTAAATATTTTTGCACTTCAATCACTTGAGTATTTAAAAAAAAAGAAACAAATTTTTCGCCTTCACACTTTGTCGTAGTTTTTATCGGAGTGAAAAAAAAAAATTGTCGAACGCGCTTTGTTTATAGGAATGATAAATACTGAATTATAATAATCAAAGTGGTGCCAGGTCAGTTAAAAAAAAAAAAAAAAAAAAAAAAACAAATAAAAATTCTTCTCTCCTTCCTACACAAATTAATATTAAAAAAAAAAAACAAACAAACAAACAAACCACAACCACCCAGTTGGGCAGTGGCAGAGAGTCAATAATGCAATAAAAAAAAAAGAAATACAAAACTCACAACATGGATCGTAGTTTTGTATTTTTCTATGTGACCACCTGTAATTTATTGTTAATTTTTTTGTTTTTATTTTGTGTGCTTTAAAAAGCTCAACACAACGCACACAATTTTTTATTATTTAAGCTAATGCGCGCTTAATATATTTTTTTTTTAATGAAAGAATGAAAGAAAGAAAGAAAAATACTACGATCGCCGTTTTGTAATTATGAGAGTTACACGAACTCTTAAGAGTGTTCAGAAAACAAATAAAAACAATCGGAAATTTTTATTTAATATATTTTTTTTTATGGTAATTATATTATGAAACTATTACAAATGTATTATGATACAACGATTATGGTTGCTGCTGTTGATTTAAAAAAAAAAAATTTTTTGTTTTGTTTTGAAAAGAGAGCCGAGCAGACATAAGTCAGATATATAATTCATAAGAGAAGTTGAAGCTGTGTATATTACGCGATATTACGTGAGCATCGTTAATTATTATTCGAACTGGCATAAAAATCAATAAAAAAAAACATTTTTTTTTCCTCTTTATTTTTTAATTATTTATGCCTCACAGGGAATTTTTATACAAAAAAAAAAAAAAAAAAAAACTTTAAGGTCATTTCACTATGAATTTCATTTATTGGTTAAATATTTACTTTTCTCTATTACTTAATAAAAAAATCTTTCTTTATTTACAAAATCAGTTGACACATTTGTTACACAAATCTACAAAAAAAAAAACGAAAATTTTTTTTACAACATCACTTTCGTACATCTATGTGCTTTAAAGAAATTTAAAAATTAAAAAATCACTTAGGTAACCTTGAAATGTAAGCTATCGACTCAAAGCTAAATAAACAACAAAAAAAAAAAAAAACGAAATTTCATTATAAAAAAAACGTAAAAATTAAGTTATGGATAAAAAAAAAAGTAAATAAATAAACGAAAAAAAAAATTAACACAAAATCAGTGAAAGTATTTATTTCGTAATAGTGGAAAAAAATTAATTTTTTTTTCAACTTGCAACAAAACAAAATTCGGGTCATGAAAATATTTTTGTTAAATGTAAAATGAAAGGAAAATGCTTTAAAAAAAAAATATATTTAATTAAAATTAATTTAACCGGTTAGTGCAGTTTTTTAATTTTTATTTTATATAAAATGCATTTGCAAATTTATTCACAAGAATAATAATGTCTGGCCATTTGTTTATGATTTTTATTTATTTATTATTATTTTTTAACTAATACAAGACCTTTGCACTTATGTTAATTAAAGTTAATTTATCTTGCTTAATATATTAAAAAAAAATAATAGTAATAATAATTTAATTAAAGTCGTTCCGGTAATTGAAGGTAAATAAATGCTTGTTATGCTTAATTTTTAATTTATGTAATTTGATTTTGTAAGCGATTTATTTGATTTTTGAATTTATTTTTTTTATTATTTTGTAAGGCAAATGAGTAAAATGAGATGATTTACACCTGACTATCAATTTTTAATTGGTTTCTTGACATTAATTCAATGATTTTTTTAATTTTTACCAACTGGTTTAACATTTTTATTGCATGACATAAAATTAATGCAAATACAGCTTATAAAAATGCAACTAAGATCCACAATTAATTAAAAAATAAGGTCTAAGGGCACTGATAAATTATAGATAAAAAAAAACAATTTATAAACATTAAATATTTATTATTTATTAATGAATAAATCAGATAAATTACAATAAACAAAAATAAGAAATTTACAATAAATCACCTAACGCTTCTAAGTAACAAAACAATTTTTTTTTTTAAATAAATTACTTTACTATCCCTGGTTATAAAAACTTAAATATAATTAAGGAAACATAATTAGCATCATTAAACTTCATTGCTGTTGTCTGATAAATTTACTGAATCATCAGTTGTTGTAGTTGTTGTAGGTGGTGTCGGTGGTGGCGGTGTTATTCCTTTAACAATTAACGCCTTGCCAAGTAATGGTTTGAATATTTGTACAAAGTCTGAATAACGGCGTGCAGAATTCTAATAATTACAGAAAAATAAAAATTAATTAACAAAATTATAATAAAAGAATTGAATTATTTAAACGGTTTGTGTATTGGATAAAGCTTTTATTAATCCATGCTATATCGAAGACAACTCATTGAAGACACAAACTTATTCAAATGATTTACTTGACGAGTATACATTTTGTTAAGTCAGGCGTATTATTTGTTTACTTCTTTTACATGTTTTACATGTATAAAAGAAATAAAATAAAATCGGTAAATTTATTTATTTATTGTTTATTTTAATAAAAAAACATTTAAAAAAAAAAACGCTATGTCGTGGGTTTTTATAATTCGCATTTCTTTATAATATTTTTTTTTTTAAATAAATAAATAAATTTCACTTTTACTTTACCATTCACCTTTACCATTTTGTGTCCACATTTAGCAAAATTATGCGCTGTCTTAAGTAATTAAAATACAAATTAAAAATATTTAAAATTCATTTACCAAGATTAAGTCACCAAAAAGCTTCGATACATTTGTGATTGTTGTAAATGACGTGCTGAAAAGTTGATCAGGTAAATCTAGTGAAACTCTGGTCCTATCAAAATCGGGGGTATCATCTGTTACAGCAATAACCGGTACTTGTGTTGCGGGGCCACGTAATAAAGCAGCTGGACCACCACCAGATGCTAAACCAGCTGAGCCTTTGCTCGCCTACAAAATGCAATAAAAAAAAAATTGAATTAATTATTTAAATACTGTGCACAGTGCACCATGGCTTAACTTAACATGAATGGATGAAAAATGAATGAAAAACACACCAACCAAGTAACCAGAGAGACAAAATCAAAATTAAAGAGAGAAAAAAACTCAGTTTTTGATTAATTAATTTTATTTATATTTTTTTTTTGTTTTTAAAAGATTTTTTATTTAATTTTTATTTGAAATACAGAGAAGACACAAAATACAATTTTGTTTTTATTAATTAATTTATTTATATATAATTATTTTATTACAAATTGTTTTTCTTTATTTTTCTTATTTAATTTGTTTCTATAAAATACAATTTTTCCTTACACAAATATTATATAATTTTAAGACTTAAGTCATTTAATATGAGCCCCATTTATGTTTTTTTTTTTTTTTTAATTTTTAAAATAAAATTTACATAAACTTACACATTTATTATGAGCTTAATGTGTAAGATTTTATTTCTTTTTGAGTATATAAAACTATTTACAAAACCTGATACATAGATAAGAGAGAATAGTTTAGGGATTTTTATCAGTAAAAGTGCCAGAGATTAGAGAAAGAAAAAACGAAAAATAATTAGTGAAAGAAAATTTTGCATGTTTCAAGTGCTTAAGAAATGACTGGAAAATTAATAAACAGAATTAATTCTCTTCGCTTTTTAATTTTAAAGAAAATTTAAATAAATTTAACCAAAGGAGAGTAATTAATTAAGTGTTAAGTGTTAAGAGAAAGAGAAAGAAAGTGTGGATGGTGGCCCACTAAAGGAATTTCGTGAAAGATTTTTGTTTTTTAAATAATAAATATGAGGAAATGAATTATGAAGATAAGGTAAAGGTAAAGGTAAGGTAATGTTATGTAATGTGATTCGATGATTAATTATTTATTCAGAATCATCATCAGTATCACTATCGACTGGGAATGTTGGTGGATTTTTCGCTGATGACGATGATGAGGATAGAATTGGTCCAGATAGTTTTAAGAATGATGATAAAACACCACCGATACCAGCTGATACACCTGTTGAACCATCAGAACTTTCACCACCGCTTGATCCACCTAAAAATGAACCACCTGAACCACCCAAGAATGAACCACTAAGTCCAGATAATTTTTGTGTTATTCCAGTGATCTTTGGTGTTATTATAGCTGAGATTAAACTCTGGAAACTTTCAATTGGTGCTGGTGACACTATTCCATGTTGTTTATTCTTTTCAATATTTGTTTTATCCAATTGATCGATGAAACGTGTTTTAGCATCAATTGCTGAGTTTATTTTCTAAAGAATTGATTTTTCGTATTTTTTTTTTTTTAATTTCATTACAAATAACATTTAATTTATATTTTAATTTTTATTTTAATTTAATTTGTTTTTGTCTCTTCGAATTATTGACCTTATTACGTGTTTGTGTTTTTAAAGAATAAATTAAAAAGTTTATATTTTCATATGTTAAAATAAAAAAAAAAAAAATGTATGTTTTATGTTTTATGTCCAACCAACAAATATTACCCAATAAATAAATATTTATGAATTTACCATTAATGAAGAAATGACTGAATACAAAAAAAAAAAAAAAAAACAAACAAAACGAAATTTATTGAAACATTGAAATTAACTTACACCAAATACAAATCCTAAAAGTGCGTTTTTGGCAGCGAATTTTGCTTCTGGAAGTTTCCTCTTTTCACGATCAAGGCCATCACCATTTGAATCCTAAGAAAAATAATAAAAAAAACGTATTCAAATACCGGAAATTTTTATAACAATAAATTAACAAACAAATATTATTTTAAGAATAAACAATTAAAAATAATTTTTTTTCTTTTATTTTCAATTATCAACAACAACGTGTATGTGGGATCTTGATGGTGTTGAATTTAATTTTCAGTGATTAAAAACGAATTATTTGTGATTTTTATTTATTATAAAAAAAAAAAAAAAACTATTATGTAAATAATAAAGAAAAAAAAGCACCATGAAAAGTTTTTAAACTGAGTAAATAGCAAAGTAATTAAAATAAAAAAAAAAAACCCCGAAATAGCTTTGGTGACTTTGTGCTTAGTTTATGTATTATATAATTGATCTTCTTCTTCAACAAAAACTATGAATTACATCATATGGTGAATAAGTTTTTAAGATGTTTTCACCATAAAAAATTATTATTTTTTATTAAGCTTTAAATCACCACAAGCTCACATTGCTTACATTACCGTTTCATGGCTTAGTTATTTTATTTATATTTCTATTCAAACATAATCATTACATCAAGAAAAGCAATAAATAAGCAAAAAAGGTAATTAATAATAAAACAAAAAAAAAAATATCTAAAAAGATGATCAACGAACTTTTATTAATAAAAAAAAAAAGCTCAAAACTTTTACTTTCTCCACGAAAAAAAGAGAAAAAAAGAGAAAAAATTTGAAATAAAATAAAATATCAAAGAGAAAAAACCTTGATATGCATTTGTTTTTTTTTTTTTTTCATTTAATTAATTATTTATTTGACAGAATTTATTGTTGTTGTGAAAATAATATTATTAGTAAAGTAAAATAAAATTAAAATAAAAAATTAAAACAAAAACTAAGTAGCAAACAACTAATGTGCGGTTTTTCAACATATTTCTTGTACGTACGTCTTGGAACGTTTCTTGTTGTAAACATGTTTAAATTATTGTTTATTTTTTGTTTTTAAATTAATTTTTATATTTAATGATTCATTTATTTAATGTTCTTATTCAGATCTTTATATAAAATAATTTTTTTTTTAATCAAAAACAAGCGAATTATGCAATCGAATTTTTTGTATTTTTTCAATTTACAAGCAGAAAAATAAAACAGCCAACAATTGGCATTAACTTTCATTTTGAATCATTTTTCTTCTTGAATATTTTCTGTATTGAATTTTTTTTTTGTTTTTTGTTGTAATTTTTAGTAAAAACAAATAATTAAGCTTTTATTAATTTCAAAAAAAAAAAAAAAATGTTTTTATCGAATTAGAAATTCAATAAAGTTTAGCAATTCCGAAAGAAAATACGAAAAAAAAAAATAAAATTTATTTATTCAACTTGTTAATTTTTCAAGTTGTTGTTATTAGGTAAATTATGAAAGTATTTAAGCAATAAAGTAACATCTGATATGAAAATTTTTGAAAAACAAAACTTGTAAGGCATTATGTAAGAGTTCGGCGTTTTAATATGAGCACGATATTGTGAGGAAAATTTAAAGAAAGAAAAATTGTTTTTTTTTGTCCACATATTTGCCTGCATATTTACTACACAATTATCGTGATTTTTATTTAATTTAATTAACACTGATGAATAAATAAATAAATAAATAAACTTACCACTGATGTTATTGGATTAAGTTCAATCGCATCTAAAGCACCACTATCATCCCTTTTCACACGTTGACTTGGTGCGGTTAAAACAAATGTTAAACATCCAAGCAACACTATCGATTCTTTTATTCCAAACATTTTTTTATTCGTTTTAATTTAATAAATATTATCTGAAAATATGATGGAAAATAAAAAAATAATTAATTAAATATGATTAAAAATAAGGCACGAATAAAAAAAAAATTAAAAATTTCACACAAACCACAAGAAAAAACTAAACAGAAAAAAAAATTGTTTAATCGAACAAATAAAGCAAAAACGAAAAAAAAAAAAAAACGTTAAACAATATTATACAAGTCTAGTGTACATGCGGAATCGAAATGACGATAGACATCAGCTTAAACGAAAGTACAAGTTAAATTTTACTCGAAAAGTCTCACTGATTTTTCTTTTATATATAAAAAAAAAATTATTAATAAACAAACAAACGAACGAAATTTTTTTTTTTTTTTTTTATAAAACTATCGAAGGCTCTCTTTGCGGACAATCTCTTGTTTATTTTATTTAATAATATTATTATGGTTTTTTTTTACTGTTTGACCGTTGTTAATATATAATATTATTTATTGGATTTTCTTTTCTTTTTTTCGGTATAATAATGCTGCTTGCAACGACGGTTTGTACAACTGAACTGTGTTTTATTTTTTGGTGGGTCTGATATCGTGTATGCTCACACTACTTTTCAGTAAATCTATCGTGTGCACATTTATTTAATAATAACGTAACAATGAATATTAATAATAATAATAATAATCAAACTTACAAATATAAACAATAATGTAAATATGCTACTCTTACTTAATTCAATTAGATTACTGAGGTAGACTGGCTAACAAACTTTATTTTACTTTACTTTATTTTGCTTAATAAAAAATACTTAAAAATAGCAACCAAGAAAATATATATAAAACACACTATAAAAATCGAAAGTGTTGCTTTATAAGTTTTATTACATTACTGATGTTAATTTTTGAGTTACCATTGCTTTAGCATTAAATGGGGAATGCTTAATGCATATACATACAACGTTAAAAACACTTAAATAGTGGGGTTTAAACCGTTAAAACAAATTATAATAATAATAATAACAACAAATATGCTTTTTTTTTATATATTTTATTCACTTTACATAAACATTCATAAATATTTATGTATTGAATAAAGAAGAGAAATAAAATAATAGTTATTATTAGTATTTAAAAGAAAAAAAAAAACAACAAATTGCGAAATTAATTTAATTTTAAATCAAAAATAAAAAAAAAAAAAAAACACATTTTATTAACACAGAGAATAATTAAAAATCGTGAAAATAATAAAGCTTTTTTATGTGTTTATGGTATTTAATAAATGTTTAATCTTTTTAATTAAAATTATTTATGCAAGTTTGTGTAGAATTTTGTTTATAAATTTTTTTTTTTTTTACACAGAAAACAATAAGGTTCGTCGCTTATTAATTAATTATTCATGTTACAAATCGATAATTACAATTAACTAGCAATAAATGTTCTGCTGTAATTAATATAATTTTATCTCATCTAGTAAATTTTTTATTACGTTATTTCAAATAAAAATAAAAAATGTTTATTAATTAATGTTTGAATTAAAAATAAAAAATAAAAAACACAAAAATTCTCTTAATTAAACTCCAGCCCAAAGGTAGGCTTTTTTAAAAACACATAATTTTTTTATTTTCTTATGATTTTTTATTTCTTGACAAAAGACGAAATACAAAAGAAAAGAAAAAAAAAGCTTCGCTAGGTGACATTGAGTGATTTTTTATTAGTTATTTTATTTTTTTTTTTATCGTATAATTAAGTAAAAACTATTAAAATGTATCAATTAGGGCAAAGTGTTTTTAATTACAAAATATTTTTTTCTTTTGCTTGATTTTAATGCAATAAAATTATTGCAATTTTTTTATTTTATTTATTTATTAGCAAATCAATATCACTGTGAAGTTGATTTCATAAATAATGTCTTTCATTTCATTTTTGCCACGTTAATAATTTTAGTTTTTATGCCACACACTTTACATATGTATTTATAAAATAAAAAAAAAATTAATTTAATTTTAAATTAAAGAAAAAAAAAAAGTTAAAAAATAACTCGTTAATGATTGAGGTCAAGGAAGTTGATACTTTTTGTTTTGCAGCTTTTTTGTTGCTGCTATTACTTGCTACTATATATTTATATATACTAAATATACAATTTACACTTAATACACTATTAAAATTATTTAATTTCGTTCATTTTTTATGCATTGATACAGAGAATAATTAAACAAAAATAATTTATAAACAAAAAAACACCACAAATCTGTGTGATAAAAAAAAAAAAAAAGTAAATAAATAAATTCAAATCGGATAAGTTTTTTTTTATTAATTATGAATAAAGCTTTGTGTAACTTTTAATTTTCTTGTAAATAACCGTACACATGATTAAATTACATTACATGGAAATAAAATTAATTAATTAAATGTAATAAAGCTGCTGTAAAATAAAACCAAAGCAATTGTAAAGCACAAAATTGTGAAAAGATTTATCAGCGAATTTCAGTTTTTAAATCAATTTTAATGTAATTAAAATACAAAAAAAGTTAAATAAAATTATGCTTTTTGTTTTAAGCAGATAATTATATAAAAATAATTAAATTTTTTTTTTAATGTTTTACAAGGATGCGCACTGGATTACACGGTTAATAAGATTTGCAATGAAGAAAATTATGAAATTTTTTGTTTTTTAATCATTTAACAAAGTGTTGAGCTTTCTGTTTTGTAATTATTTATTAATTGGCTTTTGCAGTGGTTTTCACAAAAAAAAAAAAAAAAAAAAAAAAAAAAACATACAAATTAGTTTATTATAATTATTTAAAGTAATCAAGAAACTTTTAGGCTTAGGACTTATCTAATAAGCGATGTTGCAGATACTACTTGATGGCATTTCGTTAGATAAAATATATTATTCAGGAAACTTAAACACGGTATTACGTGAAGCTGACTTATTACCTATTTTACTTGTCGGAAAAACTCATTAAATTATTTATTACAATCATACATCAATAGATAGGAATAAATGTTTAACGTTTTCTCTTCAATTTATATACAATTTGGGACTTTGAAAGTTGTTTATTTGCATATAAACTTCCTGATAAAAGTACACTTCAGCGAGTAATTGTATAAAAATAATAATGATAAGTCACTAAATTAAATAATTCGGTAATGTAAATAACTTTCTTAATCATGTGCTAATATGTTAAAAAAAAATTTTTTTTTTTTTATTAATTTTGTATCGACAAATGTCCATTTTTTAATTCAAATAAAAATTACGAAAAAAAAAAACGCACTTTGTTACATAAAAAATAAATACGACGATGTTACACCAGAAATTTGATATTATTATAGGTTGTAGGCAGAAATATTTAAACTGTTTTTTTGAACAAATAAATAAATAAAAAATCATTTAAGATTACCAAATGTATTAACAGCTAGTGGGATTTTATCTGTTTTTTTTTTTTTTTCTAAAATAAAAATTCATAATCAAGCGGTCAGCGTACTTAAATTGGGTTCCTTATTGAATCAGTTTTAATTATTATTATTATTATTATTATTATTATTATTACCTTTCATATTTATAGCCGTTGTATAAGTTTTTTTTAAATTTTATATTAATAAATAAAATTAAAATGACTCACTTGTGTTATATTTATTTCACTTAATAATCAAAAATTAAGTTATGCATAACTGATATATGCAAACAAATCTTTATTATTATTATTAATAAATAATAATTCTGGCATGTTTTGCGGAAAATTGAAGGTTAAACTTGTTTCATATCATCTAATCAATAAAAAATAAATACGCGATATTATGCAAATAAATTCGATTGTTGAAAATCACTTTCGTAATTTGCATATGAAGCAAAGTAAAGTAAAAAAAAAAAAACATTAAAACTGGAACACTATTGAATATTAATATGATTATGATCTAATTTTATTATATTATTAACAAAAGTCTTTAGTTAAATTATATTTTTAAGCGTTAATTAATGCTTTATTAACAAAAATTAACTAATTAGCTTCATTATGAGTTATTATTTTTATTGTTAATTAAATAAAAATTACAAAATTCAATAAGAATGAATGGGAAAAAAGTTTAACTACGTAAAACTTAATAAAAGTGAATGCATTACTGATAATAAAAAAGAAGAAATAATTTAATTAATTAATAAAAAACGATAAAAGTGCATGGTATTAACGAAATTTAATTTTTCTTTTTTTTTTGTTGAACACCAAAAAAAAAACACCAATGACAACCATTTATTGCTCCAATTTCATTACGCAATGTTTCTCGCTTTTTTCTTTTAGGCAATTAATTAATCTTTTTTATAATTTATTTTCACTACAAACTCATTTATCATTTAACACGAACTTTAAATCAGTTAAGGTTTGCCTGTTTGTTTGTTTTTTGTGGTATAAAAATGAATTTTGTTTGATTAAAGAAATTTTTTTTTTTTTGTGTGTTTTTGTTTCAATTAATTTCGATATGTAAATCGATGTTAAAACAAAAAAAAAGGTTGAAAAGTATCGAATTACCATGGTCAAATGAGTGTTATTTATTGGTACATTCGTTAATAACCGATAAATACTTTGTTATAATTATTTTTTTGAATTTTATTTCTACAACACTTTTTTTTGGTTTTTATGAAACAATTTCAGTAGCCTTGCAGTAGCAGCGAATTATTAACGAAAATTAATCATACCGACACAGGTTGAGAAAGGTTTAATTCATTAAAACAATTATTTCTTCTATTTTATTTTATTTTATTTAATTGACGATAGATTATCTAATAAAAAATTAATTTAAATTAAATTAAATAATTAATCAGCAAGGCTAAACTTTCTTAACGCAATTATTTTTTTTTTTTCAACCCAGTCACTTGCTTTACATTTTGTTCGTCTTAATTTTTAAATTACTTAACACAACGTAATATTTATTTAATTCGCCTTCACCTTACTATATAATCATGAAATACCAAAATTAAATAAATAAATAAATAATAAAGAAAGAGAGAGATTATTATATAATATTTTATAAAGAAAATCCAAAAAAAAAAAAAATTGTTTTATTATCGCATCTGAATTAATTAGCTAAAATTAGTTTATATAACGTAATTACTGTAAAAAAAAACTATAAAAAATTGATTAATTATTTAATAATTGTTTGTTACAATTAAAATTTTAGATTGAGTTATAACTAATGTAAATAAATATGAATTATCGGACAAGGCCATTAAGTTCCAAATCATGCCCAATCAGTTTTTTTCTTGTTCACTCAATACACAACGTGTTTGTACCCAATTATCTGATTTAATAAAAATTCTTTCTTTCGTTTTGATTTTATCGTGTGGACAGCGTTGAAACTAGGCGGGTGTTTGCCAGGTAAATTACCTGTTATTGCATTAAGAATTTAAATACCAGCAGCAAAAGATAGGGGATTCTGATAGAAAATTACTTGTTTAAAAATAAAAAATAATACTCAAAGGGGGACAACCGAACCGGGTTTGAACCGGTGACCTCTCGATCTGCAGTCGAATGCTCTACCACTGAGCTATATCCCCAAATAATCTAAACGAAAAAGACATAGAAATAATTTTTGTTTTGTATTTTTACAAGAGTACAAGAGTATTTCAGGGGTTTAAAAAATATTCAAAAATTCTGCTATCAATCTATGTGAACTAGAAATCTTGTTTTTTAATTTTTCTTAACGTGTTTCCAAGGCAAAAATCATGCATAATGCCCACAAATAGTCTAGTTACAGCACTGCCGCGTATATTTAATAATAATTTCGCGTCTTTCATAACACATAAATGACAAAAATGTATAAAAAAAAAACTAAGCATTTACTACTGATAAAAAGCAAAAAAAAATTAAATATTAAAAAGAAAATCGAAATTTATTTTTTTTTGTGGCATTGACATTAATTATTTTATTAGATTAAAATGGTTTTTTTTTTCGTTACTTTATTACTTTTTTTTTTTTTGTGGTTAAAATAACAAAAATAACAAATTTTGAAACATAATGAAGCAATGTGGACAGTGTTTTAAAAAAAAAGCATAATTAAAATATTAAAAACATTTAATGCTTTTGATGACTTTTTACTGTGTTTATTAATTAAGATTCTTTCAATAAACTTAATTAATCGCTAATTTTCTATTAAAAGCGCTTGATTTTTTTTTGTGCTTTTTAATATCAATCAAGTTCAGTGACCTACTTTAAGTCACATTTCTTTTGTTGTTTTTTTAATGTCAATTTTGAAATATATATATATAGATACATATAGAAATAAATCCTTGCATAATGTTGCTTTACCTTACATATTAAAAAAAAATAACAAAATTTAAGTAGATTATCTTTCTCCTTTACAAAATCAACGATATATGGTAAAAGTGGATATCCTTGTACAAAAAAAAAAAAAATTATTTCATATATTTTAAGCAATTTTATATCCAAAAGAAACTTTTATTTATTTTTATTTATTTATTAAGTAATTTGTTTAAGCATTAAGGAATAAATATTACAAAAAAAAAAAAATTCGAATAAATATTGAACTAGTTTTTGGGTCGTGACCGATTAAATGCTATCCGGTTCCATATATACATTAAAACATTCTTTTTTATTACTTTATGTACGATTGAATTGTAAGATTATATTAAAAATTTTTGTTTGAAACCATCTCTAACCGTGGTAATCATCGTGGTAATTTTTTCTTAATTAATTAACTAATTTTGTCTTGTTCTAACGCACTAACTTCCTATAAATTTTCAATTTTTTTTTATACTGTATTGTATTATGCATAACCGCATAAGCATATAGATTACGCAAGTGCATTTAAAAATTGTTGAAACGTGAAATATTATTATTTTTTTTTTTTTTTATTTAAAAGTCGATTTTCCGGTATCCAGTAAACATTCATAAACGATTGAATTTATATATAAAGCCAACACAATATTATTTTTACTTTAATTTTTAACCTAAAAACCATATGACTAATTGTGATTTTGTTCAGTTTTAATCAAAAGATTTCAACGGAGTAAGCAACGAACCGTAAATTTTTTTTTTTTTTTTTTTGTCTTAATTAATTTAAACAAACAAATGTGACATTGATTTTACCTTTTATTGTTCAACTAGTTGATTGCGTTAATAAACAAAAATAAAAAACAACTAACAAGCTAATAAAAATAAAATCACTTTTTGATTACACAAAAAACTGTAAAATAACACAACGCACCAAAAAAAAAAACTTCGACACTTGATAATGCAACTATGATAAACTAATTCATCAATAAAACTGAGTTAAAATGTTTTTTTATTTTATTTTTATTTACTTGATTTTATTACACTTCTCAATCAAAAACCGTCAACAAACGAAATAATATTTTTATTTTTTTGCTATTAAATTTTTAAAAATTTATATTTTGTGTAAATAAACAAAAAAAAAAAAAGAAAAGAAATTCCGGTACGCGTAACACTTTCGCTTCAAATACTACAGTAAAACAAATAAAAAATGAAGCAAAAAATGGTTAACACAGGCAATCGATGACAAAAACAAAACAAAAAACATTAAAAAAAAAAATTGATTTGATTATGTTTGATTCAATTAAATTTTTGTTATTTAATTTAATTTAATTAATTTTTTTTTTTTTTTTTAGTTAAACAGTCGTAAAGATTACTTAATTTCATCCAGTGCGTTATAAAATACAAAATGGAAAAACCCACGAAAAACGTCAAACTAATCAAAAAGAAAAGAAACAAAAAAGAAAAAATGAATTTTTTTTTTATAATATTGAAGAAGAATAAATGTATTTGGCGCCTCACCTAGCTTATCATTATTTTTTTTTTTTTAAGTATATAGAGTGGGATCTACAGCCAGTGGCGTCGCAGCACTTTCCCCGCCTTTTATTTTTTTCAATTTCTTGTTAACACTTACTTTCTTTTAGTTAAATAGCTTTAATTATGCTGTTTGTGTGTTTTCTCAACATTTAGAAATCCAAAAGCACACAACTATGTGTATAAACAAAAACAAAAAAAATGTGAAAATATAAATTGTAGCAACAAGACAACTAACATCGATGCGCTAGTGTAAAAAAGCACAAGGTGTATTTACCGCTGACCAGTATACCTTGCGTTGTATTAACACAACGCTCATCGAACACAAATACAAAAATTAATTTATTAAATCAATTTAGGTTATTTACGTATTAAATTAACAGAATTTTTGAAAATAAAAATTCTGTGATAGCTAAGCTTTTAGTTGGATAACACATTACCAAAAATCAATCTTCTGAAAATTGGTGATAATTTATTCAAATCAACAAACTAGACAAAAAAAAATTTTATAAAATATTCGCATCAAAGCTTTCTAAAATTCAGCAGCAGCAGTTTTTTTTTATTAATTAATTAATTAATTTTTTTTTGTTTTGATTCCGCGTTTGTGCTTCTGCCTAAACGTTCATTTATTTCGTTTTTTTTTTCCACTATGGAAATTAATGATGATTTCTATTGTGTTGCTAGGAAGTTGTACGATACTCATTAATGCTTAATAAAAGATTGAAGAAATTATTGTTATTTTGGGCAAGACTTGTAGTAACAGTATTCGCTTTGTAATAATTTACTAAAAATTTTGCATGTTTTATATAAGAAATTATTTGGAATAACTATGTTAAAGACCTTGACTTCAAGGAGAGATGGGTTATTATGTAATCGTGGACAGAAAAATCAAATGAGGAAAGAATTTAAATAAGAAAAAAAAGTTTTCAGAAATAAAAAAAAAAAAACGAAAACATTCCAGGATTTCATTAAAATAATTACCTTTAAGGTATTTTAATTATTCGCTTAACCTCAGAATCATTACAAAATTATGTAATTTCTTTAAGAAATTAATTTTTATTAATAAAAGACAAATAAACCAGCAAAAAAAAAAAAAATTAAGATTTACGATTGGTTACAGCAAGTTCACTTAAGTGTTTTAGTTTGGGCTTAATTTACCCTGACGTCATACACTTAAATGACAATCATAAAAATGAAACATTAAAGCATTAAAAGTTTGTTTGTAAGATTATTGTTTTTATTGCCTAAAAGCAGAAAAATTATAAGCGTTAACCTTGGGCATGATGTGGCAGCTTGATGAGAGAGAGATCAATGCATTTCAGTTTCAATTCAAATATTTGATGCATAATAAACGACATTCAGACACAGAATTTAAATGAAGAAATGTATTTATGAAATTATGAAATTTTTCTTTTTTTTTTTTTAATTATCTTATTGTTTAATTTTTTAATTATTTTAAATATTTGTTTTAGTCACTTTAATTGGTAATATCATTGGTTAATGAAATTCTTCTACTTTATAGCTCGTGATGTTTTTATTGCTTTTTTAATGGCACATTTGTTTCTCATTAATTGTTATTAAATTTGCACCCACTTCCACCTAATTACACACCTGTAGAAATGTCATTAAGCTACGTACCTCACCCATTGCTAACTTGTTTCAAATTTATTTTTTTTTTTTGTCTTGTTCTCAATTTTGACAGTTTAATATGACAGATTTAATTTATTCAGTTTTCCCCATTAATTATTAATTAATAATTATGAAATTTTGTTATTTATTTATAGATTTAGATTATTATTTAATTAACTAAATATTCAATGAAGATGACACATTTTATTTTATTTATTTTTCTTATCAAAGATTCACAGAAAATTTTCGATGATTGATTAAAAATTTGCACAAAGGAATTTTTTTTTGTTTTTTTTTTTGGTTAATAAAATTTTAATTGTGAAATAAAGGTGAGGGATGTTTATTGAGGACACAAAACAATATAATTTAAATAAAAAAAAAATTCAATCACTGATAATGAATAATTACAAAAGAAAATGAAATAAACAAACAAACCTTTAGATACAGCGTCATTTTCTTATAGAATTCCGGTGTTTTTTGGATCTGCTTAAATTTAAAACAATAATTAATCTGTGCTAATTAAATTATTTAAATTAACGTAGCACTAATATATTTTTTTTTATGAATGAAAAACATTTTACTTATTATTGGACATTTGTTTCGGTCAGTTAATATTTTACAACTGAGTGAAATATGAAAATACAATTTTTTTTTCTACCTTCTTGTCTTCTGTAATAATAAATTGTTTCACTTTTTATTAATAATATAAAAAAAAAAAAATATAACATAAAACGCAAAAGAAAAAAAAAAATTTGTTTCATAATAAAATTGTAACAAAAATTATGATAATTTCCGCACAATTGCCATTGCAGTAACTCCTCTTTATATTTCGTTTAAGTGACTTACATTCATTACATAACAGTGATGTACACGTTTTTCGACCCAAAAGACAAGAATTTCATAAACAGAAAATAAAAAGAAATTATTATAAACAGCGGACGTGGACATAATCATTGTTAAATGATATGTTTTGCGATCATCCTGTGTGACAAATATCAACGACGTGTGCTTCGTGAACTATGTGCACCTACCACGATGTTTATCATTATTACTACATGGCTGAAATAAAAACAGAAAACAATTAATTATACGAACATTAAAAAAAAGAGCTTTAATTAAGAAAATAATAACTAAACGTCCCCTAATCATGATTAATGTTAACAATTAAAGTTTCATTTACCTATTTTTTTGTTTTGTTTTGCTTTTAATTTGCTTTTCGTCAATTTTTGTTATTTCCATGGATATATAACAAGAAAAAACATTTGTGTACTCCTCAGTGGAGTTCTGATGGTTGACAAGTGCATTTAAAAAAAAGATACAAAGTGATACAGAATAATCAAAACTAAGAAGGTTTTTTCGCTTTAAAAAATAAATAAATAGACAAAGAATTAAAAATGTTTTTACTGTGTTTTGTGGCTTTATTAACTGTGAATAGTGTGGTTAGTGCTCCAACAACTACGATTCCATTAATAAGTGAAGATACATCAACGGCTCAGAATACGTTAGAAAAGTCTACAACAACCAATGAACAGACATTTGATTTTAGTGCATTAAAAACATTAGGAGATGTACGACTCAAATTGATTAATTAATTAAAAGATTTAATTAAAAAAAAACAATTAAATCAAAACTCTAATTACAGGATTACAAAAAAGTAGCTACGTTGGGTCTTTTAGCTGGCACGTTAAAAACGGAACAGGAAATGGAGATGCATATAACGAAGCTAGCAACAGATTTATTCAATAGTGATAATCTAACACCAGAAGAAACTTTAAAAAAAGTAGTCGAACTGGAGAAGCTTATGGAGCGTGATAATAAAGCGATCAGCATACTAAACTCAGCATTAGATTTGGCACAAAATGAACAACCAGGCGATTATGAGGATTATAAACGAAAACTAAGGACAATAGTCAATACTGTAGGATTTTTTTGGTTTTAGAAATTGTTCAAATTAAGAAAATTAAAATAATTTTGTTTCTTTAGGATAACCATCCCCTGTTTAACATAAAATCAAAGCTTTCACGTCCATATGCGAATTACAATGTTGAGGTTAGATTCCTTCACAATTTCATTAATTATTTAATCGTTTTAAAACCAAATATTTTTATTTACAATAAAGTCCGACAGCCTGACTCAACTGCATAAGGATCTTGTGGCAAAAGTAGGTAATATTAAATCAGGAATAGGTTCAACCATTGGAAATGTTAAGTCTGGAATAACACAGCATGTGAAAAATATACACTCTAGCGTTTCTGATAAGGCATCGAAAACCATTAAATTTTTGACTGGTGGTGGTAGTGGCGGTGGCGGCGGCACAGTCACAAAAGCACCAAAGGGCAACATTTTCAATAAAGATTTTATAACAAATATTTTATCCAAAAATACACAATCTTACAATTCAGAGATTCCGGATAGTAGTGTCATCAATATTAAAGTAAAACCGTGGTCAAACTCGCTACAATTTCCAACCGATTGGAATGATGCGCTAATATCACCAATTACACCTGCAAATGCCTATTTACCAGTCGAGCTAAAGGTTTGTTTATTATTTAAATTTTTATTAAGGAAATACATTCGACTTCGATGTTAACTGTGTTTTAAAGGAATCAGATAAATATGTCGTTAGTACACTTCGGAGACAAGATGACGAAACAGATAAAGAAACTGACACAGGAAATGATATAGAAAGTGACAAAGATAATGAAATTGAAAGTGATAATAATGCTGAGGTAATCCGCATAATTGTTCCAAGGAATAGTCGTTAAATTGAGAAAATATTTATAATATTTATTTAGGAATCGAAAGAGGAGAAAAGTTCTGAAAAAGAAACAAAAGAAGAGGACGAATCGAGTGAAAGTGAAGAGAGTAGTGAGGAAATGCCTGGTGGTTTGGTTGGCCTTATTGCTAGTTTGAGTGGGGTAAAAATGTTTTCTCTGTTGCAATTAAGTCAAGAAATTACTTTTAATCGAATTAATTAATTAGGGCGATGAAGGTTCCGATATTCCTGCCCTAATTGCAGCACTTAGCGGTGTTATTTCAAATTTATTTGGGGTAAAACTTTATTTGTTATGTTTCATTCGGGGAGAGAATTTTGTTTTTATAATTTTTTTCTTTTCTTAAAACACTAAGTAGCCAGGAGGATTAGACATTCCATCATTGTTAAGTACAGGAACGTCGCTGATCGCAGCTTTGCTAGGGGTATTTCATTTTATTTTTAAATCTTCTGTTTTTTGTTTTGTTCGCGAATAAAATTGTTTTTAATTTTCCGTGATGAAAGGGTGAGGAAAACTTCGGTAAAGTACTGGGTGGATATGTTGGAACAGCCGTTGATGGTTTATCTGGAGGCGGAGGCGCGGTATTTAATTTCTTTCTTTCTTTTTTTCCTATTTTTCTTTGATAATTATTTCGTTTTTTCACCATCCATAAACCAAGGATAATAACGGTTTATTTTTTGGAAATCTCGTTGGATCATTGATTGCTCAATTAAGTGCGGTAAATTAATTTTGAAAGAAATCTTTATTCGCACTAAAATGTAATTATTTCACATTTTTGTTTTGATAAGGGTCACCTTAGTTATGAGAACACTTAAGTAATGTAGTCACAATATTATTTCTCGCACATATCAGCAAAAACACTTGAAATTTCACTTAGTCATGTTTCCGTCACTAGTCTAATTTCTAACTCACTAATGACATTCAAAATTGCATAAAAATTACTTAGAAATGATATAACTTTGGCGTCAAACAATTAACTAATGACTATAATACTAATAAAAGTTAAAAATTTACAGAATCCAGAAGATGAGGATTTACCGCCAAGCCCTAAAATATTTCTTGAAAACTTTTTCACCGGTTTCCATCAGCCGTTAAATCGTAAAACTGATGCTGAACCAGTTACCGAGAAACCAGAGAAAGTAAATAATTAATATTTTATTATAAGTAGTCGTTCTAATTGTTTTTATTTCTCTAAACTAGAGTGGAAGCAGTTCTGATATACTTGGATTTATATCAAATATTGTAGCATCGATTGTCGGTGGTATTGCAAGCACAATACTGAATGCATCACTTGGATCTTCTAGTGGTTCCTCGCAAGGTTCAGCTGAATTATCTGGTGGTTCATCTGCTGCATCATCAGCATCACATCCACAATAATAATAATAATAATAAAAAAAAATATAGAAAAAATTATTTAAATAATTTATTTATTAAGGAATAAAAATAAAAAAGAAAAAAAAAATTTTTTGAATTAAATTCCAATATATATTAATTGACTTTTATTTGCTCTAATCAAAAATAATATATTCTATATAAACTAATTACATTATATATAGTTGAAATGTCCATGAAATGACAACTAAATAATTAATTTAATAATAAAAATAAACATTTTATTATTTTTTTTTATTTTTGTTAATTAACTATTAAAATTTACATAATCATTTTTAATTTAATTTTAATTTGTTTTTTTTTTTTCTTTTTTTTTACGTTTTATTCGCATTTTCAAAAACTTATTTTTGTTTTTTTTTTATGATTAATTATGGTTTGTAAAACATAATTAAAATAATTATGCTAAGTGCTTTTATAAAATTATTATGTAATGAAAGTGATAGGTAGATCTCTGCTAGTGACTATTTTTCTTGGTGACAATGACGTTATTGATTGTCTATAGATTAGCTTAGTTAATTAATTTACTTAAAAGCCTACTCATTTTTTTTTTGTTTTTTGAATATTCACCAACGCATAACGTCTAAATTAAAAAAAAAAAATTATTTCAAGTAAATCTCCACTTGATTTACTATAAAGCTCATAAAAAATATAACAAAAGCAACAGGTAAAATAAAAAAATCTGTATTTTCTCCTAATAACAAAAGAAATTAAATCAAAAAAAAAAAAAAATAATAAATAAAATTATAATAATAACGATTTTGATTTAATTATATAATTTTTATGTTTTGTGTTGTTGTTGTTGTTTTTTTTTTTTTTATAGTAAATAACAATTAAATTTCTTTTAAAAAAGTAATTTATTAAGAAATCAACGTTGTAAATAAAAAAAAAAAAAAAAACATAAAACATAAACCGTATTTCCTACATCATTTGTTATAAATCACAATTGCCATAATTTATAAATAATTTTTATAAGAGTAAAATGAATTAAATAAAAAAACAACACAAATTTTCCATACGTGAAATGAACAATAATTGTTACAAAATTAAAAATGATGCAAAAAAAAAAAAAAAGTAAAATAGTTTTTATTTTTCACCACAGTTTTGTTTTAAAATTATTTATTTCTATTGTTAAGAGATTTGATTCTCTTCGCGGTTTTTATTATTATTATTGTTATTATTGCTAATTTTTCTCTGCATTATTTTTTATTTGTTTTATTATTAATTTATGTTTAATTGATAAAATTGGCAAACATTCAAATAAAAGGTAACAATGAGTAATTAAATCAATTAAAAATGAAAAAAAATAGAAAAAATTAACATTTTAAACGCATTGTTGAAATCAAGGGATGTTGTAATTATCTATTTTTGTGCTTTTGTTTAACGGATTTTCTTCTTTTTAATTATAATAAGCAGCTTAATTAAGAGATTTTTTAATGATAATAAAATATCACTTTGGGTCATCTTGTATATGCTTTTAAAGCTCTTTATGGTTAATTAATGTTTGTTTTTTTTTTTTTTTTTTTTTTTATATTCATTTGAGTAACAATGTTTGGTGTTCACCTCACATCCATTACATTTGCCTGTCAACAAATTCAACAAACTCTTAATTACACTTTAATTGTTTTATTCATTAATTAAAAAAAAAAAAGAAATATTAAGAAAAGTTAAAATTGACACATTATGATTATATATTACACATTACGTGTGTAAATAACAACGCACTTTTGTTTAAAATTTCATAATTGATTGTGAGTACAATTAGGTGGTTTTTGGTTATTATAATTTGTGATGTTTTACTGTTTAATGTTTTTTTCTGTATAATTTTCACAATAAGAAAAAGATTTGATTTTGTAATGTGATTAAACAATTTGTGTAATCAGGTAGTAAAGTATCAAATTTTATTGCGATTCTATACGTTTTATTCGGGTTATTTTGTATGTGATTTAAAACTGTAGATAGACTTTTAATCGAAAGCTTATCCATTTATATTGAATTAAAATTAAAGCATGTAATGTTTAAACGACAATTAACTTGTCTAACATTATTAGTAAATTAGTCAACGTTATCCAAAGCATTGGGTCATAAAAAAGGTTTCTACAATCATCCAGGTAGCTAAACATTTCGAATACAGTCAGTCAATGAGATGTGTAAGTAAAAAAGTCTTAAATAAAACGAGAAAAAGTAGTCAAAAGACAATAAAAGGATAGAAAAAACAATTTTAATATAACTAAGAGGCTTAGACCACACATTTGCCCACCTCAAAAGCAATGAAGAAAAATCTACAAAATTGAGGATCAAACGATTTAACCTTCACCAAAAAACAAAAAAAAAATTTAAAAGAAAGAAAACAAATTCACCAAACAAATTATTCATTTAATAGTTTTTTTTTTCCATAATTAATTAATAAAGTAGAAAATTAATTTTAATTCTATTATAAAAAAAAAAAAAATTAAAATATGCGTTAAGGTCTTCTCTATAAAAAAAAAAAAAAATAATTAAAATTAATAAATAGAAATCAATATAATTAAAAAAATTTAAATTTTACATTTCAGGGTTTTTTCTTACAATTTATTAAAAAAAATTCATTTTCATTTAAAAATTAATTAAAAAAAAAAAATAAAATCGGAAATTATAATTAAGTAAAATAATTAAGCGAAAGAAAGTGAAGTTTTTTTTTTTTTTTAATATTTTTAACAGGTGATTTATAACAAAATATGGTATTTTGCTGTTAATTTCATAATTTTTTGTTATTTCGATTAATTATAACACGATTGAAGCAACAAAAGTTTTTATATTTTATTTTTTCTACATTTTATCATAAAAATAAATTTAATAAATGTTGCATAACACATAACGAAAATTGAAAAAAAAATAGAAGCAAAACAATCATAAACAGAAAAGTAAGTCAAGTAGCTATTATGATCATAATTCATTTATTTAACCTTAAATTATTATCAAATTATTATTTAAAAGAAAAACATTTTTTTTTTTTATTTATTATTTTCTTTTCTCAATCTGATTATAATTAGTTTATTATTTATTGCATAACATTGAAAAATAACACGACGATTAACATCTGAAAACAATTCAAGAAGTAAAAATAACAAAACATTTTTAATTTACGTTGCGTTTTTAGATCTCATCTTTATTTAGTTTTGTTATTTTTATGTTTTTTTTTTTTTTTCTACTGTTGTTGTCCGTTTTGTTTATTAAAGATGAAATTGATCATCGGACCTGTATAACATAAGATAACTTCACCATTCATTATGATTACATCACTTCAAAGTACGTTCATTTTGTAGCTAAAGCAGACAAAAAAAAAAATTATTACATTTTGTCTTCTATTATTTTAAGCTAAATTTCTGTCAGTTTTAATTTTTTACATATTACACAATACTGACTTTAAATTTAATAAATATTTAGCCAATATTTGATATATTAAAATACTTGAAGAGGTAATAAAACTTTGCCAAAGAGCAGTTTTAATGTCATCGTGTGTTTTCTATTTTTTTAATTTTATCATCCTATGCATTGGATTAAAATATGCAAGCAAAATGCCATTTGATGAGAATAAATAATAAAAAAAAATTTATTTTATTCATTTTAGTGTTAAAAAACATCAAAGAAAAAGTAAAATTTTTTTTATTTTATTTTGTTACAAATGGTGCAAAGCACAACTAAGTAAATAATCATTGAAAAAAAAATATTTTTTTTCTTTTTTTTTTCACTTTCATTTCAATTTTTTTTATTTTTTTATTTGTTGTATTTATTCAGCAATTTTTTAATCTTTACATTCATTTGCAATATATTTATTATTATTATTATTATTATTATTATTACATAATTTGGTTACTTTTCTTCTTCTCAGCTTTATAGTTAATGATTGGCCAAAGAAAGTTCAGTAACACCTCGTTTTATTCTGTGTCTTTTTAACATATTACATGCAGTACTGGTTGTTGCGTATACGCCGTGTATCTGACTGTGTTTTTCTTGTATATTGTTTTAATTTTTTTTATTTCTGTAATAAATAAATAAATAAATAATTAATTAAATAATTACTTTATGTGAATACGTTAATGCTGTAGAAAATTGCTTAAGAAAAAATGCATAATTCTTATATATTGCAATCATAGAAACTAGATTTTTTATTATTTATTTTATTAATTTATCTTATTTATTAATTATTATTCAATTGAAGTGGTTTTGAATATGTTAACAAAATAATAATAATACACGCTGTTATCTAATCATAAGATGGTAATTCGCAATGGATTATTAGTAATAGAGAATACAAATTCATATTCATAAAACGAAAAAAAAAAAAAAAAATTAACCCACTAAAGATCACCATGGAATTTGTTAGAGAAAATTTATTCAATAAAATATTATCTAATTACTTTTAACCAAAGCAATTGCGATTATAAATCATTAAAAATCACAACAACACCAACAACAACAAAAAAACGCGTTCAACCAGCTTTTATTATTACGTAAAGAATCATAATCCTTCTATTTTCAACCATATAAAATACATGAAACATGTATCCAAATCTACGTTATTTCATAATATTTTTCATTAAAATATATTTTGTCTGCCTTCTGCTTGATTAAATAATATTTAAAAAAAAAATTGAGGAAACTTTTTTTTCTACGTTTTTAATGTAATTAAACTTTTTTCTTACCACTTTTATGTCACATTATGAAATAGAAATCCGTACAAGCATTTTAAAGAGCTGTTTCTCGCCATCATTAAGCTACGAATAAATCCTTTTTGAACTACCGACCTTTAAAACTGATTTATTTAAGGTATTTCAAAGCTTTTTTCAACACCATTAATAGCTTTATTATGTTTATTTTTATTCTTCTATTTTTATTTATTTATCAAAATGGCATTCGATTAAAGATTCAAAGAAAATCGTTATTAACCTAATTTAGATAACCAAAAAATAAATATAAAAATATTTAATTTATGTCCGGACTTGAAAAAAACCTCAACCTTCACATAACAAATAATAAAAATTAATAAAAAAAAAAACCTTTAAGCCCACCTTCCGTAAATGGCATACAAATAATCATCAATTATTTCCTATTAAAATTTTTTTTCTATTTTCCAAACAAATAACCATGGTTTAGTTATGTTTTTCATCTATAAAACTGTCATCTGATAATAATTTATTCATAAAATCTTCTTTTTTATTTCATTTTTTTTATTTTTTTTTGAAAAACCATCACAAAATTTGGCTTTTTTATATTAAATGAAACGAAAAGTGTTTTATTGTTGACGCATGGATTTTTTTTTTGTTATTTCCAACTAAAAATGTTTAAGAGAATTACGTTTATGGTAGTAAATTTATGCTTTTTAAACTACTTTTATTACCAAATTGTGTGTTTATTTTAATATCCTTTTAGATTTGCACGTTATTTCGTGTAAAAAAATGTGATTAAAACGCGACAATTGTTTCTTGGATCCTGAATTGTAAATTTTTTCATTTTTCTGAGAAATAATCTCAATCTTAATTGTTCACATTCCATCCAACACTTACAGTAATAATAATAATTATTATTGTTTCACTTATGTAATAATTAGAAGCAAAAAATAAAAAAAATAATATAATTAAAATAAATAATTACTCTTATGTTAAAATTCAATGTTAATAGAAGTTATTTGCTCTAAATAAAAAAAAAAAAAAAAAAAATACGCAAATGAAATTAGCATAAAATAAATAAAAGAAAAACGCAAAAAAAAAATAAATAATTTTTCAACATAATTAAATAATTAAAAATAAAAATACATTAAATTATAAAAATAAAAAATTTGTTTTATGAAATTAAATTTAAAACAAAAAAAAATAATTAAGGTGGTAAGAAAGTAATGAAATTTTTTTTTTTGGTTGGTAATACAAAAATACACAAAAAATAATTTAATTTTTTTTTAAAAACATCTTTGAAAACGAATCCGGAAGTTTAATGTTAAATTTAATTTTTTCGCTTTTACCCATCAGGTAATAAATCATTAAAAACTTTAATTGTTTTCGTTTTTTTTTTTTTTTTTTCTTTATTTATTTTTGCAATAATTTCACCTTTTAACAGATTATTTAATTAAATTTCATTTCAATGAATTTTTTAACCAATTAATCGAAGAAAAATAAAATTTTTGTATAAAGATAACGAGCAAAAAATAAAGCAACGCCAATTTCAAAGGAATAAGGAAGATGGTAAAAGAAAACCAATTATTTTTACCAAGTATTTGTATTTATTGTTTACATTACATATTATTACATAATATGATTTAATCAGTTAAATTACATACATACACGTCTAATAAAAAGAATTACGAAAAAAAATAAATAAATAAATCAACTGAATTTCCCTTTCTTTCCGTTAGAAAATTCCGTTTATTCTCTTTTATTTTTCTCTGAGTAATGGAAATTAATAAAATTTAAATAAATTAAATTAAAAAAAGAAATACGTCATACCTTTGGCCTTACATCATACCGTTGATGGTCCACAATTTTTTATTTTTATTTTTATTTAAATTACAAGAAAATCTCTCCAATTTATTCTCACACCAAAAAAAAAAGAAATAAAAAACTATAATCGCATTTTGTTCAGCCACAACAACAACCACCACCTCCCTTTTAGCTTTTATTTTTATTTTTTTTTTATTATTATATTAATAATTTTTTTTTTTTATATATATATTTACTTTCGCGCAAATATTATTATATTTTAACGTTTAAACACATATAAAGTGTGTTGTAAAAAAAAAAAAATTTAACTGTCTTACGGCATACAGTTACAACCGAAGAAATAAAAAAAAAAAAAAAAAATCGGAACTATCAACAAGCATTCATAAATGTTTTTTTTTTTTTTTTTGTATTTAACTGTGTGTCTGTGTGTAGACATAAATTTATTAAATTTTATTTAAATATACAATTAAAAACAAAAAGTGTATTAAATAAGTTATACAAACGACGAGGCAGCATCATCAACAACATTCAGTATTCAGGTGTTGCACGGATAACAACAGCAGATAGCAAAATAAAATTAATAAATAAAAAAATAAAATAAAAGAGTTTTTTAGTTAAATAATTAAATTAAATTAAACATTTTTAAATGGAAAATAAAATAGAAAATTAAAATATTTGTTACCCAAAAGTTAAAAGGAAAAATTCTATAAAAGAGATTTCAAAGCGCACAAGGAACCAAGGTAGATACATTTTTGAAAAGAAAATTTATTAGTAAAAGAAAAAAAAAAAAACATTTTTGTGTAATATAACCCAGTGAGTGCATTTTCTATAAATTCATTTAAAAAAAAACAAAATTTTAACACAAACCATAAGTCAGTACGAATTTTAACTTAACTTTCATGTTTCGCTTCTTTTTTTTTTTCTGTTTCAAACACAATTTTGCTTACAAAAAAGAAAAATAAAAAAAACGTTTTTTTCTTTTTCTGTTGAAAGTGAAATTTTATTTCTCTCCTACTGTGATTAAAAAAGTAAAAAAAAAAGAAAATGTTTTTATTATAAAAAATTGCATTAAAGCTTTGATAGTTTTTGCTAAAGAACTTATTGAAATTTTTTTTCGTTTTCTTTTCGTAAATTTTGTGTTAGAAAAGTGTTTTCGTTGCTTGCAGTAGCATTTTGTAACGAAAAAAAAAAGAAGAAAAAACGAAGAAAAATTTTCACTTTTTTTTTTAATTTTATTTTATTATTAATTATAATTTTTTTACTCTCTGGTTTTAATCGACGAGTAAAAGAGATACGTTGCTATGCTATTAAACAATTAAAAATTAAAATATATTTTGTATTGCCGGGATTTGCTTATTTAATCCAATAAAACGATTTCCTGGTACTCAGTATAATTAAAAAAGAGAAAAAAATATTAATAAAATTATTATAATGTTATAAATGAAAAACAGAAACTAATTAAAAATAATCAAGAACATAGTACAAGGTCTTACACGTTCCAGATTGTCTTCAATTTATTTTTTTTTTTTTTTTAATAAATATTCAAAATAAATTCGTGATAAAATTACTTTGGTCTTGACATCAACAATCCTGACGAAAGTTATGTTAATAAATAAATTTGTTTAAACATTTTATGGAAAACCCAAGCTCTAAATGATATATAAAGAAAAAGCTTTTGGTATTAACTAAAAGTTACTCTATTGCTTAATTTTTGTTAAATTTTATTTTATTTTATCTTTCATATTTGTGTAGCAGACAAATGCGATTTTTCTTTCTTTTTTTTTTTTATAATGTTAATTGCCAAATTGTTAAGTGCTTACACAATATTATTATATTTTTATTGATCATAGAAAGTTTTCACCTATATGCAAACCGTTGAATAATTTTTATTTTTAGTTTAAATTCACGTAAGCTCTTTGGTTTAGTTTAGTTTAGTTTTGTTTATACGGACAGTGATTCATTTATACTTAGTTAATTAATTAAATAAGAGTAAAAGTGATGTTAAAATTAAATAATAATAATTAGAATCAATTAAATATGTTAATTTACAGACGAAAATAGTTAAATAATTTAAAAGTTTCACCTATGACACTAATTACGAATTTTTTTATATTTTTTTCTATGTTGAGATTAATTTCCATTCATTTTTTATGGCACTGAGATTGAACCAAGGCAGTCAAGTAATTTTGTGTTAAATTTAAAAATCAGTTTTAAATTTTTTTTTATCAGATTATCGTCTGTTATTATTGACGGGTTTAACGTCAGTGATAAATACTATGTGGTTCAAGCTAATAACCCGAATTTTGTTTATAAATATTATTCTGCAATTTACGTAAACTAAATAATCTTTTCCTTAATTAATTTAATAAAATTCATCATCTCACGTCATTTCATATAACCGGTATATAAGCTATTTTATTACTTTCATTTGATTAACAAATATATTGGCGCCACAATGAAAATATTACGAGTGATTGTTATCTAACAGGTTATTAATGTTTTTGGGTTTTTTTTTTCTTCTTTTTCCAGGCAAAAAATTAAATCAAAGGCTGTCTGACAGAAGTTAAATATAGATAATTAAAATACAAAAATAAATCAAACAGAATGAAGAATTTTATAATATTAGCATGTGCATTGTGTGCAGTAGTTGCAGTACCAATACCAGATCCAGCACCAGAAGCAAATCCAGGTTCATCACTAGAATTATTACAAATCCCATTAAATGGAAATAAGGTGCGTAAATAAAGTTTTGATTAAATTTTATGAATACCATCGGATATTTTTTTTTCATAATCCACTTACATTTTAATTTGTTTATTAATTACTTATTTATGTTATTGTCTTTTTTTGTTTTTTATTATTATTATTATTGATTGGATGTCGCAAATGTAATAAACAATAAACAAAAAAAAAACATTTCAAGGTTCGTCGCTTGACAAAGTCTTTTGATTTAAATATTTAAAAAATAAATATTTTGTGTCAGATCATTGAAAATAAAAATAAATTTAATAATCAACGATGACATAGACCATCAATATATACAGAAAAAAATTAAAAAAATTAATTTCTTCTTTATTTTTAATAGCATTTACCTTTTATAGTTGGAATTTTTTTTTTATTTCACTGCCATTGTAAAGAAGAAATTTTTTTTTTTTTTTTAATTTAACAATTAAATTCACTAACGTCAAAGCTTTTTTTTTTCTTTTTTTTTTTGTTTATTCAATAAATTAATAAAAAAATGTTCAATTAATTCTTATAAAATATGTAAATAAAGTAAAATTAGTCATTAATTTGAGTAGCAAACACAAATGGCTTATCTATCACATAGTGTACGATATTCAATTACTTTCTCTCATAAACGAAAACTGTGTAGATTTATTATTTAAGACTTTTTATATAAATAAATTTTTTATGGTTTTTTTCTGTATTGTAATAGTGTTATCGCAGACATATAATGGATTTTGTGACGTTTTTTATTGGATTGTATTGAATAAACAATCAAAATTACAAAATAACGAATAAAAACAAATAAAAAGTGAAAAGAGAAATGTATTTATAATTTGTATATTTATATCTATGTGTGTGTGTGTGCAAAGAAAATAAAAATTATACAATAAAGCTTAAAGCTTTTATTATTATTATTAGTATTATTTTAAAAAGCTACGACAATAGAGTGCAAATACATTTACAAGAACAACAAAATATAATTCAACTTTTGCTTTCAATTTTTATTTTTTAACTTTATTCCTTAATGGCATTGTCTTTGTACACGTTGTAAACAGGCAAAAAAATATTTATCTGAAACAAATTTACCAAAAAAAAAAACTTTCATTTGATCTTTTTGGTGGCTTTACGTCTTAAATACTTGCTTTCTTATAATATTATTCACTTTTCTTTATAATTGGTAAACTATTTGTGTTTTATAAATAAATAAAAAAATAAATAAATGATATAAGATAAATTATAAAAAAAAAAAAAACCATTACAAAACAAAAAGAGAAAGAATTTATTTAATGTTTTTTGTTATTTATTTATTGTATTTATGTAAGTAATATGTAAACTGCATAAGTTTTATTTTTTATTTAAAAATTAGTCACCTAACAGCGACAGTCAACAAATATTTCTTAATTAATCATATTATTTTTCTTTATTTATTTACTATCTAGTTACATTAATTATTTATTTACAGCCAGTTAAATAACTATAAAAAAAAATTAACAAACAAACCGAATCTACGTATTATAATTAAAAACATTTATTAATATTAATTAATTTGTTGATTATATAAAAATGCTTATAATAATATTTCACTTTTTTTAAACAATTAACAGGAATTGGATATAATATCATTACCAGAAGACAATGGACAACTCACTGAACGTAACAAACGTACAATCGGTATGCTGCGTGAACTATTTCCAACATTATCACAAGTAAGTGGCATATTTATAATAATAGAAGAAATAAAAAAGAAAGAAAAAAAAAAAAAAAAACCCTAAATAACATTAATTATAATAATTATAATAATAAAATTAAATGATGCAGGAAATGAATTAATAATCAGAAAATTAAATCTAAATTCATAATTTATGAGTATTTAGATTAAAAACATTTTTTTTTCTATTATGTTTTACATAGAAAAGGAAAATTATTTTTTATTTTTAAATTGAAATAAATTATTTAAAAAAGTAAAAAAAAAAAAAAAAAAAAACAATAAATAAAAGAATCTTCAAGAAAGTGTGACGCACACAGCTAATTTATTATTATTATTTTTTTTTTTTTTTGCAAAATAAGCAAATTAAAATAATTTTTTATTTATGGGATGTATTACAATCAAACGTACTTAAAGTCAAGGAGTTTTTTTTTTTTTAAATAGTTTTAATCTATATATAGTATATCAGTAATAATAATTTAATTACAACGATTAAACGCACGAGTTGTAAAAATTAATTTGATTTTTATAAATAAAAGAAAAAGCTCGTAAAATAAGCTTCACTATCAAGATAAAATGTGATGAAAAATTTCAGTCACATAATTCTGATTGAAGAAAAATAAAAGAAAAAAAAAATGTTTTTCTTTTTAGTTAAATTGTTTGTTACTCGTATGGTGAAATCAGTGAATACATAACATTGTAACAATAATTTTGATTAGTGTTATGAATTATGAAGAGAAAATGCTATTTTAACAGGTAGCTACAAAATATTTGACAGATTGATGCATCAATCATAATTTTTCTATTTTATGTTTTTTAAGAGATAAATTAAAATTGTTTTGTAACGATTTTTTATGTAAAGCTTTTACAAATGCAGTAATCACTCATGTTTTATGCGGTTTTAAATTTATATTAATGCAGTTTAAATAGATTATGGAACAAAATTATAATAACGACTTTTAAGAAACTAATAACACGTATAAATGGAGTGAGTACTATAAACAAACAAAAAATTATGAATATTCAGTAAAATCAAAGAGATTATAGATGTTCTTGAAACTGATTTGTTTTCAATAATGAATGAACCTTCTAACATGCAATGTTTATGATTTAATGAACATTAATAAAGAATAATGAAGATAAAACTGAATAAAATTATAAACAAAACAAAACAAAAGAAAAATAAATCATAAAGTGCAAGCAATTTATGTCTGAAAAAAAAAAAAAAAAAAAAACAAATCAAAGATTATGAAAAAGAAAAAGAAAAAAAAAATTAATTCGCTTTGAAATTATAATAAAAAATAATGAAACAAGAACTTCATTTGCATTTTATTATGTAATTTGTTGTGGTTTTATGTTGTTTTATTTAGTTTTTTTATATATTTGCATAATTTATAACATAAGCTGCGCACGCATAGTATTGCTTTGTTAATTTAAACAATTTTTATTATTTTTTGTAACTAAATAATAATAATAACAAAGCATTTTTGTTTTCTTTTTCATGAAATAAATTAAAAAGAAAAAAAAACTTTTGTATGCTAAATTTAATTATTAAAAATAGTTAATTTAATAATAACGTCAATCTTTGATGGACAAATTAATAATGAATAAGAAAAATTAATACAAAATCAGTCTTTTGTACTACGGAAATATCAAAACATTTTATCAAAAAAGTAAAAATGTTTTATGTTTAAATTTAATTAATAAAATTTCTAGGACGCCCTTGGTTATAAATCGAAAAAAATAATTTTTATTTTTAAAACAATTTCACGGTGTATTTATTTAATAATACAGAAATAAATAAGCGACACAACGCATTACTAATAACGCTTCAGTGCGTTAAATTGGCTAAACAATCAACGCTATATATTCCGCCTAATACGTAATTATGCTACTTAGTATCGTACACTAATAATTAATTATATATTCTTGAATTCCAATTATGCAAAATTAATTACAAAATAAAAATCAATAAAAATAAATAAAATTAATTAATAAAACGCCACCATAAAACATTTTGAAAAATAAAAAATAATTATTATTTAATATTTCTACTCTACTATCAATAAGCACTCATAAAATTGACCTCTAAAAAAAAATTTATTTTTCAACTTTATGCTTCTTAATTAATTTTTAATTTTCAAATTTTTTTTTTGTGTTGTGCTTTTAGAATTTCATTACAAACCACTTGTTAAAAAAAAAAACAATTTTTCAAAGTTTCGGTGTTTTTTTCTTTTATTGTTATTAAAATGTTTACTTAACTAATTTTTGACTTTATAAATATAACCTTAATGACGTGATTAAACAAAAAAATAATAAATAAAATAAAATAATTAAAAAGTCTACTTAAACATAAAAAAAAATAAAAAATTATTAAATAAAATAAATAAATGATTAATTTCGTTAGTAGACGAATAATGACCGCATTTTTCAAGCAAAGTCGTATAAAAGTTACTTTAAAAAAAAAAAATAATAAATTTACTGAAAGTTAAAAAATATTTAATTAATTTTCAAAATACAAAAAAAAAAAAAAAATCACTTAAGCCAGGTTAATAATTAATTAATAACAAATATATAATTAAGAAAAATTATTCTAAAGTGAAAAATAAAAAAAAAAAATTGTATTTAGAAGGTTAACAGTTCACTTAGCTGTATTTAAATTAACATAAGTCAATAATATAATGACTTAAGTGACGTATCTATAATTAAAAGGCTTAAAAATTAGATCGCTTAAGTAACTGTTAAATAAATAAAACAATTATCTCAACACAACAAATTACATGAATTTATCATCAGGTTAAGTAAGGTGACTTGGTGATGGTTAAATGCATCACAAATAACAAACGAAAGTCAGTTAACATTAAAATTATAGTTAAGTAAAGTAATGTAATTATAAGATAACTATAAGAAAATGTGTTAAGTCATGTAGAGTGATTAAATGTTTTATAAAGAAAAAAAAAAAAAAGTATAAAAATCTCATACAACTTTTACTTTCGCTTTTAAGATTTCGTAGTTTTATAACAAAAATATATTTTTTTTTTTTTTTAACAGGAATTTTTTATTAATATTTATTTAAGTCGGTTATTCTGTTAATTTTTTGTTTATTTGGCTTATTTATTTATTTATTTTTTTTTATTTTCTTCTGTTTACTTACATTATTTATTTCTGCTTGTACATTGTACACACATTTTTGTATTTTTGTCTGTATGCTGTTCCTTATGAATATGTTTTGTTTTACACAATATTTTTTTTTTTTTTTATTTAGTTAATAATTATAATTATAATTATTATTTTATTTTATTTATTTTTTTTTTTTTTTGTATTATAATATAGTTATTAGATTGAATTGAATTATTATTAAAGTCGCGTGTATAAAAGAAAAATCGAAAGTTGTTGAAACAAGTTTCGTTGGTTTTTTTTTTTTTTTTTTTTATTAAAGTTTTTAATTTATTTATTTTATTATCGGTCGATTGTGTATGTATGTCTGTTATTTTATTTGATTTTATTAATTTATTTTGAGTGTAAAAAAAAAAAAAAAAAAAAGTTACTTAAGTCTTAAAAAATACAAGAGTAAACCAGCCCAGTAGTTAATTCTGCGAAATAAATATTTTTTCTTTGATTGTTTTTGTTTTTTTTTTTTAAATAAAAATTACTGAAATTAATTAGGGCGTACGCAACTTATTGTTATTTTAAGTAATTTAAAGTATTTAAGAAATAAAATCTACCTGCCAAATATATTTAAGTAACAAACTAAAGTACAACTCAGCATGAAGTGTTGTGTTTTGTGTTGAAAATTTATTGAATGATTATGAAAAAAAATCATTTTTTTTTTTATAAATTAAAATTAAAAATTAGCTAATCAATTAGCATAGTGAAAAACTTTGTTGTATTATTGCATTGTCCGTTTATTTTTTGAATAATATTTGAAATTTTATCACGTCATTTGTCATTCACACACATTCAATAATATATTTTTAACTATTAATTTTTTTTTTTTTTTTGTTGTTGTTGTATGTTGTTTCCAAATTTCGATTTCATTTCTGTGTCAATTGCGAATAGGTTGACTTACATATAATCGTCTGTCTTATAAACATAAGCAAATAAAATGTATGAATAATAATAAAAGTCATTTGACTGAAATTACCACGTGAATTAATAATAAATAAAAAATAACAAGCTGAGTAATTTGCAAAAGAAATTTTATTTTCTATATAATATAAATGAATGCAGCGGTTTAAAATAAATAAAAATAATGTGCCAGAGTCGCTCTAAAACAAAACAAAACAAAACAAAAAAACTAAATAATTCATCAAATATAAAACAAAGAAAATATTGCCAAAACTATATTAATTTTAGATAATCGACAAAAAGGTCCAGATGATAGCACAATATTTGTTCCGTACAATTGGGCCAGCATTATTGCGTGGTGGTTTGGGCGGTGGAACATCATCACGTAACAATGATGATGATGATGATGATTTTGATAGTGACGACGATGATGCCAGTAGTAGCAGTAGCAACAGTGGAGGTCAAACAAATATATCAACAGGGGGTCGTAAAGTTAGCATATCATTACCAACATTAGCACCTGGTTTTGATGATGACGATGATGATGATGAAGATGATACCCAAGTTGTTACAGCCAGTACAACGACAACAACGACAACGACTACAACAACCACTGAATTACCATCATCTGATGAATCATTCGATAATGATGGTTCTGTACCCGCGATCGACGATACATTTAACGAAAATACAGATGGTAGTAGCAAGTTAACAATTGCTGCTGGCTATTTACCAAGCTCAGACAATAACGATAACGACGAAAACACAAATGACTCACAACAAAAAAATCAAAATTTGGTACGATAGGAAGATACAAAAAAAAAAAAAAAAGCATTTTTCTATGGCATCTTATAACTCCAATCTCCTACCCAATTATTTTATTTTTCTCTTAATTATTTATAATTAATTTTTCTTTTTTTTTTTCTTTGTTTGTTGTCTTTAGTAATAATTATAATTTAGAATTATTTTATTAAAAAAAAAAAATAAAAAAAAAAATTCATCATAAAAGTGAACGATAAATTAGTGTTAAACGTTAAATTATTAATATTTTTCTTAGTATTAATCAAATAATAATAATAATAATTAATAATTTAATAATTAATTAAAATAAAAAAAAAATTAAAATAGCGAAATGCCATTTACAGAAAGAAAGATCACGACAAAATGCTTTTTTTTTTTCATTTTTAACAATGATACATATTCTGATACAAAAAAAAAATTTACAATACCAAAATTAAATACACCAACACGCACAAATTATAAATTTTTCTTGAATTAATTAATTTATCAATTAATTAATTAATTTGGTAGCAGAAAAAAAAACTACGAAAACAAAAATTTATTTTCTCTCTTTTATTTTTCTAACTATTTTTGAAGTTAAAAAAAAAAAAATTAATTATTATTTTTTTCCTCTAAATCTATGCACGATCTTTGACATCATCAAATGCACATTTAATTAATTTTTTTTTTTAATTAATTTAATTAGTTACAAAGTAGATAAATTATCATTACATTTACACCACAACAAAACATAATTTTTTTTATTTAGTTTATGTAGTTGAACCGCCTTTATATTGACTAAAAAGCGGGAAAAATTACAAAATTTTATTGCATAACGACGTTACAGTACATTGCGTTTAATTAAAAAATTAAAAATTTAATTCAATGTAGCTTTAACGTAACTTAATAACACTTAACTCCACATTAAACATTGATTTACGACGAGCTCAACCGACTATACCCACTGCGACTTTTACTAGTTAAAAAATATAAAACCAAAACAAAAATTTTAACAAAACTCCTAAACAAGTTGTTGGAATGTATTGTAGTTAATGTAAAGAAAAATCACCTATGTTACCTGATTTTTTCTTTACCTTTTTTGTAGTAATTCTTTCTTCATTTATCTATGTTGTTATTAATTTTAATTTCTTTCTACTTTGAAAAATTCGTCATTTTATTTCACCAAACAAAAAAAAAAATCAACCAGACTACGCCTAGTATCAAATGGCTTTAACAAAAGCTATTTTCCAAAAAAAAATAAAAAATCTCATCTTAATTATTTCACCTATTATTTGCTGTGTGCTATCCATAATTAATAAATAAAAATTCATTAATGTAGAAAACAGTAATCAAAAAATTAATTGAAAGAAAAGAAAAAAAAAATTTTTTTTTTCAATCAATCAATTAAATAAACAAACAAAAAAACTGATATCTCATGATGACAGAAATCAGCTGCATTTTGCATTATTAATTAATTGATTAATTAATTTATAATAATAATATTAACCCCTTTTTTTAATTTTAATTTTAATTTTAATTTATTTTTTATTTAATTAACAAAAAAAAATAATTAAAAACTAGAAAATAGATTATTTTTAGTTTTTTCCATCAGTTGACTAAATTCATTTTCATTAATTAATTAAAACAAAACAAAAAACATTTTCTTTTCTCTTCTCTTTTGGGATGTTGATAATAATTTAGATAAGCGGCAATGGTAAAATTGATGCCTCAGTTATAAATGAGGCGTTGGCATCGATACGTGTTGCACGTGAAACGTCCGCTGATGTTGGTGATGCGTCACAAGATCAACAAACTGCTGAATCAAAGGCACCAGCATTAGATGAATTAAGTTTAGATGGCGAAGAAGATACCGATGAAAATCGTAATAAAAGGTAAACATTTAATTAATTAATTAAAAGGAAAGGAAATTAATAAAAAAAATTATTTATTTAGATTTTTATCATTCGGCGGTCAAAGTGCATCTGGTGGCTCTGGAAACTTCCTTTTCGACATTATTCGTGTAAGTTTTAATTAATTATTTCTAAGCTTTAATTACGTGTCATTTTACATACATTAAGTCGAACATAACAAAAATTTACCTGTAATCATTGACACTAGCGTTTTAAGTGTTTGAACTTATGGCGTCTCCACTTGAAAACAGTTTATTTAAGTTTTTTCTAAACATGTTCCTTTTTTATTTAACAATGATAAACAATTCTGATTTTAAAGATAAGTCAATATTTTACGCACAGTGTATTAAATGCATAGCTTTACGCTATACATAAATATGCTATGGAAACATAAAAAAAAAATTAATTTAAATAAAAAAAATCAAATCAAAATCATAAACAAATAGCGTACAGCTGATCGTGCTGCTCGTGCTGCTGGAACAATTTATCGTGTTGTCGCTGGCACAGAAACATTAGGCGCATTACAACAGTCAACAAATATAAAAACAAGCGCATCATCATCAGCAAGGGTACAGCTGAAGCAACAACAAGAGCAAAGCAACAGTGACGATATAAGTTTTGAAGAGCTTAAACTTGATGACGATGATTTTACGGGTGACCAACAAACAACAAGACCGAAACCAGGACTGATTAGTTTGGTAAAAAGAACATTAAAAAAAAAACACAAAATACCAAATAATTAATAAATAACTTGGGAGGGGCATATGAGGAATAAACAAATGAATTTCATAAATTCAATAGATTTACGAGTCTTTGAACAATACTTAACAATACTTAACTCAACTTAACTTAACCTTACTTTACTAAACAATACACAAAGCCCTACTAAGAAATGAACGTAATATTAACAAAGGCATAGGAGATTAATTGATTAATTTTTGTTGCCCTGATTATGACTAAATAAAGATGAAACAAAAATTCCACAATTTATCCGAGCCTTGTATCTAAAACACATCACAGTGATAAACCACCAAACCTAAACGATTTTCCTTGTTCGTTTTCGTTAAAATCACTGTGATGTATTTTAGGCATATTGTTGATCTTACTCACGTTTAAAATTAAAAAAAAAATTAATTAATTAATTAAGCTAACTAACTGTTAATTAATATACTAATTTTTCTAAACTAATTTCACATAATTTACCATTCAAAAATAATAATTCTTTGTCATCTAATCTTTAATTAATAAAAAAAAAATGTTTTTCATTAATTCATTTAAGGCGCAACAACTGAAAAAAAGCTCTCATGCAGTAATTAAGCTTTTATTTAACTAAGGGATTTAGCATTTAAGTTCATTTTATTGCAACTTTTTTTTAACTTTAAGCGCATCACTTACTTTTTTTTTTTTTTTTGTTTATTAATTTTAATTTTTGTTGGAAAGTGCTTGAAAATTATTTCGTTATCAAAATTAAAAGAAAATAAAAAATCTTAAGTCGGTTAACGTAATAAAATTGATTTAATCTTCTGTCAGAATTGTCTTGTTATCTGGGGGTTTTACTGTTACTGAGCTTTACTGGTTAATTAAAAATTTTAAATAAAAAAAATTTCTGTTTTCTAATCATTCTGTTGCATTTTTTTTTATTTATTTAATCCAAATTTAACTAAGCTTTGATCCTTTTTGTTTTTATAAATTATTTAAAATTTTCAAGCACTTTGATTTTATTTTAGCTTTTTTAAGTTGATTAAACATTTTTATTTAACGGTTATTGTTGTGATTTTATTTTCGTTATTTGTACTTTAATTGTGTACAGAAAGCTTTTTTTAAGTAACAATAAATTTTAATAGATTAATACTGCATTAAAGTAGTTCTAAATGAAAGTAAAAGCCGTTAAACAGTTATTTCCTGCGCCTAATAAATTTCCCTTAAAATCTTTTGCATGTAAAATTCCTAACAAACCTTAAGCCATTGTTGTCCTGTTTTTATTTTTTACTGCTATTTCATTAACGTTTTGCTTATAAAAGAAAAATCCTAACATATCCTATACAAACCTACTAATACCCTTAATTAATTAATTAATTAAAAAAAAAAAAATTATTAACATTTACACCAAAAATTAAAAATAAATCACAGACAGTAAACATGACACTGATGACAGACGATTTATCATTGATAACAACAACAAAAAAAAAGTTATTTAATAAAAATAAGAATAAAATCTTATAAATTAATTAATTAATAATGTTAATTAAATAACAAACAAACAACAACAGCAAAAAAAAAATGTAAAAACTCTCAATTGATACAGAGAGAAAAAAAAAATTCAATAAACACAACAAAACATAAACTTTGTTTGCTTCACAGCCGCGCCTTTGTTGATTTTGATGCACTTGAACGAAAAAATTTTTTTTTTTTTAATATATATATATATATATATATATATATATATATATATATAATATGTAAATTAATTAATTAATTAATAATAATAATAATAATAAAAATGTAATTAGAATAAATTATTATAATTTGATCACACACTTATCACATAATTTCATCTAGTTTAACCATAAAATGTGTGTTAATTTTTATTTATTTTTATACTTAATTAAATCTAATTAATAAATCTAATTAAATAAAATATATAAACAAAAAAATCAAAATACACAGCTTGTATCTGGTAGCAGTGGTACAGAACAGAATGATGAAAGAGCCAACAGTGCCGATGATAGTGATCATGATGAGGCCGTCACAAAATCAGCTGATGGTTATACAGAAGGTATTCCCGGTCCAGTGACGAGACTATTTGTCCTTGTTAATCGTGGTCTCTCAAATTTAGTTCAAGATTTAATTCTTGTAAGTTTATTAAAATTAATTAATTAAATGTTTTTTTTTTGTTTGTTCTTATTTCGATTAAATTTCTTTTTTGTTTTTCATTTATTTTTCTAGCGCCTTGCCCAAACCAGCGAACGAGTAGTCAACTTTAAAGCACGACTAATCACCTCACTCATTTAAGTCATTTAATTAAAAAAAAAAAAAAAAATTAATTTTAATAACATTTTCGTTCTCATTTCCTTCTTTAAAAATCAAAAAAAAAAAAAAAACTTCAAAAATAAGCTCAAAAATTCATTTCGTTTCTTCTCCTTCTACTTCCTGCTTCTCCTCTTTTCAATAAATTTAATTTTCTTTTTTATTTTAAATTATTTTCTCTTCTTTCTTTTTATTGAAAAAAAAAACGCGCACACACACACACAATAAAAGTGCTGAATTTTATTTTTTAATTAAATTAAATGAATTTTTAATTAACTACCGTGACTGTGGTGTATTTAAGTTTATTTTACTAAAAATTTACAATATCTGGGATGTGTTTTTAAAAGCTGTAATATAAGCTAAATAAAAAGCTTAAAATAATAGAATAAATTAATGAATAATTGAGAAAAGTTCTGGTAGCTTTTTCTATCTTATTATTATTATATTTTTTTTTTCATTCGTTTCTGTAATTTTATTAATTAATAATTGGTAATTCGATTGAAATTTTTATTTATTTCAACAATTATAAAAATGTAAATTAATTAATGACTTTAGGTGTGGAATAAACAGGGCTGTATTATTATTTTTCATTTTTTTCCTTTTCTTATTGTTTTCTTATTAATTAATTAGCTTTTGTAAATATAAACTCAAATTATGTTTTTCTTAATTAATTAAAGAATTTTATTTTATTTTTTATTTCTAATTGTGGATTATTGTAAAAATGTATAAAAAAAAAAGTATAAAAAAAAAAGTATAAAAAAAAACTTAAATAATTAAATGGATTAGTTGTATGAACTTAGTAAAAAAAAAAAAAAAAAAAAAAAAACAATTAAAAAAAAATCAAGAATAGAAAAAAAAAACAGCAGTCAGATGAATAAATATTATAATGGTAAAGTTTTAATTATTATTATTATTAAAAAAAATAATATTAATAATTTTGTAAATATGAAATATATAAAAAAAAAATGTTTTAAAACTCTAAAACAAAAACCAACTTTAAAAAAAAAAAAACTATTATATAATTAAATTTAATTAAATAAAAAATAAAAAATATTTTTGTTAGTATGATGAAATTAAGTTTTTTTTCTTTCTTTTTTATTTTCTTTTATCCTATTTAATCCTTAATTCGGAGCTTTAAATATGAAATGTTGATTGGTTCATCTGCTATTGTTTACCCAATGTATATTGGCTTAACTAATTTAAACTCTCAAGACGATCTAGAAGAGGTAAAGGATGGATTTTAGTACAGTTTTTCAATATCTTTCGATTCATAGATCGATTTGATAATTTAAGTACATAGTTAACAATATACTTATCTGTAATCACCAGTAACCTAAATTAAAATGTATGTCTCTGGAAAGTATACTTAAAGCCATAAATTGAGTCATGGCGCAACCAATTACTTTAAAAATAAAAACATCTACGAGTTTTCTGCTAATGTTCCTGAAATAAACTTGTCAGTATTTTTGTTGTGATGTCACTGTAATCCTAATAAAACAATTTCAAATTATATATTTACTTCAGTAAGACAGCAAAATGACTGTTAATCAACATTAGCCTGTTTACACTACTTTTGTTTTAATAATTCATTGACGGAGGGAGCTGAATTCAAATTAAATTTCACAAATATGATCCTCGTATACAATTTTAGATCAATTTCCCTAATATTTAACGAAAAATCTAGAGATAGTAAGCATTTTAAAACGATTATCCGAGTATCCCAAAGTATAATCAAAACACAAACGGCCCACTTTAAAATACTGATACGCTCTTAAAAAAAAACTGAAAATACCTCCAAAACAAAAAAAAAAAGCATTAAAACACCCAAACTTCGGTAAGTTTTCTTTTTTTATTTCTATGTATAATAAATTAATTTCCATTTGTATATAAACATTAATAATTGGAAATATATGTCGGTAAAATTAAAAAAAAAAAAAAAATCTAGCAAAAATTTAAGTATTTACTGCTGTTTTAGCTTAATATCCACTTGGGTGCACCTTGATTATTATTTTTTTTTTCTGTTTTTGATTTTTAATTACGTTTCTAATAATACAAATGCAGTGAGGTTTGTTTTTTCCTGGTAAATGGTACATATTCATCACTTAATCCATAATTATTACTTTTCACTAATATAAACGGCTTGACCAATTTCAACTTTGCCACCAACGCGTAATCCTAAATGTATTCCAAGAACTGGACTCTCGCCTAAACCAGGCATTTTTCGGTATCTGCAATAACAAAACACAAAGAAATTTAATTGATTTAAAAATTTTAATTAAAACAGAAAAAGGTGAGGGAAACAAACTCTTTTAATGTATTCAAAGGTTGCCCATTGGCATCTCTGTCCCCTGTATCCGGATCGATATTTGTAAAAAGACATCTGGGTTAAACAATTAAAAAAGAAAAGAAAAATTAATTATTGGTCATTGAACAATAACCAGCAATTGGCACAAAGCAATTTAATTTAAATTAATTTAATTAAAAAAGAAAAAATTCCTTGAGAAATAAAAAAATTAATTATTTTTGGCGGTTGTAGATGAAAAGCTCACCTTGTGCACGGCATAACGTTACGAAAGATAACATTTTTACCAATCCTGACCCACTTCCATGTGTCCTCGTCAAATGCGGCCGGCCCTTTAACAACAAAATTCGGACGGAACTGTAACGGAGTGACCTGCTTTTCGAGACGTGCATTTAAATCGGTCACAGAACTTTCATTCAGCATCATGAAACTGGTAGCATCGTGAAGGGCACCCTGTTTGCGAGCCAATTAATTATTTTTTTTTTTTATGTTACTTCGCTATATAAATATGAAATCAAAATTTTAAATGACGTACGGAATCACTGCGGATCATTGTGGCGAAAATTTTGTTTTTTGTACGGACATCTCTAGTGGGATCGACTGATGGATAAAAGACCAAACGGAGACCAAAGTCTTCACTCAGTAAAAATCGGGATAACCAACGAGCCACTTCTTCACCTGCGTCCACTGCATCAACATTTTCACCCCAAACGTTCGCTTTTATTGGTGCAATGGTATAAAGTCGTTTAATATCAACATCGATGTCTATCATCCCTGGAGCAGATAGTGTCATTATGTCGCCTTCTATTTTTGGTATGACTTGCACCAATGTAGGATGTTGGCGTCCGGTAACAAATTTTCCATCGGTTGTCACAACCATAAAAACTCTGTCACGTAAATTTCCATTTTGCACACCCAGGTTTCTGCACTCAATTTCAGTTACTCTTATCGGTCCACCCGATTTTATTGGGTATGTAATCAAGTCACTAATTTCACCAACGCGACGCCACCTAAAAATTTTATTCAATATTTAGTGAAAAATCCCCGGAATTTTCTTATTTTTTCCATACTTTTTCGGTGGTTTATTCTCTAAATATTTGTGATACCAATAGGCTGCACCGATCGCAGCTACAGTTCCTACGCCTATAGCTATGCCAGCACATATTTTATTATCGGTACTGATTAAGCCTGAAATTATTGGAAAATGGCATAACAGTGGTTTAAGTATTTCATAATAATTTTCTTAGCAATAACACATTCTTTGGTGAAATTCTTAGATAATACTTGACATCATCTCAATGGAAATTTTGCTGATATTTTATTATTTTAATGTTTGTACACAAATATGAACCGCGGACTGAACAATACATACATTTATGCTTTTAATTTAATTTTATTATAAATTATTTATTCACACATACAGAAATTAAGAGTGGTTTTATCTACAAAATTTATTTCTAACTATTTGTTTCTGATGATAAAAATGATTAAGCCTAGTTTTCAAGTTTTTCATTCTCCTTAGTTTTGATTTCATTTTATTTTTATTATTTAATTAATGTGGCATGCATGTTAAATGCGTGTTATAGATATTAATTGATAATTTTTTTTATACATATTGATAACGTGATATAGCAATAATAATCAATTAAAATTACAAAAAAAAATAAAATTCCTATGACATTGGTTCAAAACTTGAATAACACTATGCAAAATATTTTTCTTTTTCTATTAATTTATAAGTAATTGAATCAATTTATTAATCTAATTGAATTAAAACAAACATTGTATGCACGTTAATTAACAAAGTATATATTACTTTTTTAATTTTATTTTAAATTTCATATTTTTATTGCAAATTCACTATTTTTGTAGACAAAAATCACCTTTTATTACAAATTTCACACATTATACAGAAAATACTACTTACGTGACATTTTCAATAAATCAACAATATACAAATAACACAAAGAATGTAATTAATTCACTTGTTAAGCCACAAATTAAACTTAAATGATAATAAAACGTAAAAAAATAATTTATTATTTAGACTTCAGACAGCTGTAGCGGCACGCAGTATGATGTTTTGGCAGTAATGTCACTTGTCCTATGCTATTTGTACTGAATTATTGGCAAAAAATGTACTGGTATCCAGTTAAGTAACGTTTTGATATGATTTTACTACGTTTAACGAGTTTTTGATGGATTTAGCTTATCAGTTTAACTTAACAGATGAATATTTCTTGTAAGAAATTTCCTACTTAGACGGGATTCAAACAAGCAAAGTGTCTTTACTAAAACTAAGAAAACGTTTTATACCATTTAAATTACACAATAACCGATACTTATATTTTTAAAATAACAAAACAATTACTAAACAATTATAATAATTATAGCAATATTATATTATTATTATATTATAACAATTATCATTTAAAACAACAATTGGTATAACCGTAAAGAAATGTCAAAAAACATTCCGGTAATATTCTTTGTTATTTTCTTTTTTTTTTTTTTTTATTTGTCTATATCATCAGCTGTCAAATTGACAACTAAAAGAAGAAAAAAAAATTTTAAACGATAACTAAAAATTATAATTCAGTTAATATAAAATTAAAAAAATAATTAATTAAATTAATTTAAATGTATAAATTATGAATAATTAATATTTTAATTAAATTAATAAAAAGAATTTTGGTAATAATTTTAATTAATATAACCTGTGTAAACATAGTAAAAACGTAGTACAATTTGTTGATTTGTTTATTTTCATTTTATCGTTTTGTTCAATGACAAAGAGATAATTTTTATTTTTTTTTTAATATTTTTTTTTTCTGTTAATTTTAATGATAAAATAAATTATAAAAGCGAATAGTAATATATTAATAGTGAATCATAATTTTTAGTGAATTATTTTGTGTGTATAATATATTTACGCTTTGTAAACGTGCTGTTGCAAAGTAGAAGAAACGAGACAATCAAAACGATACAAAAAAATTTTTTTTTTCTTTCTTTTTTAGATTTTAATATCAAATTACAGTTTAAAGATTAAATAATTAATAAGTTTTAAGTAAACGTAAAGATTTTCTACGGCTTTATTTATTATTGTTTTTTTTTTTTCTTGTTTTTCTTCTATGTATCTAAAAAAAATGATTTACTTTTAGAAAACACGGACAACAAAATAGGACAAAATGCCACTTTTGTACAGTGTAATCTCGCGTGCGACAACTATTTTAGCAAAATATGCAGAATATGTTGGTAATTTTGCTGAGGTAACAGAACTTATAATCTCAGGTATACCAGGAGATAATCATAAATTAACATACTCACATGGTAGTTACTTAATACATTATATATCCGAGGATGGAATTATTTATATGTGCATTACAGATGATGTTTGTATTTCCTTATACACATGTTTATCCGTTAATTAATTTAATTAATTTTTTGCTTTTTAAGGAATTTGAACGATCACGAGCCTTTCTATTTTTAACAGAGATAAAAAAAAAATTTGTCTCCACATATGGTTTAACAGCGGCAACAGCAATTGCATATGCAATGAACACAGAATTCTCACAAATATTAGCAGCCGATATGAAACATTATAGTGAAACGAAAAATATCGATGCAATATCACGGGTACATGGACAAATCGATGAATTAAAGGATATTATGGTTAAAAATATTGGTATAAATGATTAGTTTTGTCATAAATTTGATTTATTTACGTTTTGTCTTTCTGAACAGAAAATGTTACTGCGCGTGGTGAACGTCTGGAACTTTTGGTTAATAAAACAGAAAATTTGAGAAATTCTGTATGTTTTATAATTTGTTTTACTGTTTTTGTAATTTCCTATTATTAATTAATTAACAAATAAACTTTTTTTTTTAGTCAGTTTCATTTCGTAAAACATCACGTAATCTGGCACGAGCGATGTTTTGGCGTAACATTAAAATGTATGTACTTGTTGGCGGAATTTTAATATTTGTTGTTTATATATTTATAAGTATGGGCTGTGGGGGACTCGCCTGGCAATCATGCATACATCCAAAATAATAATAATAATAAACAGAAGAAGAATTAATAAAAAATTCCCCCCTTTATTTACTAATTTTTATACATAAATAATAAAAAAAAAAAAAAAGTTTTAATTGAAAGAAAAATATTTTTTTAAAGAAAGCAAAACGGAAAAAAAATTATAAAAAACACAGAAAAAGACAATTTTTTGCTTTAAATAATTGAATTAAATGATTGATTTAAATAAGAATAATAATAATAATTGGGCATACATTGATTAATTATATTTGATTATTGTTATTGTTTTGAATAAAAAGATAAATTTTTGACTGAATGAAAACGCAAAGAAATGATTTTTTTTTTTTTGGTTTGTTTGTTTGTTTTTATATAAAAATATAATTATTTACTTATATACTTTTTACTTATAAATATATATATATATTTACGGTTATTCTAATGTATAATTAATTAATAAAAATTAATAATAAATAAACATTTTATTAATTATGTGATTTAAACGTTGTGTTTTATTTTTATTTGTTACTCTTTCTATAAAAAAAAACCTTTATTAGCCTTAATGCTTGATCTCCTCGACAACAGTCTGGAATATCATCTTCTTTTATAACTTAAGAGAGAACTCTTTAGCTGATTTACTTTTATTTGCTGTGTAAGATTGATCTACTTCTGATCCCCAAGCTGTTTTATTGATTGGTGTACTTTAACCGGTTTTTTCGTATCATTTTAATTGGATTAAAGCTTGATTTCTTTCTGTATTAATTCAATTAAACCTTAATTAAGGACTACACAGTATGTAAAATGCAACAGAAAAGCTTCAAACAACAGACTAAACGCTATTAATCTAACAAATCAACAGATTTTTCTACTAAATCGTCGATTAAATGATTTTTATTTCAACTAAATACAACCAAAAGTACTTTATCCGCCTACGTCTAAACCATCTAATATTTGTTTAGCATTTTAAATGAATTAATTTGCAACTATATGAAAACTATTTCTATTAAGAATCTAACTGCCACATTCACATCCACAGTCAGAATTTTAAATGATAATAAATGGGTGAAGGCCAAAGACTAATCATTTTTTTTTTCCTTTTTTTAATCATTTTAGATGCATTTTGATTATATTTTTGCTTGCTTGCTTACTTGTTATTTATTATAATTTATTTCTCGTTTATTCCCTTATGCTAGTTTGCGTTTTGTTGATGCTGTTCTGGTATTGCTATTGCTATTGTTATTGTTGATGCATTTTAAGTAGGTTTAATTCCACCCCATTTATTTTTATTCTTTTTTCTTCTTCTTCTTGTTTATTAATAAAATTTACATTTTTATTCATTTGACTTAAAACATAAAAATAGAAAAGAAGTAAAATGATACAAAGCACATAGTGGTGTTGGACAGTGTTGTGATCTTATGGATGCTGGAGCCAAAAAATAAAATAAAAATCAAAAAAACTATTTCCTTGTTGTTTAATTAATTAAATTCAAAAATTCTGACAAGAAAATAGAATTTGATGAATTTATTCGTATAAAACTAATCTAAACCAGCATCACTGAGATGATGATGATTTAAAGCAGCAGCAACATCGAAATACACCAAAAAAAGTTAATAAATTTCAGCAGCCAACAGCAGTGTTAATAGTGTTAGTAGTAGCAGCAGCAGCTAAAAAAGAATATTTTAGTAAATACAGAATTCAACATCAACTTAACTCTCATTTGGGCTTGAAGTGTCGAGGATAAAGAACGCGTAACGAAACTACAAACAATTTATACGAGATACAGAAATAAAACGAGAAAAATAGTGAATTTTGTGGTGCTGCTTCTGCTGCTACTGATGTTGTTGTTGTTGCTGTTGTTTTTTTTTTACCCTTATTGCATGTTTTCGATTTATTTATATATTTTTTTTTCTGTGACTTTGACTTGTGAGTGCGACACGACAATCCAATACAATAGAAATCCACTTCCAAAATATATTTATTCTATATAAAATCTATAGAAAGAGCAACGAAAATATATATAAAATTACTACGCTACGGCGTATTTGCAAGGGCGGCTGCGTGTAACATCAATGAAACGAAAGTATACATTTAAGGCGCGACGCTTTATGTATTTCCTTATTATTATTAAACTTTTTTTTTTTATAACAAAACACATAAAGTAAAGTAAATAAAAAAAAATAAAAAATTGCGAAAAAAAAAAATGTGTTTATAAGGTTTTTCTCCGTGCAACAACAAAAAATTGTCAGAAAAAGAAAAATAATCCACGAATAGCACACAACAGCAACAGAGAACCGAAAAAACGCGGAAAATTCTTTTGCAAAAAAAAAAAAATAATAAATAAGTTTTTTTCTATTTTTATTTATTTTGATTAATTTATTCAAAAAGTGAGTGCGTTAATGTGTTGTTTATAATAAATTTATTGTGTTGTTACTCTTCTTCTTGTTGTTGTTGTTGTTTTTAATAAAGAAAAAATAATAAAAAAAATAAAATTCTACACAGGATGTATGAATTAACTTCCGCTATGGTCTAGCAAATACATGAAAAAAAAAAAAAAAATTATTCAAGCTAAATCGTCGACAATGCATTAATCAAGTCACAAAAAATTTCTGATTTTTTGTTTTTTTTATTTAAATTTCTTTTTGCAAAACAAAAAAAAAAAAAAGAAAAAAAAATTCCTTTGCTCGTGTTGAGTTGGAAAAAGGTGGAAAAGAAAAGTAGAAAAAACCAAACGCAATGATAAAAAATTTAAAGCGCGTTCGGATAGAAAAAATTGCCTAAAGTATTTTTTGTTTTTTTTTTTTTTGTGTGTGTGTGTGGGTGCGTGTGGGTGCGTGTGTGTGCAAAAAAAACCAAAAACTCAGTCGAGTGGATTTTTGTGTTTTTAGTTAATTAATTAAAAGTTAAATAAACAATGGATAGCTCACCGGATTTATCATTAAAATTAAGACGTGGTTCAAGTGATTCACGGGATTCATTTTATATGGATTTTGCACAGGGAATTGATTCGGATATTGAGGAAGTGCCGACAACAGCAAGTGGCCCATTACCGGGTGGTATTGATGGTACAACCGGTGAAGAGGATGAGGACGATGATGATAAAACAAGAGCGGCTGGTACAACAAGCGGTGGTGGTTTTACAACAGATGGTGGTGGCCCAGAATCACCAACACTTCCATTACCGCCACCGCCTCCACTACCATTTGACGAAGAAGAGTAATTATTAATTTTATTTTTCAGTTTAATTTTATCAAATTTATTCATCTCGTGAAGTCCCCTCTACCGAAAAACACCACAAGAGAATTTATTAATTTTCTTTTCATTTCTTTACTTTACTGTTCCTGAAATAATAATAATAAAAAAAAAAAAAAAACTCTATCGTCTTGAGAATTTCATAAATTTTTTTACTTTTCTTAAAAATTTTTTACAAAAAAAAAATTTCTCTGTTTTCTTTTTTTTTTATTATTTTACTTAAGTCACTTTACTTAACATTTTTGGCTTTTTTAATCGTAGCAAAGGTAAACAATACGCTTGTTGCTTATTGTAATTTATTTATGTTTATCAAAATGAATCATTAAATTTCCTTATTATTCTAAATAAATCGTTTCTTTTAATATTAGTGTAGTGGTAAAGCCCGCCTTTTTTACCTGGCAGGTATTTTTTTTTTTTTTAGTTCTTAACTTAAAAAAACTAGAAAAATTGTAACCAGCTTACAGGCGTTTTACTATGTATATGCTGCGTGTTATGTTTGCGTTTATTTTTTTTAATTCACCTGAGAAGTAAAAGCACTTTAATACCTACACTGAAAGCTCTCGTATGTTTCAAATTGCATTATTATGCTAATTATAAAATGTAATGAGTGAACATTTTTTATTTATTTTTTGTACTAAAAATTAATTACAATGATTTAAGGGTTCTTCAAAGACAGGGCCGTAGTTATGTTCTTTGTTTTATAAAACTTTCCTATTTGAATTCATCTTTATTCTGTTGTTGTCTGTGATTCACTAAGCAAATACTATCTATTGTGATAGGGTAATCTGAGATAACAGGGTTCTAAAACCCATCCAAGATAAAAATTAAAATAAAAAATTCTCTGCTGCTTGCAAAAATAATCAAAAAAAAAACAAAAAAAATCACCGAGAATCAACAGCTGAGTAAATGAAAAAAAAAAATGATTATTTTTTTCTTTTTGAATAACATTTGTCGCGATTAAACAATTCATTTTAACAATTCGTTTTATTATTATTTAATTAATTACTTAATTTACTAGCTAGCGACTGTTTCTTTACGTTTCGTTTCTCTATGTTTTTTCCATGCAATTTTTCAATTAAATTTTTATACTTCAATTTCATTTTTTTTGTAATTTGAAATAATAAATTTGTGGTTTTTATGGTTTGGATTTATATATCTTGTGTGTTTAGTAATAATAAAAATATTGTTAACGCGAAAGAATAGCAGCAACAGCAGCTAAAATGTGATTATTATTTGTATTTACCTGTTAAAAACATTAGATTCTTCCAATTAAAATTATTCCCCAGTAGATTACTAAAGACACGTTAAGAAAAAAGATGAAATAAAACTTAGAAAAATGGGTTTAATTATTTAAACAAAAAGAAAAAAAACCACGAAAAATGCATAAACAATTCAACAGAAGAAATAAATGTTTAAAGAAAAAAAAAAGTTTATTTCGGTTTTTTGTAAAGAAAGAATAAAAATTAAATATTAAATTACTGACTGAAAAAAAAAAAAAAAAAAAAAAAAGGAAAAACGAATCTACGATTCTACAATTTTATTTATTATATTTCTGTAATAATAATACGCATATAACAGCATAACAACGTAAGAGGGGTCGCATTTTTATATACATTTTTCATGTGTTTTATCCAAAGTTTTGTTCGAAAATAAAAATAAAGAAAAAAAAAAATAACAAAGTTAAGTAGCATACATGAAAAAACCTTAAGTAATAATAAGGAGAGAGAAGGAAAAAAAAAAAAAACATTAATTTTAGCGATGAATTCTATTTTTAATGACTAACAAAAAAAAATAAAAATATTTTTAACTATTTAAGGCTGTTGTCGTTTTGTTATGTTTTTGATGAAAGATGTAAATAAGAAGTACGGAAGAAAAAAACGGGTACCTTCTTCACTACTGTAGGATGTAGCTAGGGAAAAGAACTCATATTAATTAAAAAATAGAGTCAATTCATGTATGGTATTTTGTTGTTTCAACAACCGAGCAACACTCTTCAATAATCTTTGACTGGAAACATCTGTTTTTGTTTAACGGGGAAAATAATAATAATCTTGAATGAAATGTATACAGTCTCTCAAAAGTGTGATCACACACTTTGTTTTTATATTCCATTTTGTTGATAATAATGTAAATGGAAAATACAAACCGTGAAAAGTGTCATTGTCGTTACGTATTCAAATGAAAATTTTATTTTTATTTTTTTTTTATTATTTATAATTGAAGTTCATGATCATTAGTTATCATGTTTCAAGGGGTTACGTTGCGTTTTATTTTCTATTCAACGCAATATTCGTTGCCTTATCATATTCATGCATGATTAATAAAATAGCGTTAATGGTTGACAAATAACACAGAATTTCAATCAAAGTGGTTTTTTTTTTTATTTAATTTTTCCTTTTTTTTTATCATCAATTTAGTGAGAATTTAGATGTAATGGAAGAGAATTTAAAAAAAAAAACATCAGCATCACCATCAACACCAAATATTGTACTGGCTGACACATTAAGTCATCATTCCTCATCACCAGCAAAAACATCACAAGTGATTTCTTTGGCCACGGTACAACAGCAACAGCATCAGCATCAGCAACAGCAACAACGATATCAGCAGCCCTCACCATCATTACATTCGTACAGTGGCGGCACAATAACAACAGCACATCATGTTACAATTGAGGAGTCAAGTGACTATCATAGACGACTGCCACTTTCATTATCATCGCATCAACAATTATCACTCACAAAACCGTCTACACCGTCACCAAGTACGGCGCTAGTTCGGCATCACCCGTCACCACTGTCAGTACTATCGCCACCCAGTATATCACCAACGGCAACCACTGCAACACATCAGCATCTAGCTGTACTCTATCATTCACACCATCACCATTTGCACCCAGCTATGACATCCAGACGATCGTCTCGTCTTCCTGAACCCAAATTCATACCAACACGCCCCATTCGAGCGTAAGTATCCAACTAATAACTTTTGAGCTTCTACTTCAAACTTAATTTTACTTCAGCATATTTTATTTTTTTACTCCGGGTTTTATTTAATAATAATGCCATAGGAGGGATGCATTAGCGACGACACTATCAGCATTATACGGTAAACTTCTGGTGGTGATGGGAATTGCTTTCCCCATGGCTGAGGTTATCTCGACATATATTCCGCCATCGTTTTACGAGGTTTATACAAAGTTTTTTTTCATTTTCAATTTTTTTCTTTTTATTATTATTCAATTCCTGTAATTTACGATAAATGAAATTTGCATTTTGCAAAGTGTTTTTATCAAATTTTTTCATCTCTGTTTTTTTTTTGTTTGTTGCTTTTTGTTTTCATTTTTCATTTGGTTTCCCTTTTATTGAAAATTAATTTGAAAAATATTTTTCCTTTTTGTTTTTTTTTGTGAATTTTGTGAGTTTTTTAATAAAATATTAAACTAAATCGAAAATTTTATAAAATATTTAAGGGATTCTACCTTTATTTATACATCGGAAGTATGGTGTTTCTGTTATTTATGTATATAACACTGTTGTGGGGTCGACCAAAAACATCAACAGTTGCATGTAAGTATTTTTGCACGTTTATTTACCAGGGGTTTTTATTTATATAACATTTTTTTTTTTCTCATAAATAAACATCAATTAATAAAAAAAGGTTAAAAATAAATAAAAATAAATTCATCGAAACGTTTAAAATAAAATTCTTTAAAGTGTTTGCGCTTTTCATTCATTCATTCATTCAATTTTCTGTTTTTTTTTTTTTTTTTTCTTTCTACTCTCAATAAAATTATTTAATCGTATGAATAAAAAAATAAAATAATGTTTACGCTTTTTACAACCACAAAAGCACAAATAATAATTGAAAACAACGATTAAAGTGATAAAAAAAAGTTAAATGATGGTTTCAGCATAATTTTTATTTTTTTAAAACCTTAGCCACATCAACATTTACGATGTGCTTTTTCGAATATAAAAATGTATTAATTATTTTATGTGGTGAATCTTAAAGCTGGCCGCCAGAAGCCAGTTGTACAACACAAGTCATCATGTTCATCAGATAGTGGTGAGGAATCGGATAGAGAAAGTGAAACGAGCAGTGGTTGTAGGCGAGACGCATTATCTACACGGAGACCGTCTATACTTGCGGCATCTAGTCATGCCAGACATCATTTTGGCAGTTTTTACTTACGAATGGGCGCAGTTGGTAAGTGTTTTAATCTAATTAAAACCTCAATAAAAATTTATTTATCTCTTTAACACATGTGCATTGTTTGTTTATAAAAAGCAAATACTTTCCCATAGCATCATAACACCATAGCAGAAGAGTCAAACACCAAATTGTCACTAATCCGTTTTTTTTCAATCATTTATTTTTATGTGAAACACAGCATTTGGTATTGGAAGTATGATTTATTCTGGATTAGAGTTTGGACAATATTTTGAATTGGAAAGGGACACCAAATGCCATAATGTGCTTTTAGCATTAACACCAGCTACCCGTATGGCTTTTATTTTCATTCAAATGTATTTTATCTTTTTGAACAATGAGGCAAGCGAACGACCACGACCTTTGTCATTTAAATAAATAATTTAAATAAACAAATTTTTCCGTTTCTGTTGTTTTAGCAAATCAAAGTGTACCGTCATAAAATAATCGCCCGTTTCGGTTTGATGCACATGATAGGCACAAACTTGTCGGTTTGGCTGAATGTACTGATCCAAGAAACGAAACATGAAATTTTAACATTTTACAGTCCTGAAAATGGTACACTAAGGATATCTCATCGTTTAGGTAAATATTTAAGTATTTCTATTAAAATATATTACGTAATACCGAGCTAATTTATTTTAGGTAATAAACTACATAATCTTGATACGACAGCACATTTAAGAGTGGCTAGAGGACTGAAAGGGCCGCATCACATTTACGAATGCCGACGAACAAATATAATTGGAACCCTGGTGCAAGATGCTTCACCATTTCTATTCCCGTGCACGATAGAGTATTCACTAATTTGCGCTGCTATTCTGTATGTTATGTGGCGTAATATAAGCCGACCACATGTACCGCCTGTAATACGCCAAGAGGGACACACCCCGTGCAAACGTTCACCGCATCATTATTCTGTGGATTGTGCCAGAGCACATAAGGGACTATTTATAGGAATATTGATACTCGTACTAACCATAATCTCACTAATACTCTTTTTCGTATTAATATCACGTCCGGAGTTTGTTAATCTTGCCGTCACAGAGGTGACCATCTGTGAGTTGACATTGTACGCTGCAGCAACTGTTGCCACCTTAATCGGCATGGTGCAGGTGCGTCACTTGCAATATGATGCCGAACGCAGTTTTGAACTGGATGACATTTTACTAGTAGGAGCACAAACTGGATCATTCCTGTACAGTACGTTCACGGTAATCGGTGGCCATTTTACAATGCAGCGGGATACAGTAATCGTTCTGGTGAACGCACTAGCGTCAATTGTTCAAACTGCTTGCCAGACAATGTTCATTCTAGATTCTAGTCGACGAAACGCTGCTACACCTGAGCATATTCGAAAAAAACCAGGCCGAGAAATTGTTACATTTTTACTAGTTGCAAATCTCGCAATGTGGGCGATCAGCACACTGGAGAAATCCAGAGCCGAGTCCCATCCAATCCAATTACACTTTTATGGATTATGGGCATGGACAATTATAACACATGTCTCTATGCCACTTGCAATATTCTATCGGTTCCACAGCACCGTCTGTTTATGTGAAATATGGAAGCGAGCGTATAAGATGAAACCCGCTTACATGTAAATTTATTTATTTTTCTTTTTCTTTTTTTTAATTTGTTTTTGTTTCTTGTTGATGTTTTTTGTTCTCCAATTTTTTATTTTGTTAAAAATTAAAAAAAAAAAGAAAGAAAAAAACTGTCGTTGTCCCCTTTGAATAATGAAAATAAAAATTCCTTTGATCAATCAAATTATTAAAAAGAAATTAATTAATTAATTAATTAAAAATTAAAATGTCATAGTCTTCCTGTTAGATGGAACGTTATTTATCTACACATGAAAATATATATTTACTATAGTTTGTTTGCCAAATTACAGATTTAGGAATTAAAGAATAGGAATTTTTACATAAAGAAAAAAATTAAAAAAATTAATAATTTAAATGCCATAAAAAATTAAATACTTATGAGAAAATATATTTATAAGATCCTTAATAAGCAATAATAATAATAATCTCCTTATTAATGAAGTTAACAAATAAATAATTTTTAAAATATAAATCTTCATCCTCTGTTTACTTTTCTACTTCACTAACTGACTCACACGTGAATTATATAAAAATGAAACATTTTTCTTGTCAATATGCTGTGTTAAAAATTAATTCTACAATCAATCAATCATTATTATTGTTAATAAAGAAGAATTCAGTAGAAATTTCTTCAATCGTTCAATTTTTTTTTTTTGTATTGCTGTAACTGAAAACAACAGATTTTTTTTCTATTAATCTGAAATTCAACAAGTAAATAAAATCACTTAAATCTGTTTACATTATTCAGTGCTTTTTTATGTTCGTATTACTTAACGTATTACTAACGTCTTACATAATCTTATGGTCATCAGATGTTCAGATAAAGTATTCATTGACGTTTTGTAATCTAAAGTAAAGAAAAATTAATTTTCGTTACATTCTAATGTAAATAGAATAGAAATATGATGAAAATTACTATAGTTAATTGTTATTTATAAAATAAAACGTTCCACTTTGGTCCATTAAGTAATAAATACAAGAAAAATGTAATAAAAACAAAGTAAAAACATTACGGCATTTTTGCGTTATTCTTACGTAAGCCAAAAAAAAAAAAATCTTCTGTAGTTTCTTATATCAAATTTCACTCTTTAAACACTTAAATAACAAAATAAAAAAAATGTTTATTCAAAGTATAAATGTTACAAATGTCCCTATTGTTTGGATTTACGGAATTAAAATTTCATTAATTTCGATAATAATAATCAAAAACGATTAAAGAATTTTTTTTTTTTAGGATTAAATTAATAAGAAAATAATAAATATATATATATATAAAAAAAAATGGTAATATGTGTTCATAAAATTAATTTATTAATGATTTAAAAATTAATTAATTAAAAAGAAAAAAAAAACAAAGGATATTTTAAGGTAAAATTTTCAAACAAAAAATTTATATAAATAAGAAATAATTAATTATTATCAGAATTAAGTAAATAACAATGTGTTTGCTGTTAGTAAATAATTAATAAATGTTTTATAAAATGAGAATAATTGTGGTAATGTACAGTGGAATAATCGGTTATAGCGATGGAAGGAAATAGAAAAAAAAAATTGAAGGAATCGAACATGGAAAATAAATTTAGCCTTCTTTTAGGCGAATTTGCAAAATAATTTTGATTAAAGTATTTTTTTTTTTGTATGAGAATATCTCTGATGATTCATGGAACTATTTAACCATGCAAATGATGTAATTTTTGAGACGTAAAATCGTCATTTTTTAAAAATAAAATAACTTTAAAATTAACAAGAACATTTACTGCCATAAAAATGATGTTAAACAGTTACAATTTGCTTCCAAAGCCATTTAGAAAGCATAAATCACTGAAAAATATGTTTATTGAATTTTTTTATTTATTTTTTTTTATTATTAATAATTAGAGAAATCATAAATAACCAGGGATCAATTTTTTGTATAGAAACAAGAAGGAAAAATTAATAGAAGACGAAAAAAAAATTTTTTTTGAACGATTTTTGTATTAATTTATGTAAAGAAAAAGCCCATCGAAGTGCAGCTAAAATAATTTTTTTTTCCTATCATAACATGACTATCGTAGATGAACAAAAAATTCTGTTCTGCTCTGTTTTTAACCCTTTTTTTATATATTCAAAAACAAAATTTAATTAATTAATTAAGAAGCCAAAAAAAAAAAAAGAAAAGTTTTTTATACTCTATCGTAGCAAATTTATACATTAAAAAAAAAAAAAAAAACCCAAAAACAATCAAAAATATTTATATATTTTATATTAATGAAAGAAAAATGAATTAATTAATTAAAATTAAGAAAAATTTAAATAATCAAATCAAAAATTAACGAATTATTAAATAAATTACAAAGGGAGGAAAAAGGTGTTTTTTTTTTATAAAATAATGTTTAAAACGAACGTTACTCAATATAACCATACGATTTTTTTTTGTAATTAATTAATTAATCAAAATTTTTAATAACCATATATTTCTAATAATTAATTAATCGCTATTCAATGGGGTGTTTACCTGTTTGTTTAATTGTTTTAATTTATAATCCATATACATAGCAAAGTATTATTATTGTACCTGATACAATCATTTAGCGTCCATTAATCATTAAAAGATAAATCATACACAAAAAAGAATTATTATTTATTATTAGTGTTAAAAAAAAAATTCACCTGTAATTAATATTTTTGTTAATTATTGTTGTATAGTTTTCTAGTTTTTTTTTTTTTTTTTTGATCATTTAGCACAGAAATTTGAAATCAGTTGTTATATGCAGCTTATATCATTATTATCAAAAGTTTATTAAGTAATTAAATAAATTTTATCACTTTTAGGATTAGTAGTTACGACCAGATTAATTTTAATCATAAATTAGCTACATTTCTCGTTACAAATCAAATAACCGCATTTAAAAGCCTTGAATACCTTTAATTTCTAGTAACAAACAGATTTAGCGAAACAATTTAATTCTAACTCTCTTTAACGCTCACAAAACCAATTAATTTTTATTTATTTTAATAAAGCAGAGATCACACAATAATTTCCAAATAATTAAAGATGAAAAAAAAAAAAAAATGCCTTTTCACAGTTCTAAATAGCAACAAACCGTAAAAGAGTTAAAATCAAGACTAAAACACTGCTAATAATTTTTCATAAATTAATTATTTAGCTAAAATAGATAAATATGTAAACACCCCCTATTGCTAATTTATTTATTTTTTTTTTTTTTTATCATAACATAATTATAAAATTTAATTATTTATTAAAAGTGAAATACAGCAAAAAAAAAATTTATTTATGCATAAAAAAAAAAAAAAATTCTTTATGTAAACAATTAATTAATTAATATTTTCTAATTATTTTCATAACAAATAAATTATTTACGTAATTATTTATTTATTTAAACAAAAAAAAAAAAATTAAAAAAAATTGCGAAAGAAATTTTAAAAAAATTATCTTTGATGATGATTGAGTTATTTTTTTTTCTATGAAGCTTTTGTAATTTTTAATTGTTTTGCTTTATTTTAACGTTAAATATTTATTTATCTATTAAACTAAACAGAAGCGAAATACCTATCATACCTTAAATGTATTTCAGTGTCAAATTTATTATTATTATTATTATAAATAACTAAAAACTTAGTAAAGTGAAAGGAGATAAAATAAATTTAATTTAATTTCACCAATATGTATTAATTGTTTTCCTTTTTTGTTTGTTATAATTATTACACATGTTAGTGATATTATTTATGTTTATAAATGTTTATCTATTATTATTTATAATTAATTAAGTTGAATGAATAAATTATTAATTAAAAAAGAGACAAATTGTTATTATTAAATTTTTTTTTTGTTGTTTTTATTAAAAATTTAATTGAATAAAATTTTTGGAAAATCCGTTTTTTTTTTGTTGTTGTTTTATTATTCAAATATTAACGAAATGGAAAATTATTTAATTATATCTTAAATAAAATGACCTATAAAACACTATAATGTAATTATGAGAGGAAAAATTGAAAGAGAAAATTTTTCGCATATTTTTTAGCTTACTGTTGGCTATTTTTAGATTTTTTTTTAAATTTTTTATGATTTATTGTCGCTGTGTGTTTGTTGTTTTATCGTTTCCCTTGCTTTGAAATTAATTTAATTCCGTGAGTTTCCTTTAAACTGATTTTGTTTTTGTGCTATACACCCACGGAACAAACAATTCATTTACCTTTTTACCTTTTTTTATCTTTTTAAAAAATTAATTTCCCTTTAAAATGTAACAAAATTTTGATTTTAAATTCGTTGTTTGTTCAATCAACTTTGTTTCGTTTGATAAAAAAAAAAATATATACAAGAAAATAATTAAGTTATTTAGGTAAAATAGAAATAATGCATTAAGTTACCCAAAAAATCCATGCTAAATATATCAAAAACATAAATTCAATACAGACAACAACAACGAAAACCGTCCAATTAGAAAACATTTCGTGTCTATTTACAATTTATTTCACATTTTAATTTTTTTTTTATTCGGTTTTGTTATGTTTTATGAAAATAAATAAGATTTTAGATTGTAATTTTTTGATAATAATTATTTTTTTTCCAGGTATATAATGTAATTATTTCGTTCCTTCATTGTATTTCTGTCTTAATAATGAAAATATATGATTTTACGCCCACTCGTTTTTTTTTTGTAGGTTTTTTTATAAATTTTTGAAGCAAAACATTTCTGGGTTTAAGTACAGAGAAGGATTCTAACTTTATTTTAAAATTCTTAAATAGGAAGAACAATCTTTAATTGACTTAGAAAATGGATCCTTTTCGATTTGCCGAACGGATATTTCTTAAAAATAATTGTGAATTGGGATTCGAACATTGACAAAACTCTTTATATGATAAAACTTTTCTGTATTGATTGATTTTCATTCCATTTCGTCATTTGTTCCATTACGTTGTTATCTCTATAAAGTTTACATTTATCCGCTTGTAGTCGTTATTAGTTGTACTTGAAGTCGCTAAGCTCAAGGACAATATTGTAATCAACAGAGCCCTATGATCTTCTAGAAAGAATTATAAAAAAATGCATAACTTAAAACTAGAAAAATGACTGATTACCAGCTCTAACAGTTAAAATTATGTATAAAACTCTTCTCCGGAAGACTCTTTAACGTTTAGCAAACATTTCTATAAAATAAAAAAAAAAAATACATTTCTGAGTATTTCTAGTCAGGAGTTTAATTGGAAATTAATTTAAATTAAATGCAACTCGAAAAACATGCCAATTCATTTTTATTACCTACATTAAAACTCACTTTAATGTACATCCTGAAAGCTCCCTGAACACCTATTAAAACCACGAAAGAAATAAAAAACAAATTTTTTTTTTATTATAGACAATTAATAGTCTAAACACGAAACTAGAATGAAAGGCGCTTACGATGTGTATTCAATAATAGAGCAATAAAAATTATTTTCATGTTCTAATTATAATTTTATGTGGTTTCCGATATGTTCTTTTCATTTTTTGACATTAAAACATATAGATTATGCTGATGCATAGCCTTTGAGAATATTAGGTGTATCCCTGTTGGAAATTAAAATTTTAAAGCGAACGCAACGAATCAATGAAATAACGTAATTCCGCTGCTTCGTTTTGAAAACAAATAAATAATAGATTGGAAATAGTGAACGAATTTGGGAAGGGCCACCCATTGTCTATTTATGAAAAAAAAGAAAACAGAAAAATTTATTCTTAATGTGTGTGCGTACCTATGCTTGTCAGCCCTATGTAAATGCAGTTTTTTAGGGTAAGTTTATTCTCTATAGAAAAACATGATTACGTGTGTATGTTCCGGTTATGTGGGGTTGTGGGTGCACCTTATTTATACAACGATATAGTATCTATCATGCACTTTATGTACATTCATACAAACCTTACCATATATGTTGTATGTAGGATAAAAATGTTTTTGTTTATAAAAACTTAGATAGTATTAGTGTCGTTTTGTAGGCCGCTTGCGCAAAAATAAGGAAAAATCCGCTTTTGCTAAGGGTTTTTATTTCCTAGTATGTTTCAGGCAGTCAAAACAAACAAAGTTTTCATTTATTTTTATGTATTTTAAGGGCGAAATTCATAGCATAGCGTAGGAGATTATTATTTTTTTGTATGTTAAATCTGCATTTTTATAACAAAATTATGAATTTCTATGGTTTCTGTAATTTAATTATTGTTTTTTTTTTTTTTTTTTTATTTTGGGGGAATTAATAGTAAAATTTTGTGATATTTTGAAAATTCATTTTCCTAGGGTTGTCTATAACAAGGAAAATTATGAATTTCTAATGAAAATCCATTAAGATTCTTATTTAACGCCGTCACTGTATGGTTATGTTATTTTACGTTATTACATCTGTTGGACGTTGGAGTTGAAAGTGTACAGATTGAAATAATTTTTGGTCGTTTATGTTGTGTTGTGCTGTGTTGTGTTTTTGTTTTTATTTTTATTTATTATTGTGCACCGAACTGAGTGACACTGAATCTCGAATTTTACAGAAAAATATACCCAAAATAATAATACTGACTTTAATGGTACACACATTTGGTAAATGTTTGTCTTTTTCTTCTTGTATTTTAATGTTAAAGTGAGAGCATTATCGTTGATGAGCGTATAAAGTGCGTATTGTATTTATATTTTCCCTACAAAATTTTGTTGTTATGTTTTTTTTTTTTGTTAAGCTGTTGCAGTCGTTGATTTGTTTTTATTGAAAAATGTTTGGAAAATAAAAATATTTTCTGCTGTATATTGAGTTTTTTTTTTTTGTCTTCGTTTTTAATAATAATTATATAATGTGATGTCGTGCTGTCAACTAATAATTGTTAGCCATAGCCAGTAGTTTTTTTTTTTTTCGTTCCGTATTTTATTTATTAAACATTTTTTTCAAATATTTTTGTTTTGGTTTTTTTTGTTCGTGTGTTTTTTTAAATACTTTTAATACTAGAGAGTGCGAGAGTTACTCTGTTATTGAATGTATGCTGAGAAGCATTAAAAAAAAAACGAAAAAAAAAAATTAAATTATAACATAAAATCTGTTTATATTTAGTTTTTTTTTTTTTTATAATAATAAAATAAATAAATTAAATTTAGCTTTGCTGTAGTAAAGTAAAGTAAAGCAAAGTAAAGTGTGAGCAAAGTGTCAGTAATAAAAAAAAAAAAAATATATATATAAAATTATTTTTTTATTTTTTAAATCAAGTAAATTTAATTTTCTTGATTTTTGTTTAATAGAAAAAAAAAACAATTTATTTTTAAATATTTATTTATTGCGAAAATAAAAATATATAAAAAAAAAATGAATTTGCCTCTCGCAAGCATCAACTTGTGTTGTGTTAAGTAATTATTAAAGAAAAGTAAAACAATACACAGTAGTGCGGTTTGACCGAAATAAAATTGTTTTTATTCATTTTTATTATTATTATTATTTTTTTTTTCTAACATTATTTTACTCTGGTTTAGTTCTAGTCAGTGTTTTACCAAGTGTTGTTCAGTGATATTTTACTATAACGATACGATTTTACGATAATTCAGTAAAATAAAAAAATAATTTTATTTTATTTTTTTTTGTATTTTATTCTGTTTGTGACAACAAACAAAGCAAAAGTTTTTCAACCCTCCTAAAGCTAAATTATTATATTTTTTTTTTCTATATTCCTGCAGAATTTTATGTGCTCCCTATTCAGTCTTATTTAACAATTGCAGTAGTTTTTATTATTATTATTATTATTTCTTTTCATTTAATTTTACTCTAAAGGATGTACGATGTGGAACAAATAAAAGAAAAATAATAATAATAATAAAAAAAAAATCATAAAAAAGCCTTTTAAATAGATGAATTAAGCGATAGAAATCACTTGAATGAAACTGAACTGTCATCCTATTATTATTCAGTGCTTATTGTGTGTTTTTTTTTCTTTTTCTTGTTTCCTGATTATTCATTAAGATTATTCTGAAATAAATATTTAAATTAGCTGCTGCTGCTGTTGCTACTTTATTTATTCTCTCTACTTATTAGTAACATATATATATTTTTTTTTCAAATATCATTGCAGTGCCAAAAAATAAAATAAAATTAAAGTGAAACATAATTATGCTCGGTTTATACATATAAAAAAAAAAAAAAAGAAAAAAAAAAGCAAAACAAACCGATTTTTGTGGACAAAATTTTAATGAACGATTTTGTTTACATTAAAATAGCACAACGATAATATTTATTTATTATACTTGGTGGGTCTTTAATAGACAGTGACACCAGTACTTAAAGATATTTTATTTACATTTAATTGATTGATAAATAACGTGTAATCTGAGTAAAATATAAAACAGAAAAGAAAAAAAACTTAACAGAGACGTAAGTATTTTTTATTATTTTTATTAATGTGACTTAGTGCTACTTAATATGACTTAATATGGTTTTATGTTGTTGTTATTACCATTTATATTGGAATTATGTAATTTTTTTTTAACGTTAATTATGCGAATTTTGTTAATTAAATAAAGCTTTCAGCTTTAAGAAATTTAATAAACAAAATAAAAATTGTTTTATTTTGATAACAAAAACAAAAGAACTAAGTCATGTAATTAAAGTAATTTTATAAATTAAACCGCATAATAATTCTTTTTCTTCTAAAACAGTAATGACTTAAGTCAAACTAAGTGTGTTTAAAATTTATTTTTATCTTAAGTTAGAAGAAAAGAAGAAAAATAATAAAAACGAAAAATACTAACAGCAATGTTGTAGCATATTAAAAGTGGGTGGTGATTGAGTGTGGGATATTAATCCACCCAATTTTTTTTTTATTAATAATTATTAATTGTAATGGAACCATATAGTGAGCACTAATAGTGAAGTTATTACAAGAGTAGAAATTATTATAAACGGAAGGGCTACTGCTTACCCTTTTATTTCGGGAGAAATGTTTTTTTTTATTACAGCTATAAAAAAAAAGTTTCCCTCGCAATGTAATTTTAGTTTTTCCATGTAAGAAATTTTCTATTTTTAAATAGACTGTATTTACTTTTGGGGGGTTGTTGGTTAACAAAGTAATGTAAAACAAAAAAAAAAAAAAAATCCATCCTACTGATATTCACTGCACGATTCAAAGGACAATTTGATAACAGGTGGTTGCTATGGGCGACTAACTGTCTATAATGTTTAAAAGTCTACAAAGCATAACCCTATAAATATAAAAAAGTAAAAAAAGAAATAAAGAAAGCACACAAACTATGCTGTGTTTATTTTTTGCACAGTATTTATTTGCTTGTGGTAAAGGCTTTGAACTTCCTCATATATTTATTTTTACCTTTAAAAATGGCGCAAATACGTACACATATTATTATACACAGTGAATATATATATATATATAAATTTATAATCTATTTTCATCATGATTAAAATTAGACTATATATTGCCACTGTAATTGTTATGTGTAAGGTGTTGCCTGTTGGATGTAATAATAATAATAATAATAAAAATTCCTCACAATCGTTTCTGGATGGCGTCAGTAAAAAAATTATTTATTTATTTTTCTAACTAACGAATAATAATAATAATAATAATTTTTTAAACATTACCGAATACAAAATAATATTAAAAATAATAAAAACTAAACTATTTTCAATTGTTCAAAAATAAAAAAATAAATAAATAAACATTAAACGCGCACACATACGTTTCGTTTGTTGTTTTGGAAAATTAAATTTAAATTAAAATTAACAAAAAGAAAAAAAAATTAACATATTGCGTGACAGTATAAACATGGACACACCTAAAAGTATTAATAAAAAATTTGAATATATACGACGATTAATATACGAATAATGGGGAATAAAAAAAAAATAATTTATATAGAATTTGGATAAACAAAGAGAATATCGAATTGATGAGGAAATAGCCACAATTACGGTACTCCTGAGATTATTTTGCTTTGTTTACTGATTTAAATCACCTGTCGCGTTTTTTTTTTTGTATTGTAATAAACAACCTGTACTTGTTTTAGTGTTAAATAATCTGTAGTTGGTAAGGTGTTGATTCATTCGGAAAATAAAAGTTATTTAACAAGTGCGATCTTCGTTCACGACCTACAGTTTACTGTGCCATCAAACAAACGATTGATGTTACGACCTTAGAGTTCCTTTTTTAAAATCTTACCGACTATCAATAACGACCTTCCCGTATCACCACAATCAATCAAAACAACGAAACAACCTACTTAGTGCTAAACTACATGACATTTAACTCTAATGAATTTTGTTTGCTTACATAAATTTAATTAATTACTCAACCAAAGATTATCTTTAGCCAATGATTAAACAAATTAAAATTAAAAAAAAAAAAATCAAAATTAAACAAATTAAAATTTTTTATTGAAAAAATAAAAAAAACTTAAGCGGTTTTGGCATGCAAAAAAAAAAAAAAAAAAAACTTAGAATCAAATGAAAGATTTTATAATTTTAGAAATGAGTAAATAAAAATCCGACTTGTCTTAGTCTCTTGACAATTTTATATCTTTTTTTTTTTTTGTGCTTTATTTTTAATTATACATTTTTTTTTGCTGTTAAATTATAAAAAATTATTAATAATATTTTCGGCTTTGCAGTTACTCAAAAAAAAAAAATGAAAAAACTCTGTCTCATCTAAGCAAAAAATCGTTTTTTTCGTTTGATCGTCGCTATGCTGTGCATCGTACCGGTGTAGCAGTTGATCGTTTCCGCGATCATCAGTTTTGTTTTCATTTTGACTCGCTAACAATGACTACATCGTCATAAATAAAAAAAATAATTTTCGTTTTCATTTATTATTTGTTTTAAAACAGAGAAAAACACAATTTTCGGTTGTTTAAAACTTAATGAAACAAAAAAAAAAAAATAAAAATAATAATAATAATAGTTTTGTGTGGCTGTGTGCGCTTGACATAAAACATTTTTTTTTTTTTATTTTTGCGCTTTCACTTCGGTCAATCTAAATTTAAAGATCGGGTTTTAACACAAAAATTAAATTTTTCCAATTTTTCTCATTTCTTTTTTCATTCGTTTATTAATCGAAATACAAAAAAAACTAAAATTTTCTTCTACATGAAAAATCAACCGAATTTAATCTCTTAAACACCGTGCTGCATTAATGTATGTAGGTTAAAAATTATATTTTTATTTTATGTTTTTTAACTTTATGCTAATTAACTTTGCGATCGTGTTTTGATTTAAGTTTTTTTTTATATAAATGAAATAGAGAAACAAAAGATTTTTTTTTCAAGCAGGCAAGCAAGCAAAAAAAACGGAGAGAACTTTTTTTTTGTTATTTTCAGTCAGTGAAGATTCTTCGTTCTTTTCTTTGCTTCTTAATTAATTCAATTCTTGTTTAAAGCTAGACAGGCACATACAGACTTTTAAAATAATAAAAAAAATTAAAAAACTGAACAACTAATTAGCATAATTAAATAAAAAAGTTAAGTAATGTATTCTAACGTAATTAAGTGAAGTTAAGTTAATTTAAGTTAAGTTAAGCTATGTTAATCCAAAACCACTGTATAAGCAAAGTAATCGCTGTGCAATTATGTGTTGATTGATTTTAATTAATTTAAAAAAAAAAATAAAAATTATGCTCGATTGTTATGTGATGTGGGATTTGTTTAAAATTTGTTTTTTTTTTCTAGTTCTCTTTAGTAATACAGCAAACAATTAAATTTCATTTCGAGTATTAATTTTATTTTTAGATTTTTCATGTTTATAGAAAATAATTAAAAAAAAAAAAAAATAATTATTTTGCTACAAATTTGTAAAACGATCGAGTTTACTTTGTTAATTTATTTTCTTTTTTTTTTTTTTTTTGCTGTAATCGTGTTATTAACACGTGAAAACATTATGTAAATTAATAAATGTGATTGTTTTACATAACTGCGAATGATAATAAAATTCACGAGAATGGAAATCCTGAATCCTAAAAACGGCAAAGTGTTTGTTGTTGCTCAAATGGTTTTGCCAATGTTTTTAAATTAATTATTCAGCATAAACAAACGTGAAAACCATTAATTGTAGTAAAGAAAATAAAATTCAACAATACATCGGTGTTTTGTTGTTAGAATTAATTTCCCTTTTCATATTGTATTTCATTTGTAAGAATTTTCATTCGATTACCATTTAGCGTTTCTATTGTTTTGAATATAATTAATTTAATAAATAAATAAAAAAAAGCAACAAGCATATGTTAAAATAAATAAATACATGTGTGTTGATATAAAGGATCAAATATAATTTAATTATACCGTAATATCTTCTAGCATTTATTTTAATTAAAGATAATAATTGGCTTTGTTTTAGTTATTGTCTTCTAATTATCACGATGCTACGTTATTTATTGATTATTACGCAAGATAATTTTTTTTTTTGTTAAATCGCTAATTATGCATTGTTTTCCAATTATGTAGAAGCCAAAAACAATATTTTTAAATTACATAACGTCAGAATTAATTTTAAAAACAATTCATTACAGCCTGGACAAATTATTGTAAAATGTGACCAGGACATTGTAGCTTAAATGCATAAAAACTATAAAAGAATTTCATTGTTTATGGAATTTTAATAAGTTTTTAAAACCCGGAAATAACTCGACAATCTATAATTAAATTAATTGTTGTGTAAACAAAACAAATTTATTTTGTATTCAAACATTTTTTGCGATTTATCGTTTTGCTTTTTATTACCAACCATGGCTTAGAACGATATTAACTGGATTTAAATGCATTCACTGTGATTACATTAATTTCCACGTTTTATTTATAGAAATTTTTTTGTTTTTCTTCACTTTTTCCTTTATATGACATTCCAAAATTATTTTTATTATTTTTAGAAAACTAGATAGAAAAAGAAAAGAAAAAAATTCTAAATTTGTATAAATAAATTTGCAGGAAGTGAGGTTAGAGAAAGAAATTGAACGGGGATGCAACGCTGTCCGTATATACATGAAATGCGAGAACGCTTACTTGGCCCAGCACAAGAATCTGTACCATTGCAAACATTAGTGAAGGAACGTGTTGTCGAACAGCAGCATCATCAGCCACGCCAAATGGCACCACCAAATAACGACAGTAATCAGGTCGGGACCATGATAAAGGTAGGCAGTGATGAGCTCGTACCTTCATCTGCCAAATCCTTATCATAATTTTTATTTTTTATTATTTTTATTTATTGTTGTCTCTCATATTTCTGTATTGTTTTCACTCATAAACCTCATTTATCATTAATTAATAAATCAAAAGACAATTTTTAATCGATAAAACATTTAATAGCTAAATCCTGATGGTTATGGATCGCATACAAGTCCCACACATCAGCGAACACCACTCGTACCACGGGACTTAGGTGAAGATTTCAGTTTGGATAATGACTTTAGTGAACCGATCGACCCTAGACTGCCAAAGAATGCAAAGTAAGTAATCCACTCATCACTTATAGCACGATTAATCGTTACTAAATGAAATTCCTATAAACGAGGGACATTTCAACAAATAATTGTTATTCGCACCAATAATTTAATTTTTTTTTTTTCAAAATTCTATGGCAAATTAATCTCTTTAGCTGCGATTTTAGTGAATTTGGATATTATAATGTGGATAATACACGAAAAAGGTTAGCTGCTGTGAGATTGACTTTAACAAAAGAAAAAAAAAAAAAAGAAGTTATTTAATTTGCTACAAAAAAAAAAATAATAATTGGCATTAAAATCTTTTCTTTTAATTTTAATACGCACCTTGTTAATTAATTAAATTATTCATTCATTTTTTTTAATGGAAAGTAATTAAAAATTGGGTATTTTCTAACTCTAAACAATAAAATACCCAAAAAAAAAAAAAAAAATTGCTAATGCGCATGATTAAAATACTTAAGTATATAATTATGCGCAATAAAAAAAAATAAAATTTAATTAATTGCTTGTCAGATGAGAGTTTTTTTTATTTTTTTTTTTTGCACAGTTTTAGCTACACTTGTTAATAAAAAAAAATTAATTTCACTCACTCACTGCATTTTAGTGCATTTATAAAAATTAAAAAAATTATTAATATGCATGATAGCATGAGTTAAGCAGACGAAATGTGTTAATTTGTGTTAATTAAAAATAATATTAAAAACTAGGTTATGTCTAGCTGCACATATGTTTGTTAATTAATTCGGAAATTATTAAGTTTATTAGCTTAAACATTTTTTTATTTTTTTCGTTTTTATCAACAGTTGTGGGCACATTTTATTCGTTTTAAATTTATTCGTGATGTTCGTTTGAATTAGAAGTGAATGAAAATTGATTCGCCCACGTTATATCGATGAGAAAAACTTTCAAAAAAATGTACTTTTGGTATTTGGAAATTTAGTTACTGATTATTACTGACAGATCATTTGATTTTTTTTGTGATTTAAACTTGATTCAATTGAAGCATTGTTATAAGCGTGTAACACCTGTCTTAGTCACCTAGTTTTACAAATTTTAATTCTAGCAACTAGAACTGAATGAGAATCAATCAAATTTAATAAAGAAAATTAAATTAAAATATTACGAACAAAACCATCTGCTAAAAAAAAAAAAAAAAAAAATTAAATAAAAATAAATCACGAAAAAAAAAAGATTTCTATTGAATTTAGATATCCCACTTTGAGTTAATATTTTCAAGTGTTTTCTATAGTTTCAAATGGGTAATAAATATGAGTGGAGTAATTGAGAATAACACAAAAAAAAGAAGAAAATAATATGATTTTTGGATTATTCAGGACAAAACGAAAATTTATTACAACCTTGTGATTATTTTTTCGCTTTCCTTTCATTACAAAAAAATTTTCACAAATTATAAATAAATTTGTAAAGGAATTTTAAACTATTAAAGAAGAGCAACAAGCAAACATTTTTTTTTTTTTAGTTTTTTATTCTCAGTTTTTTTTTTTTTTTTTTTTTTTTGTTTAAACGAATTTTAATATTATTCGGTGACTTAAAATAAATTTTTTTTTTTTTTTTTTATTCATTTGTTATAATTTGTCACGAAAGTGTTTTTTTTTTTTATTTCATTTAAACATCAAAAACATGCGCAAAAAATCTATTAATCGGATTGGCGGAATATATTTATTTGTCCGATTTACTGTGTTTTGGTTTTTTTTTTTTGTGGTATTGAAGTTAATTAAGTATTAACGGACTTTTTGCTAGAAGTTAATTAAATGTGAATTTGATAGAGCAATAATCATGCATTGTACCCTCTATTATTAATAAATAATTATAATTTAATGTTATTATAATTACAAAAAACAGCGACAATGTACTCTAAATGCAATAAATAAAAAAAAATCAATTTTTACGTTTGAAAAATGAAACTGGGATTTCGTTGCTGTGTTAGTCAAACGACCCATTTTCCACAGTATAAATAAAAGAAAGAAAAAAAAAACATCCTTCAGGATATTTTCCTTTCCTTTCCATTATTTCCTTTGTTATTATTATATCACCAGCGTGGTCATTTACCTTTCACCTTGATTTCTTCTTCGGTATTACGTTTTAAAAAGTTTCGATTTTGCGCACCGAACACCCTTTGTTCCTTTAAACCATTTTTCCGTTTTTTGGAAAAACATTTTTTTTTCACCCTAGTGCAATGTACGGTGAACACACAGTTATTTGGCATCCATGTTTTATTTTTTAATTTTATAATCGAAAAACATTCCCTTAAAACGACAGGCGTCCTTTTTTAAAATACGTCGTAAACGAGAGAAATAATTGCGAATAAAAATTGAAAAAAAATGTTTTTTTTAATTCCTGTTATGATTTTTAATAAGGTTTCTCCACTTATAAAGAATGTTTTCTTGGAATTTCAATTTCTTAGAATTAAATAAATTATTTTTTTTTTTTAATGAAGCCATAAAAGATCTCTGAAAACAGCAAACAGAAAAAAAAAAAAACCAGGAACAAAGGATGAAAAATGTTGCGCAAAAGCACAAAAGGAGATAAAAAAAAAAAAAAAACAAAAAAAAAAAACGAATTCCTGTTTGGTAAATCAATAAAATCTCCGAATACTACGTGCCAACGGGACGATCTCATTTTACGATAAGGATTTGCAAATTCTCCTTCTTTTTTTTCCCACACATTAAAAGTTTTTTTTTTATTGTTATTTCGGATGCTGTGTAAAAGCTTTTCTCCTTTTTTTTTTCGCATCAGAAAGTAGTTTAATATTTTGTTTTTTTTTTTTTATCTTAAATAAACTTAAAAGTCCTTAAAGCGGAAATTTATTACTTGTTATTCGAAATAATAATCAAAAAACAAAAAAAAACTACATCGAAGATGTATAGAAAAAAAAATTAAAGTTCAGGATGGTTGTGCTTGTATTATGCGAAAAGTGAATGTAGCATAAGAAGAGGGAGTTTGAATAATATGAGATTTTGCGCTGAAATGATGCTGATACAGAGCGAATTTATATAAAATTCGCTCATATTTTGTGTGTTTACTTCGTATTTATATTTGAAATGAAACAAGAAGAAAAAACCAAAACCAAATTAATAAAAAAAAAACATTTCCACTCAGAGTTTGTGATCTTTAATTGCAGCTTCCAGTTATGTTGCTCAGTGTATGGCAGCAGCCAAATCATAACGAATAGAATAGTTTTGTGATTATTCTGTGTGTTGTTAGGTATCGTGAAGGCGCGACAATTTTTTTTTATTTAATTCGGTTTTAATTCTATTTTAAAGTAAAAAAATGTTTAATCAAAGTGAATAAAAAAAAAAATTGTTTATTTTTCTCGTTTATCTTTTATCCACTTTCAAGTGATTTGATAATAATTAATCGACGCCCTTAACGAAGAAAACTTCTTCATTCGTGATAAACTAAAAGAAAAAAATTTTTTTTTGTCTTCTGTGATCAGTTTTCATCGTGTTTTGTGTCGTTTTTTCATTAACTTCTAGGATCTTTGATGAATATTTCAATGAAAACTTTAAAGTGGTTTGCTCTGTGTGAATTTTATTTCTTTCAACCCTTCTATTGCATTTGTTTTAAAAACTAAAAATAAATTACAGAAACTCTGCATAAAATAAATCGTTTTTTTTTCGCACAGTAATCAATAAATAAAAAGTTCGATAAAAAAAATTTATTTAAAATAAAATAAATAAAAAATGAAAATTCTTGAAACCGCCCCTCGCGCCATTTAAATTTTCTTTTTTTTTTTTTTTTTATTCATCTGGAGTAATACAAAAAAAAAAAAAAAAGCAGAAAAATTTGCGGATTTTGCGCGCCATAAAAGAAAAAAAAAAATTTTTTTCTTGTTTTTAAAGTTTTTAAAATTTTTTCTTATCAAAGCTTGTTAATTTAATTTTTTTATCGTTTTGAATTAAGATTTGCTTGTTGTTTGAATTCGGTATAATAATTGTGCTAGTACGGAGGTCACTAGGTTGCCCGGGCAGCTAGTACTTTGCTTTACTTTACTGTTTGTATCGACTCCACCCCAGTTCTTATGTCGATTATTAATTTTTTTTTTTTTTTTTTTGTTATTTTTTAATTATTTAACGAGCTGATGATTGTTTTTCATTTAAATTTCAATTTTTTTCTGTTTGTTTGTTAGTTTATTTATCGCTTGTGTAATGAAATTTCATTAAAAACTCTTAATTACCCGTTTGTTGTTTTAATCTTGATTTTAATTTTTACTTCTGTTTTTTGCTGTTGGATTATAAATGAAGAGAAAGAATAAAAAAAACATACACACACGCACACACAATGAAAAATGCGCAGAAGCAAATGTTAGCTTACTCAGCTTACAGATCATAGAATTTCGACAAAAATTATTTTTTGAAAAGAATTTTTTCGTTATATTTTTTTTTTGTTGCTTAATTTAATTTCAATACGAATGCTTCCGTTCTAAATAAATAAAAAAAAAAAAAAAAAATAGAAAAATTATTTAAAAATGTTTGTTTAAAGCACTTAAACACAAATTAAATAAAACATAGAATTACAGCATAAACATTGAAAAATAATTTAAGAAGAAAAATATACTCAAAAAAGAACAAAACGAATGAATAAAAAAGAATTTTTTTTTCTATTTTTTTTGTGTTTTTAATTTTAGAAATTAGCATAAGAATGAAATATTAAACGGGGTAAGAATAATTTTATTAAAAAAAGAAGCAAAAGTCCCGAAACGTAGGAAGTAAAATTAATTGTGAAAAAACGCTTGAACTAAATTCAGTTTAAAAAAGAAAAGAAATTTTTTTTTTTGAAAATGGTTGGTGGTGATGTAAAAGTGTCAACAGTCGATGTTGAAAGTGGTGATAATATGGCTACATTGCCTGTATCACGGGTACATACCGGTGGCAGTGATATGGCAGAGAAAAATAATGCCGCTAATAAAGAAATGGAACTGAAGAACGTTATGCCAAGACCATTGCAAAGGTTTAAACAAAAAAACTTATTTTTTCTTTTTTTTTTTTTTTTATTATTATTATCTTTGTTGACTATTACTTAGTTTTTTGTTGGTACAAAAAAAGAAAACTAAAAAGCTCCACCGTTTATTGATATAAATGAATTATGGGCAAATAAAAGCGTTAAGCCAATCAGAATGATAGAAGCGTACATTGTAATAAATTTTCAGGATTTTTAATGGGAAATTTATTGTGGCTTTCGCTCTTTTCTTCTATTTATTAATTAATAAATTTATTAAATAAAATTTCTGTCAGCTAATAAATCTAAAACTAAGCCAAGATGTGCTATAAAGTTACCAAAAAAAAAAAAAAAAATTCTCTAAGGTTCATACATAGGACAGGAAATTGTATTTTATTTCTAATCCTAATCTACCGCACCTACGTTAATAAATTAAAAAAAAAAAAAAATTATTTATTTTACTTTTATGTTTAGTTTAATAAAAAAAAAAGAATAATAAATTAAATTATTTATGTAAAATCAAGTAAAAAAGGAAAATTCAACAAGAAAATTAAATAATTTATTAGGTCGTTTAATGAATAATAACCAACACATCAGTGTTGTGTAAATTAATTACATTTTTCTCATTACATATAATATGTCCTTATAATTAAAAAAAAAAAGGAAATATTATAAGGGATCTACATCCAGGCATTTTAATTATTATTTTATGGAAATAATCTGTACAGTTGCATTGCTGTTCCTACAAAAAAAAAAAAAATTAAATTTTAATGCAGGAAATAATTGCTTTTAGGCAGGCTTTTAAATTTGATAGGTGGTTAATATTAAGGGTTGGTTAAAATAAAACAAAACCATCAGAAAAAACATTTTAAAAGTTAATTAATTAAAATTTTTGGTAGGGTTTTCATTGTAAGAAAGAAAAAAAATAATATTTCCGTTTTGTGGGGGTTGAAAATTGTGGTGAAAGTATTACCGAATTAATTTGATTAAATAATGCATTGTTAAAAGCAAAGCTTTATTAATGTTTAACAGTAATTACATAACAGGGACTTAAAACAGAACAAACAACAAAAAAAATCATTTGAATTGAAAAATTGTCTGTTTTAGAAAAAGAACATTTTTTTTAAATTTCTGTTTTCACATTTTTATTCCTATCTCTTAACACAATTTTCTTCTGGTTGAAAGCAATTAGTTTATTGATTTATTAATATTAACTATCACTAACACTTTGTGTGTTTTTTGTTTTTTTAATTTATCTATTTTTCTATTTTTTTTAACGACATTTAGATTGTTGATTGGTTTGCTCTAAATTTTTTTTCCATATTTTTTTTTTTTTTTAATTTTTTTTTCATCATAAATTATAAAGAATTTTTTTTTTTTTAATTCTTTATTCACAGAACCTCATTATTCATTATAACAAGTTTGGTATATGCGATGCTATTGATTGTTGTTTGCATCGCATATGTTATAAGTGATGTGAGTACCCATCGCTTACCAATTATGTACTATGAAGGATTCTTTACTTATTTGTATGGCGCCAGCATATTATTTTTATTATATGTATTCTGTTTCCTATTGCAAGGTAATCATTTTTTTTTTAATTTTGCTTATTAAACAGAAAAACTAAAAAAAAAAAACTATTTTTCACAGAAAGCACTTGCTGTAATGGGGGTGGACCAAAGGTACCAAAACCAGTTAAAGAGAAAAAACCAAAAAAACAGAAACCAAAAAAATCCGATACTGCAACAGATGGAAAGGATAGTGGTAAAGGTGGTAAGGAAGTAGCTGCTATACCACCACCAAAACCTACACCATTCCAGGTAAATTCAATTTACTTATCCTTTGATTTATTTATTTACGTTAATTATTCAGTTGCGACAGAAAACTAATGTAATAAAAATGAAAAAAGATTCTTATTACGTGTACCCGGATCAAGCATTTTTAATATTTTATTACGGGAAGTTTTAACTTTAGGTCCGTATTGTGGTTATTTAATTATTTAATTAGGGATAACGTCGGAAACATTCCGAAATTACACTTCTTTCCGTTTTTCTTGTAATTGTTTTGTACAAACATTTTTCTTATCTAATCCTAACCTAATACAGATCTGGTAAAATAAAAAAATAAAAGAAACCAACTACACCAGATGGTTGTAGTAATTGTACAGAAAAAAAAAAGAAGAAAGGATAAAGGAAAACCAATTCAACTCAGCAATTATTTATTATTTTTTGTTTGTTTAATCCCTTTGTTTAATTTAAAAATCCTTGAGTTTTCTACTTTATTACGTCATTATTACGATATTTTTACGTTGCTTTTACTTTTTCAATTTGAAGTTCATTGATAAAGCTGCATTAAATGATTATTGGTGCCAGACAAGTAGCATTAAACGGTAATAAAAAAAAAAACAACAAAAACTAATTTAAACAACATTTCGGCGAAAAATGTCATTTTCTCAGGATTAGAAAGTTTTATTCCTATCAAAAAGTCAAGTAAATTATTAATGATTATAAAGAAAACAAACAGACAATAAACATGCTTTTAAACTTTTAAACAAAACCACAAAGGTTAAAAACTGTAATAAAATAATTTTTTTTTTTTTTATTTTTATTTGATTACGTAATAATTAATTAAATTATTCAAATGACAACAAAATTTGTTAGTTTTTATTATACAAAAAAAAAAAACATTTAAAGCAAACCTGTTTGATTTTATTTCGCATTGTGTGTTGTGTAATCAACGGATGAATAGCAAGAAAATTTAATTACTTTAACATTATTACATAAATAAAAAAAAAAAAAAAAATTTCATAAACGACGATCTATTTAAAAATGTTAAATCGACTGGATAATATCAGATGAAAGAAGAATAAAAATCGTAAAATTTCCGTTTTGATTTGATTAATTAACATCAAAACACGTCAATTATCGCACCAAGATTCTTTTCTCTTCATTTCTTATTTTCTTCTGTGGTTCTGATTAAAATCATAAAAAAATTTCTTTTATGAATTTATTTATTTAATGAATAAGGAAATAAATAATTTTTATTTTCGTGGAATAATATTTATGAAGACATAAAAATCGTTGTGAATCTAAACAAAAGCAAGGTAGTTGTGTGGAAAAATAATTAAAATTCATTTTTATTTTATGAATATTTCAGGATGCAACCGCTGAAGCTGACCAGAGTACACCGAAAAATATACGAAAACGTAAAACCACCCAAAATGATCCTAGCTATGGATCATTTTTCTTGAGAATCGGAGCTATTGGTGAGTTGATTATTCCTTTCCTACTTCATATCAATTAAATTAAAATTTATTTTTGTGTTCTTTAAAACAGCTTTCGGATTAGGTACAATGATCTATGTTGGTTTAGAGTTTGGTTCCTTCTTTGAAATACCATTTACATCGCCATGCCATCAAATACTACGTGGTGTTAATCCGTTGTTACAAATGATCTTCACATTCATGCAGATGTATTTCATCTTTATGAATTCACGGGTAAGAAATAGTTTTCTTTTAACACATTTAACCTTATTTAACACTTATTAGGTTTACTTGTTCATAAAAAAAAAATTTTATGTTTTTGTTTCTGTTTTCTGTAAATGTTGCCCACTCATAATTAATTAAAAAGCGAAAAATCACGAAAAAATATCACACATTAAGGGGCTTTACGTTTGTTTTTATTATTTCCTTATAATTTCTCTACTATTGTACTGAATTAACTCTTTTTATTATTATTATTATTTATTTTTTTTTTTTATTTGTAATTATGTTTGAAATTTGCTTGAGTAATCCATAAAAAAAAAACCACAAATAAAAAAATTGTCTTAACACAATAAAAAAAATTATGAGAATTAAATAAGAAAAAAAATTCATTAGTTTAGTTAAATTTATGTTATAAATGTTTGGTCATTAAATGATACCTTATAAATATGGTCCCTGCAGACCTCCAGGATAGCGCTGCATCCATTCGAGGTAGGGTTTATTATTAAATGTCTTTATTTTCATCTTTAGTTTTGTTTTTTTTTTGTATTTATTTTGTGTTTCCTAATTATTTTTTGTATTAATACAAATGAAAGAAAGATAAATTTTCATTCCGTATCCCAACCCCTAACGAACACCACAACAACAACAGTTTGGTACTTGTTTTGTCTCTATTCTAGCGAATATATATATAGTCCTCAGGTCCTTCTAACCTTATAATAAATAATGAAAATTCAACATTTAAAACTAAAAAAAATTGATAAAATCCGGTCTTGGAATCTTTTTCTCGGTTTTTAGTTGAACATTCATCGGTTTAAAGTGTTGGCACGTTTTGGATTGATGCACATCGCTGCAACTAATATTTGTGTTTGGATTCGTACTTTGGTGTTGGAATCACTTAAGGAAATTACCGCATACCATCAGCGACGTGGACCTATTCCGGAGGACAGCGCTATTTTGGGTAATTTTTTACTGCTATTAATTTTAGATTACAGAAAATTATTTCAAATCTTTTTCATTTACATAGAGAGCATTCGACAACACACAATGCGTAATGCTGGAACTGTGATGGGAACAGAATTAGGACCGAATGGTGATTGGGAACCAATAAATATGGACATGAAGGATGGATCACAAAACGTTTTATCACGATTAGTTAAGAGTACTATGCATGCTGCTACCGAAGCTGTTGTAACTGCGGCTAATGAAATTGATCATATGGGTAGAACCTCCAGCTCCAGTACTTCGACATCCACTTCCACTACAACAACCACCACAACCACTGAAGCACCCATATCAACTACCACAGGCTTTCCAACCACATCTATTTTGGATAAAATCCGAAATATTGCTCTGAATCCATCAACAGTTGCTACAACTTTCATGGACGATGAAGACGATAGTGGCGAGGAAATAAACACTGCCCCATCGAAAGTCCATAAGGCAATCAATGGAATTTATAATATGCTTGATGAGACCACTACACAAGCTACCACCACAACAACAGACTCACTTTTTAGCAATTTCTTTGGCGGATTTAACTCGGGATACAACTCGCTAAATCAGGCCGTGAATAACGCTACTAATGCTGCCAGCGATTCCTATGAAAACTTTGATTCCCTATTCCCAGCTGGTTTGACTCTTGCTTCCACTAGTACTCCAAATGCTACAAGCTGTGGTCGTGTAAATATTATGGGCACAATTGTGCAAGACTCAGCACCCTACTTGTATCCATTTATCATTGAGTATTCGTTAATTGGTGCCGTAGTCATCTATGTAATGTGGAAGCACATTGGCAGATACCCAAAGTAAGTAACAGTTAAAATAAAAAATTCATTCCCAAATCTATTCTGTAAAATTTACAATTTTTTTTTAGATATACCACAGAAGAAGATTTGGAGCACCGATTGGAAGTCATGCTATCGCGTCGTGCAGTTGCCATGGCTCAAGCTAATAATGCTCGTGTGGACTGTGTTGGCGCTTCAAAGGGACTATTTTTCGGACTATTATTACTCGTCGGTTCATTGATTTGTTTAATCTTGTTCTTCGTATTAGTCCGTCATCCACAACTATCACTTCTTGCAATCTATTTGGCTGATGTCTCTCATTGTGCATTGATGGCTCTTTCGTTAATTGCAATAATTATTGGCTTTATTCGGTAATTATTATCACGATTATTTTAAAATATAGATTTAATTAATTTATTGTCCATTTACAGAGTACAAACCCTTAAATTCCGTTGTGAGGAACAAGGAAACCTCAACGATATTTTACTCAGAATTTCTGCTTTCGGTCTGTTTACTTACTCCGTTTTCAGCGTTATTGCCGGCTCTTTGAATGCATTCACCAGTGAACCAAATCTTCTAGTCATGATCACCGGTATTCTTGCAGTCCTCCAGGTGGTCCTACAATTGTTATTCATTGCTGATGTATCACGGCGTCGTGTCCATCTTCCTGAACATGATCGCAGTAAACCAGGCCGTCAAATCGTTACTTTCTTACTCATCTGCAATGTTTCCATGTTTGCTATTTACACCTTTGAGGCACAAAAAGTCTTTGCAAATCCCGTACGTATTATAATTGATTTAATTCATGATTATTCAGCTTATTTACTGTTCTATTGCATAAAATTCCAGGTTCAACTTGATTTCTATGGATACATCGCTTGGTCTATAATTCAACGTGTTACATTACCATTATGCATATTCCATAGATTCCATAGCGCTGTCACATTAGCAGAAGTTTGGAAAACAACCTACAAACCACGTTTGGAATAAATACATCATGTAAGTACCTGCAACCAAACATTTTTATCAAATCAAAACATACAAATTTTTTTTTTCCACAGCATCAACGAATAAACTAACCATCTTATACACAAACCAGCAAATATTTAAACCAGCCATAAACGAACACAAAACCATTAATTGTTTTGTGTATAAAAAAAAAAAAAACTTGTACGATCGATAACCAGTACACAAACCATTATACCAATTATATATTTCCAATTAATAATAAACAGATATAGTGGAAAATAGCATAATAATGGTAGTATACTGGTAGGCGATTCATAAAGAAATTTTAACAAGAAGAATTTTTTTTCAAAGAAAAACATTTTTCAATTTTAATTTAAAAAAAAAATATAATAAATATATATATATATATTAATAATTAATTAATTTATTTAATTAGCATTTAAAAAAAAAAAAAAAAAAAAGAAATAAATAAAAGAAAAATAATATATAATATATTTAATATTAATTAATTAAAAAGTAAAGAAAGAAAGAAAGAAAGAAAGAAAAAAAAAACCTTTTAAAAAAAAAAAACCATTATAAAAATCATATTTACTATTATCATCTATGTTTAGGTGTTTAGATTTATTGATAAGAAATTAATTAATTAATTTTAATCATAAAAACCATTTAATTAATTAAATTATATAAAGAATTATTTTTTTTTTTTTTAAACTTAATTAAATAACTAAAAACAAATAAAATTTAAATAAAATTTTGAGAAAGGTGAACAGAAAAAAAAATTATTCATAAATGGCGCAGCGACAAAGTAAAATACCATAAATCAGTAAACACACATTTATATTACCACAACTAATTAATTAGACTTTTTTCTTTTTTTTTTTAAATTAATTAATTTTTTTTTGATCAAGCCGTAGTGAACAAGTTAATATGTATAAACAAGTATAAGGTAATTAACGAAAGTCTTTTCATTACATTTTCTTATTAAGCAAAAACACATTAATTAATTAATTAATTAATTCTTTATTAATTTTTTTTTTTTCAAATTTATTTCTATCAATTAATGAACACAAATACGTACATTACATGAAATAAACAAATTAATTAATTATTAATAAAGATTTTTATATACAAAAATAAATGTTTGAAAAACGTGAATTTTTTTTTTTTGTTTTATATAAAATATTCATAAAAAAAAAAAAGAAAAAAAGAAAAAACAGTGCAGTCGCGGTAATTAATTTTTTTTTTTTTATAGGGTTGTCAAATTTAATATTTATTCTTTTTATTATTATTATAATAATTATTATGTACTTAGAAGTAAATAGCTACAGTTTTTATTTTTTTTAAGCTGCTTACGGTTAATACATTTTCTGATTATAAGAAAAAAAAAAAAAACACACACACACACAAAACTGCCATAAATTGTACAAAACAAACCAAGTCAATTCCTGCAATAATAAATAAATTTTTGTATAAAATAAGACACTTGACATACCATTTAAAAAAAAAATAATAAAGCACAATTTATATTATTGAGAATGCACTGTAAAAAACAAATTTTTTCTAATTGAATTTTAACCAATTCGCGCCCACCTTAATTTACAATGAAAAAAAAAATATTATTGAGGACCAGATATTTAATTAATTAATTAAACAATCATCTTTGAAAAATTGATTTGTTTTTCTTTCTTATTTTTTTTTATTATTACAAATTAATTAGCAAAAGGCCACTTTACGTTTCTATTAAATCAAAGAAAAAAATGTAAATAAGGGAAGATTTTTTTTTTTTGTTCTATTCACCTGCTTAAATATTTAATAAAAAAACAAAAAAAAAATTATTTTAAATATAGAGCTTAGTTTATATTACTTAACAGAGAATTTAAGTTGTTAAAACACGAGTAAGTCAATCTTTATTCCATTTAAGCTAGGTTTTTCTACGTTAATTAGCAGATTTCATGATTTTTCTTCTTTTTTCACATAATTAATTTAAAAAAAAAAAATTTTTTAAAAACTTGCTAATTACTACAAAGTTAATTAAATATGATAACAGTATAACAACAGGTTTAAGTGTTGAAAATAATTTGAAGATTCAATCATTAACGGTTTTACACATTACTCACCTGTGTGTTTTGCGTATTTTTTTTTTTTTTTTCATTTATTATCAAATTTCACTTGAAAAACATTGATGTCAATTCTTTTTTTTGCTTTACTATAACAAACGTTAATTAATTAACTAAAATCACTGCCGTTTCTTTTTTAAATCGTTGTTAAAACTGCTTTTTATTAAAAAAAAATTTCGTTGCGATTAACAAAACAAACAAATCAACATAAAAACTAAATTTTTTTACTGATAAAACTAAGAAACAAACTACCAATTAAGAGATCTATAATTAAAAAAAATATTCATTTTCAGTCGATAAACATTGCAAAAAAAAAAAAAAAAATCAAAAATACCAACAAAAAACATCATTTATAGAAATACTAGAAACAGGTAGCATCTAGACGTGTTAAAGTAATTAACAAACGTGAAAATCCCATTAAAAAAAAAAAAAAAAACGTAAATAAATATAAATAGAGATGAGACTGTGCATTTTAATATTTTTACAAAAATTATTTATCTTCTAAACATTTTCGATGATATAAAGGAATCTTTGGAAATTCCTTGATTCTCTTATTATTATTTTTATATATATATTTTTTTTTTTTTTTTATTGAAAAATTTTCTATTTAAAATTAATTTCTCATCATGAATAATTATAATAAAAAAATAAAATTAATATTAAAAATACTTAAACAATTTTATATTAAACAAATTTATATATATATATATATATATATATATATTTACATATATACTGTCCAAAAATTAATTAATTAATTAATTAAATAACGAAAATAAAGTATAAAAAAAGAAAAATGGAAAAAATTATTTATAAAATGTTTACGTCTGTTGCAAGCAGTGAATTTTGATTAGGATCGTCTTAAAACTTGTGTTTATTATACGGATATAAAGTCGCGTTATATAATTATTAAAATGTCCTACGACACAATTAGTAGACAACCATAATACACAACCAAAAGTAATAAATTGTGGTGGAAGATTATTGATGCAGCAAATGTAAACGAATGAAAACGGTTTAGAGAATTTAGCAGAAAATACAATTTTTTTTTTAACTAAATGTGAATAGTGAACGTTTTTAAAGAAACGAAACAATTAATTAATAAAATTTTTAACACACATGTATGGTAAAATGTTTAAAATTTAAAATAGCGTAGTAAACACTGATGCCCAAGTGATTCGTTCATGTTTTTTTTTTTTCTCTCAATTTTTATTTTATTTTTCATTTCTACGTAATTGTTGTTGCAACGCAACTTTGGAAGCTCATTTAAGAAAAAAATAAATAAAATTTTTAAATAAAACATTTTTGTAGTTTTTAATTAAAAAAAAAAAAAAAAAAAGAATTAAACAATTAAAAATTATAATAATATTCATCAATAAATTTAATCAAATAATAATTAAAAATTAAATAAAAAAAAAATTATTACTGTGTGTTTTTAACAATTTAAATAATTTTAAGATAAAAATAAATATTATATAAAAAACAAAGAATGTAATTAAAAAAAAAAAATAATAATAAAAAAAAAGTTTTTAATTAAAATATCAATAAAAAAAAAAAGAAAAAGAAAAAGCGAGAAGAAAATTAAAATGTAAAACGATACAGAGAAATATATAACAAAGATAAAGATAAGGCAAGATGAAGGTAAATGAAGAAATATATTGATTAACAAAATTATATTTATTGTAAAAAAAAAAAAAACAAAGAAAAAATGTACTTAAATAATTAATTAATTAATAAAAAAAAACAAAAATGGATTAATAAGAAAAGAAAACAAATAAAAGAAAAAAAAAAAAAGAGAAAATTTATGAAAAAAAAAAAAAAAAAAAACAAAACATTTTCTGATTTGTCTTGTTTTATTGATTTGGAATCCAGAATTGGAGTAGTTTTACGTTATTTAGCATAATCACAAGTGTTTATGATAATTAAAAAAAATTAATTATTTACATTTTTGTTACGATTTTGTTATTTTCACCATAGCTAACGTAATTTCTACATTTATTAACGATTGATTACGATTATTTACGATTTTCCACGATTATTTACGATTGTCAACGATTTTTAACGACTGTCCACGATTATTTTTCACGATTACCAATGATTGTTCACGATTGTAAACGATTATACACGATTATAACTCAATAATTACTTTTGAATACCTTTTGAAAACTTTCGCTGTTCTGTTCATAGTTGATAATCTTATCTGGCACAATCTATTCAAAGCTTCCAAGGATAACTAGCATACGATATTGCATTTTTCTTTAGATTCATATTTAAATAACCCAGGTTTCATAACATCTGAATAATACAAGCTTGGTTAAAAGATTTAAGTCTCAAAACAGAATCCATAATATTGGCAATTTTTTAATTACAATTAAAATTCTGGAGTTTAAATAATAATCCTGAATCCTGAAAGTTACAATCTTGACATTGTTGTATCAACAATTCACTGAATAATAACTGTCAGAGTAATAACTGTCATTTGATCATCGATACCTGTTTAGCTAAGCTTATAAACTGTAAGATCGGTAACATAAAATACAATCTGCTTAAACATAGCTAATGATTTATGTAAATTTAATATGCCACACTTTGTCTGACATAACTAGACTTAAATAATCATCCCGATTATTATTATTATTATTAATATTCTTATAAACTAAAAATCATTTAACCTTAATTAACGCCTATAAAAATACCAAAATTATAGGCATTTAAGATCATTTTCGGTATTTTGCAAACAAAATCAGTTAGCATTTTAAAACTTAAATATTCTAATATAGTTTAATCCCCGGAGGTGTTAAGCTAACCAGTTAAACTAACTTATAATGTAATCAAAAAACACTAAAAATTCTTTTATATACAAATTTTATTGATTTCCTTGTCATGGATTAATATTTTTTTATTTTTTTTCACTAATCATTCTTGATTGGTAATAGTTTTGAAGGGAACAGAAACATTAATAAATTACACCATAGCGGGCCTACAGCTTCGTTTATTCTCGATAACCATATTTATATTGCACCAATTTTTTTTTGTCCGCAATATATAATTTAAAAAAAATAATAATAAAAATTTAAAATGATTTAACACTTGTTTGGTGTGGTTGAACCGCCTTCTGTCCGGATTCAAATATAAAATTTTGTTTTTTTATTTAAACGTAGCTACTTACGAAGAGTTTATTGGACTTTCTTCTACTTTACAGTGAGTCTCGTTACGTCTTGATAGCGACTTTGCAAATGTGCAACGTGTGCCAATTGCTACTTTGCGTACACAGACAATTTGCCGGCATATAATCAGAAGGTTAACATCTTTTTCTTTCGTCTCGAAACTGTTATGATTTTCAAGCGAAAGTACAAATACATTCAGGAGCGGAGATTCAATCAAAAAAAAAAAACAATTTTTATATTATATTATTTTATTTTATTTTTTATTAATTATATATTTATATAAAAAAAAAAAAAAGAATAAAAATGATTAAATAAATTTACATTCATACGTAGAAATAAAAAAAAAATATATGAAAGAGCATTCTTAAAAACTACAAACTAATGATGAATGAGAAAAATAATTTATTATTAGTACTCCTGATTAAGGTGTTATGATCCTATGATCGTCTGAGATTAAATTAGAAAAAGAAAAAAATAATAAATTTGTGTGGTGAAATCATTTGTTGGTCAATGTAAAAAAAAGAAAAAAGATTAGAATGGCGGGTACTGGTTGATTTCGTTTTTGTACATTGAAGAAAAATTAAAAATTTGTTTTTTTTTTGTTTAATTCCAATTGCGTTGTGAGTACCAAGGTCCTTTTTCAGATTCGGCGGCTTGTGTTAAACTGCGTGATACGTAGAAGTGGGGTGACGCGGTCTCAAATTGAACGCCATTGTGCTGATTAAAAATGTAAGCTTTTGGTGTTGGACTGACAGCCCGTTGGCTGGCATAAAGATGTGATTGTGGTGTAATATCGGCGTTATGCTGTAAAACGGCTGGCTCTTGGATGTTGAAACGACCATAAATACGATCACGATGCTCACGTGTGTCACAGACGGTGTCTTCAATGAGTTTACTGAGTGGTGCCGAAAATATGCGGAAATTAACATCGGAATAATCGAGATCGGCTATCAAGAATACTGGCATACGATCGGAAATAACCCAGACGTCTTTGTTTTCATCTACTTTCACATCGGCTGGAAATACGAGTGAGGTATCGTCACGGTCGACCACTCCGTGGAACTGTGGTAGGTATGGTGTTGATGTTTGCCAACAACCTACAGCGTTTTGGTCAACTAAATTGAATAACATAACGCCGCTGTCTTCATCGATGACGCGTGAAGTGGTATGACTATTAGCTGCGCGCTCATTCATTACAGTGAAATCATGGTAGCTGTCTTCAACTCGGTTGCTGTCTCTAAGAATTTTAGTGGAAACGGAAAATTCGCGATGACTAGCCAATGGACTGAAGAAAAGTGTTCTGAATCCATCAGCTGTAATCTCAGAGAGTGCCATTCCGAAAATACCTTCCTCACCCCATTGGAAATTTAATCCAGCAATGTTGTAATCACCACGAAGTGGATCTGGGAAGAAGAAACTATGTTCAAAACGCCATGAAGCATCCTGTTCCCATGAGTAAGCAATCAATCCATAGCCTAATTCATCAGAAACATAGGCAAACGTATCATCACAGCTTTTACCAATATCAATGGCAATATTTGCAATAAACGTATTCGCATTTGTATCCTCTGGGCGTAATTCATAACGACGAAGTCTTCTATTTGTTTTCAAATCAAAAACATTCATTGCGTATGGGCATACATTTTGTGTTGTGTTTCCAATACCAATGGTACCAGTATCAAGTACCCAAAGTCTTCCACAACGATCAGCTTTAATACGGTAAACAGTTGATAGACCATTCGCACAGTCACCAGCACGATTACTATTCCAATCTGGATATGGGATTAATTGTGGTGAACCGGATGGTGTCTTCTCCAAATCAATATATGTTAATGTAGCCGGGATACCTGTAATTAAAAACAAATAATATAAAATCGTTGCAAGGCAAAGTCATTAGTTTGTTTATTCCAAAGTGCTACAACTTGTTTTTTTTTTTTTTTTTTGCTTAATTATGTTTACACAGGCTGCATAATTTATTTCTACGAACAATTACCGCTGGTTCACTGTTGTTTCTATCAAATTAATATTCACGTCTTGTGATTTATTCAGTATCAATTACCAAAATCAATTTCTCTTTTATCAATAACAATAAAAATAAAAAATCGCACACAAACACGCTTCAGCTAAACAAATATTAAAAAAAAAATTTCAAGAAATTGCATTTAGCTTGTTGTTATCTCTGGTAAAAAAAAAACACGTGCAATGCATTATTATCTTATCATTTCTTTTATTTAAAGCATTAAAATCAATTAATTAATTTTTATTTACTTAATTTAGCGAAATATAAACATAAAAAAAAAAATCAAAAGTTTAATTAGTAAAAGTGAAATTTATTTCTTCTTTGAATCTTAAATCGTTGTTTTGATTATTTAATAGAAAAAATGTCTCTTTTTATCTTTAATCACATGTGTTAATACGAAATAATAATAATAATAATAATGTTTTCATTTTATAATTTGATTAGAAATCGTGTTGTAAATAATTCACATGTGGAGTGTAAGTAAATGGTAAGACCCTTTTGTCATAATCGTGATAAGACAATGTGATTGAGAACAACGAATTTTACTATTAGTTTCGCTCTATAAATGATTAATGTTTATACAAATATTTCTATACAGATCACGTTTATATCATAATATTTAAAGCTTAACCGTAGATTAATGATTAATCTATTAAATTATAAATACTGTAACGCCAAACATCAAACAGATTTTTTTTTTTTTTGAAATTTATTAATTAATTATGAAATGTTTATGTCACCATAAAAAACATAATAAATATAGAAAAATAAAATTTTATAAACAAAAATATTTATTAGAAAATCCTAATTAAGCCATAATTGTATGAAAATTCCAAAGAATTTCCATTAAAAAAAAAAAAAAAAAATTAATTTTAATATTTATACCGCGTATTCTGTTTTTTATTTAAGTTAAGTTAAGTTAAGTTAGTAATGTTGTAAATCTCGTATAACTGTCATAAATGCTGGTAAAACAATTTTATTTATTTATTAAATGAAATGATTAAAATCTCTAGAAATTATATACAGTGGTGTCAGTGTTTTTAAATGAAGTTTCCCTGACTTAATAATTAATATTTATTTTTGTTATTTCTTTGCAAAATGACTATCAACTAGTAAACAGACAAACCAACAAACATTAAGTATATTGATTGACAGCAATAATAACACGCAAATAAAATTTTTCTTTTTTCATACATTTTCTCAACAACTCAACAAATATATAAAAAAAATTTTAATTAATATTAAAAACGATTAATATAACGTGATTAAATTAAAAAATGAAGAAAAGTTTTTAATTCAATTAAAACATTTGATTATTATATATTGATAAGAAATAATAAAAAAAAAAAATATTTTCATTTTCTTACAAAATTATGTCAATAAATTATTTAATTTCATTTCATTTCGTTTTGTTGTTAATTTTTTTTTTGCATATATTTCTCTTCTTTCTTTTCTTTTTTATTTTTTTATTTTATTACACTCTTATACGCTTAACACATCCTATTATCCAATCATTTTTATGTTTATTATTTAAAAATAAAAATAAAAGAAGGTATTTTTATGTTTAAATTAAGTAAAGCAATGTTATGGATAAAGTTAACTTAAGTAAAGTAATGTTTTTTTTTGAGACAATTTCACTTTCTTTTTTTCATTTCATTTCACTTTGGTTTAATTTTTTTTTTTTTGTGTTTTTGCTTAAGTCGTAATGTACTTAACATTAAGTTACTTAACTTATATATATATTTATTTTTTTGTGTATAAGAGACATGGGCTAAAAAAAAAAAAAATAATAATAAGAAGAAATGTTTAAACCACAAAAATTGCCGCGAGCATAATAACTGCTGTGTGACCTTCAGACAACTTCTGTGTTAAAAATGATTTTTTATTTTTATGTAATTCAGTTTTAAACTTTATTTTTCCTTTAGTAGTAATTGTTACATAGCATTTTTTTTTTATGTTGTTGTTTTGCTTATTTAGATCATATTTTATAAATTATGTTAAATTAATTTTTCTTTTTCTTTATAACTAACGTGTAATGCTGTAGCTCTACAGTCTGAAGACTTAATTATCAGTTTTAAAAACTACTTTTAATAATTATCTAAAAGCTTTTATAGCTTTTAAGTGGGTAAATAATAATGTAGGGTAGATTGTTACACTAAATAATAATAATATAATGAATGAATGAATGAATTAATTAATAAATAGAGAGAAGTGGTTTATATAAACAAAAAACGCATAAATTTCACGCAGTATTATATTTACTTAAAAAAAAAAAAAATAAATAAATAATAATTAAAAAACATTAAAAATACATAAAAATTTGAAATCTTTAATTAAATAAATTAAATCTACCTTGTCACTCAGTTTAAAACCAAAAAAAAAAATAATAATAATATTATAATTACGCTATAATATTTGCAATAATAATAATAAAGAAAAAAAAAAACTGTTTGCATTGAGTATACATAAAAAAAAATCATAATCATAGTAATTATAATAATTGTTGAAAGAAATTATTATTAAAATTGCATAAAAATGCTTCACTACTGCAAAAAAAAAAAAAAAGAAAAAAAGTGAAACTGAATTACTGGAATAAATTTACAATTTTTTAACTGAATAACAACGATAAGTAATGTATTATCGCGTGCATTTAAATTAAATATAATAATGTAACAAATCGTCAAACATTTTCAATTATTAGGTAATAATTTAACTTCTTTTGTGGTTTATTTGCCTGCTTTTATTAGGTGTAAACAAAAAAAAATTAATAAAACCATAATAAGGAAATAAGAAACATTTTTTCAACAATTCAGTAATTTTATATTATTATAATTAACTAAAGGGAAAACTTTGGTTTATTTTATTTTATTTTATTATTCAATAAAAAACGAAATAAATTGGCCTCGTAAACTATTAAAAAAATAAAATAAAAAAAGCTCAATAACTGAAGCAAATCATCAATAAAAAACATTTTTTTTTTTTACTTTATTAATCAACAAAAATGTGTTGAAGTAATGAAAAAAGATTTTTTAAACAACAAAACTGTTAGTAACACCTTTGATGTGTAATAATTAATAAAAAAAAATTGACATGTGTGTGGAGTTTTTTACATTAAAAATAACTGAAATTAACTGGAAAATTTATATTAAAAAAATAAAAAAAACTTTACCAATGATAATCCAGTTTAATTAAGCTAATTTAATTTTTTTTTATTTTAACTCCTTTGTTGTTATATTAATGCAAATTGTTTACAAAAAATTATCGTACAGATTGGTTTGTTGATTCTTTTTGACAGCAAAAACGAAAAACAAAAAAAACTTTCAAAATAAAAAAAAACATTTTTTTTACCTTCTAAAGTAAATAAAAAATAAAAATTGTTTAACCAAAAAAGGCTTTTTATTAATCTATAATATTCAATTTTTATTTATTTATATAATTCAGTGCAAGATTATTTATTATTCAATTTATATAATGAAATGTTTATAATCTTAAGTAATTTTTAAATTTTTTTTTATAAACCCAACAATGCTCTATTAATCATAACATTTTTGATTAATTTCCCTTTAATTAAAAACATGTTTAGAATTTTCTTGTTTGTGTGAATAAACCTGAATTATATTTATTTTCTCAATTACGCAATTTTTGCGATATTTATTATGAGTTATGCTTATTTCTTGATTAAAAAAACATTAAAAAAAAAAATGCCATAAAGTAAATATTATTATTTAATATTATTTCACCCACCTACCTGTCACTTTAATGCAAATGGAAAATATGTGGAAATTCGATATGTTCGTAAATTACTTAATCAATAATAAATTAATTGTCAACACTTGAGACACGATAAATTGAAAATTAAATGAGAATTTCTACATTGCAAATAATAATAAATATGCAACGTAAAGTTTAATGTTATGGTCAAGTTGATGGCGATTTAATTATTTATTACATTTTGCCATTCCATCGTTTAAAAAAATAATAGTAATAAATAACAAATGCGCTTTAAACGAAACTAAAGAAAGTAGTAAAATTTTTAATTACTTAATTAAATTCAATTACAATACGATTTCTTGTTTATATTCTAAACAATGTATTAATCATTTTTATTTGCTTATTTATTAGTTTTTTTTTTTTTATTTTATAAATGTGATTCAATTAATTAATTATTATTCGCTTAAAGCATAATATAAAATAAAATGAAAATTAATTTAAAAAATAATTAATAAGACAACATTTCAACGACTATGATTATGAATAAATGACACCAAAGTGTTGTGGTTTAAAAAAAAAAAAAATGTTTGCATAATGTTTGCTATTTTTTTTTTTTTTGATTAATTGAGAAGCTTTTTCAAATAAATAAAAATAAAAAACAATTTTACTCGGCTCAAAAATCTTCGGTTAGCCACACTAAACTATTCAGAAACCTTTATCAACATAAATAACATAAATGACAACCAAAAATGATGTCGATTTTTATTAAGAAATGCTTTTACTGTGCATTTATGTAAAAGCACCATGAATTATATTAAAAAATGAAATGATTAAGAAAGCTTTTAAAAGACAATAATAAACCACAAAAAAAAAAAAAAAAAAACGAGAGCAAAACTCTAGTAGTTTATGTGACTTACATAAATAACTTAAAAAAAAAAAAACATTTAAGTTTCTATTTTTAATTATTAACTAAGTACATAATTAAAAATAATTTTTTTTTTTACTGTTTTAATGTTGCTGTTATTAATTAAAGATCAATAAAATCTGATATAATAATCCGTAGTAAGTAATTTATTCAGTAGTTTTATTTTAGTAAAATAATTGTAACAAATATAGGCAAAACATTAAAAAAATTAATTATTAATGTCAATTAATTAAATATTAATAATATTTCATAATTTTAATAATATTGTGACATACTATTTATAAAGTAGGTTTAAAGGATTGAAATGCAGTTATTTTATTATTTTAACAAAACATATTGCAAAATAATTTTCGTTCTCCTCTGGTGGTAAACATTAAATGAGGTTATTTTGTAATTAATAAAATTATTATGAATAATAATAAAAAAAAAAATAAAAAACTTGTTATCTTACCATCTCTCCATCTGGGTACGCTGACAAAAAGTTTCGATCCCCAATGCTCAATGCCAACTGGTAAGCCATTTGTTGGTATATAATCACCTGTAGCGATCGCTTGATCCTTAATACGTTGATTGGGAAATACAAAATCCAATTGACGCCAACTGAATCGTTCTTGTAATTTATAAACAGCGTATGTACTCGGTAGACAGCAACCAAATAATATCAATGCAACAACACTGATTGCACTTTTATTAACACTTTTTGCTAATACCATGATTTTGTTTTTGGAAAAAATTTCTACAAAATCACAAAAAAAAATAAATGTTTTTAATTAATTTTTACGAAATAAATTATGGTGGACAGGTAGATAGTCCACAGAAAAAACAGAAACAACTGACTGCAGTACGAGGAATCCACCTCAAGTTATATTTAAATCCCCCTCTTAGGAGTATGGTACACGTGCACGCACATAAGCTTATTTCTGTAAATAAACTTTTACTGGATTGATGTATAAACATTTTTTAATTTTTTTTTGTTCTCTCTTGTGATTTAAAAATCAAAACAAAAAAAAAATATTCATTAATACATTTGTGGGTTTTTTTATTTGTTTGTTTCATTTCTGTATTTTATTGTACTGATTGGGGGACAAAACAAGTTATTTTATCATGGTGCTAAGTTTCAATATTATCATTTATGTTTGCTTTATTGATTACATATTGGGAAAAAACATTAAATTTATCATCGTTAAGTATAAATAAGGAAGAACGTTGTATGCACATTTTATTTAAATTATAATCTTAATCATTTTATTTTTATTGTTTTATTAATAAGAACCGCTTAATTAATCTTTGTAATATAATTTGCCTACTATAATTTTTGCAAAAATAAATTATTTTTTTATTTATAACAAGCGACAAATTACATAAAAGTGAAAAACATGAACCAACATACAAATAATAATAATAATAATAATAATAATAATAATAATAATAATAATAATAATAATAATAATAATAATAATAATAATAATAATAATAATAATGTAAACAGGAAAATATACTTTGCATTTCACTTTTATTTATTTTTATTCAAATTTAATTTATATTTTTAATATTAAAAAAAATAAATTATTTTACTTATTTTTATTTTTTTGTGCAATAATTGTTATAAACAAAAACCCAATCAGTTGTATAATTTTAATTTTTATTAAATATGTATAACACATTTGCTATGATTTATTTTTTTTAAATAACTAAGTCATGTTAAGCTTTTAAGATTAAAAAAATGTTGCTAAATATTATTATTATTATTATTATTATTATTATTACTGTATAAATAAGTTACTTTTCTTTAATGACACATAAAAACATTATGATGACTAGATTGCTAATAAGGTAAAGGAAAATCACATCAAGTGAAATCTTTAATTTTCATTTTAACAAGAATTTCAATATAATTTCTTTTATTAATTAAATAAATTTTCTTTTAAATAATGCTGAAAAGCTTGTTCATTAGCTACTTAAAAATGTATAATCTGATGAGAAATATAATTTTTGCAATATTTTAAACGTTGAATAAAAAAAAAAAAAAAAGAAAAAAATTGAAAGCATAGTGTAGGAGGTGGTTGACTATAAAACGTCATATTGGTGGTAGTTCAATATTTATCATTTTATTGCTTGTGAAAAAACTGTTAAGTGAATGTTTGTTTGTTAAAGTTAATTAAATTTTATATTTTTATTAGAAAATCAATAAAATATACAATGTGCGAATTTTTTTTTTTTTTTGATATTTTTCACTTACTTTTACTATAAACAAAAAAATTAATTACCTAGCGTAATTTGTTTTAATTTAAATAATTTTGTATACGTTTTTTCGTCATTTATTTTATTTTTTATTATTTTTTTTCACTTGTAAATGAATCATTTGAGTGATATGTCGGCAGCAGGTTGGTGATTTTGTAATCAAGAAACTATAAAAAAAAACAGCAATGCAAAGCAAAGTAAGTCTTAATTTAATTAAATCCACTTAAATAACACAACATTAGACATTGGTTAACTAATAATTAAAAACATTTTTATGTTTCTTTTTTTTTTTTTTTTTAGTTAGACAAGTTAAATATTCAAAGGCACAAGTTAATAATTACTGCATATGGTGAAATACATTTGGTTTTAAGTTTTGATAAAATTTTTGGACAAGTGACTTTTGGCATGCTGACGACTTTTATTAACTTAATCAAGTAAATATGATATTAATTGATATTTAATTGATTTTAAATTGATTTAATAAGAATTTTTTTTACATGATTTAAGTAAAAATAAAATAAAATAAAATAACCAAACAGATTGTGAAAGTCTTCAAAGTGTGCGAATGCCGCAAAAATAACATATTTTTTTTTGTCTGTTTTTTGTTTATTTATTTAACAATTATATTCGCATTGTTTGATTAATTTTTCCGTAATAATAGATGCCAAGATTCGATCATGACCACACCTAGTGAAAACTATTTATAAATTGTCACATTTCGTTATTTATTTTATGCTTCTATATTTACTGTGCTATGATTTAATTAAATTAACTTATGATTGCGTACTCAAACGTGTCACTTTGGATTTTTTTTTCACAGTTTTACGTTTATAAAATAATGGTTTAACCTTGTTTAGTTGCGATACAAAATCCAATAAAGCGTTTTTTTTTTTTTTTCATGAACAATATAATCAAGTCCATTTAATTTCCTTGTTAAACGTTTGTTAACGCTGGAGAGTTTGTAGCATTAACCGTGTTAAATAGTTTAATTACACAAAAAACTACTTGCCGTACAATCAGAAAAACAAACAAAAATTAAAAACAATCTCAAGACACTTTAATTAAATAATTGATTATAGAGACCGAGAAAACAGGTAGACTGACAGTCTTAAAATTTCAAATAGATAGACAAAGCGATAAGTTTAATAATGAAAATGCTGTAAAAATTATATCCAGAGCATTAAACTTTTATTTAAATTTAAATTAAAAAAAAAGCGACAAATTTATTTTTTCAAGGACTCCCACCGATGATTAATTCGATTCGTTACGATATTTTCAATAAATTACAAATAGATAAAAATAAATTTACCAAAAAAAAAAAAAAAAAAAATGAATAACAATGTTTGAAAGTAATTAAAACGGAAAATAAATCATAAATTTACCTGGTCTAACCTGTTAATCATATGCGGATTCAGATAAGGATATTTATTCAAGAAATATGATTAATAACATATTGCTGCTTTGTCCCGTATTAATAGTTTATTTAATTAGTGTGCGTTTGTGGTTTATTTATGATCGTTTGAACAAGTATTACAGCTATAATCAAGGATTTATTTCATTCAAGACAAAAATTATATGATGATGATTAATAATAATAAAAACCCACAACCGTTGGAATGAATAAATTGCGATAAACACGTGTCCTTTGTCATGTCTTCAGTTGTCTTTTACTCAGCATAAACTATTTCAAAAATGTTTTTCAATAACTTTTTTTTTTTTTTCTTCTTCTCTCCATTATTTTCGGTTGTAACAAGTGAAAACAATTGTTTGTTTTATACTTTAAAGCGGCCTTAATAAAAGCTTAATGGGTCACTAAAAAAAAAAAAAGTTTTTAAACATTATGGGTTGGCCGATTTCTTTAAGACAACACAGTGGCTTTAATTAAGCTTTTATTTTGTGTTGTCTGCTGTTAATTTTGTTAAGATTTATTAAATGATTTAAACGAAACACGCCTCTAATTCGCTAATTAATTGTATTTTCAGCATAAAAAAATATCTATTTCGACTTCAAGGTAAGATTTTGACGAAGAAATGCTTTACAAAAAAAAAACGTTTCTTTAAAGGTAATAGCAAAGTATTATGATTTATTGTTGGAAAAGCTTTAAAGGTTTATGCTTTTATGTACTTCAAGGTTTATCACCTAAATAAGTAAGAAATTTCTTTATATTTGTTCGTTTTTTTTTTTTTTTTATTATGCAAATGTGTGATTTACAGTTTAATGTCTTTATAAATGAGTTAATGGGAATTTTAATTTTTTTTTTATTTAATAGATAAAATGATTAGAATTGAGTAAACGAATGAATTGAGAACAAACAACAACAATTTTTCTCATTAAAAACTAATTAAAAACATAAAAAAAATAAATGTAATAATTAGCTAATAAAGTGTGATAACTTGTGGTTTAATTAGGAGATGGGAAAGTAGCTTAAAATTTAATGAAAAATTAGAAGGAAATTTAAAACAACTGTGTCACAGCGATCAACGATTTTCTGCCATTTTATATTTACTATAAAATTTATTATATTTACCTATTGTATGTCTTTAAAAATAAATTAATCAATTTATTAAATAAATTTATGATGAATAAAACTCATCCAATTAGCACTAACAAGCCGTCATTAAAATTACGATGAAAGATGTAAAAAAATAGTAATGAAAAGCATTAAGCCGTTTAATTGCTTCTGCACAAACAAGTTTTTGTTTTTTATTTAGATATTTGATACTTTGAATAACTGAAATAATAATTGAATAACAAAAAAAAAAAAAAAAAGTTTATAAAAACCGCTGAGTAAAGCTCACAAAATCGTTTACTGTTTAATTATAATGTTTATTTATAAAAGCAAATCTATCTTTCCTATAACTAGATTGAAAAATATACATTTATCGGCATATGAAAAGAAATAAAAAAATAAATATAAACTATTTAACTGAACTTGAAAATAAGCAACAAAATTAAAAAAAAAAAAAAAACCGCGGCAACGACGATCCAAACGAATGAATAAAAATTTAAGCTTTGGTGTTTTTAATTGAACGGTTGTATAACTTTCGGCGAAATAAAAAAAAAATGTTTACCTTATGCTATAAAACACCAGGGGTGCTTGAAATGTTTATTAAAATGATCGTTGATCGTGATTATGAAGCTTAATCGTTAATTAATTATGGGAAATTATTATTTTAAAAGTTATTATTAAAGGAAGTAAATTGCGGGTAATGTTGATGTAATGTAAATGAAAGTGAATGTAGATTGTATTGCGTTTAGAAAATAAAGGAAAAGTAATTTTCCATTCTCATTATTATACAATTTTTATTCATTTCGGATGTTTAAGGGATTTTATGTTGCATTAATAATAGCAAGACAATGTGTTATGACTTATAAATAAATGAAAAATTGGTTAGAATACATTTAAAAAATCAAAATTATGATTTTAATTGCATAATTAGACATACGAGTAGTAAAGTAACAGCAACAAATTCATTTAATCAATTAAAATTTCGCATAAACATCATCCTTTTATTCCATTAAACCGGACACTCTAATTACCATTTTTACATCTTTTCAATTTTCCAAGCTGACTATAGTTATTAATTGAATATGATAAATCGTATGTTTGCACTAAGCTGAGTTTTCTGACCTTAACTTTAATCGTACCGTTTGCACCATTTGTGCGAGAAAAATTAATGCAAGAAATTCCAATAAAAACGAAACGAAATGAGAGAAAAAGAAAAGAAAAGAAAAGAAAAAAAAAACATTTTAATTAAAATTGAATTAAAAGTGGAAGTATTATTATTTTTATTATTTTAATGGTGAATAACAATTTCTTTTCCTTTTTTTTTGTTTTAATGCTGATCGTTGATCGTTGATCGCTGAAACACTTGTTTCACTTTGTGTTTCTTAATTTAACTAAACTTAACTTTACTTAACTTTACTTTACTTTACTTTACTTAAGTACATTCTGAAGTTGCAAATGAATAAAAAAATATTTTTTTTTTGTATATTATTTAAAATTATCGAAAACCTTTGGATGCAAGAAACTCTAAAATTAATAAAAAAAAAAAAAAAAAAAAATTTCGTGGCATATAAGCAGGTGCGTATCATTTAATGTTATCGTTTTTATATCAACAACAACTACGAAAAAGTCTTACAAGCAAACAACCAACGAGGAAGAATAAAAACATACAATATGTGAGAAGATAAAAAGTAATTTTTGGATGGAAAGAAAAAATAAAAAAATAAAAATAAAAAAATAAAAAGAAAATACGAAATTGTTTTAAGAAAAAAAATAATAACGCAAAACTTGTGAAGATGACGCGTGGCGGATATTTTAGGTGATGCACATTCATAATAAAAAATAAAAATATAATTTGGGCTGTGTGATTGTATTCTCTAGAGTCGTAACAATAAAATTACTTTAAAAAAAAAAAATAAAAAAAATGATTTTTTTTTTAAGCATTTATATACACAGGTACACACGCCATTCACTTCTTTTCAAGTCTTTTACTTTACTTTACTTTACTTAACTTAAGACCAACGAGAGAATAAAAATTAAAAAAAAAACACATTGAGTAGTTTGATCGTGTAAAACGATCGTATATTTTATATTTATACGCGTGCCGCGATGTTTTTTGTGTTTAAAGAAAAAATAATTTTTTTTTTTTCGTTTTCTTTTTCATTATGATCGCGGTATACCGTCCCGCATATAATATGAATGTGTTTATTTATACAAAAAATAATAAAGAAATATCAAGATAAGCAGTAGTAATATTTATGCACACAGACAAATATTATTTAATTATTTTTACCTTTATTTATATATACAAAATAAAAATTCTAAAAATATAAATACAACAATAATTATGATTGTACCTGCGATATTTACTTCACTTTTTAAACAGTGAAAAAAAAAAAAAAAAACCTTAAACGATATTTATTTAATTAATATTTAAGTGAATTAAAGTTTTGTTTTGTTTATGATAAAAAATGTTAAAGAAGTAACAAACAGACGAAAACGATAGAAAAAGCATCGTAAAGATAAAGATTTGATTATGTGCAAAAAGTGACTAGACACCGTTACTAATCATAAAACACTAGACAACCTAGATAATTTATATGCAAATAAATAAATAAATAAATAAAACAAGAAAATTATATTGCATAGTAAGGTTAATAAAAAAATAATAATGGGTGGGAAAGTAGCAGCAGCAACAGCAGCAACAAGGAACACCAACAACATTGCACGCCATTCACAAAAATAATTTTACGTAAGAAAAAAAAAAGCTCACCAACGAAAGTCTAAACGAAACACCAATAATAATATTTTTTTTATTTATATATTTCATTGCAAAAAACCATAAAAAAAAAACCAAAAAAAAAAACGATGCGCCAAAAGTTCTATAACGCCTTACACCGTCCAGCGTGCGATCTTTTTTTTTATCTTCTTCTTAACATAAATTTTGCCAGTAAGTTCTATCGCCATGCATTAATACAGCGGATGATCGTTTTTTACTTTATATATAATCTTCTTATTATTATTTTTTTTATGAAACGAATTTTAACGTGAGTTGAAGCAAAGTTTAAAGAAATCTTTAGACAAAATCACACTGAAAAAAAAAAATCATATTTTTTTTTTTCCTTTGATGGATATAATGTGTCTGTGCTTCGGCTTTTTTTTTATTCTTTTCTTTTTTCTCTCAACGTTAACACGTAAACCGTGTTTAGCTGGTTTAATGCTAACAAGTGTTTTTCTAAAAGGATTTCGTTTTGCAGAATGTTTAAAATGTTTCTCTATGCTGCTGGTTAAATCAATAGAAACAAATTTTTTTTTCTCACATTTATTGTGTTGAAATATTATTTAAATAATTTTATATAAAAAAGATAAAATAAATTAAGCGAAGAAAAACAAACAAACAAATAACAATGAATAAAATTATAAAAGTTCAAGACCCTACATATGTCATTATAGCAACGAATAGTTTTTTTTTTTTACACGATAAAATATATGCTAAACACTCAACAGTTATGTTAAAGAAAAAAAAATCGTTAATTATGGTCCTATGGTTCTATCACAGCATTGCTGTTACGTTAAGATCGTCGGGTTAACCTTTATTTACGCAAAAATTAAACTACCTGTTCGCATGATGATTTGCATTTTGATAATATATAAAAAAAAATATAAATATATATTTTTAATGGGATTTTACTTTTCCGTATGTGATATATGGAGGTATCGCTGTGATCGCACGATAACACGGACTGGCGATTAGATTAATTGTGTAAATAAATTATTTTTTTTCTTTTCTTTTTATTCCCAATATTATTATTATTATTATTATTATAATTATTATTACTATTCCTTATTCTTTATCTGTTTTTAATCGTTTACATTAATTAACTAAATTATATGTCTAACTAAATGAAACTTTGGGAATTGGTTTACATTTTTACGATCAGAAAATTTTTTTTTTTTTTTATTATATAAATACTATGGATGGAGTGTGCCACATCGACGACTTTGTTTTTCTCTTCTTTTAGTTAAACATATAAATATTTCAACATTACTTAATGCGTATACAGGTGCAAAATAAGTTCTTGGAAAAGATATAAAATAAGTATATAAGTATATATATATATATAATTTATACGTTCAAGAAATGAATAATAATAATAATAAAATAAAAAAAATAAAAAATATTAAGAAATAAAAATGAATTGTCTCTTTTACCCACGATGCCACGAACTGTGAATTGCGCCCGCGATATAAATAAATAAAAAAAATATTCAGTACATCAAGGAGCCACACTATTCACCAACAGTAAAATTTAACTTTATAAGGAACAAAAACACATGAAAAAAAAAAAAATGTTATGCAGAGACGATAAAAAACTTTTTTTCTTCTTATAAACATTTAATTTTTTTTTATTAAATTATAAAAACAACAAATTCTCCATTAAAAAAACAATTTTTGTTTTTTTTTTAATTATTTTTCCTTCATTTTTATTGTTTGTTAATGCAAAAAAATAAATAAATAAATAAAAACGACAAAAAATTAACTGAAATAAAAGCAAATTATCACACAATCATTTTACGTAGCTTCAATGTGAACATCAATTGGCATTTTTTCATTCGTTTTTAACTTTTATAACGAAACGACACATTAGCTTTACGTTTGTCTTAGGATGAATATTTTTTTAAATTATCCTTTCTTATAATTTATATAAAAAACCAATTTTATATATACCGCCGTGATCGTAGCCACACAATTGTGCGATCGTGTGCATTTAAAAAGTGTGATCATAATGATCTATCTAATTTTATAACCAGGATATACATTGATTCCTTTTAAAAATTATATTAACGAAATTATTCATTTAAGAGCAACAGAAATTATAAAAAATAATAAATTTTCATACACATTCCAATGGATTGTAATCCTTACAACGACCTGTTGCGAGTTATACGATTTTTACGATATATAATGAACATTTAATGGGCTCTAAGATGACTTTTGAGTGTTTTTTTTTTTTTTCTTTATACATTTCCCTTTTATATTTTTATTTTATTCCTTCTTTCGTCTTCATCTTTTACTTTTGATGTAGATTTTTGCTTCTTTTACCTTTTTTTTTGTTTTGTTTCTTTTTAAATGCACGTGGCTAAAAAAATAAATAAATAAATTTTTATTTTTCATTTTTTCTTCTTAAAAACACTAACAACAACACCGTTTTATATTAGAGTTGTAACATTTTATACAAATAACAACACATTTAATTAACAACAAAAGTGTTTTGTAGTTTTCTCTGTATTTTTCTCTCCTTGATTTTTATACTTTTCATTTTTTTTTTTTTTTTTTTTTTTGTAACAACATTTATTTATGTTGCTGTTTTATTTTATTTTGTGAAATAATAAAACATAATAAAAATATCATATAAATAAACAAAAGTTTAATTCACATTAACATGAGATAAAAGGAATTTGTTTGCGATTTAATTAAATTTAGTTAAACATCGTAATCCATGTGATTGGTAATTAATACAAATTACTTCTGTCTAACACTAAACATTATCTCAGAATGTATGTTAATTATAAAAATGTTCTTGTCTAGTTAATAAATAATCTAATCCAACTAGTGGTAAACCTACAGCGAAACATGAATGAATGAAATTACAAAAAAAAAAAAAAAAAAAACATTTCTTGCCATCATATTTCATTCATTGCACTAATTTTTATTACCATTCATTTTAACACTGGTATAGCAATTAGTGAAAATGCATTTAATTTATATGAAATAAAAACAACGAAAAACTCGTAAATTTTACCTTTTAGTATTTTTGTTGTTTGTAATTTCATTAAGAAAAAACCAAAAAAAAAAAAAAATCCCACAACGGTACGCGTCTAAAGAATTCATTCGGATTACTCTTGTTTAAAAGAGTCGACGGAACGTAACTATAATCTTTTGCAGTTGAAAATGAAATTAAATAAAATAAAAAAGAAAGAAAAAAACATTAATAATAATATAGTATTTGATGTCATTAAATTTCTGTTGGCATCCCATTTTGTATTGTGAGTGATGATGATGATCACCTAACCTGAGCGCGCACCTATCATCTAACTAAATTATAATATCCCCGATATCCACAAATTAAATCTGTATTTTTTTTTTATTTTTTTTTTTTATTAAAAAAATATATATTTAATATAAGGTTTCTAGTAGTTTTTCCTCTTGCTTTTTAATTAAAAATAACTTTTGTACTATTTAATTTAAATAACTAACAATTTAATTATATTTTTTTTTTATATTTTTTTTTTGTGTATGCAACCAATGAATTGAAAACCAACTAGAAAATGATGAAGAAGGAGAAAACTATCATTTTTCATTCAAAGATTACCGATCTCTTACAGATCTCTTTTCAATCGTATCTAGTCCTATTTTAATTGATCCTCAATTATTTTATAATTTGTAACAATCATTTTCTTATGTTTTGTGCTTTTATTTAAACATTTTGTTTTTTTATTATAACTTTGGCTGCGTCTTTTGTAATAAATAAATAAATAATCATGATTAGGTAGACTTTTGCTTGACCCCAATAATAATTCTTTTTATTAACAATAAGTTTTGAGTTTTTCCATATAAAAATTCTTACCTTTTTCCTTCGCTAAGATCATTCTTTTATTATATTACTAAAAAGAAAAACTTACAAATTTATATGATTATTAAAATGAAATAATAATAATTATAATAAAAGTCCTTAAATCAGATCTTACACTTCGCCGATTTCAATTTGTTTAATCAAAAGGATAATACGTTTTGTTGTTACATAATTTTTTTTTTTTTTTACATTCGTTGTCATAGCAAGGACAAGACAGGTCATTTTTATTAATTTTTTTTTGTGAAATTTAACTATGTACAAGGATATAACATTTTTTTTTATTATTATTAATATTAAAATAAATCGTATCCTATGTTTAGCTGGAGAAATTTTAAGAAAGGATCGCTTTAAAAAAAAAAAATAAAAATAATACTATGTCGGCAGGATTCTTATTTTTGATCCTCAACCATCTTAACGTTTAAAGAAAAATAAATGAAAAGAAAATAAATAGTTAAGTCCAATCGATCTTAGATATCAGATTTATAAACCTTAATCAACGATCGCTTTTTAATAAAGGATATATAAAAAATATATATAAAATTACGTCTCATCAATAAAGGGAAGAAAACACTTAGATGTAGAGATAATTAAATGAAAAATTAAAATTGAAAAACAATTAAAATTCATGAAAGTAAAGGTGGAATACGTATTTGAAAGTATTAAATCACGATCGCTGAAATTCTGTTAAAACCATAAAATCTACACAGATGAGAGAAGAATGAAAAAAAAAAAAATAAATATAGTGGCGTTAACATTAAGAAAAGTAAAAAAAAAACGTAAACAAATAAATTAAATACCTCCTCTTGTGAGATTCATCACCGCTTCACAGTATGAGTTGAAGAACAACCGCAACAGCAACAACAAATGTTGTCGATCGACACCGATAATGTTCAAGGTGTGGGTGTTTTATTGGTAAACCACTTCTATATATGGCTTTATTATATTCTTTCTTCTTTTATTAACTCAGTTTTATAGCTGTTTTGACAATTCAATAAACAAATTATTTAATTTTCACTTTCATCAAGATTTTTGTTCTTTTGTTATTTATTCATATGACAATTTTTTTTTCTTATTGTTTGTTTAAAACTGACCAGAACCTTGAATTCTTAAGAAATAAAAAAACTGTTTTAATCATAATCCGATCTTAAAATCATTAAAACAAAAAAAAAGGTGAGAAATTTATACCTCCTACGACATGCGACACTTTTAACAGGCCTTTCTCCTTTTTCTTATTATTTATTTTTCTGTTTCTACTTTAGAGACAATCGCACAATTTTATATCTTGTTTGCTTGTAAAAATTTATTTAAGCGTTCACAGTTTGATAAACAAAACGATCGACATAGATTTTGCTAAAGAAAATAGAAGTTTTTATAACAGTATAAAGTCAGGTGTATTTTTGGTTTTAATCAACGATCACTGCTTTAAAAAGAATGATCACAGTTATTATAAGATTTTTTGTTTTATTTATTTGTTGATCATATTTACTTAAGATTAGAGATAGCAATGATCGTCTGCCTTTTTGGTGTTTTGTTTATTTCGTTTTGAATAAAGTTTTGGAAAGACAATGAAATAATGGATATCTTAAATATTGATCATTTGATTCTTTTATGTAAAGTTTTGCTTAAGAAAACGATTTTATTAATTAATGAAAAACACAAAAAAAAAAAAAATGTTTTAATTTAAGTATTTTAATTTTTAGTATTTCATAATTATTCTTCTGGCAGAAGCGTGATTATTTAAAATCAAATAAACAAAATATTGATTGATTTTCTTTATATTGCATCTTGGTTTTTGATACCAAAAAAAAAAAAAAAAAGAAAAAAAAAAAGAACATGTCCTACCGCACCGATCAACAACTATCAATTTTGGCATTCCACAACAATAACCAACCAGAAATAACATTATCTTTTGTTGTTATTATTATGTTTATAATTTTTTTTTCTTCATCCGACAAATTACATCGTGAGTGCATAATTTAACGGTAAAATATATATTTCTTTCAATAACATGTGCATTAACAGTTCTTGCAAAAAAAAATAAAATAAAAAAAATTTAGTCATAAAGTCAAACAAAAAAAAAAATTAAAAATAATAAACCGAGCAGCAATTAACTTTATTATAATAATGCCATAACAACAGCCAACCAAACATTCTTTAATTTATACCTCGAAATAAAAAAGGCGATAAAAAAAAAAAATATAATTTTTATATTAAAAATTACAAAAGGTAAAAATTGTTTACATGATTTTTTTTTTAAATGATGATCACTGATCACTGATCACCGATCAAACGAAAAATTTTCATACAGTATTAATTTTTTTCTCTTTTACAATACTTTACATAATAATAAGGATGTTCAAAGTCTTATTATGATATTCATAATAATTAAAAATTAATAAATCATTAAATAAATCCTTAATCAAAATATTTGTATACAATATTTTATGTTTTTATCCAAATTGATCGTACACTATTTTTTTTTTTTTGCAGCAGCAGCAGCAACAGCAACAACTACAGATTCATCTGTAATTAAATAAACAATTTATTACACTTTATTTTTGGATGGGTAAACAGGTTCAACATATAAACATAAATTAAATTATGTTCTAAGACACGTTCCTTAGTGCATTCTTTAGGGTAATGCTGTGCAATGACAATTTTTTTCTCTGTCTTCATTGTTTTTTTTTTTTTAATTTGCATTAAAGGTGATTCTGGTTACCTATAGAAATGATTATTCATTTGAAATTTAAAAGTGGCATGCGCCCATTATTTTGTTTTCTTTAGTATTAAACAATTTTTTTTCTTACATACCGCAATCGAAGACAAGAAAGAAAAGATCACTTTCTTTAGTTGCACTCGCACGTAACAAGCATTTAACTCTCTTTAGGACACATAATTATACCGAAAATAAATTACACTGTGCCTTCTTGCTTGTTTTATTTTATTTTAATTTTTTTTTTTTTGTTTTTTTGAATAATGATTCAATGACTTCAACGATTCAATACATTGATGCTTAACATTGAAGATAATTTTTAAACTTTGTAATGATAAAAAAAAAAAAAATATGAAGAAGAGAAGAAAAGTTATTATTATTATTATTATGACAATGCATTTAAATGCGTCCACCACGCGATCTTCTCGATATTTTATAACAAGAAGTAAGCTTCTCTCGTGCGTGCTAGATAGTTTGCGCATGCCGCACACGATCGCAATTAATGTATATGATCTTTAGGGTTTTCTTTTCGTTTTGTTTTAATTTTTCTGTACGTACTTCATATTTTCATACACAAATTTTCTGTTCACTTGTTATTATTTTTGTTGTTTTTTTTTTTTTTTAATAAGACCTGCCAGTGCCTGTCCTTATAACTTAAGCTTGGAAAATAATACATCTTTTTCATGTTACTTAATTTTTCTTTTTTTTTTTTTTTCTTTTATTTTAACAAGAGATGATGGTCAAGTTGTTGTTGTTTTTCGCTGTCCACGTTAATAATAATTAAATCGGCAAGATGATATATATTTGCGTGTTTTTTCCTTTTAATTTTTTTTTTTACTACTGTGCTGCTTTTTTTTTTTTTTTTTTTTTTTGAAAGCTTCGACTCTTGTTGTTTTAAAGTTATAAAATTAAATGACACGTCTTCCGCAGTCTTGTATTTTCAATTACAATAATAATAACAGTGTTAACCAAACGAGAAGTTGTTTGATTTAAAAAAAAAAATGTTTTTTGACTACAAGAACAACAGAAATTTACTTTGCAAAATCTTTATCCACATATTTGTTAAAGGGTTTTTCGTATTATATTTACTGATGTTTTCTTTTAGAAAATTAATTCAAAAAAATTCATTTGCATTCAACAGATTATTTACTGTGTTGGCCCTGTGCGTACATTTTGACGAGATACATTAGCTTATATTTGACATGATGTTATTATCGATTGGCTGTACGTACAGGTTTTGTTGATAATACGCGCGTGTCTCTTTAGTTTTGTGCTGCAATTTTGCATTTTCGTATGAATTTTTTTTTGATTGTTTATAAAGTAATACGGACAGGTTATATAAGTGCGTTTAGAATAAAAGAAGAAATTTTATCAACAATTTTATGTACTAAAAAAAAGCTTTAAAAAAAAAAACATAAACGCATAATAATAATAATAATGATAATGAAAAAAGCAAGCAGATAATGTAATTGTTGGTTTCGTTATAATTAGGTCATTATAAACAGAGATACGTCGCCACAAACACAATGTCTTTTCAAAATTATCATTTAATTAAGTTAAAAACGTTGTCAAATGCTATCAAGAGCAAGTATTTGAGGTTTAGATAATAAAATTACGTAGAATTTTCATATATAATCAAAACTAAAGTAACGAAGCTACAAGAAAAATGGTTAAATTAATGAATTGATGCGTACACAAGTAGATAATCATGTTAAAGATTAAAGAAATCAACGATTTTGTTATGTTGGTTACCTTTTACCTTGCGTACTTTTTCGTCTTTTTTAACTTTTAGATAACGTTTTATACCCGTTCGTCTTAACTCTGATAACAGCAGCACAAGGTTCTCTTTAAGATAATAAAGTCTTTATATTTCTTTATTTGGCGCCATAGTAATAATTAAGTTGTTACTATTCGTCGTTTTATATTTAAATTCAAAGACATTTTTTGGCATTTTTAAAAAAGGCTATCGACTGAAGTGTTTTAATATTAAAATCAACAATAAGCCAAGAAAAAAAAAATTTTTTTCAATCAAATTAAATATTTCCGAGAGAAAAAAAGGCAAAGCAAAATCCAAAAACTAGAAGAAGAAAACGACAAAAAAGTGAGAAATTATTTTGACTACAGACATAAATTGCCGGCTTTTTACCTTTTTGAACATATTACCAATCTACCTGCATTTAATTGTACTGAATTAACCGTAGCAGGGTTAAAGGAATATATTTATACAAATATAATAAAATCTCTTATTCGGTTAATTTTTGAATTTATTTTTTTCATCTTCGATTTATTTTAGAAAATAAAATTTAAAAAAAAAATAAAAAACATTCGTTTTGGTTCCGGTTCCTGTTATATATTTATTTTATTTTATATTTTTTTCTTTGCTTTTAATTTATGTAGTTTTTAGTGAATAATATCGAAAAGGATGTATAATTATCGATAATTAAAGCGTTTAATTGGTTGTTAGTTATATTTTGTATTGGAACTGATTTATTGTTTGTCCGGTGTCCGGTGATGAATACCTGCATCCAAACTAAATCTTTTACTTAGAAGCGATGATGCTGAACCATTTTATATTTCTCTTGTTTTGTTTAATAAATCTAATTCTTCTTCTAAATAAACTTTAATCACACTAACTCTTTCCTATTTTTAATTAACCAGCTAAAATTTCATTAATTTTTCACAACCAAAAAGAAAAAATAATACTTCCGAATTTAATAAAAAAGTGCAGAAAAAAAAGTATCAAATTTACGGAAACGCGCGAGGACATCAAGTAACAAAATGCTAAAGTTCTTATTGTCTGAGTATAAAAGTGAGGAAGATTTGATTGTAATAAAAAGAAGGAACTACGATTTCTAAAAAAAAAAAAAAAATACAAAAACGAAAGAAAGAAAAAATCACAAATAGAAACTATTTGAAAATGAAGAACAAAAGGACGTTTTTTTGGCTGAACTTTTATTCTTTTCATCCAGACAGAATCTTTTCTTTCCATTTTATTCTAAACAAAAAAAACTAAAAATTCTTTTTGTCTATTTAATAGCAACTTTAGATGTGTACTTCGGGCTTAAACAATGGTGCTAATGTTTATAAAAAATATTTATTGTTATTTTCACTCAGGTATTCCGCTATTCAAGTTTTTTCACCATTTGTGTTCAAAAGTAGAAAATTATTCATTGTTCCATTGCTACATTTTTTGGCTTGTTCTAAAAGAATAATACATTTTGCGCTCAAATCATTTTTGAAATTTCACAATAGATTCGGGTATAAAATTTTATAGATTTTTTTATTATATTATTTTTTGATAGGTGTGTACAAAGGTAAATTTATGAATATCATTGACATCCATTAAGCGTAATTTAATTGATTTTCATTTAATTTTAAATACCTTTAACAAGATAATAAAATTTAAATAAATTACTTTTATTATGGTAATTAATAAAATTAATGTAGAAAATTCAATTTATAATTAAATGTTCAAAAGATTAATTGAAGGAAATGTAAATAAAAATGTTAACAGTAAATCAGTAAAATGGTGTTAATAAAAAATTTTAAACAATTTCTTCATTAACGCAATTTTTGTCGCCATATAAAAAATAAAATATATATTAATCCTGTATAATTGCTTTTTGGAAAAGTTATTTCGCTGTCGCTTTGAGACATTATGTTTCTCCTGCACATTTTTTTATTAAATAAATAAAAGCTCTCTGACATTTAAAATAATTTTATTTTTTTTTTATTACAAAATATAGTTTTTCTTTTTAATTAAAAAAAAAAAAAATGAAATGTAAAAACAGGAAGCTATATTAAAAACCGGATATTCGTATTTGTTTGTACTAATTTGACCAAATCTTTGCGCAACAAAAAAAAAAAGTGAACAACACCGATGACACTCTGATGTAACGAAATTCTGCATAAAAAAAAACTCGGCACATCTGTTAATTGTCCATTGAACATATTCAATATAAACAATGAAAGAAAAGAACTGATAACCTTCTTGTCCAGCAGTGCTTATGTAGAATTATTATCAAAAAAAATTAATGGACTCAGCGTGTGTTTTTGCAACTCGACAATTGACTTTAAATGAAGTTCATGCTGCGCTTAAAACACTTCTACTGCGCTTTTTTTATTATTATTATTATTATTATTATTTTGAAATAACGAAATATTTTGTGTGCAAATTCCGACAACAACCAAACCAAAGTATTTTCTCCTTTTTTTTTTTTTTTTTAGTTTTAATTTTTATTCTTCTGCATTCGGACGATTCGGATTCATGTATAAAATTCAATAGCAAACCAATACGAAAAGCATTAAGAAGCTAAAAAGAAAAACGAAAAAATAAAAAAAATTTGTCATTTAAATGTTATTAAAAGCCACTTTGTTAAAGGCCGTTAAATTTCTATTGAAAATTTTATTGTTCCCCCGTAGGTGGTGTCCATTATGATTGTTTGCACAGATTTAAATTTTTTTCTGGTCATTTGTTTCATTATTTGCTAAAAGGCGTGAACCCTTGTCTATTGTATTCCACTTTATTATACTTTTTTTTATTACACCTCATCCAACTGTTCAGTTGTCAATAGAATAAATTGTCCAAATGCATAAACGCGTCCACAGTGGACCATATATCTCTACATTGTGTACGCATCTACACAAAAGACTTCATCGTGTAACAAAGCAAACAAGAAAGAAAATAAGCGACAAACCCGACGTTAAAATTTATTTCTTTCGATTCTTTCTACACAAAAAACAAAACAAAAAAATTAACACAAGGTGACTTCTTATAGGTTTTATATAACATTTTTTTATTTTTTTTTTATCTTTTAAATACATAACTGTATAATAAATGATAAAATAAATTAATTAAATTATTAACAAAAATTTTAATTAAATAAAATAATCGAAGCAAAAGAAAATAAAAATAAAAATTTATCGGTCTAATGAAACTATGTTACAAGCAAATAAATAATTAAAGAATTTAAGAGTTGACGTACTGAAAAAACTGTTTTATTTATTATTATTATTTTTTTTTTTTTTGGTATATAAAGCATAATTAAAAAATATTTTTAAAGCTCAACGACAACAAACAACGAAAAAAAAAATTGATTTATATAATGTTATGAATGCAGACAGGTAACTAGGCTACCGGTGTCACTGTTCCACTGTTTAAATTAATTAAAAATACAAATACCACAGCTTTTTTTTTTTTTTACAATAATGAAATTCTTAATACAAGTCTGTTGTGTACGTAACCGTGGAAAGTAAGGTGACCGATATTTAACTTTTTTTCCCGCTGATACACGTAAAATGTCATTTTTCATTGTTTCGTTTTTTGCACTGTTTTCCAGTCTTCATCGGTTGTCTGTATCTGCATATATTGTTGCAGCTACTGGACAACATAAGTGAAAAATAAATAACACAACAAAACAATCGTTGATCAGCAAACGCTTAACAAAGTCATGTCAAGAGTGTCGTGTAATATTATAATTCATTTATATTTGTTATCAAAATGTTTATATTGTTTTCCACTCGATCACATCAATTACTTGGCTTCCTTATTACACATCACAATTAAAATAAAGAATTTTTACTTTTTATACTTTTTTTTTTCATTCTTTATTTGTACAAACTGGAAATTCATATATGTATTTTTTTTTTTACCTTTACAAACTGGTACAAAAAGACATTTATATTATTTTGTCATTTTAACGTTTATGTTTTTTTCTTTTTTTTTTTTATGTTCTTGTTAAGTTTATGCGCGTTAAACATTTATAAGCAAAAAAAAAAAAGTAAAAACAAGTTATTGTTCTTTTTATTTCTTATGCTGTGAAAAACATTATAAAAACGTTTTTATATGATAAAATAATATAAAATATTCGTTTAAAAGGTTTCGATTTCGATTGATTAAAATATATGTTCTGTGGCGCTATAACTTGAGTGATTTTTATTTATTCAGTCTGAGTTAAATTTTTTTTTTTTTTTATTCATTGAATAATTTACACCGATATTTAGTTAAGTTCAACATTTAATTTAATGTTTATTTATTATTTAATTGATTTTTATTATCAATTAACTTGATTTTAATTGGTTTTATATGTTTTTTTTTTTTTTTTTGCTTTTGCTTTGTAATTTAACGTAACGTATCGTTAGTCGAAACAAAAAATTGGGTTAAAAAAAAATCCTGGTGGAAAACCATCATTAAATCATTTAATCATAAAATGTCCTATTAAAAACAAATAATCTCATAATAAATTAATGTAAAAATATTAATACAGCGAAAATAAAATTTTAATTCATAATTTATGTGACGTGAAATTTTTTATTTATATAAAACGATATATATATATATATATATATATCCGATGCGTACAAACAAAAAAAAAAAAAACTCTAGACTTTTACGTCGCGTGCGATTTAAACTTGCGCTAAATCAGATATATAAATACGTTTTAAAACTGGAGGGCAATCTTATTAATTTATATTTATGTTACAAAATGGCAAATAAACAAAATTATATTAACAGAATATTATTGTATACTCATAATGGTAATAATTCACACACCCGCACAACAATAAAAAATTGTGTAAACTAAACCACATTATACGCGCGATTTGGTTATACAATCAATTCGTGATCTATTAAGAAAAAAAAATTATTAAAGCAGGAACATGTGTAATAATTTCCTTTTGGCATCATTTGAATATTTCAATGGGAATAATCTAAAGATTAATAATATTTTTTTGGTTTTCCTTTTGTAAAATGCGCGACACGATTGGCGTGCGCAAGTTATTATATTTGGCGGCGCTTTATACAAAACAACAATACACGGTTAGAAGAAATAAAAAAAGTAAAAATTTTTTCTGTAAAATAAATAAATAAAATCGCTGTAGGCGAATGTTAAATTTCATCCGATGTCTTAATCATCATATGTATATTAACTTTTCATATATTTGTCCATCCCGTTTTGAATAATAGTGGATAGTGTCAGTTGGATAAACAAAAAAAAAAACCAAAGAACATTGCAACGAAAGGATTTTTAACATAACAAAAACAGATTAACAGATTTGTAAGATGATTTAAAAAAAGAAATTTATTGGTTGGCGGTATTTTCTGAATCAAATGTTAGGCATTAAACATTAAGCTTTAGAGAAATACTGGAGGCATTAACTTAGCATGCAATTGGTTTTTTTTTTTTTTTTTAAATGTTTCATGAAATTTAAAGGTTTTCCTTTATGTTATCCAGTGCCAAAGTGATTTTAATATTATTAATTAGCTATATGTATATTTGTCTTTATAACACACCAAACATTTCATTCACAGTAAGCATTAAAATTATAAAAGTCATCTGAAAATAACCTTCTGCAAAACATATAACAAATACAGAAGAAGAAAAAAAAAAAGAAAAAAAAAACCAGCAAATATATATGCCAAAAATTGATTAATAATAAAGCAGCTTTTAATATATAATACCACAAAATAAAAAAATTGTTTATCATAAATACTCTTTCACCTGTCCAAGAGCATGTGAAAATATATATTTATTATTCAAAATAAAATAAAATAAAATAACAAGAAATAACACCGAAAAAAAAAACAGTTTTCATAAATTTTTATTTTTTTTTTTTTGGTTTTTATTCACCAAAGAATTTAAAATTTATAATGATTTTGCAGAAATTGTTCATATTTTATTGAATAAATCATAATACATATATACAAAATAAAAAAAAAAAGTGTAACAATTTAACTATTGTTCGTTTGATGTTTGCAAACCACCTCAATTATGTTATAGAAAAGTTTTCAATAATAGGAAAAATCTATGTATTGTTTGAAAATTGATGGAGAATATATACAATCAACCACAGAGAAAAAGGGTTAAAAAATGTTGTAAAAATTTGTAGCCAGATGTGACATTTGATCAGTAAAATACAAAAAAAAAAAAAAAAAAAAAGAAAAAAATGGAATAAAAGGAAAGGATTTAAATGTAAAGATTACATTCTTATTTTGTCACATATGCATTCTTTTCGTTTATTTTTAAATAATAATAATAATAAATGCTTTTTTATTTTTTTAACATATATATTTCTGCATTGTTTACCGAGTGTTTTCATATTTATATGCATTAAAAGAATGGATAAATTCAGAAATAAAATGCAACCAAACACTCTTGCCAAATAAAAATATGTGAGGGATGTTAGGATGCAGATGTGCAGACTCTGGATGGCCCGTGCCTAAGCAGGTATAACTTTATTTAAAAATAAAAAAAAAAATAAAAATTGATTTTAAGGGTTGTTCAATCAGAAATATTCTTTCATTCTATATATTTTCAACTATAACACACTTTGGACATCCCTTACTGTATTTTATTTTCTTTGAGCATTTCACAGCTTAAGTAAATAAAGCCAACAACAAACAGGTAATTATTTTAGACTTATTTTTTTTTCTTCTCTCCTATATTATCCTGAACAAATAAACAATGAATATAAAAGGATGTATAATGGCTGTAAAAAATATTAAATTTCGCACGCCTTCCATAAATAGACAAGAGGTTTTTTCACTTTTTTTTTTTTCTTTTATTGTTTCGTTTTTTTGATTCTATGAAGAATAATAGAAATTAATAAATTAAAGAAATTTGCAACACATGTGGATAAATGTTTGTTTCATTTCTATTTCCACATAAAAAGCACTTAAAAAAAAACGGAAAACTCTGCAACATCGATCAACTTCTGACTTTGTTTTAAGACAAAAGAAAAAAAAAATTTTTTTTTTTGATTAGATAAGTGATCAAAAGCTTATAATTTGTAACGAAAAAAGCATTATTACAGTATTTTTTCGTAATAATTATAAAACATAAAGATAAAAAAACGTTTATTTTGGATTAAAGCTTTCACGAAAATTTATTCCAAGCATAAATAGCAGCAGCTGCTGCTATCAAAAATTACGAGCAGAAAAAACATTTTTGTTTTTTTTTTTTTTTATAGAAATAAATTTAAATTTATTTTTCTTGTTTTGGTTTTAAATGATCAAATATTTATATATATATATATATATTTTTTATAAATAATATTAAACATCAGCTGATGGTAATTATGTTTAATTTTTTGTTGTTGTTGTTATTAATGAACCAAGTAACATGGTTACGTGGGAGAAAATGTTTAATCAAAAAGCTTTGACTGTTTATTTTTTTCACCCTTCAACAGGATATTTACTTGCTTTATTTACTTTATATGGTGGGAATATTATTATTATTATTGCTCTTAATCAATTTTATAAACGTTATTTAAAATATTCTAAAATAAACAAAAAACCTTTTAAAAGAAAAATTTCTAAACATTCGTTCAAAACACGAAAGAAATAAAATTTTTGGCTACTGTTCTCTACTCGCAAACAAAACATAACTCGGCATCTTTGTGGCATTGTAAATATGTAACAAGATTAAACAGGCACCTAATTAAAAATAAAAAGGGACGAACGAATCATTAAACTATTCATAGTAAAATTCATTCATACATAAATTAATTTAAATGAAAAATGTTTTATAAGAAAAGAAAGGAAAATCTAAATTACACAATTCACCTAAAAAAAAAAATTTTTAAAAAAATGCTAATCTGTTTACCTTAAGTCTTAATCCTTATGTAATATGGTTTTACCACAAAAAACCATTTTACAAAAGGCGAAATATATTATTATTTCTTTTATTATTGCTTTTGTTTGCAACTTTTTTTTTTTTTTTGCTATTATCGGCAGCTTTAGTGGTCAACCACTGTCGCTTCTGCAAGTAAAATTTGCGATGATTTTACATAAAGAAATTACAGCAATTCGAGTACAAACATAGTATTTAAAGGTAATTTAATTTTTTTTTATTTATAACTAAACGCAAAATTATAATCTCCATTAGTTAAGTAACAAAGAAACTAAATAAAAAAAAATTACATTTTAAGATGGGTAGGAGACTTCCCAAGATAATTTTGATTTGAGTAAAAAAAATTAATTCAAAGCAAAATTTCAATGAATAACAAAACAAGAAAATTATTCACGATACAGGACATTTTCTAAGGTCAGTTAAGCTTTTTCAACTTAACAACAGTCTACTGCTTTTATACAATTTACATGGTAGAAACATTTTATTTTTTTTGTTTATCTAATTTTAATAAATTGTTTTCAAATCAATTTTATAAACAGCGGGAGATTATCTATTGTTTTAACACTAGGATTAGCTAAGCAGTAAAACTGTAACAATTTCATTTATTATTTTTTTTTTTTTTTATTACTCAAAACAAAAGGGATATTGGTTAAAGTATTAATATTAAAGGAAATCTATAAAAATTATGTGGGAAAATAAATATAAAACACTAAAACATCCGGCAAAAAGTTTAAATTTAAATAATTTTTTTTTTTTTGTGTAAAACAATCGGGTTCTGATTTTTTTATGTTAAAATGTTTTTATTGTTAAATATTGAGAGCATCCTTTTTTTTTATATTATTATACTCATGATCACAATCGTTAGATTTTTTTTTTATTATTATTATTATTATTTTCTGTTTATTCACTTTCATAAAGAATAAAAATAAAAAAAAAAATAAAATTTAATGTGTTTATCTTGTGAGATGAGATTGTTTCATCTAATGAAAAGTGTTTTAGGATGTTATTTAGCTTGGATTTTTTTTTTCTGCGTTAATAAAACAAATAAATGAACCTTTTTTTTCCAGTATTTACCTTTTAATAAATCATAATTTAATATTTATTACAGAGCAAAGAAAAAAAAAAAAAAAAGAAATCTTTGCTTGTTTGTAATTCAGTACGTTAAACTGCAAAATTTTGTTAAAAAATCCAAACAAATAAATCATTTTAATTGAAAATTAAGTTATTAATCACAATCATAATTAAATCTACTTTTTTTTTTTATATTTCATTATTATTCTTATAAATGTAATTTAGAAAGGAATAAAAATATTAAATAGGAAAGAAAAATGAAAAAAGAAACGAAAACAACGATAAACGCGTAGAATGAATTTCATTTTTATTTTCCACTTTATCTTCTTCTGTGCCTTAAGATATACATAAAAAAAAATATATATTAAATTAAAATAATAATTTTATCTTTTGAAAAAGTGGAACAATATAGTATATGTAAATTAAAAACATCTCAGAATGCTTTATTGTATTTTTCTATAAGCAAAATTATTATCAACCAATCAGAAATCGTTAAATGATTTGACATTTAATTTTTCTAGCTTTTTTATTGGTTGTTATAATTTATTACCACCATAGAACCACCATCGAATCAAGTTCAAATAATAATAATAAAAAAATAACAAAAAATCAATAAATAACTAAATTAAGCCGAGGCTGAATGTTGAAAAAAAAAATTTTTTTTTTTCTCAAATCTTTGAATTATTCAAAATGTTAACATCCGGTGTTTTTTTTTCATTTTTCATTTTTTCTTCTTTGCTTTGCTTTTGTTTTATTTCTCATCTTTACTACACACTACACATCTCATAAATAACGTATTAAATGGAAAAATAATAATAAATAAATGAGAAAAGCAAATGTAATAATAACGAAAAAAAAAACCAAAGTGAGTAACACAAATCGTATGTAAATATTTATGCTGAGTAATGCCAAGGAACTGAAACAAGACAATATATCACAGATTTATCATTTATCTTAACTCCCTGCTCCTTATCCTTTATTAATAAAATTATTATTATTATTATTCCTTTTATATAACTTCAAATAATATCATGAATCATGTTTATTCGTATTTACATGATATTTTCTTTTTTTTTTTTCGATCGCTCTTTCACATATTCATGTTTCTTTTAATTATTTTCATCGCCTGTGGAAGTCTAAAATACAAATAAAATATATAAATAAGAAAATTTCTGTTTTATATCAGTGGATTTTAATCATTTTTATTATAAATTATGTGGGAAATATCATTTATACAGAAACATTTTGATTCACTAATTTTAATTAATTTTTTTCTTTCTTTTTACTGCACTAGATTATTGTTATTATTAAAAAGCTTCTTTACCATTTTTAATTAATGATAAGGATAATAAATTTTCTTACCTTTATTAAGTCACATTTGAAATAATCAGCAAAAATTTCCTTACCGCAAGAATTAAGTTAGCAACAGAGGGATAAGAAAGAAAGAAAAAAAACTGTCAAAATTGATGTAGGATTCTCTACCAATCGCTTATTATTTACCATAATAATTTTGTTTTTCTGCCTCCCGTTTTCTTAATTTAGTCATAAATATAAAAAACTTTATTTATAAATCATAACAAAAAAAAACATTTTTTCGTTAGTTATTTGTGTATCAGCTAAATGATTATCAAAATGTCATTTTAACGAACAAAGTTAACTTCTTACCAACCGTATTTTACCTTTTATCTTGCTTATGATGAAATAACTAGAATTGTAAAAAAAAATAAAATGTCCTTCATCCATTAGTCAAATTAGATGTCAAAATGGATAAATGAAGATTTTTCAATAATAATAATAAATAATTTTTTTTATTTTTTTTTTTTTGTATAAAATAAAATGAAAGATCAAAAAATAATGATGTCATAATTTACTTAACGTATTCCCTTCAAAAAAATATATTACCATAACGTAAAAAAAAAATAAAATATACATAAATTCAGTAGAAATATTATTAAAAAAAAAAAAAGGATTTTTCCTCAAAAAAATACATCAAAGGATTTAAGAAGAAAAATATGAAGAAAAAAAAACAGAAAGTAAATTTGCAAAAATGACGATGCAAATTTTATATGTTTTAGCGCTAAACAAAAAAAAAAATATTTAAATAAATTTGAATGATAGTTTCTGCAATGGTATTAAATCCTTTATTTTTGTTTTTTTTTTTTTTTTTCGTGACTTAACTCAGGTAGCAATTAGCTATTGTAATAACGAACAATCATTACATCGTACGTTAGATGTTTAACCTGATTTTGTTAAACCAAAAAATATTTTTAAAACGTTTCAAAGAAAATAGAAATAAACAAAAAAGTTAAAAGACTTTTATTTACATAAATAAAGGGATAAGGAACAAATAGAGTAGAAAAAAAAAAGGATAAATGAAATCCGTTTTTGTGTGTATTCTAAGCTTCTAAAGTAGACCACAAATCAAATTTCTTTTACTTCTGAAACGTGATTTAGGTTACAAAAAAAAAAAAAAAAAAAAAATTTTTTTATTGATTTATTAAAATTATTGATGGAGTTTTGTTAGTTAGACTTATTTACAGAACATATCCTGGGAAAAATGCTTTTGTATTAGCTGGGATAAACAAATACTTTGCTAGTGGGAAGATTTTTCTTTTAAACGAATACGCGTATAAAAAGCTCAATTAATTTCGTTAAAATTGTAAGAAGAATCCAAACCACCCTGTCGTTGTGAATAAAATACAATTTATTATCACAAGGCACTAAGAAACATAAGAAAAAAAAATACCAAAATTACAATAAATAAAATAATAAAACATAAAAACTGAATTCAACTAAAAAACCAGAAAATATTCAATGGGAGAATAATAATAAATTTTCGCAAACAGAATGAAAAACAACAAACATATGTATCGTATAACGTGTATTGAATAAATTACGGATGTGTGTGTGTATATTTAAGCGTGCGCTTACAACAGAAAATTGTATTTTTCTTCATTTTTTGTTTACTTATTTAATCCAGAAATTTCATTCAGGTATATTTGAGAATTTTGATGGTGGTCGGTCAGTCTCTCTGTCTAACTTTTATCACAGCACAGCACAGTTAATGCAAAAATATTTTTGTTTGGTCATTGGGATGTGTCTCCACAGTTTATTCTGGTTTTCCTACATTACACAGCATACACAAACACACAGAGAGAACATCAACGAAAAATAATAAAAATATAAAACATTTACATTATGATGAAACGTAAAAGAAATAATCCCGACATCATTGTAGTCGCATTAATTTTTTTTTTTTTTTTATTATTATTATTATTATTATTATTTTCGCCAAACATAATCATCAAGAAAGCGCACAGTGTCCATTGTCGTCAAGCGAATGCTGTTTAATAATTTTATTTTTTTTCTGTAGTAACATTACGTGAGAGAGAGGAGACTTTGATAAATGTTCCTTAGGTGTTGACAATGCAAACATGACGATAAAACATGTTATGCTTTCCCGATTTATATATTTATTTTAATAAAATAATAAAAAACAATTTTAAAATCACTTCTATGTTGTGATCGTCGTTTGTGGTGGCTCAACGGATTGGGTTGTCTACCTTTAAGGTGATGAATTATTTGCTTCGTTTTCAATGATCTTTTCTTTTTTTTTTTTGCTTGTTGTTGTGTTGGCTTTTTTCTCACGACTTTTTTTTTATCTTTTCATTGCTATTTTTTTTGCTCTGTTATTCTTAAGCCTTTATTACAAAAAATAAAAAAAAAACATAAAAAAAAAACTCTGGATAAAGGAAAAATCGATTTTCTTTTGACCTTAAAAAATAAAAAAAAATCTTTATCCCTGGGAAAATAGATTCAATAAATATGTCCTCGCTAAATAATTTGTTATTTATTTATTATTAATAATTTATTTTTATCGTTTTAACTTAAAATAACAAAAAAAATTTAATTCACATTTGACAGAGAGATTTCAATTCTGTGTCATTTTCTTCTTTTTTTAAAAGTTTTTTTGTTGTTTGTATCAATTCTTAATGAAAAAACTTTTATGTTCTTTGGTTGATTGAAACTGAAAAATTGTCACATAATTCATGTTATAGCGCGCGGCATTTATTCTTTATTTCCCGATAAAATAAACTCGCGTTTTTATGTTATTTTTAAGAACATGATAGTTGTTGCTGTTGTTGTTGCTGCTTCTTTTGCTGCTGGTGGTTAACGGAAATTATCTCATCAAAAGAAAAAAAAAAAAATTGATTTTTTTCGATGTCTTGTTTATAATTTTTTTTTGTAAAAATGGATGATTCGATAAGACCACTGAATTTATACATTTTTTTTTGTTCTCAGTTTATGAAATTGTAAAAATGATTTGACAAAAATAAACAACATTAATGTGAAATGATTAAAATCACAAATATTTAATAAAAACGTCAATGTTTGAATGCGTTGTAAATACAACAAACGAGAAGGAATAATAATAAAAAAAAAAAAAAGGATCTCATTTTGATTAGATCAATATAATCTGACATTTAATAAAGAATTTTTTTTTTTTTTTTGTCACAAAGGGAATATTCCTTTCCATATTTATGTTGTCCTAAAAAATAAATAAAATAATTTTTTAAGTCGTACTGTGACACGTTAAACATTGTTATGTCGACTTTGCTTTTCTTTAGCTTTCAAATTATCCTGAATTGTTAATTTTTTTTTTATTAAAAACCCTTAACAAAAGTTATTTCGGTTAATTTGAAAATTAAATAACCAACATAAGTATGCTTAAAAAGTGTTAATGATGCAAACAAGGATTTTTCATATATTTTTTTTTTATTATTATTATTTTTCTGCTTAATCATCTGCAATACAATAACCACCAATCAATATTTTTGTGGCGTCTACCCCAAATAAACGTACGCATAAACGAAAGGAAAATATAAAATTAAATTTGCAAAGTCACTATCCATTGTTATGGCTGTTTGTATATAGTAATTGATTGGTTGTTTGTAGTCAATTTTATCTCGTTTAGAAAGTTAAAAATATTAAATTATTAATTATTGATGATTTATGTTGTTAAGAAAATTATAAGCCAATAGTTAAGTATTTACGGATAAACAAAATGAAAAATACTTAACACGTTCAAGAGTGTTTTCTTAAGAAAATTTAAAAGAAAACTTTTATCGATAATAACCGTAAAATTTTTTATTAATATTTAACGATGTACAACCGATGGATGTAATTTTGATTGAAATTTATGTAAGTTCAACGTAATACTTCAATCAACAATATAAAATAAATAATAACCCCCGTTGTCTGTAAAATATTTTCTTAACAATTAACATCTCTGTTAAACAATGTGCCAACGGAAAAGTTAAATGATTGGACTTATAACCGTAAAACAACATAAAAGAAAAAAGAAAAAAAAGGTTAAAACAATAAAAATTAAGGTAAATAAGTACTTGAACTATGGATCACATGCAATGTAACATTAATAATTTTAGGCACACAGAAATCAATGATTTTTAATGGATTCATTACAGAAGAATAAAGAAAAAAAAAAAAATGAAAGAAGGAAAAGATTAAAAATTTAACGATTTGTATCGTGACTGATTTTATTATCTTGTCCAGTATTTTTGAATGATCTTTTAATTATGTAAATTAAATAATTATATAATTAACTTGATGACTTGATAATTATTACTTTAAATACATATACGGTTCTGCTATGATCTTGATTTAGTAGATTCATACGAATCTAATAGCATAATTCGTTCGTTTAATTAAAAACAAAAAGCCAAAGCTGAAACAGTGAATTGTTTCTTTTTTTCTAAATAATATAAAATAAAGAAAAGAAATTAAAATTATGTGCATACGTATTTACAATGTAATAATAATAATAAATAAATAAATAAAAACTAAAGAGTGACATGGCGCACCCGGCCAACAAAATTTACGCGTAACAATATTAAATTTTATTGGTGATATTTATTGGTATTGCCAAAATAAATGCAAAAGATCAGGTACTTTAAAAACATGAAAGAAAAAAAAATAACAGAAATAATGAAACGAGATTATTATCCACCATTTATAATCACTGGGTAAAAAAATGAAAAACAAATTTGTGCATATGCTCACCATCCAAGTATTATTATGATTATGATTATTATAATCATTATCTTTCACTTAATTACTCTTTACGTATTCAGCGACACTGTCGGGTAAATTAAGAATTTGTTTATACAATTTGTTGATTAATAAAAAAATGAAATTTTTGATATAAAAGTTGTGTTGTGTCGTTATATATATTTTTATATAATAATAACGAAAAATTCTTCACGTTATCATCATCATTGCTTTTCACATTATTTCGTTTTCATTATAATAAAATAAGAAAATTAATGCGGTTTTATATTAAAAACATAAATATAACTTTTAGCTTAAGAGGAGAGTAAAAGAAAAGAAAAAAAAAAAAAAGGAGATTAAAAAGTTGCCAACTTTATGCTTAAGACAAGACAAAAACCAAACAAAAAAAGAAAATATTACTACGTGTGTTTGAATCATAAATATGTGGAATTACCACTGATGAATTTTAATTTTTTAATATTTCTTTCATTAAGAAAACTCGATTGTATGAAACCTTTGCATCCGTATTAAAATACTTTAAAAAAAAAACAATTAAAATAACAAATAATTATACATAAATTACCGGAATTAATATTACGAATATTTCTTATCAGAAAGTTATACGACTTTCTAAGAAATAAACCAACCAAGAAAAAAAATAAAATAAAATTCAAATTGAAACTTTCCTTATCTTATGGCTGAAGCATTAAGTTTCAGAAAACAAAAAAAAAAAAAAACCAAAGAAGATTTTCCTGAGAAGTTTCTACATTTTTTCAACCCTTTTTACGTTGTTTGTGTTTTTCTTTCCCTTTTTTTTGTTATTTTTATTTAGAAAGCTGACAAAAATTTTATTTTTACCGGATTTCATAATAAGATTACGCTTTTGAAACAAATTATTAAATTTATTCCTGTTTTTTGAATTTTTAATAATAAAATAGAATAAATAAAGCAAAAAAAAAAAAATTGAATTGAATTGAATTAATAGAAAATCGTTTTCAACTTGTAATGTAATTTAATTTTTTTTTTTTTTTTTTTTGGTTTATTATGAATTTCAACTGTATGAATGTTGAAAACACATTGTGACATATGGTTATTACGTTAAAACGATAACAAATAAATACTCCCTGAATAATCATAATCATAATAATAATAATAATAATAAAAGGGAGAATTATTTAAATTTAATTGTAAAACAATTTTTATTACATAAATAAGAGAATTTTTTTTTTTTTTTCGTTATATAAAATACGAATCTGACGGAATGTTTTTCTTTTTTTTTTTTATTTTTTTCTTAACACACCTGCCCTGTTTTTTTTTTTTTTTTTTTATTATAATTTTATTTATTATTTTATTTTGTACACATGATCATATAATACTTACACACACACAGTTATATTATTAAAAAAAAATATATATATATATATATAACTGATAGGGCGCAGACAATAATTTTTATAATTATTGATTTTGTCTACGGTAAAAATAGATGAGCGTTTTTATTATAACACGAAAAATGAATAAAATACAAAAAAAAAAAGAAAAAAAAACATTTTTTGATTAAATTATAAGAAGAGATGAGATGATGTTTTAATTAAATTATTTATTAAGAAGATAGTAAAGTAAATTAATAGGCTGATAAAACACCTGAAATTTAAATATATAACAAATTAATAATTTGTTAAACGTAAGAATAGAAAAAGAAAAAAAACTCTTTTTATTGTAATTTGATAACGTAGACTTTGTCGTTCGGTAAAGTTCTGTTTTCTTAGTTTTTTTTTTTTTTTTTTCTTTATCTGTAAAATGATAGACATTTTGCTAGATTAGACAGCAACACGCACAAATAAAAAAAAAACATATAACAATAAAATGGTGATATTAATTAAATATTTATGAAATTCTTGAACGTCTTCATTAATTCTTATTTATTAAATTTTAATATTTCAAAAAAAAAAAAGAAAAAACTTTAGCAGAAATACCTTTTAAAAAACAAAAAATTATAATTTTTTCAATTAAAATAAGCAGAGTTAAAAAAATCGTTTAAAAAAATTTTTTTTTTTTTTTTTTTTTTTTTTTTAATAGCACATTTTGTGTCGCGTGGTAAAAGCGTCATTAAAATTGACGGAATCTCTTTTATCACAAAAAAATAATTTAATAAATTAAAACTCTTTAGTCAATAATTATTTGTTTAAAAAATCACCAACAGGAATTATTATTTAACTTTAAAATAAAAAAAAATGAAAAGAAAAATTTTTTTTTTTTCGTTAATCGGGCAGGTGAAATCTGTCATTCGTTTGTTTTGACAAAAAAAGAAGCAAAAAAGAAGAAAAAAAAATGTATTAAAAAGGAAAAGTAGATTAAAAACATAATTAAAGTTTACCTCTTTACCATAATTAAGTGTCTTTTGAATGTTAAATTTTAACTTTTAACGCTGCTTTCGCAAAATTATCTATGGACTTTTGATGTTTTAAGAATTTTTTTCTGTTTTTGTTTTCGGTTTTCTGTTACATAGAAAACCAGGAAATGTTTAAATTAACAATAAACGGTTCTTAATTTGCACAATCAAAAAGAAATCAATAAATTATTAAGAAAACAAAAAAAAAAACACACATTTAATCTAGTGGTTTTTGCTGTTATAATTTTTTTTTTTTGGGGAAGAAAGTAACCGTTCACAGAGGAGCAGATGTTTTTCTTAGTTTTACAAAAAAAAAAAAATTTAAATAAAATGAAAAAAGTAACAACGTACGTTTGCACACCATGTAATAGTTGAAATTGTAGTCAGGAAATTGTAATATTTATCAAGATCATGGGGGATGAAACTACTTTCATTTCATTAATTTTATTTTTTATCGACCTTCCAGTTTAACACTGTAATATTCTGTGGATCATCGATATTTACTACAATCGAATTAATTGAGAAATTCGGGAAAAAAAATGTTTTTTATTAAATACAAAAAAAAAACATCTGAAAAATACTGCGTTCGTTTCGTATTTAAAAAAAAAAAAAAATTTTTTTTTGAGCCACCGAATGAGAAAGAAATAAAAAAAAAAAAAAAAAACGCACCTTGAGTTAGAAACAACCAATCGAAATTCAGTTTGTAATTTTATTCTTTTTTTTATAATATATTTTTTTGGTAAAACAAATGTGTTCGTCCACAAAATGTGCGGTAGCCTGCAATGAGTAATGTTATTTCGTATCTGGCCTTTAGTTTTTCTATCTTATTTCCATGATCATGATGTAATGCTGGATTTTGAGTAAATCTTTCTTAGAGCTTTTTTCTTAGACAAACTAGTATATTCATAGTATTTTGTCCGGGAGTATAAGGGAGTACGGATAATAAATGGCGAAGGAATGAATTTTTTTGTTTTCTTTAAAGGCAGGTGTTTTCCTTCTCCATCCTTTTTGTTATACAGAAATTATCATTTTAATTTGTTTATTGGATCGTTAATTAAGGATAAAAAAAAAGTAACAAACAAACAAGCATATAATGTGTGAAATATGTGTCACAATACATTTATATTGAATTTATGTCGGAATAATCAGGAGCACAACAGTAATATGAAAAAAAAAAAAAAAACAGAAAATAAATAAATAAACTCGTTTTTTCTCTACACTTGTTACAATTTACCTTATAGTTAATTACATTTAATTAAAAAAGTGTAAATAAGTGAAGTAACAGAAAATAAAATAATAAAACAATCATACGATTTTAATTAATTGTATTTATTACATTTCTTCTTTTTCTTCTTCTTCTTCTTCTTCTTCTTCTTCTGCTTGATTCATAAAAATACATCAAAAAAGAAAAATAAATTATATATATATATTTTTTTTTTTAAATGCTTATAACTGCTGTATCTTTCAATATGTTTCAATTATTACTGGGCTACAATTCCTGTGTTGCTGGTTTTATTCTCAAATAAGAGAAATTTTTTAATTATGTGTCAACTATAAGAGCTTCATACACATATAGATATTTGTGTCAATATGTTTTTAATTTTGCTGCTGCTGTTGCTGTTTGAAGACATAAACCTGTTGGTATTGTTGATAAAAAATAATAAAAAAAAAAACAGCAACAAAAATGATAATTACATTGGAAAATATATATAATTTATTATACTTTAAGCTTATTGATGTTGGTTATGAGCTTTTTTTTTGCGATGCTTTTAATTTCTTTTCTTTTTTAATAAATAATTTTATTTTTTTTTTTTCATCTGTTAAGCCTTATATACGTTATAATTTGAAAGCATTAAATTTAATTTACCATTAAATCAATTAAAGGCTTTATTTATTTACTTTTATTAATGACAAGTTATTAAGTGATTTAACCATAATCCGTTTCTCTCTTTATATTTATTTTATCTAAATTAGGAATATATGTTTGTTCGTTACCTCAAGGGTATTCCCTAATCAATTAAAAAAAAAAAAAAAAAGGAAATGACACAAATAAAAACTATATAATTACCAAAGGTAATTTCATTTGGTTAATTATTAATAATTAAGTATTTAGCGCATTCGCATTGTTATATAAAAAAAAATCAACAAAACATAAAGGAATCTCGTATTTCTCTTCTTTATGTTTTAATCAGAAAATATAACAAAAAGTCACAAAAAAAAATTCAAAGGAAAACAATAATTCGAATTATTAAAACGAAAATTTCTAGTACTTTTAATTGCTTTGGTTTACTTTAATGTTTTTACAGCAGTAACAACAGATTGTAAAAAGAATTTTGTTAAAAAGACATCTCGCAGCCCTTATACAATGCTGCTTTGAGTAATTATAATTTTAATGTTGTCTTGTTCTGTGTTTATCATTTATTTAAGAAATTCTTTTACCATTTTATCGTTTTGGTAATCATTCAATAATTTTTTTTATTCTTTTATTGAAAAGTTGTCAGACTTTATAAGCTCTTGATTGTTGTTAATGTTAGTGATTATAAATAAATCGAGTGAATAAATAAAAATTATGAGAAATACAGAAGTAAGCACGTGCCGTTTTTTTTTTTTTTTTTTTTTTTATGTACAAAGCAATTTGCATTGATTATGATTTAGCGTATTGGATAAACAACTTTGAACATTTTTTTTTTTTTTTATCGTAAATATTTCAGACATATTCATAAGATAATTAATATAACTGGTACATCAATTTAGGAGTTTTTTTTTTTTATTAAATGTCGTTGACTTGTATTACTCGGCCGATACGTTGATCAACGTTGTTTTTAAATATTATTTGCCTGCGCGTACAAAATTTTTGAATATTTTCTTTGGAACTCTAATTACCCTTTTTAAGGTATTTGGTTGTTATTTTTATTATCAATAATAACAGCATAAAACGAGTGTCACGTAAGCTTTGTTTTACTTAAAAAAAAAATAATAATAATTTACATTAATATAAACAAACAAACAAACAAACAAACAAAAAACTTGTCTTGTTTTTTGATTGAAAAGCATACAAAAAATTCAATTTTTGTTCTACTTTTTTTAAGTAAAGGTTTTTGTCTTGTTTTGTCTTTTAATTAAATTTACAGTTATCATGATGAAACTTTTATAATGATGAGACCTTTACAAGATTAATTAAATGAACAAGTTAATTAATAAAATAACCGAGAAATTGTTATTGAAATGAAAGAATCCTGAATACTCATTTTTCAGTATTCTTTTTTGTTGTGAAATAAGAATGTCTGGAGAATATTTATTATATCGAATTGCTATTGTCCGCTAATATTAACTTATATGACTTAGTGCATTTTGACAAACAATTGTATTTCTAACGATCATCTTATTCAAATTTCTTAGTTTAAAAAAGGGAATAGCAATAAAAAAAAACAACGAATTTGTATTTCCGATATAAAAAAATTGATAAGAAATTTGACATTTTTACGAAGTTTATTACTGTCACAATGAATTATTTTATGAAATTTCTCTCCATCTAGCAACATTGTTGCAATATTTATCGAAAGGCGAAAACGTATAACACGACTATTATTGACATTTATCGAAACAGGAAAATAAAATTAAAATGAAAAATAAGTGAAAACATAACGATTAAAGTATTTCTGTATTATTTTTTATGATAATTATTTTAATTAAAAAAGATAAAAAAAAAAAAAAATACGTAATTTGTAAATTATTGTAAAAAAATTATTCAACGATTCAAAGGCATACTAAAAAGGCCATTAATATATAAGTTAAAAAAAAATAATGCAGGCTCGTGGCATACAATCCAATCAACGCTTCGATTTTTGGAGCACCTGCCAAGCCCATGGCGCGCGCGTAGTTAATAACAACAAACGCAGCATCGTCTCGTCAGTCACATAAGTTGATGGTACGCGTGTCGTCATTCCTTTGTATAGTTTTTTTTTTTTGTTAATTTTTTAATATAAACTTCCTTTCTTCTGGAGTTTCTTTTTAGTTATTTATTTATTAATGCGTAACTTTTTTTTTTTTTTTTTGTTCTTTTTTGCTTCTCTTGTGTAAAATACGTGTAAATTATCTTCGAATTAAGCTTTAGAAATTAATTAATAAATAAAAAGAGCTTTAGCAATACGAGGTATTTTTTTTTTAAATCCATCTCTTATCGACGTAGAAATCAAAATAATAATAATAATAATAAAAAAAAAATTTTTATCAACATGTTTGCTTTAGTCGATTTCATTTCTTTTTTTCGTTTTTTGATTATTTGAAATTTATTTTCGATACGTTTTAAGCGCCGACAATTATGTGAATGTATTTAAATTAAATGCGTGATTCAATGCAAGTCCTTATTGATAACAAGTCAGTTTTTAATTTTTTTCTTTTTTATTAAACTGCTTCATTAAGCTTTGCATTCCTGCGAAAAGCTTTAGTTAAAACAACAAGTTCTTTGATATTGGATGACAACAAAAACAACCCAAAATTTCTTCGCTCATAACAAAATGCAAATTTATTACACAAAAATATTTTTATTATATTTAATTATTTACCTTGAAAAAGGTATTTTATTATTTTTTGTATATCATTTAATTAAAATTTGTTTTTAATGAAATCACTTAAATAAATTTTCATCTTTAATTTTGGACAGTGTTTCTCTTGTAGAGCATTTAAAAAGCTTGTTTATATCTTAAAGAACAAATGAATTAACATAGATTATCTGATTGCAGCAGCAACATCAACAACAACAACAGCAGCATGCAACTACTACCAAAAATACAACATTTCAATTAATTTACGTAAACTTTTTATTTTTTTTTATTTAAAACTGAAAAGCCATCAAAGTTTATTAAATAACAATTAATCTTAGTTAAGCTTACAGCTACAAAATGAATTTTTTCTTTAAAAGGCAATTATCGTTATTATTATTTTTTTTTTTTATTATTATTATAATGACACGCGGGATGTAAAGTCAATAAAAATAATAAAATTAATAAATTCATATTTATTTACACCAATAAAAATGTTTAAGTTTTATAAGTATGATGTCCTTGATATATGTCATGAAACATGTATGAAACATCAATGAAACATGCAAATTAATCCATAAGAGAAACATTTTTTAATTGCGGATATTATTGCAATTTAAAACGTTTATTTTATTTATTTATTTTTTTTTTTTTGATTAAACAAAACATATTCACAAATTAACATATATAATGTATAAAAATTTATATAAATATTGTTAATAAAGTATTTTTTTATTCTTTTAAATTTCATTTTATAGAAATAATCAACAAAGTTTATTTTTTTATTATGAAAACATTTCGATTATTTTTTTTTTTGTAATTATATGTAAATATTGATACAAATAACTTTATTTTTTTTTTAATTATTACTTCTAATAAAGTTATAAAAAGTGTCCAATTAAGTTCATAACAAAATATATATGGGAATAATTATATAAAATATTAATAACGGACAGGTTATAAGGAATATTTATTTAAACCAAAAAAAAAATATGTTTGGTGATAATAATAATTATTATTATCTCTTAATTATAATTTGTGCAATGACATTAATATATATATGTATAAAAATAAATAAAGGACAATATACTCAAGCAAAGTCAGCCACAATCTACCATCATCATTGGATGTTTTTTTTTTTATTTATTTTTAAATTTGGTTGATTTTTTTTTTTTTTTTGCTTTCTTATGGCAAGTCAATAAGTTTTTCATTGCCATAAGAATTAAAGTAAAAAAAAAAATGCGGGTTGTCTAATAATTAGTCCCGCACATAGGCGATGTTATTATATAGTTTTTGTAGAGAATGGAAATGATATAAAGCAAGAACAGACGAAATAAATGAAAGAAAATAAACAAATCAGACAGAAACGTGGTGTGGTGGTAAACCAGGTGCGTCTCAATCAACAAAATATAGTGGAGAAAAAACAAAAAATAAACAAAGTAAAAAGATTAATAAATGTTTAATCGACTTAATAAACTTTGCAAAATTACCTTTAAAGCCTGCATTTACCTAATTCTAATTTTGTAATTCAAGAGCAAACGAAATCAAAAGCAAAATAAAAAATCTTCATTCACGTTCATTCATCCAATTCATTCATATTCGTTTTACCAACATAAAATCTTTCACCAATTCATTACAGAGCCAACAATAAAGAATAAAAGAAAAACGAAAAAAAAAAAAAAGCCACCAGAATTAATTAAAGCAACATAAGTGCTGACTAGTTTGCACAATGCAAATTACTTAATTTTTATTTTCGCATCTTAAATTGGCATACAGCCATCCAATTCGCATCTTAAATGTTTTATTCATTAAAAATTTAATATTTCTACAATACAAAAAAAAGAAGAAATTGTCGCACGCAATCGTTTAAATTAAATGAAAAATGAATGAGAGAAGCAAAAAAAAAATTATTATTAGCTGCACGTAATCAAAGCTAATCTAGAAGAACAACAAAAATACGAATAAAGAACACAAAAGTACCCAAAGCACAGTAGTTTCGTTGTATTTTATTTTCTCAGAATGTTTTTTTTTTTTTCATTTGATTTAGTTTTAAGTTTTAATCCAACCACGAAAAAAAAAAAAAATCATTTGTATGCGAAAAGGCAAGAAGGACACCTTAGGATAAATATGAGAAACGATGAGTCTAGAATTTTTGTGTTTTTTTTTTCTTTTAATTTTATTTATTTAATAAAAAGACAAACACGAGATGTGAATTTATATTTAATTAACACAAGAACGTATAAAACAGTAAGAATAACAAGGAGAATTCAGGAATTAATGAATGAAAAAAAAAAAAATGTCAAACGTGCTTATAAGCAATAAAATTGAATTAAGAAGCATAAAAGATCACTATTTAGTTACAAAAAAAAAAAAAAAAAAAAATAGAAAACATAGAATGTTAGAGACATCGGTTTTTAGAAGTATTTATGTTGAAGTTACACTTTTGCGCTTTACAGTTAAAATTACAGAAAAAAATAAATAAAATTTTCATTTTTAATCTGAAATCATTAAATCATTGGCAATAATGACATCCGGTAACAAAAATTTCATAAACATTTTCTGAATAAATAAAAAAAAATGCCTGTTACCTTGCATCCTTGGAGGTCTTCATAATTTTGAATAATTTTACACTGTGCTGAGTGACAATTATTACAGAATTACATGAGAAATTCAACAACCAAGATAACAAATCACAAATTGTACGTGAATTGATTCACGTGTCGGATCAACAGAATTTATTTTTTTTTTTTTGGTGTTAGCTACGGCACCAACAGACTACTAAAAAAAAAAACGAAAATTCAAATTAAAAAAAAGAAGCAAAATCATTATCATGTCATGCTATAACATTTAAAATTTGTAAAAAAAAAAAAAATATAATAATTTTCAAAACTCGCACGTATACCTGTTGTTTACATTTAATGTCAACCGGAGACACGAAAATGTAAACAAAAAATTAAAATAATAATAATAACACGGCAGCAAGAAAAATGCTAATTTTTCCTAAAAGAAAAAATAAGACGGAAAAATTATGATAATAATAAATAAAACTTTCACACTGTGTTTTATGTGATTTTTTATTATTATTATTATTATTATTATTAAAAAGAAAAAAAAATGATTGCAGGTTTTAAACTGTTTTAAACTACGGAACATTTATAAATTATTTATATTTTCTGTTAACTGAATTTCATTAAAAACACAAAAAAAAAAAAAAAATTTTAAATTATCATCTGTGATAAGATTTTTGGTGCATATATGATAAAATATTTAAAAAAAAAAAACTTTTTGTACAATATTGGCTAAAACATTGGCTATATGAAAAAAAAAAACTGTAAAACGTTTAACAACACGTAAAACACACAGTGTTTGTAGTAAAGACATCATTCGTATAGTTCGGATGTCCCTTAGAGGCACATTAAAAATAATATTTTAAACAATATTGCATTAATTTGCAAATAAATTTAAAAAAAAAATAATAAGAAAAGAAATCGTCTAAGGTGTTTACTTTACTACAAGATAAATTATTTACTTTCATTAAAAATATATATATATATATATATATAAACAGGGCTACGAACCAGGAAAATAATATTTTCAAGTGCAATATCGCACAGATTGTCGCGAGTAGTACTCAAAACTTTATCATACATACCGGCGGGTTCGTTTCGCTGGGCAATAATATTATTAATGCACTTATTTATGTTAATCAACGTAAATTTTTATTTTCCTGGATTTAACATAAACATTTTTTTTTTTATAATTTTTACAAAACACTTTGACCAGTTGATTTATAACCGTGTTATAACTTGCATAAAGAACAAAGCGTTAACATCAATCATCAAATATGTTTTTTTGCTTTTTTTTTTGCCATTCAACCACCAAAAGACATAACTTTATTTTGATAATAATAAAAAATTAAAAAAAAAAATGCAATTTCGCTGAGCATAACTTAACTATGATCGTTGCATTACGAAAAAGGCGTATTGCTGTCGGCTATAGCGACACTGTTATCAAAAGCTTAACAAGTACAAATGAATTAAGGCGATTCGCTGGGTTTTTTTGTTTTTATTTTACGTCTTCAAAGGACATTAAAGGAAAAATTTAAAGTGGCACCAGCATAACGTCTTTAACGCATAAATATATACGCTTCGTCGAGAGTAAGAACGAAAAAAGATAAAAAATAAAAAAAAGGAACCGATCCTTAGCATTTTAAACCAATTTTTCATTTTGTAATAAATTTAGGAATGATAATTTTTTTTTTTTTTATTTTTCTACCTTAAAACAAGAGTGGAAAAGGCACATTAATAGTTAAAGCACAGCACGACTATTTGCTTTTATGAATAAAGAATGAAAGATTTAGAATAAATCAAAAAAAAAATATATATATATTTTGAGCACGTCAATTACAAATCGACGTGAACACCTAGAGTGTAATCGCTTTTTTCTACACAATGTTTATCATATCATTAAAAGTTGTAACGAAAATGAAACCAAAATAAAAAATTCCGGTTGTTTTAGATTCAAATCAATCAATTATGAAAGATTATTTTTTTAAAAACCAATTTGTTAGATTTTGTTAACTATCGTTTGTCATCGGTGAAATTTATTAATATTTAAAAACATAATTAAATATTCCTAATTTCCGATGAAGTGGAAAAATATTCATGAAAACTGTTTATGCTTTACCTGAGATATACTTTGCAATAAATTATTAAAAAATTTTAAATCAAAGTCATCCAGTGTGGGCGTGCATAAATAATTATATCAAATAGTGAACGACTAGAGATATGTATTTCAAGCATAAATCTTTGCTAAAGTCGCATTGTTCAAATATTTAATCATCATAATTATCAATGTGCTATAGAATTGACGTTACTTAACTTTCAGCATCTAAAAATGTTTTTAGAAAAGAAAAAAACGGCATTTCCTTTGTTATATCGTAGTTTAAGAACTAGAACATCTAATTATCCGTCTTAGTTAATGCACGCAACACGGATGTGCGTTATTTAAACAAAATAATTACCATCTTTGGCGAAACGTAGCTGTTTTGGTTGCAGTCAACCAAGAAAATAAAAAAGGAACAGATCGTAAATAGTGGGCGTTTATACTGTTAACACCTCTCAACTATATTATATACGTGAAAAAATTCACTCTCTTTTATTATTTGTATCTTTTACACATTTAAACGTATTTCAGGCGCCACTTTAATTGCCAAGTGTTAGTTCCGATTTAAAAGAAACAATTTTACCGAAAAGTTGACTCAGTTTATTATCCCTCATAAATTTAATTCATCATTTGTATAACAATTATAAGTAATTTGCACATGTTTTATCGCTAACCAAAGCAAAGATTTTTTTTTTTATTTTTTTTTTCGGTGGAATATAATAAGAAGTAAATCTGGCTCCCCATTAAATCACACAGCAAGTGTAAATTATATAGGTTTTGCCTTACCAAATAAAAAATAAAAATTTATTAAAACACTAATATAATTGCACAAACTAAACCAATAAAGTGAGAAATGGTGAAAATAATAATAAAAAAAAAACGAAATTTAATCGGTTTATAACTTAGTTATTAGCTGAAGATAAAAAAGAAAAATAAAGCAGCAGCAGCAAAATAAATTTGTGATCGAAGAACCTATTATCGCACCTTGTTAGCAGCCAACTAATTTCGGTGCATTGAATTCGTATATTTATTTTAATATCATGGTTAGAGGTGTTAATATTTTTATTTTTTTATTTTTCAGCAAACAACAGTATACAAACATTTTTGCTTTATTATTTTAGCATAATTATTGGGTACAAATGAACCATCACAAACGCCACTATAAAAATGATCACTTTTAGGGATTTTATTTGCACTGCATATGATAATAAACAATAAACATGCTGCAGACATAATTAAAATGCTGGATAATTTTTTTTTTTTCGCCGTAAAACGTATAAATTACATTTATGAGGTGAAAATTATATGATATTAAGATAATCTTATTGGAAAACGTGGGATTTTAGAATCGATGACGCTCATGTTCGTATGAGAAGAAATATTGTTTCTGATTTGAATTTGTGAAAACGAAAATATTCTTAAATCAACAGAAAAATGTCACAGAGAGAGAAATGAAAATCAATAATCGCGATCATGTATTTTACAATAATGATAATACCTCTGTGCATTGTCTAATCAACTCTATTATCCTGTCGTTTTTGGTTTGATTTTATTCTTTATGTCCCACAACACAAGTTTCACTTTTGATTTTCATTTAAACCGTATAAATAAAAACAATAAAATCAAACATTTCTAGTTTCATTCAACCAAAATTCAAGATCAACGAAAAAAAACGGAGAAAAAAATGCTGTCGATCGTACTTATGTAGCGGCTACTATTGATCTTCTACAAATGATCAACATAAAATTTGTTTTACAGAGAAAAAAACATGAAAAACGTATGCAAGATATGATGCAAAATTTATTATATATTTCTCTGTTTTACATATTTTATCTTTAGATTAAGTTTCATTCATGGATTTTATATTAGTCGAGTGGGGCGAAATAAAATGAGCATAAATGCGAACAACAAAGGTTTAAGTTAAGTTTCTTTTATAAATTATGCTCGATGCAATAACGATGATGGATTACCGTATCTGTATCTTTACTACATTACGATACATTGATCCATCGTACATAGCTTCTACACACTTTTCCTTCGTTTTCGAATCGACAACAAAACATTTTTTCGATTCATAATTTTTTAATTTTTGGATAAATCAGTGAAAACAATGGACATATCCGGAAAGTATTTTCGCTTCGTGATTGTATCGCGTGTTTAAATGTCAGGGAAAATTTCCCTTTTTTCATATTATTTAACCACAAAAAAAAAACGAGAAAAAATTAAATTCTTGATCGTTTTCCTTCACTAAAAAGGACAGGATTTCGATCTGTGAATATCAGTAACGTCGGTGGCAATGTCTCTCTAATTTCAATCGGCAATGAAAGAAGAATAACCAAAAAAAAAAAATAATTCAAAAATTCACTTCACATGAATGAATTTTTTTACGCAAGAAAGCGAAACGAATTTTTTTTAATGTCAAATATTTTCACTTGTTAAAAAAGTTTTGTGTCTGATCTTTTTTATTTCTTATTTTGTGTCGTGTGTCGCGGATTTTTTTTTTTTACCATCATCAACGGCTTTCACTAGTCGTCTAATACCGTCAATACTTCAAAGAATGATTTTTTTATTATTATTAGGTTTTATTGAGTGAAAAATACAAAATTCAGTACACGTCGTCTGATTACAATTTTTTTTTTTTTTTTATGCTTTTGTTACTCCTCGCGATCGTTTAATTTTTTTATTTTTTTGATTATTATTTTACTGCAATCAAATAAATATCATTTATTAATGTCAGTCAAACACAATACACAATACAAAAAAAAATTAAATGTAATAAACGTATCACCAATTATTTTTATGTCTCTTATTTTGATTGGAGTTTTTTTTTCTTTTCTTTTCTTCATCATTTATTTATTTATTGATGTTTTTTTTTTCATTTTTTTTTAGTAAAGAAAACAGTCTGAGCTGTACTTCACTTTTATTTTTTAACTGCATAATACCCACGCACTTATTATTATTTATCTTGTAAATTAGTTATTTAAATAAATAAATTCGTATTATTCGTATTCGTAAAAAAAATTACAACAAAAAATAAATAAACGAATATCACCCAGTGGCATTGTAGCAGGTTGTACTCTTTTATTGCATTAGAGACAAACCACGATTATTAATTTAATTTCTGTATATGTACCATGTTTTTTTTTTCATTTTTCTTCTTATTTTATTGTTGTTAAACAATTTTTACATATAAATAAAGAATTTTCAATGAGATATGTTGTGTTGGCGGCTGAGGGCGTATTCACAATTTTTTTTTTTTTTTAATAATTAAATAATAATAAAACAAATTTAAATAATATTCAGAAAACATAAAAAAAAAAATTTCAGTAAATTTTATACAGTCACCTGAAGATCACTTAAAGTTCAGCATATCATAATGTAATAAATTTTAATTAGCAAGATTCTGTTATGTTTCTAATAGTTCTCATAGCATTCAGGTAAGATATCCTTTTTAACAATAAAAAAATAAAAAAATCCTTTGAAGATACCAGTACCGTCTTTAAGTTTTTTCATCTTTTTTTGTTTTTGTCTTAAATTATAGATCCAAAGTGCAAATAGTTTCTAGACTAGATCCTATATTATTATTATTATTTATTAGATCATCCTTAAAGGCACTCCTTGCATATACATTTTGATGATTTTTCCATCTTCTTCTTCTTGTTATTACAAAATTTTCTAATATATTGCTTATTCATGTTTAAAGGATGCGTGTGCTGTGCAGTGTCTAAAACTAATTCCTTAATACATTTTTATAGAAAATAAATTATCTTTTCTTCAATTTTTTTTTATCAAATATCCAAAAACTATTTAGACTTTTTTAATGTAGGTGTCGTTAAGGGAAATCTCATTCAATTTACCTGAACTAAATTTGTTATATTTTCACTGATGATGATCATTTTATATTAGGATCGCGACTTTTTAACGTTTCTTTTAACGTAAAAAAAAAAAAAAAAACAGTTTTTAATGATAAAACGCTGTAGGATTCTGATTCTCGTGCGTTTAAATTATATTAATAATAAAAATGCGTTTTTTTTTTTTTTATTACCTGAGGATATTTCTTCGTCTTTTTTTTTTTTTTTTTTATTTATTATGTAGAAATAAAAACAAAACAGTGAAACAAAAAAAAAAAAAAAACTAAAGTAATTATTGGGAGTACAAAGAAACTAACCGATTATATTGTAATCCAATATCGATGAACAATAACGACGAACAACTCCTTTATGATAACAAATATCTAACAAAAGGGTGAAACCGACAGTAGCCTTTTGTTATTTACTATATATATGTATAACCTCCAGAAAACATAATTAAAGTTTTATTTCATTTTAACTAGATCACGTTAAGAAAATAAGGGTTAAACCAGTTTCTTGTTAAATTAAAAAAAAAAAGAAGGTAAATTAGGTTCTGCTTAATTTTTTATTACTTTTAATGATTTTTCAGTTTCGTTAAATCAAATCAAATTGAATCAAATCAAGTTTGTGTAATAAATTTTTTTTTTATTTTTGTATTAAACATAAATTGCAAAAAGATTGCCATTTGTACGATAAAAAATAAAATAAATAAAAAAAATTATTGTGCAGGATGTTTTGGGAGGTACTTCAGATGCACATCCGTTTTACCTTAGAATTTCTTTTGTTAAATAAATAAAAAAAATATAAAACATTTTTTTTTTTTTGTTAATGGGTTCATATTTAATAAACTTCATACAATATTTTCCAACGCCAATCCGCTTACACAAAATGTGTAATATGACGAATATTACATTTCCTAAAAAAAAAAAAATAAAAAGCAGCGAATAATTAATTGACGATGCGTTTTTGTAGTTAAAGAAAGAAAAAAAAAGATTCTTCATGGCCACATTTGTGTAAACAGAAACTAAAATTAAACAATTAATGAAATAAAAAACGCAACTAACCAATAACAATAAAAATTTAACGCATATTGTAAATAAAAGTAATGTTGGTTACTTATCGAAAATAGTATTAACCTAATAAATAATTAAATAAAACAACAACAAGAAGGAATAACCGCAAAATGTTGTGTCGCGTGTTAAGTGCATCATTGAAGAAAATAATTTTTTTTTTTTTTTTATTAAAGCATTAAAACAATGCAAAACGAAACGTAACTATTGCAGTCAAGGCTAAAAAACGCGTGCGGGTTCCAATATAGTAAAATTCGTTGCTGCTGTTGATGTTACTGCTGCACAAATGTAACTTAATTTTTTTTTCTTCTCATTTTTATTGTTTATCGCTACATCTTCTTGCAGTTTGTTTTTTTTTTTTTTTTCATCTGGACATAATTGTTTTATTTATTATTTTATTAGCTTTTTTTGTGACGTTAAACTTTTTTTTTTTTTTTTAAGACCATGGTGTACCACAAAGAATTTCTTCAGCTTGACCAATAAGACATCAACTGTGTACAATTAAAAAAAAAAAAACAAAATAAATAAATAAACACCATACATCTGTATGATGCCAGCTGTGTACAGATGCAAAACTGCATTAACCAAAAATAAATTGCATTCACAGTCAACCAGACATTTTAGTTGTACAAGTGCAAAAATCGATAACATTACCACAATTACTGTAAAAAAGAAATTAAATTTATTTTATTTTTTAAGCAATTAAAAAAAAGGAAAAAAAAAACGTCAATGTTTTCATTTGTTCAGTTATTAATATATGCTTTAATAATAAATTATTCGCATATAAATGCATGCATAAGGTACGTACGTACACGTACATGCTGCAGTTGTCTTTTTATAAAAAATCATTTCAATGCAATTTCCATCTATAAATAAATAAATAAATAAAATTCAAACAATCAGTCTGTGTATGTTTTATTTTTCCTATTAAAAATTAAAAAATTATTTGTCACTAATTATATATGCTCATATCTAATTTCAAAAAAAAAAAAAAAAAAACATAAACAGTCAGTCTTTCTACTGAGAAAAACATCAAAAAAAAAACATAAAACGTAACCAAAAAAAATATTAAACAAATATTTCGTTGATGATCAAAATTAAATTATAGTCCGTGTTTTCAAACAATTAAGCTTAAAATATTATAAAATCATTGCTCTTGTTATTTTATTTTTATTAAAAATTCGTGGATAACTCGCGAGTCGCTAAAACAACAAATATAACCCACCAGAGACATAATTTTATATATTTTATTTGCCTCACTATGTAATGTTGCATTTTGTCTGCAAAGCTTTACGAAAAGGAATAAGAACTGAAAATGTAATAAACGAAATACTACTGTATCAACTTATAACAACTTTATAGTCATGCGGCTCACGTCGATGGCACGCGCGATATTGACGTCGGGTCACACGCTCCTACGAAGCTTTATTCGGCCTAAATCGTACACGAGACAAAGCGGATTCCTCCATCTATATATATATATATATTATATATACAAGTATTAAAGATACTACCAGAAAGGTTCATTTTTATGGGTGGGGGATTAACAGGTTTACACAGTGCTTTAATATACCTTACATATCTGGCTGTATGCATCCAGTATAAACAAAAACAAAACCAAAACGAGCCTATATACATACGCATAGCACCATTTACGAGTAACATCAAATATGAAAAGCTTTTCTATCTCTGTCCGTTAAATGCGTAAATATCAATACCCAATGTGCTATGGAGTGGGATATTCAAAGGATGTATACAATACGATCATTCTTCTGTGTTGCTGCTATCAGGTAAAAAAAAAAAGACTAAATACAAGGGCATAAAACTGAAGGGTATCATTTCGGGTTTAGCTTTTGTGAAGTAAAGTAAACTATTTTTTTAAAACAGAAATAATTCCAAAAAAGTTTTTGTAAAATAAAATCGCTCAGCAGTGCGTAAATAATAAATTTTTATTTCTCAAAATAACAAAATATTATTATCGAAAGAACCTTTTGCAGAACCTTAGCTTCAACAGTTGTGTATTAGATCTCAAGCAAACAGGACGTATTTTTGCTTCAAAATTAAAAAAAAAAATTAAAAATTTTTTCTCCGTAATAAGTAAAAAGTGATCGTGTTTACAAATATTATAATCGATAAATTGATTATAGAATTAAATATTATTAAAGATAAAAAAAAAAGTTTAAAGTGTCTATTTAAGTTAAAATTTTTGTACCTTCGTATTGATTTTTGTATATGAATGGCCACAGCTGTTAGAAACATGACTTTGGTACAGAATATTCATATGATGACAAACAATTGTGTGATCATGGGTGGAGCACAACAGGCAGCAAATGGAGTTATGCACTATAATACCCATCAATATCAAATGGGTAAACGGCCAATTGCTCCAGCACCAGAACAACGATCACGGGTTGCACTTTCAATTGGAAACGGCAACATGATGTCCAGTGATGGTATGCGGTGCAAGAAAAAAATAGCCTTGGCACAAATTCCATATGGACAACAACAATCAGCCTCAGTGCAACGCCGAAATGCCCGTGAACGTAATCGTGTTAAACAAGTGAATGATGGATTTGCAAATTTAAGGAAAAAAATTCCTGAAACAGTTATCAAGAGTACGAGCGGTGGACGTGGTGCTAGTAAAAAGTTGAGCAAAGTTGATACACTACGATTAGCCGTTAATTATATCCGTGAAATGCAAACAATGCTTAATTATAATGAAAATTCACCGGTTAGCTACTTTTCAACCAGTTCCGATAATAATTCTTTGCCACCTTGTTCTGAAGCATCCACATCGCCGACACCGTCCGAATCATCAGACTGTTGTAGTGGCGTTGGAAGTAGCTCCTACGAACCATCAAACATACAATATGCACATGAACAATACGACTCATTTAGTTCGGCTAGTCAAGATGATGAACTTTTAGATTGCATTTCATGGTGGGAACAACAACAACAGCATCAGCAGTAAAATTTCACTATACACGTGTTGAATTGTCTAGGTTAGTACACTTTTCTACATTTATTTATAATAACGATAAAGAACCCAAAAATCAAATTTCATATTGCACAAGAATCAAGTTCAGAAATAGTTTTCTTAAGAATAGTGAAAAACTGTCATCAAATTTATTTCAACAAAAGATTTTTTTTTTCTTCATCTTTGGTTCTATTACCTCTGCCTTCTATATCCGCAAATACGCGCGACAAATATCGTAAATAAAAATCTCATTGTTATTATTATAAAAAAAAAAATTTATCCATCATCATTTTGAATTTATAATAAAGTATTTTTCGTTTATTTTCGCAAAGAGGGATGTTTAGAACTATTCAATAACGAAAAAAAACTTTTTTTTTACAACCTCTAGGTATCAAATTTAAGTTTTTATTCCCTTACACATTTATTATATTTCTACCTGCCAAACTACACAATTGGATTTAATTCTTCTAAACTCCCCTTACCTTTTGGAATATATTTTTATTATTATTATTATTATTATTATTATGATTTCGAATAATAAAAAAAATGTTTTTGTCCTCGCAAAGTCCTAACACTGAACAATGAACTTCATTTTTGTGCAACAAACAACTTAGAATTCCCTTTTCAAGCAAAATTAAAAAAATAATTTTTTTTTTTTTTTTAAGTAATTTTATGTTAATAAATTATTAATTTAATTTTATTTTTTATTATTATTACAGAATTATTACCAGACCGGTTCACAATTCACCGAACTTGTTGTTCTGATCAAAAGCTGTTTTCCCAGTTACGATCATCTAACGATCACGATGAATAGTCAAAATGAAGAAAAATGCGAAAAATTTCATCCATACCAAAAGTTTATTGCCAGTTATTGCCGAAGAGTTTTATTTTTTTTATTTTTTTTGGTTTCAATTAATGAATTAATCCCAAGTGAAATTTAAATAATTAAATAATGGAATAAAAAATCAAAAAGTTTAAACGAAATACAGCATACTGATTGAAAAAACAACAAATGCAGCTCTAAATGGACAATCCTGTGTGCACTCCAGTTATTAAAAGACAAAAAATTTCTATTATTATGCCTATCTAGTCAATATTACATAAATAATGTTAAAAATAATAATAATAATAAACAAAAGGAGTAAATAAGTTAATTTATAGAAAATTACCTCTACTAAAGTTTTTCGATATTAGTTTGTGCCTTAAACAAGAAATATTAAGTTGCCTTATTCAATTATAAAATAAATTGTATAAAACGATGATTAAGTACTGATTATATTTATTATTAAATTTAATTAATTAATTACTTAACTAAAAAAAAAAAACCTAAACTAAAAAAAAAAAAAATAATAAAAGATTTTCATAAAATTTATGAATTTTAATTATGCCAGTGACTTACTTTATATGAATTAATATTAAGAAAATAATAAAAAAAAAATTGTTTTTTTTTTTTTTGTATAGTTAATTAAGTAAATATTTGTAAATAGATTTTTTACTACTATTATTATTATAATTAGTATTAGTATTATGTTAAAATAATTATTAATTATTAAAGAAAATTATTTAAAAAACAAAAAAAAAATTAAAAATTCTTTTACTTTGTGTTTTATCATTTTCAGAAGGTTTATGTGTGTAATCAATTATTTTACTAGCAACAGGTTCGCAGCTTATGTATCTATTGAAATTCACTTTGTTTTACCAGAATTTTTTAAGCTACGTTAATTAATTTTCTTTAAAATAAAAAATCCTAGAAGGAAATTTAAACCAACAAACATTAGCATAATAATAAAACCACACGATGTAATGTGCATTATCCTTAACGAAACCATAACCATGTGATATGCACATTGGTTTTGACTTTTTTTTTTTTGTATTTAAATTTCAATCGAAGTTCCTAAAAATTTCCTTTTAACTGTTTATTTCAAAGTGCTTTCCAATCAAACATTTTTTTTTTGTTTTCTAACTGTAACAGATCATTTAACCGTGAAATTAGTTAAAATTAATTAAATTTAAGTAAAAAATCTGGTCGAGAAACGGACATTACATGACAGATGATCGTGATCTTGTTAATTAAAAAAGAAAACGGTACATTTCGAAATCGATTGCAAAGTAGCTAAAGGTGCAAAAGCTACGCAACAACGCACCAATAAAACCCCCAATTAAAATAAATTAAAATAATATTTAAATAAATTTTCTATCTATTTGTCTAAAGAAAATATAAATAAAAGTTACATCTGAGGTCAGTGCTTCTAACCCAAACCAAACCAAACCAAAAAAAAAAAGCAAATATCAATAAAAAGTAATTAAAAAAAATTAACTAATGTCTTAGGCCTCGCTGTTTTATTTATTTATTTTTTTTTTTTCTAGATTGCAGGAAAAAACGTTCGATAATTGGTTCATAATGTCACTTTTAATCTGTAAATCTAATAATACATAAATAAATAATTAACTATTGATGAAGAAAAGAAAAACATCCGCGCAAAAAATTTAATAACAACGAATTTCTCTAATCTTTTATTTTTTTTTTCTTTACCAAAAAAATTGAGCTTATAATAAAAAATGAATATTTAAATAAGAAAAAAAATAAATAAATAAAAAACAAGTCATTCAGTGTCTGTGGACAAAATAAGAGGAAAAAAAAATCAACGTAATCATCACAGCAATGTGTGTGGCCAAAATTAAAATAAAATAAAAATTAAAAAAATGAAAAGAAAAAACAAGATTCATGTCTTTCCAAACGCGTGTTGAATTGATATAGATTTTCTTCTTTCTTTTCTTTAACTTAACTTAACTTAACTTAATTTCATTTATATCATTCTCTCGTCTTTTTTAATTTATTTTTAATTTTCCCAAATTTTTATTTATTCCTGATTATTTTTTTATATCATTTTTAACCCCCTGTAATGGCTTCTGAACGTGCGTCTAAAGACCACCGATTGCGTTTAATCGAGAATTCATGTCGACGATCAGAGTACCATGCGTGCACAGCAACCCTTAATCTTTCTTCTTTAATATATTTAACCCTTACAATGATAACAATGTTTTTACGATCATCATGATTTAACAGCGAAACGACTTTTTCATTTTTTTTTTTTTAGAGTCAAGAATTTAAATTGATTTAGATTCAGAAAAAAGAAAAAAAAAATCCCAATAATGATGTAGCAAATTGAAACTTCTGAAGAATGTTTTTTTATTTTTATTTTAATAACTCTGTTGACAAATAAATGTTCGAAAGTAAATTAAAAATTCAGAAAGAAAAATAAAATTAGAAAAACAACTGTAAAGACAGACAAAGTGTATTGAATATGTCTTCTAAATTTATGTAGTACCCAACAGCAACAGCAACAACAACGACAACGTGAAAAGGACCTTTTTTACGCTTTTGTTCCGAAAATCTACTTTGCCAATGTCATTTAGAAATTATATTTTTTTTTATTTTCTCTCCAAGTGTTCACTGTGTGTAATGTGTTTTAATGCTTTTATCCATAACCCAGTCAGCCAGCAAGCAACATAACAGACTTTTCCATTTTATGGTTGACATATTCACGTTTTTGTGAGTAACAACAAAAAAAAAAAAAAGATTCCTTTTAAAAGACAAAAAACACATAAAATTTGATCTGGTAGAGAGTAAAATTCATATACGTTTAGGTAGAATTTTTTTTTTTTTTCGTCAACAAAATTTTTACACCCTTATATTGTGGCAGGGTAAGCAGGTAGTTGCATTAACATAAAGTGGAAGCCATTTGCTTCAACATATCTCATTCGTGACAAGAAATGTTTAAAATAAAAAAAAAATAAAAAATCGCGATTTTTCGCAATGTTACAGCACAAAGCAAGGGTTGTTAAGGTCTCCGTTAAATATTAAAAAAAAAAAAAAACAAAGCAAAGATAAACAAAAAAAAAATTGTTTAATTTCCATGAAAAATGTCTTATCTTTTCTCAAAGAAAGGCGAATTATTGCATTTACCGCCAAAGCTCATTCATAAAACGTTATATTTAAAATTCAGGTAATGAAATTTAATTAAATAGCAACGAAAATAAAAAAAAGGTAAATCAAATAGCACAGAAGTGAATTTTTAAAGAAAAAACTGTATGCAGCTATTTGTTTAGTGAAAAAAAATTAATGATGCAGAAGTTATGTTTTCTACAAAAAAAAAAAAAAAAAACTTTTTCTACTTGATTTTCTTGTGTAAATAATTGCGGAACTTTTGAATTTTGTATAAAGTCCTCTTTTTTTTTCGCTATTTATTTACTTGTTTGTTTCTAGCGAACCCTAACGATGTTTGTGTGTTCTTTTCTTATTTTTTCCATTGAAATAAAATAGAAGAAATAAGGAAAAATTACCGCATCGTTAAAAAGGAAATTTGAAACGGTGCGTGTCCAGGATAGTATTGCGTTAAAATAACGCAGCGTCATGTTAGAGTAAAAAAAATTCTTTTTTTCATTAATAAATGTTTGATTATTAATAAATCATAAAATTAAATTTATATAAAATGAAATGACACCCGCGAATAAATCGTTTTTTTTTTACACCAAATTATTTGTATAAAATTTATCGTTTAGCCTATCAAGCCGACAACCACTGTGAGCACATTATTACGTGTTGTAACAATTTATTATTATTTATTTCATATGTGAATCATTTAAATTTCTTTATTTTATATTCAAATAATATTTATTTAAAGCTTTGTGTTTTCTTTTATTTTATTTCTGCAGTTTTCATAAAAAAAAAAAGCTGAACAGTGCTATTTATAAAAAGATAAATCATTTATCGAAAATTACAGATAAACATAAAAAAGAGGAAGGCGAAAAGGTAAATGATATTTACAAAAGAATATCTTTACATTTTAATAAAAAAAAAAAATTAATCGCACGGTTCTCAAGTAAAAAAATGTTAAAATTATCAACCAAAAAAAAAGAAAAAAAACACACGAAAATAATCGCGGTCATTTTTATAAATTATTATCTATTATTATTATTATTTTTATGCGATGAATTTTCTGGATATTTATTTTAACACCAAGATAATGTAGGACCTTATATAAAATCAAAATAAAAACCGAAAACACCGATAACAAATTCACAAAATGCTAATATTAAACTACTACCAAAAAGAAAAAAAACACGACAAAAACACAGAAAAAATATTATTTCTTAGCACTGTGATGTCGTTGTTTTGATTAAAATATTTTTTTTTATTATATTCCAACAAGCAAAATAAAAAAAATAATAATTTTAATTTTTTTTTTAAACTAAAAATGTAAAGCAAATAACAAAAAGAAAAAAAAAAGAGATGCCGCGTGAAGAAACAAGCCAGATACAAATATTATAAAAAATTATATCACAATGTCAATTCCAGATTAAAATCAATTCCACTATGGTGGACTTGAAAGAAAATAATTTTATGTTTTATATTTTTTTATTAAATTGTGAATAATGTTTGGAAATTTTCTTTAATCATTAGCATATTTGGTTCACGTTTTAGCTAAAGGAAGATTTTTTTTTTTCTTTTTTTTTTTTTCGGTTTTCGTTTACAGATTCTACTGCTGATTTTATTACATTTTGTTAATAGAAAGAAAAACTTTTCAATACTTTAAACGAAGTTAATATTTAATTATATAAAATTTACTCAGATCTTATAATTCACACAAATGCTAAATTGTATTTTAATGTTTTAATGTTTTACACAGAAAACAATGTATAAAGGTAAATGTAAAGGTAAAGTAAAATAAACTACAGTAATTGCCCTTAATTATTACTTTTTTTTTCTTTTTTAATACAATTTGTTTCGTGGTATTATTTTTTGTAAATAAATAAATTATTATGTGCACGCTTTTATCTATTCAACATAAGCGAATAATTTTATTTTCTGTTTTCTTCAAACGTTCTTAAATGATTGTGAACGATCTACAGTAATCGGACGCCGATCTTAAGCGATAGTAAGCACTTTTCTCTGTGAAACGATCATCAGTTTATATAATAAAAAAAAATCTTTTTTAAGTGTAATAAGAAAATAAAAACAAAAATCTTTCGGCTCCTTTGTACCAAAAAATAAAAATACATTTTTTTTTAGAAAAGTTTATATCGTTTACCAAGCTACAAAGCTATCACAAGCATTTTGTATTTTAAATTTAAAAAAATGTTTTTATTTTCCATAATATTTCTTAATATTTTTATTGTAAATATCCGGAAACCAATAAATAAATTCATTGTTTATTGGACATTTCAATTTTTAATTTTAATTTTTTTTTTCTCTTTTGCACCTGAATTCATATAAAATTAAATAAAACGATTTCATTATACTCTCTTATCAATAAAAAAATATTTTAATAAAAATATAAAAAAAATATTTATATGATGGTAATTGTAAAAAAAAAATTGTTAAAGTAATTTTTATTCGCTTTAAGCCGGACATAACACAAAACAATTAATTTTTTTTCTTTTTTTTTTTCACTTTATTGAATTAGTCGATAAATCAAGAATATAAATAAATAATCACGTGCCCAAAGTATGTTAATAAAAATAATGAATGAAATGATTACTAATAAGTATTAAAAAAAAAATAATAATAATAATAATATAAAAGAAAAAAATTATTTAATTCGCTTCTTTAATTAAATAAGAAAAATGTTTCGTCTTAATATGGTTTAATAATCATCGTACAAAAGTTGAGAATCCGGCCAAACCACTAACCGTATACTTTGCTTTATTTAATTTTTTATTATTTTGGCCAAAAATAATTGCTAATTTACCGGATTTAATACCACCGACCTATGAATAACCAATCCAGACTCTAACACTACGATAATTATTTGATTATTCTATATTAAAACAACAACAACATCAACAAAACTTATTTTCATGTGGTTTATGGTGGATTTTAAATTTTTTTTTTTTTTATAATTTTAATTTAAAATACATTTTACGATGTTAAAAAAAAAATCACTAAACCATCATACTTTATGGTTGTCTGGCTATAAAATAGATTAAACGCTTCATTGAATTTTAAATCAAAACAAGAAAATAATCCTTTAAATACTCTTCATTTATTATAAAAATTGATCCAATTGACTAAACAATTTTTTATTTTCTCTTTCAAATTTATTTTATTATTATAAAACCAAAATATTCTGTTAACACAAGATTAGCTGTGTGACGTTATAACCGTCCGACCACAACGAATGTTATAAATAATTTTCGGCTTTTTATTGTTTATCAACAACAACATTGATTTACTTCTTTTTTTTAAATCAGATTTTTGATTTTTTTTTTTTTTCAGTTTTTATTTAAATCTTTACGGCTTATCACTGTAATTTTAAAGTATGCTGTCTTCTGCTTCTGATGTAAATTAAGTTAAACAGTAATTGGTTTTATTTATGTATATAACGTAAAATTAAGTTATTAAGCCAACTGCTGACATAGTTTTATACAATAAAATACTGAAAAGCTGCAACAACTGAACTTATTATGAAAATTTACATAGAAAAATAAAATGAACAATCAGTTGTTGCATGCTTTCTAAATCCTATTAAAGTCAATATTTTTTGTTCAAAGTTTTTATTGTTTAATTGTTTAATAGCTTTAGTTATAATATTTTGTAACGAAAAAATCCTTTTCATACAACACTAAATAGTAACTTAAATAGTTTTATTGAATTAAACATTTTTAAATAAGATTTTTCTATTCCTAGTTAAAATATAGATAGAATAATATAAAAATGAGATGTTTACATTCTGTATGTCATTCAAATCACGTTAATTGCAGTGTTCTATTTACTAAATAAAATACTCAAAGACGCACAGCACAGCACGATTTATAAAATTAAACAATTAAATTTCAACATATTCATTGACCACACAATATATGCTTTTAACCAAAATATTGACATTTTCTGCTTTTTGTGGCTTCATTTTTGTTATCTGTCATAAATTGTTGATCACTCCTTTTGTAAATAAGTAAATAATAATAATAATAATAATAAAAAAAATGTCATGTAGTGTTAAAGGTAACAAAAAATTAACCACCCGCACACATGCCAATTTTTTTTTAACAACTTTTTTACATTTTGCCCTCCACGAAGTGATTTTACTTCTTTATTTTATTTTTTTTTTTAAACACAAATAATAACATGTACGCCCCTATATACAAGTAAAAACCATAAATAAATAAAAATTATGTTAAGATTAGATCCTCAAAAAAAAAAAAATAGATAATGTCCTAGGTATTTTGTCATGAAAATATAATTTGTAATACTGTAGTGACAATTTTTCATTACTTTTTAAGTCCTTTTATTATTATTATTATTTTTTTTTTAAAGAAACGTAAAATATGTAAAAGGGTTATAAGTTTGCATGTAAGTAGAAATGTATAAATAAAGAAAATTTATATATGAAAAGAATTTATTTTCTAATCTGCATAACAATTTGTCACTTCAATATTTATGAATTAAATCCATTTGTCTACTTTGTACTTTGTGTATTACAATCAACTATTGGTCAACAGCTCTTCTGAATACAACAGAAACAGGAAAAAGTAGATAGGAAACGTTAAAAACTTTATTGAATCTATCCGGAAATGAAGGATATTTCATTGTTTTCATTCCTATTATAAAAGACATTTTTTTTTTAATTGTTTCCATTTGACCAATGCTCAAAAGTACTTGAATGGTAAGACCACACGAGAATCTTTTCTTTTTTTATTTTACAAAATCTTTGATTTCTTACAATTGCCATTTATCTAACAATGACTGTTTTGATCACCTTAAGAATATTTCTATGGAAATTAAAAGACTTTTAAATACTTATAAATCCAGCTGTATTTCTTGTATTATCCACAAGTTACTAAGGTGATCTATCTCTCTCCCGGTGTACCAACTGCAAACGAAAATTAACTACATAAATTAAAAACACATTTATTTTCCATGAAATTATTATAATTTAGTTAATTTATCTAATAATTGGCAGTTTTTTTTTTTATGCTGATAAAATTTCAGACTTGGACATTGCCACACACACACACCTAAATATTTTGTTGTTTTAACTGATCCCAGACAGTAGATACAACCATTTAAAAATTATCCTTCTAAATTAATTTGTTGTACTTTGCAATATAATTACCGAGGACAAGTCAAGAAAAAGAAAAGGGAAACAAAGAAAAAGAAAAACAAAAATATTGACACCACTCACCAGGAAGCTGCTAAATGTTTTGTTTTTCTATAGAAAAATATATATATTTTTTTTTTTTTTTTGGTATATTATCTTATATCTGTCATCATTTGCAAAAAAAAAAAAAAAAAAAAAAATGTTTGGTTATTTTTTTTAGTGTTTTTAATCATTTAAAGAGATAATTACATGCAGTACTGTGTTTAAAGGACTACATGGTATTTCGTTTTTTTTTTTTTTTTTGTTATTTACTTTGACTGTTGGAATAATATTATTTTACTTAAAAAAAATGCAGCATCCTTAACTGAAATTGATTTATAGCGCAGTTTAGTACAACCCATTGTTTGGTTTTTAAGATTTTTCTTTTCTTTTAAAGGCACAATCCCTTTCTTTCCCCTTTTAAGAAAAACAAACAAACTTATAATCATTTTTCTTTTTATAGTTTTTCTACAAAAAAAAATTAAATCGGTTTTTTTATTAAAAAATAAATAAATCTAAATATCAATAAATCCGCACGCACGACTAAATTACCTTTTAACAATAAAAACAGAAACTTTTCTACCTGTTCAACGACAAAGGGATTTTAAAATATGCGTTGGCGAAGGTACTGACTTAATTTTGTTTTTTATTTTAATAAATTTGCAAATTAATTCGTTTCTATTGTTATATTGTGTCATATTTCGTGTCAGATAACAAATTATTTCGTTTTAAAATTGGGCGGGATAGTGTGTTTAAGAGAAACTTTGTTTTTTTTTTTTTTTTAATAACTTTAAACCACTAAAATCATATAAATTTTCATCTTGTTAACACAAATGAAATTTATTGGTTTTATTTTTTCGTATTAAAAAAACTCAATTTAATCTCCTGTGGTTAAGCGAATGTGGCAATTGAAACACATTTCGGTGTTTTTTAAAAGTAATTTTTTTTTTACCAATTTTTCACATAAATTTTAAATGTTCTATTGGATAAAAGAGTATTTGCCGAATATTAATATTTATTTACTTAAACAACTATGATGGCTTCATTTAAGTAGATTTTAGAGCTGCACAAACTTCTTTTTAATACCAAAAAGCCTTGATAATAACTCTGAAAAACGCATTAAATACGTTAAAACCTTGTAAAGTAAGTAATCGTAAATACAAAAAAAAAAAACTCTCAAGAAACGAATAAAAAACCAAACCAAAACCAATTTGCTAGAAAAGAATAATAAAAAAAACTCCTTTATTAATCAAAAACCATATCTTAAAAAAAAAAAAAAAACAAACTTTTATTTCAAATTTATTTAAATAAAAGTATGTCAAACAAATTTTTATTAAAAAGAAAAAAAAAAAAAAAAAACGAAAAAGGTTAACAAAAATAAATAAATAAATAAAAACTCGCCGCCTTAATATTCCCCCAATACACAGCCTAATATAAGCAATTAATTATTTCCTATTAAAACAACACATAGTATTTTAATTAATAGCTGATAAACAAATTAAATTTTTGTTGTTGTCTTTTTTTTTATTTTTTATTTAATTAAATTCCTGTATGGTCGTCGTATTCGGTATATAAAGCGTGCGACATTAAAAACGCACAACAAAAAAAAATGAATATCCATCTGTCTTAAAATATCTACATAAATATCTATTCTGCATACCGTTTTATTAAAGTTTTTTTTTTATTATTTTTCTTAGCTTTATCTTTATATTAATAAAAAAAAAAAAACCACGAGAAAACGAATTAAATAATCGACATTCAAGTAAAGTTCACGTAATATTCACGTAATAATGAAGCTGCCACATGTGGCGCTTACTTTAACATCACTTATTTACCTTAAAAAAAAAAAAAAAAACTTTTTCACATCTCCGTTTTATTATTTCATTCTTATTTAATTCTAAAGAAAATAAAATTGAAACAATCTGACAAGTTGATGACAAAACGATTAGAAAAATAATTTAACAAATCAAGAGACATTGAATGAATGAATGAATTATCTTGAATTTGTAAAACGTTTCATGCAGCGATGTTATTCTTAGGTAATCCCATACACATTGTTTAACCTCTGTGCTACAATCTTTCACACACACACACACACACACACACACACACACACACATACACACACATAGCACATAGATAAATTAATCCTTCCTTCAGTATCATTAAGTGAATATTAATAAACGTGAGATTAAATCTTTTTTTTCTTCTTAAAGTTCTACTCGTTAAAACTTTTTCCCAATTATCAGAGAAAAATACACTGAATGGGAGGACAAAAAAAAACCAATGTAGGGAATTTTTATTAATACAAAAAAACTAAAAATATAAAAATAAAAATTCATGTATTATGAAAAATATTGAAAATATTCTACTGTGTACGTCGGACGGGACCACACGCAATGTCCAACAACAACATCAGCCACCAAAATATATATAAAAAAAAATAAGAAGTTTATAATGTTAATTTTTATTATTATTATTATTATTTTTCGGTTGTTTTCTTATTTATTATATATTTTTTTTATTATTTTTTAATTTACTTTCCTAAGCGACTAAATTAAAATCTAAAAGACCAAAAAAAATCAAACCGAACAGGATCACAAATAAATATTAAAAAAAAAAAAAATTGCTCTTTCGGTGATTTTTCTTTGAATGTAAAAAAAAAAACAAACAATTTTTTTTCTGTTTCAATTATCGATAAGTGAATTAATTAAAAAAAATATATTTTGTTTATTTATTTACCTATTAATTAAAACTAAATTCATATATAGTCATAATAAACGATGAAAAATCAGTGTACAAATTGTAACAAATATAATTAACATTACCAGATACGATCAGTATAAATATTCTTATCTTTATTTCTAATCTTTAAGCTACTTTAATAATTAAAATCATCTGCGTAAATAATTAAAACAGTTTTATCTGCGTTAATTATTATAAAAAATCGGGTGGTAAATCGATCAAAATAAAAACTAATAAACGATTGAAATTTTTTTTTATTAATTACATAAATAAAAATTAATTAATTAATTAATGTGATTTTTAGGCAAAATATTTAATTAATTAATAAATGAATAAAAAAATAAAAAGATTAAAACCACAACAACATTAAAAATCATTAATATTCAATTTAAACGTTAAAGAATTTTACATTTTTTTATTTTATTACTTCTCTGTTTGTCGTTACTTATGTGATAAGCTGCTTAATAATTTATTTATTTTTAAATCTAATCAGTTTCTAGTCAGTTTTTTTTTCAGAAACGGAATCAACTTGTCAAATTTGTAATATCGGTAAAGAAAACATTAAAATTAGAATATAATTGGTTAGTTTTTATTAATTTATAAAAAAAAAAAAAAAAAAAAACGATAATTCGATTGTAGTTCGATGTCAACAATGTTAATCTAGAAAAAAAAAAATTAAAATATTATTATAAATAAATAGGGAAAACATAAAAATTATTGTTATATAATATGAAATGTGCTTAAAAATGGATCCTTTAAAATATTTATTTACTTTAGCTATAGCTTATAAAAGTGATCGTTTGAATATTATTATTATTATTATTATTAATATTTAATTGTAATTTTCAAGTAAAAGTTTCTTTATTGATAAACATTTTTTTTTTATTTTAATTATTATCACTTATGCTAAGGGCCCGTTAAACTAAATCGTTAAGGTTTACACAAGGATTCGATGTTTTATAAACGTCATCATTCAATTTTTTTGTAGAAATTTTAAACCCTTATATAAATCACCTGGGTGATATGCATACATTTAAGTAACACAAAAAATAAATAAATACAATTTTTTTTTTAACAGACAATAAACACAAGATGCACAGATAGGAATAGATATTTTTTTTTTTTTATTTTATTTTACTTTACTTTACTTTACTTTACTTTATATAAAATTTTGATTACAAGGAATATTTTTATTTTTAAATAAATAAAATTTTATTGAATAAATATTATAAAATTTTATTTATTTATTTTTTCGTATAATAAACAAACGCCTACACTATTTGTACAAGAATTTTATGTAAATAATCACCATCCGCCATTATTGACACTTTGATAATTTTTTTTTTATTTTTTAAATAAAAATGTTTTTTTTTTTTTTATGGTTAATTTAAATTATTTAACAGAAATAATATTTTTCAAAAGAAATCCGATGATTTTATTTAATAAAAAAAAATTCTTTTAATTAGAATATTACCATTAAGTCGTGTTAAAAATTAGAAAATGCAAAATACTTCATAAACGAATCGTATTGGATTTACAATTAAATCTAATAAACAACAACAACAACAAAAAAAATGCAGACTTGAAAGAAAAACCAGTAAAGCATCATAAATAAAATATTTGGTAGACTTTACTAACGACTTTGTATTCTTTTTAGAGCAGCATAAACAACTAAACTACACATTTTATGCAAAAATAAAATGAAGGAAAAAAAGCAGCGGCCTTTACCGGTTAACATTTAACCGGCGGCCGTGTCTTATGGTATTGTTGCTCACATTTTAACTTCTCTTTTTTTTATTAGGAATATTATTATTGTTAAATGGAAAATAAAGTAAAATATTACAATATATCACCGGCGGTCAAACAAACCTATAACTGATAATTGGCGAGAAATATATGAGTTTCCTTTCGCGTGCGCATTTGCAATTCACATATTCATGGGAATTAATAAATATTTTTTTTTTTCTTTATGATCTGGATTACTTACGTATTTGTTTGTACCTCGTGTAACAGAAATAATGATAAAAACAACGAAATACAATTATATTATTCACCCACTCAATTGGAGATTTTTTTTTTATAATTTTTATTCACTTTGTAGTTGGATTAAATGAAATAAACGAACTGAAAAAAAAAAATTACAAATATTTTTTAAGGTGTTTTTTGTTATTTCAGAAATAACATCAACAAAACCATATAATTACCAACGATATAATCATTTATCGTCTTGTTTTATTATAAACAAAAAAAAAGAAACAATTTTTTTTAACATCTTGTTATTAAAAGAAAACAAAATATGAAATCATAATTCCAGATAGATCTGATGCGATCAATACGACTATTGTCTGTTCCAAAGCAGAAAAACTTATTATTGTAATTAAAAAAAAGAAAAAAAATTTAAATATTTTACAAATAAATATTTAAATAAATTAATTAAATTAATTAATAAATTTTCTTCTTTTTTTATTTTTTTTATTGTATAATAAAATTAGTTTTTTTTTTTAGTACTTTATTGGTTGTATTAAGGTATTTTATCGGCTGTCGGGTGGTCCCTTAATAAAATATTATCTTTGTTTTATTTTTAATACAAAGATACAAATAAGGAAAACCAAAAAAAAAAAAAAAAAAAAAACTAAAACAATTCAATCAATTTTGTCTGTTTTATTGAAAAAGTTACGAGAAATATTTAAATATTTTTTTTTTACTTGTTGTTATTAGATTGTTAAAAAACAATCATTTTTGCATATAATAAATGATTGGTTATAACAAGTGACGTGTAGCAATTTCAATTATTTTTCTTTAAACAAAATGAAAAAATTGATTTATTCATTCAAAAATTCGTTGTTATTTGATATAAAAAAAAAATTCAAATTTTTCTATTGTTATTTACGTTAAAATAGAATGAAGCATCTTTATGTTTCAATCTTTGTTGTATTTGACAATCAGTTGATGGCAATCAATTTGCATGTCAACAAACAAACATACAATCGTACAATTATGTTTTGTGCAACAAATAAAACGACATATTGTTGAAAGCGAAAATAAGATGTTTGGATTCGTTGTGAAGATCGACGACAAAACCTTTGAATTATATTATTAAAAAGAAAAGAAAAAGAAAAAAAAACGATCAGAAAAATCGAAAATTATTATAAAATGATTAAAATAATTTTATTACACATTTTTATGACTTTTAATGATTGGAAACAAAAGAATCTTTAATTATTTTATGTCTTAATTTTAATCATGGTAAAGTCGGTAATAGTTAGACATAAAAAGTAATACCTACATCCAATTTAGTCAATCAATATGATTCGAAATAACACAGAAATAAATACAATCATTGTTATTTTTAAAGTAAAAAAAGAAAAGAAAAAGAAAAAATAAGAAAAATTGTCTCAATCGTACGATCGGGGCATAACAAATGTTAAGAAATAAAAATGTTCGAAAGATCATGTTAAGATTGTTTAACGATTGATGTGTTTCATTGCAATTTCGTTAATAAACGTATTTTTTGTCTGGGTTATATTGAAATATTGAGGGTGTACTGACCCATCCCAGACCCACCACATTGTTCAAAATTCATGAATTAAAAGCAAAAAAAAAAAACAATTTTTTCTTTTCTTGTTTTATCAAAAAATTGTCATTTCAATTGTCTGAATCAAATTGATTGATAAAAATAAAAGATGCAGATGAAGAAACGTTATCTGATTTCATTTTTGTTCATAAGGCGAAAGTATAGGGAAAAAAAACATTTTTAACCAATCATTTTTAATCACGCTTCTTTATGTAGTTTTTTTTTTTAAAGCCACTTAAGGTTCTTTTTTCTCTTTTATTTTGCATTTCCTATTCCCATCAAAATAAATAAACGAGATTCCTCGTTTTTTTTTTATTTTTTGGTTTGTTTACTTAACGTTAAAAGCAAACAACATTATCATTTGATGAATCAAGAATTATTTGCATATTTTATAATAAAAGATGAAAAAATCTACATAATCTAAGCTCTCTAGACAACAAACCGCTCTACGTTTACTTTTTTTTTTTCATTTTTTGCTTTTATATAAATAAATTCAGAAGATAACCTAGATTTTTATTTGTTCTTAAAAAAAAAAAACCGCATTTTCATCGTTAATTAAGTTATCGATTTTACTTGAACTTGGTTTTACCTTAAAAAAAAAAAAAATTAGATAAATCAATTTTGTGAGGAGCAACTAAAAGGTCAACTTGATAAATATTATATTTCTAAGAAATTTTTCGTTTCGTTTTTTTTACCTTAAAAATTCTTTGAGAGAACGTTGGATATTTATGAATTTTAAATTATTAAAATAAATTAAAAAACAAACACACTGATGATCGACGCTGTTATCTGATATACTTTACTTATCACTTAACTGATCTTAACTAACAAGATGCAAGAAAATTGTATAAATTAACCTGCTTAACTGCCCGTTTGAACATTTAATTCACTAGATAAAAACGGTTATAATTCACTTTCATCTACTTATCTACAGTTTTTTATTATTGATTTTTTATCTTGTTTTTGTATTTCTTTGATTAGAATTAAACTTTAGTTTATTTAATTAAAACTTTAGTGTGAGAATTTTTCTTTTTTCTTAATTTATTTCTAGCGTTCGTGCTGTGTGCTTTCTTTTCAATTCTATTTTTTATTTTTGTTGGAACCAGTCACACTTTTTAATGCTGTTTTTCTCATGGTTTTCCATGCACAAAACATTTTTATTTAATTAATCAGAAATAAATAAACAACACTTTTGATTTTTCCTGATTATTTACTGCTTCCGTCTATCTATCTTATATTTAATTTTGTTTCTTCTTTATGTTTAAATTTAATATAAATTATGTTATTACTGTTAAATCAGAATATAGTGTTAAGGCGCTTATAACTATTAAAAATTAAATTGTTTAACGTATTACAAATTAAGTTTTAATTAAAAGAGATTTTACATATTAATAACATTTTATTATTATTATTATTATTATTATTTTAATTAAAATAATTTATTAGATATTATAGTATTAACGAGATATTTTTTTTTTATTGATTTAATAACTTAAGTTAAATACCTTACTTAAGTCTATTAAGTCTTATCAACAAAGAGATTTTTATTTATATTTATTATTGGTTGGCTGTTGTTGTTTTCTTGATGTTTTTAAAACTTTTTTTCAAGACAAATATTTCAATGAATTTTTTAAAAAGCAATGGAAGAATGGAAAATTTATTTATTAACATTTTCGTTACAATTCTTCGATTGAGAATAATTTATTCTTCTTAAACGAAAAATAATAAAAAAAAAAAATTTCGTTTTTAATTGCATTTAGAATAAATAAAGGAAATACTGTATCACCTCCAGCAAGTAGGAGGAAATATTAATTATGTGCAAAAAACAATACAATTCACTAATTTATTATTCATTTATGCTACTGAATTCATATGTGTTTTTTTTTTGTCGCTTCTTCCAATAATTTATCATTTGATTCTAAATTTTTATTTTCATTTTAATGTAAGATTGGAAATTAGCTACAAACGAATAAAACAATTTTTTTTTTTTTTACATCAAAATAAAACACGCTATACAGATATTTTTAAGCTAAAGGACCAAAAACAATCGTCCAGCAATGTTTATCAAAGAAAATAATAAAAATCCCTCAGGCATTTAGCATTGCGTTTCGATTTTGTTCACTTAGTCCGATTTATATTTCATGTTTTCGATGAAGAAACGTTTTTTTTTTTTATTATTATAAAAATTTCATATTTTCTTTAATTTTAATTTAATTTTTTTAGAGAAAACAGTTTTTTTTTTTTTTTTTTGAAATGATTAATTTTTTTTATTTCTAGTTTCTTATTTAAATAATTCGCTTTTAATGCGATCGAAATGACGCACAACAGCACGTGATGAAATGAAACTTTTATTAATTAAAATACAAAATACAAAAATGTTATAATTAGCAGTTAAACATTGTGCAAGAATAATAAAAAAGAGTTTTGAGACAAAACTATGAAAACTCTTTACTAAACAAAAATTGAAACCACCTCCTAAAACACATAAATTAATAGAAAAATCTGGTTTTTCTGTGTGTATTAATAAAAAAGCTTAAAAAGCCTAAGCCATAACATAAACAGCTTTGAAAGAAAATAAAAACAAGAAATAACAATAAATAATATTTAGAAATGTTAAACGAGTAAAATCAAAACAAAAACCTAAAGTAAATTAGATTAAAACTAAAGTGATAATTGATTTAACGCCCATAATTATAGACAACAAAACTAACCAATTGGTGTTGATTTGTTGTTATTTCTACTTTTTAGTTTTCTTTATTATTATTATAATTGTGAATAATTAATTTAAATATTCAAAATATTATTTATAAAACGATAAACATAACATTTTTTATAATTTATTAGAAGAAATCATTTAATAATCATCATAAGCCACGGCTTTGTTTTTTTTTAAACAACAAAAACTTAAAGTTTTAACGGGTTTTGTATGTAAATGATAAAAAAGGACACCCACAAGCGGTAAATTTTTTTAATAAACAGTTAGAAAATGATTAATATTAAAAAAAAAAACCTAAAAGATTTTTGTATTTTAAATATCGAAATCCTGAATCATTTAACATATTTTACATAATTAAAGGAGGAGTAAAACGCTTGTTAAAAATCATCAACAATTTATCATCAAGTTTTTTTTTCTTTGTTTAGTTTAAAGAGAAAAAATTCGTCTTTAAGCCACAAAAAGGTATTATTATGATTAACAAAACAAAAAAAAAAAAAGGAAATAAATATTTAAAAAAGTAGAAAAAAAAAAAACTAATCATAATCATACAAAAACAGTAATCAAAATTATATTAAATAAAAAAAAATGAGAAAATGTCTAATCATAAACAATTGCAATGTAATCTTCAGAAGCTAAAACATATCAAACGGACTAATGAGGATATTTAGCAAGATAATTATAGTAAAATTTACAAAACCACAAAAAAAAAATGATTTTTTAAAACATCCGTTATAATTTCACTAATAAATGGCGGCTACCTCACATTGCGCATATATTTGTTTGTATTATTATCAACGCAAAGTACTTAACTTGAATTAACATTTAAAAAAAAACACCAAAACTGAGTTATTTTTATTATATTACATTAGCTTATAATGGATTATTATTCATTTATGTACGTGTTTAGAATGATAACAGAGTATATGGCGTTTAACAAATAAATCGTGTAATCGTGAATAGATTAAATCTATAAGTTTTATTACATCGTTAAGCATTTATGTACTTAAATTTATTTTATAGATATTTAAATATATATTTTTTATTAAATCCATAATTAACTTGTAAAAAAAAAAAAAAAAAAGAAAAAAGAAAGACAAATCTGTTTAAAAAGTATTTAAATTTCTATTATATTTATTCAAAAAACACAAAATATTCTCCTGCTGTGGAAGCATAGAGAGCGTTTACTGGATTTTTTATTATTTTTATTATGTTATGTGGGTGATTTGTTCACACTTTATGTAGTTTTATTAATTTTTATTTTTATACTTAAAACGTCAAGCAGTGTTGTTATCAATAAAATACGTGGATAATAGTTGTTTAGAAGCTCTTATAAACGCGCTTAAATTCTTGTTAAAAACCATATGACACTGAATAATTTTTTAATAATTCGTTTATTATTTGTTATGATTTCTAAGAAGAAGAATTTTTTTTATTGTCACAAACTATATTTTGTATGCTAAGAAAACGGCTGCAACGTTTTCTATCTTACCAGCCGAATAGATCCTGGCCGAGAGTAGAACGGATTAAATTTTTACTTTTTAATTAACAAGATAATTTAAATTTATTACTTTTTATTGTTTTTTTTTTTATGTTTTTAAGGTAAATATTTTTATGTAACAAAATATCATGTACCATGGTAACATTCTAAAGAGTTGTAAATCGTAATGTAACAGATAACAGACACAGTCAACAAATGTTTTACAACTAGAAACATCAAAATTAAGCAAAATTCTTTAAATTTTTTTAACTTAAAATAAAAAATTTAATTTTCAACATCCCTTAATAAATAAAGCAAATGATTTACAAGCTATTTAGCTACTGAGTAATATCTTAAGGACAAAAACAATTTTATCTTTATAAAAAAATCAATTTTTAATAAATTTTATTAACGACATTTATGGTTTCAATAATTGTTTGTACAAAAATAAAATAAAAAATTAATTAAGTAAAACAACATGAAATAGGTTGGATTTATATTTTACCCTGTATTGAGTATACACAATTTTCCACAATAATAATTTATGATTTAAATTTTTCTGTAGAAAAATTAAACGAAAAATTTAGGACACAAAAAAAAAGGCAAAAGATTTTTGCAGCGAAAAAACAAGAGAAAAAAACCAGAGCATAGCACAGTAAAAATGTGTGATTCTTATCTTAGGATTACATATAAATTAGTGAGTTTTTATGATGTTAGTAGCAAGAGGTGTGTCAGTATCTAGTTTCTACAAGGTAAAAAAAAAAAAAAATCAACGATAAGAATGTTTTGCTACCAAAAATGTTTAAAATCTTAATCAAAACGCGACACGATTTATCTCAAATGAATAAAAAAAAAAAAAAAACTGTTTAATTCAGTTTTTGTAATTTAATACTTAATGCTTTTATTTAAATAATTTAATTGTTTAAAATCTGTTATTATGTCGTAAATATTGTGTTATGTTGTCGTCTGATGAACATTTTTTTGATAAAACGAATTCAAATATGTTTCGTCAGTTGAACAAAAAATCTATTTTATTAAGATTTGTTAGCAAATCAAATAGTTTTATTATGACATTTATTTATATCATTATTTATTATTATTATTATTATTATTATTATTATTATTATGATTGTATATTAATTTATAAATTAAAAATATTTATTAACACATCAAATATATATTTTATATTTCGTTTTCAATTTTTTTTTTTTTGTGTTAAACAAAATGTTATTGACTTTAGAAACAATCAAATAACTTAAGATAACCCTTATATAATTCACAAGACAACAATAAACAATATAGTATTAAATATTTGTTATTGCTTTTTGTTATTTAGTTTTATTATTTTATCTTAACTAAAAGAAGTGCGGAAAACATTAAATAAAAAAAAAAAAACACCTGTGTGCCAAAATAAAAAGGTAGAAAAAACGGTTAAATGTTAAACAGTACTTGCTTGACAAATACAAACAGAATTTTTAATTTTTTTATTTTTAATCATTTAACTGGCGCCAAATATCATCCACTTGAAATTCTATTTACTCGGATAAGAGTAGAAAAATTCTTTATCTATTTTTTGCGGTTATGGTGTATTGTGAAAAAACAGTTGTCCTAGGAATTGTATTACTCTTGTAAAACATGTGTTTTTATTTTTACTTATCTTCGAGAATTATCATCAGTTACTTGGTCGGGGTTTTATTTTTTTGGTTGTTTTCGGAACAACACAAATAAAGAAACAATTAGTAAGATGATACATTTTAACTCTTTTGCTCTTTTTTTTTATTTAATTCTTTAATTAGTCTTTCGTAAATAAATTCGATACTTGGGGTTTTTTTTTTTCTTACTACGAATTCATTCATTTAAAAATAAAATTTCTAAAAATGTTTCAAGGTTTCAAGCACAGCCAATCTTGAGTGAATTGTGAATTGAAGTACGCAGAGAAATAATTTCTCTATATGGCGTAATACGATAATTTAATATCGCTCTTACTCATTTAACTGATAATGACTTAATCTTAGCTATTTTAACTTAATTACTTCTAGTCAATTTGACTTAAGAGTAGAGTAGAGTTAATCTGCTAAAGTTCTATAAAATTTATTGACTAGTTATTAGCTAGTTAGCTAGCAAATAGATTTGAAATCAATTAAAGTACATAATAAAGCTAATATATAATATAATTTAGCTAAGTTATGTGAAGTGTAGTGGAGTAAAACTAATAGCAACCTAAAACACTTAAGTAATCATTGATGATTTTAGAAGCGATTTTCACAAGAAATTTATAATAAGAAAGGGTAGAGAAATTCATTATGCTTTGCACAATCAAAAATATTAATGAAAACCTTTTATTAAAAAATTTTGTTATAGATTTGAAGATTAGATTTTTTTTTAAATTTATGTAACCCTTCTTTAAGAAAAATTCCTTTATCAAACCAAAATATAAAAATATTAGATATTTGTTGATATCTAAAAGTAAATAATCTTTTGTAGAATTTTTTTTTTTTTTTTTTTTTCATTTTTACTACATTGATGGATTATTTCTGATAGCTAAGGAAAAGAAAGGAGATTCTTTTCGTTATTAATATTTTCTTGTTTTTCCTGAATACCCAAAAAAAAAATTACACAAAAACTAAATAAATAAATAAAATCCCAGATAATAATTTTTAAGAATAAAATCATAATTCTAATGTCTTGAAATCTATAAATTTGTGGTTTAAATAAATAATCATTAACAAAAGATCTGTATTCTCTTTTATAGTGAAAATATATAAAAATAAATATTTTTTTTAAAGGTAAAGAAACCTTCAGGACTTGAGGACAATGCAGTTTTTCTTATTTTTAGTCATATCTAACGACTAGCCAAATGCATTTTGCAATATATAAAAATACAAAAAAAAAATTATGTAATATAAATTGTGTATTTCAGCAAAACAAATTGTAGGAATCTAGGATCTATTATTGCAATAAGATAAATATTTTTTTTTAAATAAATGGGGGGATTACTTATAGAACTTTAAATTTATTGCATAAAAAAAAGCCTAACTAAACAACCGTAGTTTTTGTTAAAAAAAGAAAAAAACGGTAAAGGTATTACCTGAAAGCTGGAATTTTACAATAACGAATCATCTGATCGATTGATTTTTTATTGTTATTTCTGTTACTTAAAAAAAATAAAAGGAAAAAATAAAAATTGCTTTAAACATAATATATGTATTTTTAGGGTCTTATTCAGCACACGCAAATAATCCAATTAATAATTTTACTTTTATTAACGATAAACCTTGAATTTTTTTTTTTTAATATCAAAAGGGTGCTTCCTGTCGATCACCTAATTTATAGCGCAATCAACAAGTTCTGTTTTATTTATTAAAAAACATAAATTTTAATATCATTTTTAACACTTTACATATAGCTAATTTGTGGGCGCCCAGTCGGTAGTTAATTAATTATAAACAAAAAAAAATAAATATATAAATAAAAACAAAAAATTAATTTAAATATTTTAATATTTAATTAAATTTATTTTTATAATTAAATAAAAAACAAAACATATTTTCATTTTTAATAATCAATTACATTAGTTGGTTTTTTGTGTTTTTGTTATTTTATTAAGCTAGGCCACCATATACTAAACGTAATTAATACATTTTCTTATATAAATTAATAAATTATTTAAATTTATATATATATATATATGTATATAAATATTGCCAATAAATTTATATTTATTGAATAAACAAAAAAAAAAAATAAATAAATAAATAAAACATTTAATTAACGGACGAATGAGGTAAAATTAATTTATTAATTTTTTTGTTTTTTATTAGATTAATTATTGAACTTAAAATGTTGTGTAAAAAATTAATAGTGTTAACCAATTTCATTTGTATGAATGTGTGTTAATGTAAAGCTTTTGCTTTAATTTATTATTATTATTTTTATTATAATTATTTATTTATTATTTTTCATAATAAAACTCCCTATATTGCCGAGCAGATGTTTTTATCGAAAAAAAAAAAACATTTTTTTTTTTTTAATACAAAATGTAACGTGCTCTTTAGGAACATTTATATCCATACATGTGTACACTTTAAAAACAAAAATAAAATCTATGATTAAATTTTCTATATATACATACGTATATACATGTTGTTGTTTGATTTAATCTTGCCATCTCTGTTAGAAACTATTTGAATTTATTTATTTAAAGTATAGAAAATGTTTTTCTTTTTTTTTTTTTTTCGTTTAATATTATTCAAGCCGATGAATGGAAAAGGTATACACATTTGGTGTGTACTTTTATATAATAAAAATTTTGAAGAAGCAAAGCAGATCATATATCAGAAATAACAATAGTGAAAAAAAGCCACGCTTATTCCACGCGTCGATTCATTCTTTTGAAAACTAAAACTAAACAACAAACAACAGAAAAAAAGGAATAGTTTTCTAACATGAAAGAAAATGGTACACTGTTAGAAACTGACTTAAGTTGGATTGCAATATATGTTTTTCATGACTTAACTTAATAAAAAAAAAAATTTCGTTTTTTAATAAAATTTTTGATATAATTATTTTTTTTTTAATTAAGCTTACTTAAGCAAAAAAAAAAAATCCTCGTTGACTTAACATTAGCAGTGTAGAGGGGAAAAGTAACAAAAATAAAATAAAAAGGTTGTGTTACCCATTTGTGAGAAAAAAAACATTTGTTGAAAATCATTGTTATGACCTAATCAAAGCACCCCTTAGTATTAAATCCTGAATGCAAAGCACAATTGTTTATTTGTTACGTAGCTTATTCTGTGCATATTCTGATATTTAAAACTCATATTTCTTGTTTAAGAAGAAAACAAAAACAATTGCATCACATCACATCACATCACATCGCTTAACAATTACATTTCATTTTTAAAAAATATTTTTAAATAGTTGAGGATTATAATGGTTTGAAGTAAAAATAAAAATTTGCAAAAACTCGATCCTTTCTCATTATATATTTATTATAAATAGACATGAAATCGTTTCTTTTTATATTTTTATTATAATTTATATTTATCTTATTCATGTCCAGTACCTTTACTATAGCAACCCTTAAAATTAAACTAAAGATTTCAACTAGCAAATCCACGAACCTGAAATTCTACTATAAATGTTTTTTACACCAAAGTGTTTGTCACAGCTTAAAAAAAATTGTTTTATCAATTATTTTTAATGATAATTTATTAAATAATTTATCTAAAGTTATAATTCCAGATCCTTATCCTGTAAAAAACGGAGAAAATTTCATTAAAACATTAAAATTCTCCACAATTCTCCAAAAGTCTACAAAACATAATGATTTTTCTCTCTTTTAGAATTATTCTATAAACCGGCTTAACCTAGAACTAGACCATCGATAAAATAAAATAAAAAATAAAAAAATGAAAGCAACAGTGTTTTTGATCTATTTAAAAAGTAACTGACAAAACTCAATGTAAATAATATGTACCCTTGGGAGTAATTTAAAAGGTTTTCTATTTTATATTTTTGTACCTAGAAATGAAAGCATTTAAAAAAATGTAGAACAAAAATCAATTTGTACATAAAATAATACTTAAAATTTCTTTTAAATCCGTATCTTTAGGATAACATAGTTTTATTTTGCATACAAAAAAATTGTTCAAAATTAAGTAACATTTGGTAGACACTTGGCTACATATGTCACTTTTATATGAAAAATTGTTTTTTTCTTAATATTTTTAAGATAAAATTACACAGAAGGAAAATTTATAGATATTGTGAATTGATTTATTTATCACAAGAAAAAAATAAAACATTGAGGAAAACGAGGTCAGTTTACATAGGATAATATTTTTCTCCAGATTGTTTAAATTATTCCTCACTTTTTTTTTTTAATCTCAAAAATAAATAGCAATACGTTAACAAACTATAAAAACTTGCTCTAATTAAACCGACAAAATTTCCCCTTCGATTTTTATATTTTGTATGTTTAAATTTCGGATTGTACTTTTCGTTTACCTCCAAAAGTTTCCCTCCAAAAATATCCTAACAAGAATTAAAAAAAAAAAAACAAACAATATTCCCGATCACAAAATAGAAAGCAATGGGAATATATAGTTCTATCAATATAATCAATAATTCGAATGTAGTTAGTTAGTTTTAGTTGTTTTGTATTTTAAAAGTGTAAAAATAAAACGCAAAAATAAGTTTTTTTAATTTTTTTTTTTTTTTTTTTTTTGAAGCTTATAACCCCTTTTTTATATTACCGTTTACGTTTACGTTTATTTATTAAATAATATAAAATTCGTATTAATTTACAAATAAGAGTTCGAGACAAAAAAAAAACATTAAAACACGTTTTACCCTTACTTTGGAAGGAGGAGCTTTCGTAACGTATTTTTCCTGTATATATAAAAAAAAAAATAAAAAACTTCAAAATTTCCTATGTAGGGTATGTAATTTTTAATGTAATTTGATTTCACCCCAATTTTTTTCATTTAATTTTATATCATAGTATTAGTTTGGTTGCTAAAAAAATTACCCAAAAATACCGTATTTTCAATACATTGAATCTATTGAATGTACTTTTCAAATCGGGTGTCGGCTCTTTATTATAACATTTTACCATTATTATTATTATTCTGCTTATGTATTTGATTACTATATACGTTTACGTTTTAGTCGACTTTTGCGTAAAAATAAAAATAATAGTAAAAAAAAAAAAAAGAAAGAAATAATAAGTGCTTTTTATTTTATTATAGTCATTCGAACATTGAAGACATTAGGCACGCGACAAGAACAGACGGTAGCATCTAGTCGCAACGGAACACAGCCTTATAGTATTTTCGGTTTATCCTTGGTTAAGAAACAGCTGTCTGTTTTTTAAAGTGAAGAATATTAAAAAAGAAAATAAATAAATAAACAAGATAGAGAAAAGATAGTTTTTTAATTTTTACGTTAAAACCCAGAGTGTTGTTTAAGTTTTTGTTTTTTACATAATTAATAGAAAAAAATAATATTTTCTACAGCAAAAAAAAAAAGTGAAAGTGTTATACCGTGTGTCCTTAGAAAAAGCTTATGTTAGTGATCATTAAAAATAAAAAAAAAACTAATTTTTACAAATAAATAACACAAATTAAATGGATATAAAGTTATAAAACGGTTATAAAGTTCGTTGGTTTTATTTTTATAAATAAATAAAAAAAATAAATATATTTATTGTGATAATTAATTTATCAGCAAATTAAACACAGAAAAGAAAACAACTTTTATAAAACCTATTAAAACATAAAAATAGCAGAAACAGCACAGTGTTTTATTATTTTTTATTTGTTTGTGAACTTGTTAATTAAAATAAAATTTATATTAAAACTGATAAATTGTTATTATGTTATTCGGTTTTTTTTATTTTAATATTATTATTATAAATAAATAAATAAATAAATAAAAATGCTAATTTAAAATTCAAAAAAGATAAAGAGGAAAGAAAAAAATGTCAACAATTGGTATGTTAGCTTATGCTATGCCGCATTGTAATAATAACGAAAATAATATTAATAATTTAAATAATAATAATAATAATAATAATTTAAAAATAAAAACAATGAATCAAACATTTTATGGTAACGATCAGTCGGAAATAGTTGATATTGAAAATCGTAATAAGTGTGAAATAATAATTGTACGTAAACGACCTAAATTATTACCATTAGGAATATCGAATAATAGTTCAGTGAATTGTGTTGATGGTAATGAGGATAGTACAATAATACCAATGCTGATGACTGATCAAAAACTAGTAAAACGTCCTAAACTTGAAAATAAAACAATAACAAAGATACCAACAAAAGGACGATCCATACCTCAACCAGTTGCTGTGGCGCGTAGAAATGCGCGCGAACGTAATCGTGTAAAACAAGTAAATAACGGTTTTGAAACACTACGACAACATATCCCGAATGAAGTTGCTGAAGCATTTGAGGCAGCGGGAAATGGACGTGGTGCCTCAAAAAAATTAAGTAAAGTCGAAACATTAAAAATGGCGGTAGAATATATTCGAAGTCTGGAGGAGCTCTTATCCATCAATAGAATCACCACCGATGAAGAACTCAACAGATCATCAGTTATTATCAATTCACCACCACTCTCCGAATCAGATACACATGGAATTTCATTTAATACCAGCGATGATCATGAAGAACACATGTCCATGTGCTCAGAGGCTGACTATACAACAATTGATGGTTTTCCTTATGTACGCATACAGGGTACAAATGCATATCAACTGATTACCACTACAACTGTATACGACGACGAAGAAAACAATCCAATAACAATTATTCATCAAAATTTATCAGATGATTTTAGTACAGCTGATAACTTGGAGACACCAATGGGCAACAACTGCGGCTACATGCAGTCAAAGCCAATGGATATCATGGCACCTGCATTACTGAACAATTTATGCGGACAAACGTTATTACCTGCGATCACACACACAACCACACCGAATACCTCCAACGATTCTTTTAAACAAGACTACACAATTGTGCCACATTCTCCATCTACTATTGACGATGGCTGCGACATCAAAAATATGATTATTGATAACATGCATACAAACTACAAGGGCACAATGACATTAAAACACGAAATCCAGGATGTATGTGATGAGGACGTTATTTTCGATGATGCAACATCGATCAATGAAAATTCAATGTTTGAGGCAATGTATTTATGGCAACAACAGCAGCAACAATTCAAAATGAAAGACTCTGAATGATCACAGATCCTTTTTATTATTTAATTTTTTTATCCTTACATTTCATGCATCTTGTAAGAAGAAAAACATATGCTTAGAGATTTAATTTATTACAAAATATTATTATGAACACGTGTGCCTATTATTTGTAAATAACAAAATACATGTTTCAAGGAACAAAAATAAAAACGAAAAAAAAAAAAAAATAAAAATGTTATCCTCGAAAACTATAAGAAGGAAATATTTGAAAATTTAGTTAATTATTTCATTAAATAGAAGAAGAGAAAAAGAAAAAAAAAAAAAAGGAAAAGGAAATGATTTCCTTTTAAAAATAAAATAATAAATTATATTAAAAATGTAAATTAAAATTTAAATTATATTATATTTATAGACTGTTTTTTTTTTTTTGTAAATTAAATCAATAATTTTTAATAACTTAATTAATTTATGATAATAAAGATGAATTTATATAGAGAAGTAAAATAAAAATCATTTTTCATTTTTCATTTTCCCAATCATTAATATTGTTTCTGTGGATTTTTTTTACTTTAATTTAGCCGTTACAATTGATTTTGACTCTTTATCCCCTTTCGTGCGGCGTTTTTAAGGATTTCGTTTTTTTTTTTCTTTCCTTTTTTTATTTTTTATTCATGATCAAATGATCAAAGTTCGTAAACTTTTATATAAAAGTCGACGAGCTGAAAATAATGAGAAATAAAAACCAAAAAAAAAAACGGACGAACTCTTGTTATCCTATTGCGTGCTCATAACTAGGTACGTATAAATAAATATATATATATATATATATATATATTTTATTTTTAATACAAAAAGGACCCGTTGTGCCAGACTATATTATTCTTCTTCGTCAATTGTTCTCTTAACGTCACTTTTATATGCACAGAATTTTTCTGTTTTTGTTTTCTTGAATCAAAAAAAAATAAAAAAATATCCTTAGGATTTTTTATTTTTATCTTCTAAAGAATAAAAATTCTTACAAAAGTATGTAAGGAATAAAAGCATAAACGAGTTTTTACAATGAACTTTTGTTAAAAAAAAACATTTTCTTGAAAATTTTATTTATTTTTAATTAATTGTTCTAAGGTAGTCTCGATATTTGTTACGTTTTAAACATTAAAAGTGTGTACTTTTCTGCATTTACCGACAGTTAAAGTATTATTATGAACTAAAAAAAAAATCATTAGATTGCAGAAAAATCAGGAATCGTTCCGGATCGTTTTGAATAAATTTATTTTTATTTTTCCTTCTAAAGTTCGTTACAGTTCTCACAATATTTTTATTATTATTTTTTTATTTTTAATTAAACAAAACGAGAAAATTTATTTAAATCTTTCAAATCCTTGTCCTAATTTACAATTAGAAAAGATAAAGCCCAGTAACCCATCATATATTTAAATGGATAATTTTTCTTAAATATTCATTTCTATATTTATTATGTCCCGTTTGAAGATTGTGCAAAGGTACAATAATTCACTCTACGATAGATACAACAAGAAATATAGATAAAAAGATTATTCAATTCGTGCAGGGTAGTAAAAAAAACCTATCAACAAAAATCCATAAAGGGTCCGTCTGTCGTGGGAAAAACTGTTAACAAAAAAAAAAAAAAAAATTTTTAAATTAAATAAAAATACTCAATGATGATGCTGAATTTTATTTTTATTATTATTTTTGTTATTATTTACCTCAAAAAAGATCATGCACAAGCTAAAATAAAAAAAAATAACATAGGAAAATTTTAATTTTAGCTACCTGGAACCCTTAGTCTATCTCTAGTATAGCATAGCAAAAAAATAAAAATAAAACACATTAAAAAAGATCTATGCGCCCATTTATTTGTTTAATGCAACAGTATAACGATTTTATAGAGAGAAAAATATATAAAATTATTTCTATAAAAGCATATAAATTGGCATTAAAAATTGTTTGTTTCGGCTGTCTTTAGGTATACAAAAATATTGATACAGAAATAAAAAATACTGTAAAAATTCGTTAAGTGACTTAAACATAAGAATCGGACTTAAAAACACTGAAAAATAAAATTTAACATAACCGCAAATAATTATTTTCTGAATAAATTAGAAATATACTTTCGCTGCACATGAATAATTCTTAAAGAATAGCAATGTCAAGACCACAAATTGTTTGTAATTTTTTCGTTAATAAATGTATTAATGCAAGTCTTCAATAATATTTATAAGAATTACAGAAGTATCTACGAACTTTTTATAGAATTTCCTCTGAAATCAACAAAATTTATAAGAATTTCATAGCAATGCTATAATAAATTCGATTTATCTTTATAAATAAACAAAAATCCATGATAAATATCATTTAAATCAGTTAGGAATATAAAGGCTAAGTATTCTTAGCAACGACTTTTTAATTTCAAGTAACAACTTTAAGTACCCTTAGTGTTTTATTTTAAAAAGCAAAATGTCAATTTTTTTTTATTTTTTTTCTTTATGTAAAACACTTCGCTATTTCTATGAAACATGTTTTTATGTCCAGACAGTGTTTTACATTTTCCACAAATACACCCTAGTTTAAAGGCAAGTTCTTTTGTTTTTGTTCATTCGCAGTAAATTTATACAAATAGGTACTTAATAATCTATAGAAATATAACCTAAAAACCCATTACAAATTTTTTTATTGTTTTTCAGCATAATTAAATATAAATAAAATTAATTAAGAAATCAACGAACATTTCAATTATTACCACTTTGAAATATAAAAAAAAAATCAATAAATTAATAAATAAATAAAAAAAATGTTTTTTAGTGTTAAAATTAATAAGCAATAAAGCTTTTAAAAAACATAATTTTTATTAAAAGAAAGAAAAAAATAAGAATTCTGTTGGAAAATAACACAACACGATACGTAACTAATTTGAATATAGAAAAGAAATTAACTGGTTTATATATTTAAATACCCAAAAACATGAAACATGTATTAGTTGATTTAACCAAAGCTGGATTCTTTTAAAAATAGAATTCGCTAAGAAAAAGTTGTTGATTAGCAACGAACAAGTATTACCCCCTATTTTTTTATATATATTTTTTTATTTCTTAACATAACCACTCATGTCAAGACCCTAGACGAGATGAAAAAAAAAAGGAGTAAGAAGAAAAACCAAAAACATCTTAAAAATGTTGAATCCAGTAAGCGGTTTTAAATCACAGAAACAAAAACAAAATTCTTAAACTAGGTGACTTAATGTTATTTAAAAACAAAAAAAAATCTTTTTGATTATTAGAAATAGCTGAAGCAACTAACCTTTGCGGCATGTTTTTAATTTTTAATTTAAAATTAAAGCCTATGAGTTAGTACTAATTAAAATGAGAGAATGGCTTAATAAAAAAAAATAAAAAAAAAAAAGGTATAAAATGGTGAAGAATATAAAGTGTTTCACGCATGCGTTATTTATTGTACACCTTACTAGTATTGATGTTTTGCGTAATCGAAATATTTTATTTTTTCATATTGGCTTATAAGTCGTTTATGTTTTTTTTTTTTTTATGCGATCAAATTTAAATAATTGAATTAAATAATCATTAACTTTGTTTATTTAACTTAATTAAGTTATCACAAACAGAAAAGAATATTGATTGTAAATTTAAAATTAAGAAAAAAAATAAAATATTTTTTTTTTTTTTTTTTTTTTTTAACGATTATTAATATTAATAAATGTGCGTTAAAAAAAAAATAAAAAAAAAGCTAAAGACAAAGCAAACATTATGTTTAAATTAATTTTCATAAATCTTGTGTATATTAGATATTTAATATCAAACAGCATATTTTTATAAATGAACCACAATTGGTTGAACACGGTGTACATCTGTTTTTATTTGAAACAATAAACAAAAATCAGTTGAGTGACACCTTTTACAATATTTACTCCTTTTCTTTGATTAAATAAACTGCATAAACATGTTTTACACTTAATTGCATTACATCACAGCTCGTATGGCTCATTAGACATGATTTCACTTTATTTTTAAAGAAGACGAACCTTATAATTAACCGCGAAACACACGACATAAGGATTTACAATAAAGCTTTTATATAATTAAATAAAATGAATTAAAAAAAACATTATTTGATAATTTATGCAATCGCAACACAGTTTTATTTTTTTTTTTTTTGTCATAATAAATTGCAAAAGGACGATAATAAAATAATAAAAGCCTAAATAAAATTCACTACTTGGTATTTTATCGTTTATTTCATGTTTTATTAATTTTTTATTGGTTTATATGGTAACAATTCAGAAAAAATCTTCTAGCCCGCAAGGTGTGATTAAAATTATCACCGATTTTTATCTGTTTAAAACTAAAATTTAATGTTTAATTAATTTTTAATTTAAATCCAATAAATAATTTCATGTATAAAACTCTACTGTCTATGTTCTGGCTAGGTAACAACGAAATTATTACTTCTAACTTTCCTACTTTATTTCTTATTGTTATTTCTGTTTCTTAAACAGCATCACCGATTACATAAAATAAAATTAAAGATTTAAATATGCAGAAATAAAAAAAAAAAAAATCTTAATAAAAACTAACCGGAAATACCTTAGCCAAAAACTAATGTGCACACATTTTGCATAATTGAAAAAGAAAAAATCTGTTCTTGTTTATTATTATGATTCTGATTTAATATAAATAATTTACACGTGCGTTTTAATACATCTCTCAAATAGAATAAAGCAAATAAAAAAAGAAAAATTTCAATCAAAATCAGCTACTGAAATTCTAAAGATGATTACGTGCACCATACAATATGTAAAGTATTTTTTTTTTTATTATTTCGTCTGAACGACAAAGGGAAACTGATTTAGCCGCCTTTATTGCATTTAAGAACTAAAACAGAAAATAAAGACTGAAGAAAGAAATGAAATGAAAAGAAAAGAAAAGGAGAAAAAAACAACATAAAATTCAAGTACTTCGAATCAATTGAACTTAAAGTAATTGTCTGGTCGAATACACATAAGCAGCATTATCGCCACACTTTAATTCTGTTTTTTTTTTTTTTTTCTTCTTTAAATTTGTGATAATTTATAAGAGAGTGAAACACGGCCAAGGTCAAAACACATGCTTAATATTTGTATTTATTGAAGTGCAAGAAACTTATATTATTTATAAATTTTTGTTTGCCACTAAAATAAAGAAATAAAATGACATGTGCGTGCCATTTAAATAAAAAAGAGAAATAAAAAAAAAAAAAAAGCACACATACGTCGCCTGTAAATAGATTATTTATGGACAAAAATGAAATTTAGTAAGAAGAGATTTATGTAACGAGACGAATGTAGAAAATCTTAATATTAGCAGACGTGTTTGTACTAAATATAAAAATAAAACAATATGTTTAAAAAAAAATATGGATAAATTATGCATATGAAAAGGTCTGTCCGTTTCTTGTATACACAGTGTACAATCCCGTATGTACATTTCGTATGGTCGTTAAAACTAATTGAAAAAATTCAAATTTCTTATTTACTTTTCATTTCTTTTCTTTTCTTTTCTTTTCATTTTTGCTTTCTTCAATATTACCAACAGCATACCAAGGCAAATAAGCAAGATAAAATATAAAGAAACTTTCAATAATAAGAGAAAAAGATGATAATGTTTAAGTAGTCAAATAATGATAGGATACTGTAAAGACAAGACACACGCTTGACACGCGACGCGACCCTTTCTCATAACGTGTGCTACATGTGTAATCTGCTCATGTTCAGGTTGCTTTATTTTTTCAAGTAATTCCATTACATATGTATATTTTTGCGGAAAGATATTACGCTTACGATTATTATTTTCCATTATTATGTTACTTGCAACGGATGTACTCAAAACTCCTATTTCCGTTTTTATTATTATTCTTTTAATTTTTTTATTCATCTATTCTTTGCATATTTATTTTGTGCTTGATCTTGATCACACTTGGTCTAAAATTGTATGCATTTATTTGTACTAATCAAATAGTAATTTAAACATTAAAATATTTTTTATATAATGAAAGAGGGAATTAATGTCTTGGTTTGGTTAACAAAAAAAAAACAAGAAGAAGAAGAAGAAGAAATTTGTCTGCTTTTTACCTGATTTTAAAGTGAAAAAATTTAATTATTGTAATTAATATTCCGTCAAAACATTTACACACACGTTTAAACGATATAGAATTATATTAAAAACGTTTAACATTTATATTTAAATAAAGCTTTTAAAGATTAATTAATCTGCTTTATTTGTATTTTATTTTTTTTTTTTTTCTTAAGGCAGCTTTACGCACTGTATTTATATATTGATAACACTGTACATATGTTTTTATTGATTGGATTTCATAATAAATATCACATCAACAAATTAAATGTTGTCTCAATTAAAGTTAATTATTATTCAAATGAGCTATAAAATTAAGCTAATTAATTATAATTTGATTAAAAAATATAAAAAAAAAAAAACTCAACACTTGTTGTCGTTGTTTTGGAGGAAGCAAATTGATACTAAATAACAAGGTAAATACAACAGCTAATGGTTTATCTAACAATTAATTAATATAAATTTTAATGTTGTCTCCAAAAATATTATATCCAGCCGAGTATTATCAATAGAATTTTATTTTTAATAATAAAAAAAAAAACGAAAAATAAGTGCGTGACAAACCAGCAAAGATTCGAAAGAAATTTTATTTATTTTTTTTTTTTTTCTAATTTTGTGATAAAAAAAGAAAATAATAAATTTTGGTCATTAATTAAATTTACTAAAGTATTGACCCTTTGCTTGTTTTTTATTTTAAACAATTATTTCACCTATTTGGTCAGGGTTATTAGGTTTTTTTTTTTTTTTCATTTCTCTCTTTGAAATTACAAATTTCAGATATGCCTGAATTATTTATCAAATTTAAAATTTTTTTTTTATTTCTTTTACCAACTTCCGCTAGTTTGTTTGTCATTATTGTTAAGGGTTGTTACTAAGTAATATAGGAAACAAAAAATTCCTTTTTTTTTGTCAATTTTTTTTTCCACCTAACTAAAAGTAAATTAAATAATAATAATAATACGAAACGGGAAATGCGCGATATATGTGAAATGATTCGGCTGGTCGAGCACCCTTCGCGAATCTACTACCAATTGACTCAGTTGTTTTTTTTTTTCTTATTTATTTATTAATTTTTCCCGTTGAGGGTTGTTTTATTATTTAAAATTATTTATTTAATTCACTTCCGTTTTTATTATTATTTTTTTTTATACAAATTTATTTTTAATATCGGTTGCTAGCAATCTTTGTCATTATTATTTTTTTATTTTTTTTATCCCATTTATTTAAAAATAACAAAAAATAAAAATAAACAAATTAATTCCATAAAGGGTGAGAGATTTTGTTTTTTTCTTTCTTTTTTTTTTCAATAAATTAATTAAGCGGTGTTCAAGGGTTGTTCGATGTCCTCGAAATTTATTATAAAATTATCTCTATTTTTCATTCATTAAAGTTTCGTTAAAATTAATTTAATCGGATTTCAGTTGAAGAGCATCGTTTAAGACTCTTGAAATACTTTAAGAAAATCCTTTTTTTTTATTTCTCATTCACTATTTTCTATTCCCTGTCAGATCATTTATATTTAAGTTAACGTAATCATTGAATTATTATTGAATTCTTCGGTTAATTATTTAAATTATGATATCAGAATATCGGTTAGACAAATCGCGTCACAGTTAGGGCGACACTGTCAATCTATCATTAAAGAAAGGCAGGAATAAAAAAAAATATATACGATAAAGGACATAAAGAAAGTATTTTAATAATACAAATGCATTAAGTGACCTAAAATATCCTGCCGCGCCACATTAAAAATTTCATAAAACTGATTTGCGTAGCTTCCAGAATAAATATTAAAAAAAAAAAAAAAAATTCTACGAAATTTATCTCCTGCCGTGCATAAAACGACATCACTATTGGACAACAAATCGGTTATTTAGGTAGCCCTTTGTTTACACAAAACTAAACATTAAACTGCGTGCGACAAGGGTTGTCAACTGGGTAACAACAACCAAATAAACTATTGCCCGCATTAAATAAAATCCACAAAAGAAAGAAAATATTTTTGTTTGTCATATTTTTCGTTTTTTAATCTATAAAATCAAATGGAAAAAAAACTAATAATAAAATAATAAATAAATTTATTCATAATGTAACAAAAAAAAAACCTAATAAACCTTTAAAAAAAAAAACTGAAACTAAAATCATTTAATTTAATTAATAATAAATTTCGCTTTCCTTCAGCTTACCTAATTATTTAATTTCAGTTTTCCAAAGAAATATATAATAAAAACATAAAACCTTATTTCTTTATCAATAATAAATTATATACGTTGATCGTTTCTATATGAAGGTTATAAAACTAAAACTAAAATAAATAACAACATAAGATGAACTAATTAAAATTGCTGCGGTATTGCTGCTTGTTTTGACTCACAAAATAAAAACCAAGAAAAAAAACTACAAAAACAATAATGAAGAATAACAAAAAAAAAAAAATTATTTTAAAGAAGAAATACCGGAAATTGGTGGAAAAATGTACAAAAAAAAAAAAATTATTAAATCTAATAAAATATTCTCTTATATATTACACAAGATTTTTTTATTATTATTATTTGTTCAAGAAAATTGTACAAAGTGACTTCCTGTACGAAAAACTAAAAAAAAAATTTTTCAATAATTTTTATGGCTAGCCACTTGGTAGTTGAGATCATATTACAACGTCACTAGAACATATTAATTTGTTTATTTATTTCTTTTTTTTTTTTTTTTTAGCGTAGACGAGATGAAATTTTTAAGTAAAATGCCTTAAGCTTACTTAAGTTTAGTTTTAAGGCGAAATTATTTGGTTTTTTTTTTGCTGAAATTTTTATAACATATGTTTGATTTTCTAGGACTTTTTTTCAGTAGTAACGCATATGATTTCTATTAGTTAATTAAACATTTTTAAAGATTTAATAGAAAGTAAAGGTCACACCAATCGTCACTATACCAACCTGATGTAGCAGAAATGATAAGAAATTCATCTTTGATACCGTTAAACTACCTTTACATAATATTTTCTAATAAAGAAGAAAATGAATAAAAAATAACAGAAAAACAACAGACTAAAACAAGAAAAATTAATATATTTAAATAAAAACACCTTACGCGTCTTTTTATTTCTATATTTTTTTTTGCGTAAACAAAACACCAAATAAATAAATTACCTAATAACCATCATTTTTTATTTAAATATCTATTTTTGATATTAATCGAAAAAAAAAAAATGTTTGATCAAATATATAGTTAAGAAGTTTACTGAACCATTTGATTGTATTTTGGCAAAAACCAAAAATAAAAATGTAATATTAGAGAAATTTTTAAAAAACTAAAGAACAAAATATTTTAAATATCTGAAATTCTTGCATAAAATTAATTCAAAAGTGTTTTAAGGATTTTATTTGGAATTTTTGTTTAAAACTGCAAATTTCAGCTGAAATCTTTTTAAGCTCTTATCAACATTTTTCTACGTATTTTTTAAATTAACAATAAAATCACCCTAACTTAGTCACAATATAAATGTAAACTCAATAAAAACTAAAAAATTATTTTAAAATTTCAAGTTCGTTACATTGAAATTAAATCGAAATCGAAAAAAATAAAAATTGTCCATTAATTAAACCAAAAAAAAAAAAAAATTAAAATTAAAAGAAGAAATTACTTTCAATTTCAAAAAGAAAAAAAAAATTGATTTTAATTAATTTTCTAACATAAATTAAATTAAATAAAATTAAATATCAGCCAGAAAAAATAAAAATGTTATTAACGAAAATGACAAAAAGAATAATTTTTTGTAGTCACGTAGCAAAAATATGTATATATATATATTATGTTTATGTTTTATTTAGTTTATTAATTTGAATAAAATGCTAATTAACTTTTTGGTGCCTAAACTAATAAACGAATAATTAAAATAAATAAATAAATAAAAAAAAAAAAAATAAGCAGAATATTTATTTGATAATTAAAAAACGAAACGTAAAGCATATTCAATATATATATATAAAAAAAAAAAAAAGCGTAAAACTGAGTGCGTAAATCTATCAATAATAGAAGTTTAATGAACTGATACAAGTTCATACAAATTGTCAGCATGCGTGCAATATCTATAATTAATAATAATAAATAATGTTTCTCTCTGTTTGTTTATATATCATATATGCCTAATTAATTATTTTCTTTTTTATATTTCTTACCTTTAATATTTATAAATAAATATTCACATAATAAACTAAAATCAAAAAAAAGAAAGAAACCAAATCATATTAATAACAATTAAGTGTTATTTTTAATTAATTTTTATTATACTACTTTTTCTATTTTGTTAAGATTTACAAGTATTATCTATAGAAAAATTAATTAAGAAAACATTTTATTTGACTTATTTATGTTATCAGTATTTTAGTTACCACGCTTAGTTAAATGAAGAAAAATTAGAAATAAAATCTTTAAACGGATGACAATTATTAATAAATAATTAATTTGTAATTTGTAGCACAATTTACTTATTAATTATTATTAAGTAATTAATTATCCGGTTCACTGATTATAAACTTGCAATTCATGACAATTGTGCGATTAACACAGTTTAATGGTAATAATTAAACGATTGCTTCAATTTTAATTAATTTACGTCTTTATTCCATTTTTTGTATAACCATAGAATTTGCAATTAAAATTTTTGTTACTTTTTCATTAAAATGAAAATAAAATAATTTAATGAAATTAATGAAATTATGACGGTTAAGTATATATTAAAAAAAAAAAAAAAAAAAGAAAAAAGAAAACATATAGACAAATGATGACCTTAAAACCGCACGTCCCTTTAATTGAATTATTCCACAATTAATTATCATATAATTAAATAAAAGAATTTTTTTTTTTTATATAAATAATACTGTTTGATACCAATGGTTAACGAGTTTAGTACAGCTCTTCACTGTTACAAGTTGAAAAGTGTAAAGTGTGAAAAATAAGTGGTGTTTCGATAGTTACCAAGTGGATTAATAATTTCTTGTTGTTTTATTACTCGGATTTATAATAGCGAAAAATAATATTTTTGTGAAAAAGTAAAAAGAAAATCGAATAATGGCTGTTGAACAATTGGTGGAAGCATCCCATATGGGATATTTTTCTCCTCTTGTGTTACCATTAATTGCGACAACAATTGTACTGTGCGTCGCTTATTGGTGGCAAGAGAATAAATATTTAGCGAAAATGGGAAATAAGATTCCGGGACCACCAAGATTACCATTCATTGGCAATGCACATTATTTCATAGGAAAAACACATAATCAAATTTTAGAACAGGCAATGGAGATGAGCTATCAGTATGGTAATGTAGCACGTGGATGGCTAGGCAATAAACTCGTTATATTTTTAACGCATCCCGATGATGTTGAGTTAATTCTTAGCAGTCATGAACATATTGATAAATCGAATGAGTATAGATTTTTCAAGCCATGGTTAGGTGATGGTTTATTAATCAGTACAGGCGAAAAGTGGCGTTCCCATCGTAAACTAATTGCACCAGCTTTCCACATGAATGTCCTAAAATCATTTATGCCAAATTTCAACAGCAACAGTAGAGCGGTCGTGAATAGATTACGAAAAGAAATAGGCAGCGTTTTCGATGTTCATGATTACATGAGTCAAGTAACCGTTGATATTTTATTAGAGACAGCTATGGGTACAAAGCGCACACATGAAAATCAGGAAGGATTCGATTATGCTATGGCTGTCATGAAGTTTGTCTTTATATAAAAAAAAATAATTTCGTTTATAATTTAATTAATTTGTATTGTTGCTATTTTTTTTTTTTTTTTTTTTGATTAATTTCAGGATGTGTGATATTATTCATTCACGTCATTTTAAAATTTTACTACGTTATGATGCGATTTTCAGTCTTACTGGATTCAAGAAGCAACAAGAGAAATTACTTTCAATTATTCACGGTTTAACGAAAAAGGTAGAATAAACGTTTAAGCTAGCAATTTGTGTTTATTTGTTAAATTTTTGATTTTTTTTTCTTCAGGTAATTATTAAGAAGAAAGAACTATTCGATGCCACATATAAAGATAACAAACCTAGCCCAACATTAGCTGAAATTATTGCTAATGACAGTTACGCACCTAAAGAGAATAAATCAACTACACCCAAAGTTGATGGTTTAAGAGACGATTTAGACGATATTGATGAAAATGATGTTGGTTAGTATTAAAAAAAAAAAAATTCCGCTATGATAAATTAAAAAAATGTATGAGTTTTGTTTTATATTTAATAAATCAGGTGAGAAACGTCGTTTAGCATTCCTTGACTTGTTAATCGAAACATCAAAAACCGGTGGAAATTTAACTGATACGGATATTAAGGAGGAAGTCGATACAATTATGTTTGAGGTAATTAGCAAAATCATTAACAAAAATTTGATTTCGTAAATTAAAAAAATATATATTTTAGGGCCATGATACCACAGCTGCAGGATCTAGTTTTGTGCTTTGTTTATTAGGCATCCATCAAGATATTCAGGAGAAAGTTTACAAGGAAATAACACAAATCTTTGGTGATTCAAATCGTGAAGTAACATTCTTAGATACTTTAGAAATGAAGTATCTAGAACGTGTTATCATGGAAACGCTTCGTATGTATCCACCAGTACCAATTATCGCTAGACAAATCAACGAAGATGTTAAACTTGGTAATAAAAATTTAACGCTAATTAAGTCAAATAGTTTTTAAAATTCATTTTTTTCCTTCAAGTATCTGAGAATCACACAATACCACGAGGTGCTACTGTTGCTGTAACCACGTTTAAAATTCATAGACGTCCTGATTTCTATCCCGATCCTCATGTTTTTAATCCTGATAACTTCTTACCGGAGAAACAACAAAATCGTCATTATTACAGTTATATTCCATTTAGCGCTGGACCACGTAGTTGTGTTGGACGTAAATACGCAATGTTAAAATTAAAAGTTTTAATTTCGACAATATTGCGTAACTTTAAAATCAAATCAAATCTTACCGAAGCTGACTTTAAACTTCAGGCTGATATTATATTAAAACGTTCGGATGGGTTCCGTTTGGAAATCGAGGAGAGACAAAGAGTTCCAATTGCTATTTAAATATTTATTACACACCATATTACTTGTTACTATTATATAACCATGTTTAAACGTTATTATTTATCAACAATATTTTATTATTATTTAACCAAACAATATTTAATTAACTGTGAGGAATATGCATTTATTGTTATTGTAAAAAAAAAAAAAAATATTATTAAATAAAAATCTATAATCAATTTATATAAAAATTAATTAAAAATATTCTAACGTTCGGTTTATTACAATATTTCTTTCTGATAATTACTAATAATAATAATAATAATAACCAATTATGATCTATCATATTTAGGATATTTGATATCAATAAATAAATAAATCATTTAAAAATAATTATTTTTTTTATTACATTCATTCTACTTAAATTAAAAAAACGCAAATCATGCTTAAAGCACACAGTTAGCGGGTCAATTTTCAACCTAATTTAGTATAAATTAACAAAAAAAAAACCTCTAAACGTGTCAAAATATTATAAAAGCACCGAACTTAGAAACAAAAAAAAAAATATAATTATTTTAAATCAACCAAGTAATTGGCTACGATCCGGCAGCAGCAACAAGTTGATTGTTTTATGTTCCTTTAAACAAAAAAAAAAAATTCTTAATTAGGATATGTTGCAGGATGTTTTCAAAAATTAAGAATTTTTTTTTTTATACAATTTTTCACACTTCAAACGTTTAGTTTTTTTTGTTTGTTCCTTTTTTAATTTTAATGAACGAAATGTTCGTTGGTTGTTTTGATTGAAGCAATAAATTTTATTTATACCTGCAAATGTTAAGGGATGTTAAATAAAAAAAAACCATTTCTTGTAGATCAACAACAATTTATATCAGTCTTACATTTTTTTATGAAAGGAAATGTCTCTTAAGACATTTTCTGTTTTTAACACAATCCGGAAGAAAAACATAAAACATTTTTTTACCAATTTAATGATTAATTAAAAAATAAAACAATCTATTTATGTATTTCTATTTGTTTTTTCTTTTATTTATTTTAATATAAACATATTATTAATTAATATATTTATTCGAATTAAACTACTTATTTTAAGTACAAATACAGTAAAGTGAATTTACATATTTTATTATTAAAAATAAATGATGCAGTCGAGTTTTATTTTCTATCTATAATAAATGTAATACATAAAAAAATTCTAAGTACATTATGAAGTATATTAATGCTGTCTTTTATCTAAGAGATATCACTTAATTAAGTTAAGTATGTAAATTATAATGAAAAATAAAAACAAACAAAAATTTTATCTAAAGTATAATTAAAAACTACTTGTTCGTCCTTTTGGAACGCAAATACTTGTATAAATATTCAGCCGACCAGGCCAAAACGCACAGCCATATGCAGAGACTTTGTGCGTGAATACAGATGGGGTAGCTATGGGTAACATCACGGATATAGCCTAGAAACATTTAAAATAAAATATAAAAATTATGACAAAAATATGAGCAATAGGTTGCGCTACAATCGATTTAAGTCACTTAACTAATATTGTAGCTAAGATTCAAATCAAATATTATGTTCCAAAACATTTTTATTATAAATTACCTATAACTGGGCCTAGAGCAATCACGAAAATTGCTTTCCCAACCATATGAAGTCCAAAAGCGCTCGGTAGCATCTCCAGTGTACAATATTCGGAAACGCATAGTGTAAAATTACATAACGCTGTCCCCCGAAAGAATCCACAGATAGACAGCCAGATAAATAAATTCAGCCACCCTTTTTGTTCTGCCATAATTGATCGGGTGATCGCAACACAAACGACTGAACATAAAAATACAATTCTTTTTGGTATTTTAAAGTGGTCACAGATTGGGGGCATAATTATACGTGCCAATAGATCCGAAATAGCAGTCATGGAAAGACAAAATGCAACATCAGCATTCGTATATCCTAAGTTATGTAGGAAAAATGGAATCACCATTTTATAGTTCATTTCAGCCACATAAAAAGTGGATAATCCGAATAGTATGTTTAAGTAAATTGGATCTTTAAGTAATCCGAAATCCATATAGTTAGAAAATCTTTCAGTTAAGGAACGTTTTGTTGGTGGTGCACTACTATCAACTTCTTCAGTAATCACACCATTTCTATCATTTTTAGCAAGATAACTTGGTATTCTCGGAAATGAATGCGGCGTCGACATTCCAACGTGTGTGTTAACCCTTCGTATAACCTTGTCATTGTTTTGTTCATCGACTTCTTTATCCTCATCAGCCGCCTAAAATAAATAAGAAAAAACATTTCATAAAAAAATTTAATTATTTATTTGTTAAGCATACATACATTCACATGAAACTGTAGAAAACTTCCGGAGAAATCTAAACGTGATAAACTTGATATTACGGACTCTTTACGTTTTTTCTCCAACAAATCCATATTCGAGCTAAGTTTGGTAAATGTTAACCTTCTCGGTCTATTACCGTTTGATGTAAATGCTACTTCGGAAAAATTCTTTCTCATTTTGTTATCGAAGAGTAATGTCTTAATTTCCGGAAGAGAATCTTCATGGTCTTCTTTTATCGTGCTCATATCAGTTACATCAAACATCTCAACGTCATCTTCAACCTTTTTATAATGCCATTTAACCGGTTGCAATAATATTGCGCCCACAAGAGAATGGAGTGCAACACCACTCAGTAGTAATGTGGCACCACGGAAGCTAAACTCATCCACCAGATAACGTACCAGCTGTGGCATTACCAACATTCCAATACCAGTACCAGCCATTGATAATCCAACCGCCTGACCACGTTTATTTTTAAAATAATGATTTAATGCGACAAATGCTGATGAGGTAGCCAGTCCAACACCAATACCTGATAATACAGTTAATTTTCTAATCAACAAACGTATAAACATGTGATTTAATTATAATTGTTTATTATTTTTTGGGTCAAAGAACATTTATACAAAATAGTAAACATTTCTCAGATTCCTAATAATTTTTTTTTTATCTTTTTTATTTTTATAAATCGAAACATATGATTTATCAATACAAATAAACAAAAAATTAATTAAATTATTTATTTATACGGTAGTGATTCAATAATCATACCTTGTTATCATTTTTATTATTATTTATGAACTATACGCTATGATTATAAACATAATTAGCATAGTATGTATAATTTTTAAAATAAACAAATTTACATAAATTATGTTTGCCCCGTATGTTTGTATGTTTGCATATTAAATAAACATGACAAGAATGGAATAAAACAAATTATAATTAAATTAATTAACTTGTTATCGCAAATTAAAATCATACACTAGAGGAAATAATAATAATAATAACAATAATAATAATAACAATAATAATAATAATAATAATTAATATTTTGTTTGCAAATTAATTAATAACAAAAAAAAAATACTTAAAGTTTCACACTAGATTTTCTTTCTAGTATTGTTTTTAATTTCATGAAACGTGACTGTTAACCCACTCAAAATTAACTCTTTATCGATTATTTATTTAAATTAATATTGCTTGTTGCTTATTTAATAAATTTTGTATTTTTTTTTTTTTTGTTTAGTTACTAACAGTCGAATGCGATAACCACGAATTATGTTAAATAAAAAAAAAAAATAATGTGCTTAATTCATATTTTGGCAATGGAATAATTAACAGAAATAAATTTAAATAAAATATAATAAAAATGACAAATTCTTAGAATAAAGAGAGAGAAGAATGGAAAAAAAAAACTTTTTTATTTATTTTCATAATTTTTTAAAATTTAAATAAAGAAAAAACGCGTCAGCAAAAAACCGGTGAATTTTTATTTCTCTTGTGCAGTTTTCATGTACAAAAACATATTTTACGATCTTTTTCATGGTCAGATACATTTTTTTTTTTGTTTTTATGTAATGAATAACTATTTATAGCGTCTATTGGTTTAAAGTTTTATTTTTTTTTATTGTTCTTCATTAAATCATATGATCATTATTGCCTAAATAATCTGTTTTTTTTTTTTTTTTTTCGTATCGCTAACTGAATAATAAATTTGTCTCAAAATGAAATGAAAAGAAAAGAAAAGAATAATCACATTTAAATAATAATAAGAAATATCCTGTTTATGTATGCGGTTTTATCATATAACGCGTTTTTTTTTTCTTATAAAATAAATAAAAACAGAACAGAACAGAGAAAATGACTAATTTAAATAAAAACTGAAAGCAGTGTTTTGTATGTGTTTTTGTATAAATAAATTATTAATTTGCAGTTCAAACAATCAATAATAAAAAAAAAAAAAATTAACAAATATATAATGAGTCAGCTGATCGTAATATAATCTATATAACACTAAATAACATCAATTAAATAACAATAATTAATTAAATATAATAACCTTGTAACATATGTTCAAAAGTTAAATTTATACAAAAAAAAAAAAATTATTTCGCTACTACGTGAATGAACTGCATTCGTTTATAAAAACGATAATATAAATTTCTGTTTTATATGTAACAAAAGCACCAAAAAAAAAAAATAAAAACGTCTTAATAAACCTGATTAATTAATAGAATAAAACACGTGCTTCTACATAAGTTAATTAAGTAGCAAAAACCAAAAACCGAAAAAAAAAAACTTATTTAATTTATATAAATAATGTAAAACTTGAAAGAAGCATAACTACAGTTCAAGGCTAGAAAACTGGTTAAAAAAAAACCACAAAATTAGTATTTCATTACTGATTAATTATTAATAAATAAATTTATCTGTGTTTTATTAATTAATTAATTGAAAATTGATAATAATCTGATTGCATTACTGAGTAATGATAAAATTGAACACGAATAAAATCATGATCGTTTAAAAAATTAATTTTATTTTTTTTATTTATCACCTACCATTAATAAAGCTATAAGTGGTTACAATATGTACCATATTGACAGCTGGTGATGTTGATGCTAATCCAACTGCACATAAAATACTACCAACAATCGCTACCTTACGATATGAAAACCTTTTCAGAAGTGGCCCAACAAATAAACCAGAAAAATTCATCGTTACATCAAGTGCACTCATAACAATCGATGCTCCCGTGGTTCCAACATCAAGATCACGTAAAATATCACCGAATAATAAACCAAATGATGTTTCAATTGAACGTGTTGCTAACTTTTTGAAATTAAATAAAAAATATTAATTAAATATTTAAAAAAAAAAAAATTATTATTAACTTACATTAATTAAAGAAACACCAAAAGTAGCAACCCATCCCCAACCACCGTCCGGAGCAACATTCCGCACTACTTTCACCATTTTATTGACAATACTAAATTAATAAATCACTTAAAATACTCTTTTTTTTTTTCTTTTTATTTAATTTTATTTTTTGATATAAATATTAACTAATTATCACAATTTGTTACATCATATTTGAGAATTATATCGTGGTTATTTGAAAAATTATTATTTTGTATAGATCAAAGAAAAATTTTTTATTTATTTTATTTATTTATTTATTTAAATCAAAAAATTTTTACTTCACTTAATATATTTATATAAATAACACATTTAAATCACATTTTTGCACAAGAAATAAATAAATATATTTTGTAACATATTTTTATTTTTATAAACATAACACACATTTATGGTGTAGTACTGTTTCATATAAATTTTATTAAAATACTAAAAACTTTTCAAAATAATAATTTTTCAGCCTTTTTTTGATAAAATATTTTTTTATTTTTATTTTGAAAATAAAAAAGCAAACAACAAATCAACACAAACATATAGAATGAAATTTATATAAATAGATATGTGTATTGAGTGTGGCTTCCTTTACTTTATTTTCATTTTTTTTTTTTCTTTATTAAAATCGAAGCAAATTATTGCTTTTTTTTTTTTTTTTGCTTCGATTTTTTTATTATTTTTTGCTTATTTAAATAAAATAATAAAAACACAGCACTAATAAAATTAAATAGTTCACATTTAATAGAACAATTATTAATTAAAGCATTTAATAAACACACAAAATAAAATAAAACAGGAGAAGAATAAAACTAAATAAAAAAATAAAAATTTAATTTAAAGAATATGAGTGGCAACAAAGAACCAAGAACTAACAAAAATATATGACTTAAAGAGCATAAAGCAAATGTAACGAAAACAAATGTTTTTTTTTTTTTTATACAAACATTTAATTCAATACATTCAACATGTAGCATGTGTGTAGAAAAATGTTATCCTCTTTGTTGTGTACATATGTATATATAAATAGTTAGCTTATCTTAAGCTAGCATAACATAGCTTAAGTTGCATTAAGTAAATAATGTAGAAAATGGTTTGTGTTCTAACTAAAATAAAATACTTAAACAATATTTAAGTCAAGTTTATTTGTTTTTAAATAACTTAGATGGCGTCTAATCTACAATTCAGCTATTCGTTCGTTATTAAATTAAATACAAAGAAAACTAAATCAAAATACCCAATTTTAATAATAAAATTAACACCAATTAAATATTTAAAAATAATTAAAAGGTGCTTTATAGCGAGAGAAAAAAAATTTGTTTTTTACTACTAATTATTCTAAATTAATCATCAGTTATGTTAAGTGAAGATTAACCAACATTATTCGTCATTATTAATGAAAAATTACAAAATTATGTTTAAAAAAATTTGTTTATATTATTATGAATGACGTCAATCAATGATATTATTATCAAATTATACAAAAGAAAGTAATAAACAAATTCACAAAATGTTATTACAGTTAAACAAAGGTATGAAATAAGTGAGTGAAAATTATTATTATGATATTTATTTAAAAAAATATCTAGAAAACTATATGATTAAATGCTATTTCTTTTTCATTCTTTGTCATATTAATTAAAATATATTAATTTTGATATATATGATAATTATTAAACATACGTTTGTTTTTGTTACTATTTCTGTTTTTATGTTTTATTGTCCATCAATTGATTAAAATATTTTTTAACAGCGCCGGAGAAGTAATAAGTGGAGATGAGACATTATAATTAGCACCTAATAAATAAAACGACGATGATCCAGCATATTAAATAGAATTATAAAGAGATTTATAAATGTGACACTAGAACTGAATTTAGAATAGAATCATCATGACAATCCTTGTTTTAGAGTAGCTTTAATACTCAACTACAATTTGTGTAACACATTGAGTAAACTCGTTGATTAATGTCAATGAAGTACATAGGAATAAAGAAAAATGTATCTAACACTGGTAAAACATTGGCTTTAACATAAAATCACCAACTTCGAACACAAATAAATAATGAAAATACAGAATAATAAACAGTAAATTAGGATACCTTTCTTACCTTATTTTATACTTATTTGTTATCTATCAAAGTAAAAAATATATATATATTTATATTTTTATTGTTTTTGATAAGAACCGAAATGATAAGAGTATGACTCTATACGATATGTAAATATAATTTAAGTCATAAATAACGTAATTAATCGTATTTTTAGATTTTTTTTGTTTTGTTTGAAGCTTTCTTTGTATCGGTAAGTTTCTATGAACAAGTTAGAATTAAGCTCCTAATAATGCGTCACCGTTAAGCCAGTAACACCTTAAAAACACCGATTACTGTCTTATTTTAAATTTATTTTTTTTTTATTAATTACAATTATCAATGAAATTTTTTATCAATTCGTCACTAGTAACTGATTGAAAAATTGAACAAAATTGAAAAAAGAAAACGCCATTTATTTATATACTAAAAGTACAGCACTGCCTGTGTTCCAATAGAAATATCAAGATTATAAAATTATTGCCTGTCTATAAATCATAATTCTTTATAATTTTCAATATCAGTTTATTCACGAATTTATACCTGTGCTGTTAAGTGTAAAATAAAGGAAAAAAAAATAAAAATAGAAATTAAAAATAGGAATTATTTGTTTATTTATTTTTAAAATTTTTCCTTTAATTAATTATTTATTTAAATATTCTTTAAATTAGGATAGAAAAATAATAATTTATTTACTACAAGTGCTAAAAATATAGACAAATAAATTTAATAAAAAAAAACGAAATTTTTTAAGTTAGTGACTTAGATAAGTATTAAAAAATTAATTACTAAGTAAAGATTATTAAAAGTGGATCAGGTGTTATTATAAAAAAGTTTATTTTTAATATACTTGTTACTTTGGTCTTAAGCACGTTGAATGCGTGCTGTTTTTTTTATTTAACAACGTAAATAAAATAAATAAATATATATATATATATAAAAATACAGTAAAGTGTGTGTGTAAATTTTAATAATTAATTACTTGTTTGATACAAAAATTATTATTATTATTATTATTATTATTATTATTAATAATAATAATAAATAAAAATAAAAAATATAAAAAATAAAAAAAAAATTGAATAACAAAAAGTTATCAATATGATAAGTGCGAAATCAAATTAAGATATTTAGTTGAATAAATAAATAAGAAAAAAAGAAAACAAAAAATCATACTATTGTTGTAGGTGTAAGCAAAAAAAAAGAAAACTTTTTAGCTACAAAAAAAAAAATACAAAACAAATCGCAATCTTCAAACTATCAATTGTTATGTACTTAAAACACCTAAAAATTTAATGAAAGTATTAGTGTGTGTTGATATTGATTGATGATACTTGTTTAATATGGCACGTTGTCTTTAATTATAAGAAGAAGTAATACAGGGGATATAGATTAATTACCCTTGAATTAGTTAATTAACAACAAATAAAGCCAAATAAAGTGTTATCAATATCGGTCAATAGCATAAATAAAATACTTGTGAACAAGATAATTACAAAGAAAAAGAAACATTTTTTTTTAATTATTCTTCTTTGTTTGTTTGTTCATTTTAATAACTTAATTAGTTTTGTTTGTTTGTTTTAAGTATTAATGTTATAAATTAATTGAAAATGCCAACATTATTAAAAAATAATAGTATTACGGGAAAACACGGGAGCTCCCTTTCCGATGTAGAAAAAAATAATATTACGGATTTTACCGATGACGATAAAATGGATAAAAGCCCAATTGAGAATACTGCCAGTGGGAAAAATGTAATTTTTTTAAATAATATAGATGAAGAGGAAATGAAGGACACTGAAGAGGTTACAACAACAGAGAAAAAGAACCGTAATCGATCGTATTTGGGACCGGATTTTATTGCACCAGACGGCGGTTGGGGATGGTTTGTTGCATTAGCAGCTGGCTGCTCAAATGTAAAACTAAATAAGAATATTTATGCAATTGAAAATAATTTTATTCATTTAAAAAATATAAAAGAATTTATTTTTAGCTTTCAACATTTGTGGTGCTGCAACAATTTGGTTTATTGTTCCGGGGTCATCTTGCTGTGCTCGGTATTACAGGTTCTCAAATAACAACTCTTATAAACATGAACTCAGCATTGACATCAATTGTCGGTACAAATGATTATTATCTATTATATATACTTTCTTAATTAATTCTTTTTTTTTTTAATTATTTTCTATTCAAGGACTTGCCAATGGACCAATGTTTCGTCGTTTTACGTTTAGACAAGTCTCCTTTTGTGGTGCATGTCTCGTAGTGATTGCATTATTTCTAATTTCATTTGCGGAATCCTTTATAGCGTACCTGTTGACGTTTTCTGTTTTGTATGGTGCTGGAGTTGGTATCGCCGCATCCGCAAATTCACTTGCACTTAATACATATTTTAAAGAAAAACGACGAATAGCCACAGGATTATCATGGACAGCTACTGCCCTAGGACCAATAATCATGCCTCATATTATAACCGCACTGATGAAACATTTTGATAGCAAGATCACAGTAATGATTTTCAGTGGTTTTGCCCTAGTTGCAGTATTATGTTCCCTTGTGTTTCAACCAGTTCAGTGGCACGTTAAAAAGTCAAATTGTCCTGTGGAGACCTGTGCAAGTGATATCTGTCCATTTGAGCCTGAAATCGAATGCAAATACTGTCAATCATTAAAACGGAAACCGCAAGGATTATTCTCGAGTCAATATATATACAATGCAGATGACACTCAAACACCTGGATACGAAATAATTGATCCAGGTACACCCATGTTATCTCGTGCCAACGATGGTTGGTACTCTGAATCGAATAAAAAAGCTTTTTATGGATCAAAGAAATCATTAACATCTAATAAGCATTCATATGCAAGTATAGTACGAGATTGTAGAGCACTTCCACCTGAGAAAAATTCTTTAATTCAGGACGTTTTCCGAAAGCGCTCAAACACATTTAATCAAGAAAACGAAGTACTTCGGGATGCTTCAAGAAAACTTGAAACGTATGCAGGGTCTCTATTTTGTACATGCTACGAAGACAGAAAAGCAAATCAACTGGAAAAACAAAACCAAACGATTCATGAGGATGATGATGAAATAGAATCCTCATTGGATACATCAAGTATCAGTTTCTTTAGAAAAATTTTTATATTCTTCGATCTCGATTTATTGAGAGATCTTTCGTATGTTAATTTAATGGTTGGCGTGACTATAGCAAATTTTGCAGAACTAAATTTTTCCGTGTTGACACCATTTGTGCTAAGTGATATGGGTTTTGAAAATTCTCAAATAGCTCTGATAATGTCCTTATTAGGCGGAATGGACATAAGTGTTAGATTCTTGATTCCATTCATAGCAGGAAAGATTGGGTGGGAAAATAAAACATTTTTCCTATTTGGAGTACTTGGAATGGCTTTGGGACGAATAAGTAATTTTTGTTAATTTTTTGGTTTTTTTTCACTTTATAACTTCCTTTTTTTATTTCAGTTCTCGCTAGTTTCCGATCCTACCATGTTGTTATATTGATTGGCTGTTGGATTGGACTGAATAAAGGACTACGTACTGTATTCATGGCACTGGTTATACCAAGTTATATTCCATTAGATAGATTACCGGCTGCAACTGGATTACAATTAATGTTTTCTGGTATATTTTACCTAACCATGGGCCCAGTAGTTGGTAAATATTTTAATTTCTAATATATTTTCTTACGGCATACTTGCGACTTTTCTATATATAAATAACAAATTTTTATTGTGTAGGTTTGATACGTGACGCAACAACAACCGCGATAACGTTACACAGTTTAAATATATTGACATATATTACGGCCATCTCATGGGGCCTAGAAAAATTATATCATTCACGAAAAGAGAAACAAGAACAAAAAAAGCAACAAAAGTTGGCTCAAGAAAGAATTTCACGACGCGTAGCTATGCGTAATACAACTTTAAGAAATGTACAATCAAATTGATAAAAAAATAAATATATATATATTTGCATAAGCTTTGTTAAATTTTTGTTTATTAAATTAAGTAAATAATTTAATATATATATGATAAATAAATTAAAAATAAAGAATTAATAAAAAAAACATTTTCTCTATTTTTGGACATATTAATTATATAATTTATTACAAAAATTTATTATTTTTTCCTTTTATTTATATTATTAATTAGTGTTGGTGTCTGATATAATTTTAAACAAATTATTTGCATGCATTATTTGGTTATAGAAAAGCTTACGGTGCTAATTGCAGTTTTTTTTATATTGAATTATCCAGAGAAAAAAAATGCTATAAAGCTAAGCGTCTAATCTAATCTTGATAAAAATAAAATTAAAAGGCTGACAAAAGTGATTAATTTAATTATTTTAACTGCAAAAATAACTTTTAAATGTATTGTCGAGGATTTTAAAACATTTGTGCTGATGAATTTTATGTAATTACATGTGTACTTTGTATGTCGAATATCTGTGCAAGCTTATACAAATTACTATAGTGTTGTGAGCAAGCTTTTTCAATCACTTTCGATTAGAAACGTGTATTCATCCAGGTTTTATTGTATTAGTAGTAATAACAATCTGGTTTAACTACATGACACTCTGTTTATATAGCAAAAAAAAAAAAAAAAGAAGATTAATTACATAATTAATTGTTTAATAAAATTTTATTTATATTTATTATTCCTGCTTGTCATACTAATAATAACATAAATACAACGCAAATACTTGAATAGATATTTAAATATTTATTTAAACAGTAGTGTGATGACTTTTAATTTTTCTTTATTTACTTTAATCAACCTGTTAGATTCATTATTCGTTTGCTATTTTTATTACGTTAATTTCATTAATTTTATAACGTAGGTGGTAAACATAGCGTAAATCTTATTAATAACGAGTTTCTACTGTAATTGATGAACAATTTTTCTTTAACTTAAACATTTGTTTTTATCAATCAACATGTTATCCTTATCATATAACCAGATATACAAGAGCTACTTAACGTATCAATAATCATTACATTCAAACAAATTATTATTTATATTTATGTATTTTGATGTGATAATGACATACAGTCACTCTTATTTAATTTTTTTTTCTTTTTATTTTTCACTAAAACAAAAATTTAATTAAAATAAAAATAAACACAAACATTGTCTATGAGAATTTATAATTGGTTAGCTACATCACATATGAAAATATCACATATAGAAAATAGATAACACGACAATATTTTTATATATTTTATTTTAATTTTTTTAAGAGTTTTATTTTAGTATTGTTTAACCAATTGTTTGTGCCTGTTGTTGGATCAGAGATTAATGTTTTTTTTTCTTTTTATTTTTAAAAATATAAAAATGATGAGACTAAGGTGGAATTTTATTGTTTATTTTTGATGTTTCTTTTTTTTTTTTTTTTGATGTAAAGAAAAATATAATTTTTATTGTGTATTTTCGTGCAGAATCTATTTGATTTAAGTGAAAAATATTCTAGTTTTTAATGTAATACAAGAAGAAAAAAATGTAACAGAAAATGAACTTTAATAGGAAAACAACGTTGTTGTAACGTAAAATAAATAAGAAAATGCAAAATAAATATAATTAATTAATTAAAGTTATAATTGTGGGGAGATATGATTAATATTAATATTGCGAATAGAAAAAGCATTTAATTAAATTAAATTAATTTTAAAAAATAAGTGCTACTGTGTATACTAGAACCTCTAGAAGTGAAACGGTTAAAGGTAATTTTGAAAAACTAAGTGAATCAAATATAAAATGGAAAAATCCCCAAGCTACGATAATGGACGTAGAGAGTCAACACCGGGTATTGAAAGAGCTCACTCAGAAAAAACAACGAATAGAGCAACATCGAATAAAATACCTCCCGATGGTGGCTGGGGCTGGATGATTGTTATTGCTTACGCCCTCGCAAATGTAAATTTCTTTAAATTTTTCTTAAACATTTTTTATTATGTGTAAATCATATGCTTACAATTTTTTCAATTCCATTTGATTAAAACGAAAAATATGAAATTGATTTTTATCTTTTCGTTTTTATCAATATATTATTTTTTTTTTTGCTATTTTAATGATAAAAGTGATATAAGTTTATAACAAAATTTATTTATTTATTTAAATAAAATTTTCAATGATAAATCAAAAGAAAATACCAAATAATGTAGCAATGATAAAAAAATTTAAATGTTTCATTGAAATAGGCAATCATAATTCCAGTGCTGCAGAGCTTTGGATTGATTTTTCGTGATTTATTACATAATTTAAATATGACAGCAACAGATGCGTCAGTGATAATTAATATAAATTCAGCATTTGGTATGTCTATGGGACTTTTTAATGGTCCATTACTTAGAACATTTGGATACAGGAAATTAGCATTAGCGGCCGGATCCTTTTTTTCTATCGGCCTAATTTTAACCTCATGGGCGAACAGCTTTGTATACTTTCTCTTCACATACAGTATCATTGTTTGTAAGGTTGCTACACATTTTCTCGAAAAAAGCCAATTAGCTAACGTTTTGTCTTCATTTATTGCAGCTATGGGATTCGGTATGAGTGCCTCGTCATTTTCTTTAGCTCTTAATTCATATTTTAGACAGCATCGAAATAAAGCTGCTGGAATAGCAATGACGCTAACAGGTTTGGGACCTATATTTTTTCCTCAAATGGTATCATTATTGTTGAACCAGTACGGAGTTCAAGGATGTTGTCTTATCATTGGCGGAATATCGTTACACATAATAGTGGCTGCATGTTTATTACGCCCAATTCATTGGTATCTTAAAGATGGTCCAATGGATATGGTAAGAGAACTGCATCCTATGTTATCTGATGTTCCCGAGGATGATGAAAATGCTGATATTGCAGCAAGCAAATCAACTATTAATAGCGGTAATTGAAGAACTAATTGTCTTTAAATTTCCATATAATACTTTTTGTTTCATTTAGAGATAAAAAAGATAAGCACGAGCAATTGGTCATTATCCTCTGAAGAGGAAGAAGACTATCTAGAACGACATGGTATTTCCATTGATCACGATATTGACAAACAAACAATTTACGGCTGGGAAATGACACCACAAATACGACATATTCCAGATGGTCCACCAATATTTACTAGATCTATGTCCCAAGGTAAAACTAAATAAATAAAGAGCTTCTAAGCAAAACAAAATAATTAAATTTTGAGTTTAGTTACTAGAAGTCCACATGCACAACAACTTCCTTTTAATCGAAGCCACTCAATCGAACCAAGATCACGATCCAGAAGTAACAGTTTTGCAGGCTTACGACTGGCATCACCACGCAAATGGTTCGAATCTGGTTCTCAAGAAACTGTTAACTTAGGCAGCTCGGTGAAAATATTTGATGAAAAATCTATAGAATCTAACGAAGTAAAAAAACAAATTTTCCCTGCAAGTGCTGCTAAAATACTCGAAAAAGAAAATAAAATTCTCGAAAAAATTCGAAGAAGCGAACCAAATTTACAAATAAATAAACTAAAGATGTAAGTTTACTTATTAAAATGCAATTAAATAAATTAATTAATATATTGTTGCATTAATTAATTAAAGAGATAATGAAGAACCAGCAAAACACTCTGGTACACCTGAAAGTCCAAACAAAGCTAAGCCGCACAAACCAAAAACATTTAAAAGACGGTGTAAGCGTGCACTGAGAAGAACAGCAAAATTCTTTGATTTAGGTTTATTACGTGATCGAATTTATGTTAACATTATGCTTGGAATGTCACTAGCAATTTTTGCTGAAATAAATTTCTCTCTTTTAACACCGTTCATATTAAGTGATTTTAAATTGTCCAACGAGGAGATTGCATCGTTTATGTCACTTTTAGCTATCGCCGATATTGTTTTTAGATTTTTATCACCATTCATTGGGGACTACCTGAAGCAACCACCACGTTTTATGTATATGTACAGTCTAGTCATGCTGATCATAAGCAGAACCAGTAAGTTCCGATACCAAAAAGAGTCTGAGAGATTAATAACAACATATTGTTTCTAGGTCTTTTGTTTGCAAAATCTTATAACGATATGATTTTGGTTGCAATCGGATTAGGAATATCGAAAGGTGTGCGTTCTGTTTATATGAATCTAGTAATCCCCAGTTATATACCAATAGAACGACTTGCATCTGCGTCAGGTATTCAAATGATGACAAACGGGTTTTTCCTGCTCAGTCTAGGACCACTTTTAGGTAAAAACTTCATGTTTATTCATAATTTAACTATAAAATAATTGAATTTATAATTTTTTTTCCAGGTGTTATTCGTGATGTAACTGGCAGCTACTCACGTTGCATTATTCTAATAAATGTCGTCACCTTTACAACAATACTAATATGGAGCATAGAAATGCTATACATGCATTTCATAAGGAAAAGTTCTGTCGGCATTAAAGCGAAATATTAATTAATTTAATAAAAAAGCAATAAAAAATTAATATCTAATTAAAATACATTTTATTTATTTTATATAATCAATTATTTACATTATCAAGTTAAATAAGTAAAAGAAATAAAAAAAAAAGTAAAAAAATAATTAATATAATAAATTAAATTTTAAAATAAAAATCAAATACATTATTACGAATAATATAAAAATAAATGCACACATTTATGTAAAATAAAATTAATATAATTAAATTATTACATAATGTTACTTAAATTAATTAATTCATTCATTTTATTTTATGTTTTATTTATTTGTAAAGAATAATTATAATAAGAATAAAAATTAAAAAAAAAAATTCATAAATTACTAAACTAAAAATTTAATTTAATTTATTATAAAATAATTATGTTATTAATTAGTTAATTAATTAATTAAATAAATGAAAAATAATTTAAAATAAAACATTTTTGTTTAAAAATTGAACTTATATCGAAAAATAGGCACTCAGGTGATAGTTTTGTAAAGTTATATCAAATTTCACAATTTCTTATTTAATTTTTATTTTTTATTATTTCATTTTTAATTTTTTTTTTTTTTTTTTTGGCTTATCTGGAATCTTCATCTTTTAATTCTGACGGTGTTACAATTGTAATTATCTTTGAAGAAAAATCAGGAAAAAATATAAATAAAATGTTTAATGGAAAATATTTTCTATTTTTTACAAACCTTGCCATTGCTGTCATGAACATCACTTTGTACTATTGGTGAATAACCAGACTTTCCCATTAATCCAAATAATTCTGGTGTGTAATAAGCACGTGCTGGATTTCGAGTTGTTTGCAGATTATTAACTAAATTTGAAAGTTTTTAGTAAAGTAACGAGAATTAAAAATATTTGTTATTCCACTTACTTGACTTTGATAATGATAGCGTTAATGCGTAGTGCCCACTTCCGTTACCTGGTGTTGGCCGTATAATAAATCTAGGTGATTTAAATTGACCAATCGATTCATTTGCAGAATTTTTAGCATCAATGAGAGGCTGTGGTGTAACAACATATACTTTCTCATTTGTTAATGGCGATATGGACACTTTTAATTTTTTCCACAATTCTTTTGTGGGCATATTCGATGGCTCTGTGGTTGGCATTGGTACAATTTCCTCTTCATCGTCTTCCTCACTAGAGTCTTCATTCAGATGATTCTCATTTAAATATTGTTTATAATTATCATAACGGTGCTCTTCTTCTTCGGACAACGATGGTTCCGAATCATCGGGATTCTCATCGGGATCATTATCTGCGTCTTCTTCGTTTGAGTAATAATTAGTTGTTGCGGGTGATGTCGTTAAATATTCTTCGGGAATATTTTTTGATGGTGCTAAGAAGGATATGGTGCTGGCTTTACTGAAGTCAGAAAATTCTTGTTCTGTCCAACCATCAATGTTTTTCTGAAGTCGAGCAATATCAAAACTCTCTGGCTGTGATTTGTGGCGACCATCTTGTTCCTTTTTTAATAAATCGCGAATATTTGACGCTAAAATTTTGGTCAAATATTTTGTTGTTTTACGGACAGGAGTTTCTGTAGCTGTCACTAATTTTGATTCTTGTTCAATGTGATAATCTTGACCATCATTATGAGATGCCCAACCTAATGATTTATCATATGAAATAAACTGTTCAGGATTCAATGGTTTTTGATCATCGATCATTTTAAAGGGACTAGGCTTATTATTTACTGTATATGGAATTATTATTTGAATTTGTTTAGGACGTTTTTTATCTTCATCTTTCACAACTGCAGATTGTTCCATTTCTCTTTGCTCTGATTCTGAAATTCCAACATTTCCATTTGAAAAACCTTGCTGTGTAAATGAATCTATTGGGGTCCAATTATTGCTACCTAAAGTGGCACTTACTGTACCTAGCGATTCACTGGGATTTGCTGTATATGGCTTAACACTAGTTCCTTTCAAATAATAAATTGGTGAGTCTAAAAGATTCTTTGGTGTCTCGCGATCTTTCTTTTGGTTTACCTTCTTGTTTTGACTGTTTGCCTTATCGGCTGCGGTTTGAACGGAAGCTTGAAATTCGACTTCTGTTTCAATAATTTTCTTTGGTGGAGCTGGAATAATATAACTTTTCGTTGTAGTCTCTACAGTCGCATTATAAGTTTCTCCATTAAACAATTCTTCAGTTTTATTCACAATAATTAATGGAGTCTCGGTTTCCTCTCCCGCTGAATCTATAGTATGAGAAGAAGCTGCAGCAAAACTATCTGATGATCCCTCATGATTATTATTTACAATAATCGGGTGATCTATGTACTCGCTTCCTTTCTCATTGTCTGAACTTATTGTGGATATTGAGTGTGAATTATAATCCGAGTCAAAATCTGGCTTATGATTATATGGAATTGTAAAATGTGATTCTGTATTAGAATTAACATTGTGTTCATTTGATTTTTCATTTTGTTTAAAGATTACTTCAGTATGAGAATTAATTACTTCACCGCCTGAATTACTTTGGAAATGACTTTGTCCAGATGATTGATGAGCACTGCTTGAATCATAATTACTTCCTAAACTTTCATGTTTATTATTATTCTCATTTTTGTTGTTAGATAAATTATAGTTAACGCCTGAATGATTATCAGCATGATGATTATTTTGTTGATTACCATTTGAATGAACTTCATAACTTGATTGATAATGCTGTTGGTTTTGTTGGTTGTGTTGATTGTGTTGGTTGTGTTGGTTCTGTTGATGTTGTTGTTGTTGTTGTTGATAGTAACCGGAGTATTGTAATGGCGGAATCTGACCTCCCATAATTGGGTAATTTTCAGATTGTGTAAAATGAGCAACGGGAATACTTTTGATAATCTCCAAGTTTGCATCGGAAATAGATAATGCTTCAAAAGCATTAGAAGGTAAATGATTTGATATGGAATCATGTACATGATGCACATTGCTAGAAAGTTGTGGCTGAGTATCTTCATAAAATTTGTATGGATGTGAAGAGTCCGAAAACTGACCATTTTGGCTTTTAAATGGTTTTGCATTATATAGAGGTGGTATTGGTGTAACACTTAAATTTGGCACTGGAATTGGAATTAATCGATGTTTTTCTTGTTCAATTGGGAGAACCCCACGTGGAGGAAGGTATTCAGGGCTTGTAATACCAATACTTCCATGTGGAGCTGTGAATCTTTCTGGTTCCGATTTACTTGGAATCGACGTTGTAAACGAGATTGTATTATGTTGACCAGATTGATAATGCTGAAAATGGAAGTTTTGTTGATGTGCATCTGGTTGATCATTGCCACGGAGAACAGGCAGTTGAGAATGCCCAGGAAACATCGGTATCCACGGAAACTGATTACATAAACTGCATTCTTCTGTTTGTTGATCTTGCGAATTGTGTTGTTTTTGTTGATGCTGTTGTTGTTGCTGTAGTTGTCCACGGTAAGGTTCATGTGACGATGGACCATGGTGTGGTTCATGTGATGGTGGACCATGATGTAATTCATGTGTTGGTGGGCCATGATGTGATTCATGTGGCTGTGAACTGTGATGAGAATCCTGATTACTGCCATGCTGAGAATTGTGTTGTGATCCACTATGTTGTGCCCCTTGATATCCTTGTGGAGAACCGTGATGAGATTCAAAATGGAAACCTTGAGGTGGTCCTTGAGAATGCCCTTGTGGAGGTCCTTGTTGCCTAAACTTTCCATGTGGCATTAGAAAAGTTGGTTGTGATGCACTGAACTGTGGTTGTGGCTCATTAGGAAATTGTGGTGGTGTATTACTAAACTTATGTGGTGTAACATTGTCATTACTATTTCCACCAAAGCCAAACCAGCTGACAATTCTTTCCATAAATGATGGCGGGGGAACAGGTGGTGGATGTGAATAACGAAGAACAACCGGTCGCCGATGTGGTGGTGGTGGTTTCAAAAAATCAAATGATCCCGATGTATGCTTCTCAGTATTGAACTGATGTGATCCACCTGATGACGGACCATTTTGACTTATATGCTGATATTTTTCTTCACCGCCGGATATTCTAGATGGATTAATTGTGGGACTAAGCGGCGGCGGTGATGAATATGTTAATTTACTTAATGCCAGTAACAGTAGCAACAGCATTAATTTATTTCGAACACAGACCATTGACTAAAAAGAAAAATTTATAGAAAAAATCAGAAACATAAATATAAATTAATTTTGACATAAAGCAATTATGTATTCAAAGTACAAATCAAGATAATAAGAAATAAAAATAATAAATTGTATGTCGTTTGTGTTATGTGTTATGTGAAGCAATTGTTATAATTTTCTAATTTTAATTGCTAGGTAATTAAAGTAAAATAATAAAAAAAAAATTTTTAAATATATATACAACAACAATTGTAGCCCACCGTCTTGTCTTATTTACATATTTATTTATACATTTTTTTTTATTATTATTATTATTATTTCAGGTGAAAAAGTGGTCCATTCATCCGCTTAAATACATCCGTAAACGTCAATCAGTTAACTGCATCTCTCCGCTATGCTTATATTGTAGACATAGCATACAAGATAAAATAAAATCATAATCTCATTGCCCAAGAGCTAAATTCAAACTACATAATATTACATTAATTGGTGCACCTTTCCCCTGTTGATGCTGTTGCGACATTTTTATTTAATTATTAAATTAGAAATCAATAAAAATAAAAAAAAAATTCAATTAAAATATCCCAAATGGAAAATTTATTTTAATATGCAGCCGTTTGTTTGTTTGTTTGTTTGTTTGTTTTTCTCTTAATTAATTTTTATTTTTTGATTATTTTTTACTTTTTTTTTTAAAAGGCGAAAAATTATTTATTCCACGTAATACAGGTGATTTTACTTTTATTTAAATAAATTTGTGGATTTTTACTGTAATTTTCTTTTTAAACGTACTTTATGAATGTAAATTAGTCATGATTTGGAAATAATATCAGCATAAAAACGTTTTTAAATAAAAAAAAAATTAACAAGTAAACAACGCCAATGTGTTGTATTTATCAAAATCATCAGCAAATGAAATGTTACAAAAACGATGATTTGTTGTGAAATTGCAATAAAGTTTTAAGTTTTTTTTTTTTAATTTATTATTTATGTATTCTTGACCAGGGCACGTTTAAATCTAACTAAGTCGTTTTTAACGATATGCATGGAATAATTAAGGGAAAGTGCACTTGCTCTAATTAAATATTAATACCAAAATGTGTTATTAATTAAATTTCTGTCTCACAATAAATATAAATTTAATTAAAATTAATGACAATTTTTTTTTTTTGCATTATTTTGCACGGATTCCTAAATAAATGCTGAGAGAAAGAAAACACGAAAAATTAAATTTATTATTCGATACACAAGTCAAAATAACAAACAAACAAACAAACGAAAATAAGCAAATTTTGTGCTTTTTTTGTTGTCTTCTTCCAAGCTTACAACAAATGTGAAAATGCTTAATTTAACAGCAACGAAATACCAAAAAAAAAAAAAAAACTAATTGAGTTAAATAAATCTGATAAATAATATGAATAATAAAGAGAAACTAAATGAAAACAATCCAAAATAATAAATTTAAAAAAAAAAGAATTCTATTTTTTCTCATTATAATTTATTTTCGTTGGTTAAGTTTTGTTTTTTTTTTTTTTTTTTTTTTTTTGAAATTTATTTATTAATCAATAAAATGTTATAAATCATTAATTTTTACATGGAATATTTTAATTATATAATTTGACCAAGAAAATAAAATGTTTTTTTTTTTTTTTTGTTTATCTTAACGATGAATAAATTATTTTAAATATAAACTGTTGCTTAGTATGGGAATAGAGGAAACAATTTCGTTTATTTTAAGTCAAAATATAACTTAACCTTTTTTAGTTAATATGGTAAGTATGTCTTGTCATTTTGTATTTTATAACAAATCATGAAATACAGGTAAAAATTTAGTGTCACTCAGGTGATAATTCTAAATAAATTAATAATAAAAGCTCTCAGTCTTGTTAAGTGCTTTAGGGTTAAGACAATACTTTCAATCTCAATAATATTCCAATTGTTATTCCAACGTATTAATTAATTCTACCTTCTCACATTACTTTACAGTCAATAAACTTGATTATTTGCACAGTTAAAACTTATTTGTCGCGCCTCAGTATTTTAAACGCAAAACCTTTACCACCTTCACGGTATACGATTATTATCATTGAATATGATAAAACTTTTTAATTAGAAATTACTTTAATAAGGTGTTAATCAGTTCAAAAAAAAAAAAAAAAAACATATTTTGATTGTTCATCGTAATTGTCTTTACATTTGTTTTGCTTTATGTTTTGTATTTTATTTATTTATTTTTTTTTTTTAATGAATTTAAGTCACTTTTTGTTTAATGCTTCAAGATGATTCTTTATGATGAAAATTTCTATTTCTATTCCAATTTCTACTCAACTAGAAATAATAATAATAATAAAAAAAAATAATAATATAAAAATGCCAACGATTCAATTAGTTCTGTATTAAAAATCAAGTAAAAATAAGATAATCTTTAGAAAGTAGCAATCAAATAATGTTTTTCTTAATATTTATTATATAACATTTATGAATTGACATTTAAATTAAAAAAATCAAATTTAACAAAAATATGTCATTTCCTCTATTATTATAAAATTAGTAAATATTTTGCATAAATACAATATTTAAGCTATAATAATAATTATTATTCCAAAGCAACAGCAAGTGTTAAAACTTTAGCTACACTACTAAAGTGAAATTTATAAAGAATTAAAAAAAAAAAATGATTCACACGCTTCAAATTAGCTTAATTTCATTGAAATTTTAATTAAAAAGTGTATTTTTCGTATTTTAATAATAATAAAGATAAATATTTTCGCTATTATAAACATATAGAAGTGAAGAGAAAAAGAAAAAAAAAACGTTCTAATTTAATTGTTTTTTATTTTTCTTTATTTTTATTACAATAATTATTACTATTTGTGTCAAAAGTTATTTACAGGTAATTGAAAGTGGAAGTGTTTTATAGAATAAAAAAGAAATATATATAAAATGTACAGGAAATTTTATGCTTCTGTGGATAATATTAATGCTAAATGAAAATTTTATCACGTTTATCAATAATTAACATTTTCTACGACTAAATAGCTTATTTATTATTTTTATTGATAGTAAATTCCATTGCTAAACAACTTTAAGAATTAATCTTATTTAATTAATGTTTTATGTTCAGGAAATTAATTAATTTAATTATGTAAAAGAAATTTATTGACTATCAATGAATTAATGATTTTTTAATTTAACATAATAATAAGTAACCTTGAATTAAAGCATTAAAACATTATATATACATAGATACATAGATACATATATATAAATGAATAGAAAACATATTTAAAATTCTTTTCTTTCTTTCTTTTTTATTTTCGTTTATAAAAAAAAAATTAAAATCACAAACAAAACAATTTATTTTTAGTTTATTTTTCATTATTGTTTTTTTTTTTTTTATTTTTTATTATTTTAATTTCATTTTTTTTTTTTATTCATTTCTTCGTTTATTTTGGCTTACAAGTTCACACACAAACATATGTTTTTTATCGACCTAGTCTCCTACATAGAATAGTGAGTCTGATTTTTTTTTTCTTCTCATTAATAATGTGCGTTAAAAACTCTTTTTTTTTTTTGTTTGTTATTAATTATTCTTGTGTTCGTTATTACAATTTTTTTTTTTATTTTTAAATTCACAACATTATAGTAAAAGAGAATTTAAATAGCAATTAATGTTTAGATTACTGTCAAACAGCTGTTTAGTAATCAATCAATCAGCAATTATAAAGGAAAAAATATTGAATATTGTCGTAGTGAAGGAATATTTAGTGAATCTTATGTCCGGTGTTACACGAGTCACTGAAAATTAATTATTTGAGAATTAAACAATAGTGTCTGATAAACAAGCATTAATGGTAATAAGTTACCAAAGAGTTAAAACTGCTTCAAATTATGATCAGATAAAATACCTAATAACGCACCAGAGAATCCCGAAACGCCTGAAGCTTACTGTTCGAATTAAAATCTTTTTACTTTCAGATAGTTAAAACTAGAAACTTTTTTTTTTAGGTCCAATTAAAATAATACCTTAAAAATGTTTAACTTTTTAATTCAGTACTTCAGGTAATCATTTCAGAAGTTTCTATTTTTAATTTTTTTCTTTTTTATAAATAATTAAAATAAATTAAATTATAAAATCCGATAACAACAGTCACGTAGATAAAACTATGTCACTATCGTGGGTGCAGTATGTTATATAATCAACGTTTATAGTAAAAAAATTTTATTTTTTCTTTATTTGTTTATACGCACAGCTAATTAATTAAAAATTCTTCTATTTTTTTTTTTGTTTATAACCGTTGTTTATATTAGTTTTTCTAATCAAATGATAATTGTGTCTTTGTGGCTAATTGGTACAAAAAAAAGATTAAAAAATTTCTTACAAAACAATAGTAAAATTTATTTATTTTTTAATTTTTATTTTTAGAAATTATTAAAAAATATGTATGATTATAAATGTATTCAGTTAAGAAAAGAAATTATTAAATCATAATAATATAAAAAAAAAGATGAGAGAGTAATGCCAAATAATAATAATAATAATAATAATATAAAAAAAAAATTCATTTTCACCACGTTGAGCTCATTTTATTCGCTATTTGCTCTGTTTTATTACTTTTTTTTTTTTTAATTTTTTTATGTAAAGTAATAAATAACCACGGTAATTAAAATTAAAATAATAATAATAATAATAATATATACAAAGAGAGTAGTTTTATTTACTATAGAAGAATAAAAACGTGTTTGATCGTTTAATCAGCAATAACGTGTTTTTTTTTTCAATGCAAAGCAGACACCAAGCCGCATACATTTTTATATTTTCATTCAAGAAAATATATTTAAAAAAATGTTTTAATTATATATATTTTTTATATTATTTACATTTTTAAGTGTAATTTTATAGAAATGATTGATAAAACGGTTCTATAAACTGTTATAAATGAATTTAAAGACATTTAACATCATCTTCATGAAATAAATGTGCTGCTTTGACATTGACCATCTAACTAATCATGATACATGTCCATGACCAACATGACACTTGAATTAACTCTTTTATTAATTAATCTGCAAATAAATGTTTATAATAAACAATAGCCAAACCCCTATTTGTTAACCTGAATGCCTGTTTTTGAACAATAAATCCAGAAAGTAAGCCAAACAAACAAGCTGCTTACAGTGATAAGAAAGACAGGATATAATTGTTTGTTTAAATTTTATTAACAAGTAATAAAAATATGTAAAAACATATTTTAATTATCAATTGTTTGGATAATAAATGTGTCCATTGAATTTTTAAAATATAAAAACATTTATTACTAATTACTCCTTGACTTCGTTACAAACATTTTACGTTTGTATCCTCTTAACAATATTCAGCAAATTAAACAGAAAGTTTTTTTTAAAACGCTTTATTAACAATAATTGTATTTACACAATTTATAACAAGTTCATGTTTACTATTCTCGACGTCAAAAAAAAAAAAAAGAAACAAGAAAAAAAAAAAAGTAAACTAAATCACTATTATAGTCAATTATTAAAGAATAATTTTAGAAATTAAATTAATTCGTTATTTCACGTTTTTACATTAATTTTGCAATGATAATATTACAGTGCGACAAACCCTACCGTACCTACAGTAATGTGATTGTGTTTCGGCATGATTTTCTACATGAATTATTATACAAATTTTATTGGAATGTGTTCACCGAAAACTTGCAAAAAAAAAAAATTATTACGCGAAAAATAATGATTAGTAAAGACTTAACAGACAATTAATCGATTATCAATCATTAATTGAATAATCTTTTATCTGTTTTTTTTTTTTTTTGTTAAAAAGCCTAAAGTTATTGAAAACGCACAACCGCGTAGCAAAATAAAAAAACTTCGCTTCAATGATTAATAATTAATTCTACCAAAAAAAAGTAAAAAAAAAAAATAATAATTAATATAATTTACACCGAAAAAATCATAAACATAAAATTAAACAATTAAAATCTCATTAAAATGAATTAAAAAAAAAAATCGTTGAATTTAGTTTAAGATAATTAAAAAAAAAAATGATTATTAAACATCGGTGATCGATTATAGTAAAAAACGTAGATCCAATTAAACTTTCAATTTCTGAACTAAAAACTCGAACTAATTCATAAATACAAAACATTAAAGCTTTATTATTAAAAATTTTACTTACCATTTTTATTTATTATTTTTTTTTTTTATTATATTTTAATTAATTAAACTCCTTGAGCAGATGAACAAATTATATAATTTTTTTTATTTTATATACGTGTATATATATATCCTTTTTACAATGAATTAATTTTTTATTGTATTATGATCTGTATTGAGTCATTTATTCGCGTGCACAGTTTTAAATATACATATTTTTTTTTTTTAATATTTTTTTACTAATAAATATTTAATAACAGTTTAATCACATATTTGGTTGATAATTAATTTAATAACTTTAATATGGTGAATAATAATCCATAAAATAGGTGTAATTACTTTTTTTTTATAATTTTATCACTTATAACAAAAATGAAAATAAACTTGACTTAGTCACTTTTAATGTCAACATAAATAATAAATAAACAAAACCGCAATAATAATAATACTAAAAAAAAAAAACTTTTGCAACAACAAAGAAAGCACAAAACAACAGCAAAAAAAAAAACTTTACTCTCTCTTTAACTGATGATTATTTGTTTGCTGTTTTAACTCTGAAGACCAAACTCTTGTACGATGCAGTTTCATCGTCGAAATACGAAAACGAAATAAAGCAGCGCAATGTGAATATTTCGTTTTATACCTAGGTGACCCATTTTTCTTCCGCTTTTATAAATTTGAAAGAAAAATAAAAAAAAAAAACGTTCGCTTGGTTACAAAACTGTTGCTTTTTTATTATTAATTTACTCAGTATAGCTGCTGCTTGATTGATTTTCTCTAAAGAAATTGGTTTTGTGCTTTTTATCTTTTTGTTTTTTTTTTTATATATCTGTGGTGTGTGGCTTATAGTATGCTAGACAGTAACAACGTTTCTGCTGTTTATATTAACTTAATTTATTGTGTTTTTATATTGTTCGTTTGCTTTTTAATTTACGCAAAAAAAAAAAAATAAATTAATTTTCTTGGTATTCATTATCACGTTATTTAAAGAATTTATTATTTTAATCAATATATATTTATTTACATTTTTTTACCTAGGTAATAATAAAATTGAAATTAATTTCAATTTTATTTTAAATATTTATTTAATAAGCTTATACTTATTGTTTCTGTTTTTTTTTTTTTTTGTTGCGTCTAGACTTTTGGTACGCTGGTAAAACTAACGCGTTTCTATAATAATACCTTCGCTACCCTTAAGCCCTTATTTAATCTTCTTTATTAATTAACTTTTTTTTTACAAATATACGAAAAAAAAAAAAAAACCTTTGTAAAAAATAAAAATCGTTAAAAAATTTCCAAGTAAACAAACACAACTGAATAATACAATTTTTCATAATGCAGGCATAAATACACGTCAAAAAAAAAAAAAAAGAAAAAACATCAAAGACGAATAATAATAAAAATAAAAAAATCTACCCTCTTAAGGTTCCTATAAATGTAACAAAGTTTTTTTTTTCAGAAATACAAAAATTTGTCTGTAGACACGTTAAACGAGAAAAAAAAAATCATAAAAATCTTTAATAAAATTCTTTTCGGCTTGGTTTTAATTTTATTTTTCTTTAATACAGGTATTCAGTTTCACCCTTATCTCAGTAACAGGTAAAAATATTTTAGATTTTTATTGTGTAGTCGTCAAAAAAGATTTTAAAAATCATTTTAAAATTATTATTTTTTTATGTTTTGTACATGTTACGAGGGAGTATTTGAAGATAGAGAAATAAATTTGGCTTGATTCCATTCATTGTGATACTTGTCGAAAATAATTCTTTGATTTATTAACGTTTTTTTTTTTTTTCGTATAACAATGTAACAAACAGGCAAAATGACGTTATAAATATTTAAAACATTTAATTCTTTATTTAATTTAAACAAAAAATATTTTGGACTTTAATTAAAATTTAATTTTAATTGTAATAAAATTCAAAAATAAAAACGAAAATAATCAAATTTACTTTCACTCAAAACGCATATGCACAATTATTTTTATTATTTAAATATTTTACATTACTTTCAACTGTAACAGAAAAAAAAAAAAGGTAAAATAAAATTACATTAATTATTATTCTGTTAGCGTTTTGACTAGCAATATAATTGATTATTGGATTACGGACTTTGCACATGAAATATTAACCAAAAAAAAAAAATTAATTTTAAAACTGTATTCAACATTTATTTACATTATTTATTAACAACATATTTTTATTTTTTTATAAATTAATCTATATGTACATGAGTTAGTTTATTTATCTTTTATTTTATTATATTTTATTTAAGCCGATTAATATTTAATATTTTTAAAATTATTATTAAGCCGAAGACTATAGAAAATTATTGTCTCCAGTAAGATGGTTTTCCTTAAAAGTGTCATTCTTTGTGCATGATCATCGTAGATCACAAAATTGTTAAAAAATTCGTCATTCATATAGAATTCCGTTCAAATAAACTTTTTTTTCTATCAGAATATTATAAAAAACTGAATACCTTGCAATACATCAAAAGAGTTAACATAATCTAGTTTCATAATTTACCATATTTTTGAATAATAGAAATTAATTAAAAATTTGAACTGTTTTTAATTTTTTTCTAATAAATTTTTTCTTGTACTGCTTACCTAATTCTTCTAACACCAAAATCTGTGTAGCAATAATAACCTTACCCATCCACATCCATCAAGGACAATAATGTTTAATTACATTTTAATTACAAACACTAACAAAACACAGCATGAGTTGTTACAAATGAGTAATTTTCCCTAAAAAAAAAAAAATTCTCTCAGGTGAGAAGTATTCACTTTTTATTTTATTTTTTTATTATTAAACATCATTTAATTTTAATTAATTCTTGTTAATTCAGGGCAATTCCCATAAAATATATAATTATTAAATTATAAAAATAAAAAGAAAAATAAGAAACGACACTTACATATGTATATATTTTTCCCCTTGTTGACAATACCATGTATAACACAAATAAAAGTGTCATTCATAATACTTATGCCTATGTATAACTAATTATTAATTATTTTTACTAAACATACATTCAATTATAAGAATTTTTGTCACTTACAAATAATAATAATGGTAAAGAAATGGAAAGAATGTAATTGCTGATATCAATGAATATAATAAAGGTAAAAAGCCTCCAATCTCTATAACAAAAAAACATTAAATCATATTGAAAAATGACCTTGATTCCACGGATTTCCAACACAAAAAAAAAAAAGAAATAAACAATTACAAATTAATAACAAGCTACAAATATAATAATATGAATAAAAAGAAAAATACACGGTTTCGATCTTATTTCATTCATCATTTACTTATTTACGTTTTATTCTTCTTCAGTTTTTCTGTATTTATCGAGGAGAAAAATTGTTTTTTTTTTTCATTTAATGCACAAAATAAAAATTGAATTGTGAATTGATTTAAAGAAAATAAATGCTAAAGGCTATTTTATGAATAAAACTATAACACTTCCTAATTCTTGCTGAGTTATTATCTTCAATCAAAATCGAAGAAATTAAAAAAAAAATAAATAATAAAAAAAACTAAAGCTCACGACCTGTCTCATTTAACATATTTGAATAATGGTAATAAAAATAACACATAAACGGCAGATGTAAATAGATAATAAAATATATTCTCGAAATAACTTTACATGAATTTTTAATTATTTTTACTGTTTTCTATAATTACTTTCCTATTTATTAAATACAAAATATTTGAAAAGTTATTGACAATAATTAATCAAATATGAATAAAAATTGTTTTATCTTAAAATAAGCTCAATAAAGTTTAAATGTTTTTTTTTTGTTTTATTAAATAAAAACAACTATGCAAGTAAAACATAAATATTTTAATGTTTATGTGAAAAAGCATAAGAAATTACCTTGTTATGGTGAAAAATTCATAAAATGTACATACAATTTGTAAGCTCCATAAGCAATATTGTCATTTTCTATAAAGAAAGGTTAATTTAAATATATAACTTTAATTTTTATTGTTATTTTAACTATTTTGCCATTAAAATCAATTTATTTCTCTTTTTCGTGTAAAAAAAAAAAAAAAAAACAAACAAACAAACGTCAAGGTGACAGTGAAATTATTCGCAAAACAACACAGAAGTAGATAACACAACGGTTGAATTTTAAATTATATTTTGTTTATGGATTTGACTGTTTTTTTTTTCTTTTTTGACAATTTTAAGCACGAAAATGATTTTTTTCTTTTTTGTCATCACTTTCACACAGAAATATTTAGTGTTTTTATTTAATTTTATTATATTTTCAGCAAAAAAAAAAAAAACGAAATTCGTATGCTTTTATAGCAGAGAAATAATAAAATAATAAAGTTAATTGAAGGTTAAAATACGTTTTAAGCTTTTTACAAGCTTTCTTTATTTGTTTTTGTGATTTAACATAATTTACAAATTCACAAAAAAAAAAAAAAAAGAATTAATGACTAGGTGAGATTATTATCTTTATGTAATTAGACAAATTAAGATTGATAATGAAAAAATTAAAATAAATTATTATTACAGCAACGACATTTATAAAAGGCAATTCAAACGACAAGGATATGATTTTAAATTGAGCGCTCAGCTTTGAAATGGTGGACCAAACAAAAAGTTAATAAAAGAAAAAGTAACAAAAATTTTTAATGAAATATAAAAGATTTATTAAAATAAATAAACAGAAATGGATTATGAAAATAAACCTTCATAATAGATTCCTTCAAATAGATAAAAAAAAAAAAATTTCTCAACAATGCTATGCGCCCTTTTTCTTTATTTTCTCTTATCTCTTTGGTTGACAAATTGACTAATACACATTGCAATAATTCAGAGTAAACAAATTCATTGTTTGTTAAAATAAAATTAATTAAATTACTTTTGTATGTCAATAAAAAATAAATTAATAAAAAAAAAAAAATAATAATAAAAAATAGATTTTCCGCTTAGCACAATAATCATGTCAATTCCTCAATGTGGCGACATTGGACGTATTGCTGTGGTAAACACTCTAGCAGCTCATCATTGAATTTATAATATTTTGGACATTTCATGTGTAGCATTTGGTCATCATAGCATAAATAGTAAGCGTCACATGTTTTTGGATCGTAGAACCGTATCTCAGGATTACATTTAATTGGTTTTGGTAATTTTGCAACGTTCGGCTGGCAACGATATAATGCCGTTCGACAACATTTTTTATCAATCGGATCGTATGCTGTGCCCATTGGACATGTCATTATTATATCTTGAAATGGTGAGAATGCTGGCACTAGACAAAAATGATAAATTCGACAATTATCAGGATCTGCATATTTGCCACTAGGTTTCCCGCAGCATGTAAATTTACTCTTTCGTTCAACTGGTGGCGGTGGTTGTGGTGGTTTCCTATCCTCGTTACTTTGTTGTAGTAATTTAATAATATTCTTAGAAACATTTATCTCTTCTAAAAATGGTATTAACGGCTCTTCTAAAAATAAATTTTCAGATAGTTTTTTAACAATCCTTTCATTTAAACTAGATTCTTGTCTATTATTATAATTATTACGTGTATTACGTGTTGTTCCACACAAAATGCATTCTTTTTTAACTGGATCGAATACACGTTCTTTGCCACATCGCATATGTCGTACACGAAAGCCGACACCATTTTGACCAACATCACAAAACCAAAACAACGTATTATTACTATGATCTTTGAATTGAATTTGTATTAAAAATATTATTTATCAAAAACTTTTTTTTATCAATAGTAAAGCTTTTATTTACCTGGAAAAAACCCAAACGCTTCGCAATCGTGTGCTGGTTGATCGGTGAATGACACACATGATTCCGTTACATTGATTGTCGTTAATTCAGATTCTGTCGTTGTTGTTGTCTTATTCTCTTCATCATAACTTATATCAATTTGTCGATTATACATATTATGATCATCTTCTTCGTATTCTTCATCATTCACCGCTACTACATCATCATAATTTACAAAATTCTCAAACAAATTATCATAATTATCATCAGCTTCAACATTGCGTGCATCCCGCTCACTAAATTCCTCATCTTCATTATCAATAAAACGTACTGATCGTGAATTTGTCGATTCTACAACCTTTAATGTTGTATACATATTATCAACTGGTGTACAATATGCTGGATTATCTTCATCACAAATTGTACTATCATGGCATTCGTGTACTGTTTCCGGTATATCCGTTTGTCCTTCCGAGTCACGATATGAGCACACTTGAAATGATCGTGTATCTACACATCGAAAACCATATTGACCACAGGGTAGCTCTGTTGTTGTCGTTGGCTTACGTGTTGTTTCTGCCCTTTCTGTTTGGGTTTTACAATGCATAATTAAAATTGTAACAACAAATAAAGGTAATAACGTTTGTAACATTTAGCTTCTGTAATCTACAAATTTTAATATTATTTATAAAAATAATAATAATAATAATAATAAAAATATTAATAATATCAAAATAATTTATTACCATATCCAAAAATAAATAATAATAATAACATATCAAATAAAGTATTTCATTTATTTATTAATTAAATTAATAAAAATAATAAAAATAAAAATAATAATAATTGATAATAATTAATACTAAATAGAAATTGACACAATAAAGACATAAGCGATTTTTAATTGAAATATATTTATATTTGACATCTGATATACAAAAAACAAAAATTTGGTCAAGCCTACTCATCTTTAATTAAACTTTTCTTAATTATCCTTATGCATAACACATTGGATTTACGTTAGATCAATAATTTTTTTTTTAATCATCAACAACAAATTTTTGACAAACATAGTCATTTTCTAATACGCATGTACTGACATCCGTTTTAAAAATCATTCCGTCTGGACATCTCTGCTTAAGAGAAATAAAACTATCTTCGTAGGCTATGCAAATGTAATATGTTGTACAATCTGTTGAAATTGGATCTAGTACTGAGCCTACGGATGCACAATTATAATTGACCCCCAAACTTGAGCACGTAAACATGGTGTTATGGACACACATTTTTTCAAATGGATAAAAAATAGTACCAGGCGCACAAGTTATGTTATATTTCACAGATCCGACACATCGATAATATTCTGTGCAATCTGCTGATGAATTGTTAGGAAATAATCCATCTGCTACACATTCAAATTCTTGTATTGGTGTTCCTGTAGTTGTTGATGATGTTTCTTCTGGGACTGAGACTTCATCAGTTACTTCCTCCGTAACAGAAACTGTAGTGCTAATTAACTCATCTGGCACACCTTTTAATAATCATATCATCGATTTTTGACTAAATTAAATAAATACTAAATAATTTTTTAATACTCACCTACTTCTGTCGTTATTGTTAATTCTGTTGTTGTTACTTCAACAGTTGGGCATACGTAGTTTGCCTGATCTACGCAACGCTTTAAAATTGGGTCATAAACATTGCCAATTGGACAGGTAAGTAATACATATGATAATGAATAAATAATATTGTTTCGTGTACAAAAGTAATAATTCATGCAGTTTGTTGATTTTAGGTCTGTATAGTTGCCAATACCAGGACAATTAAATTCATTTGTTGGAATCTCTGGTGTTTTTTTACATTCATATAAACTCTCATGCACACAATATCTGTGCATTGAATGAAAAACCTTATTGAAATCACAAGCCAGGAATTTATATGTTAATTCACCCGAAATACTACGAGAACATTTATAATAAGTGCGGCAGTCATCAGTGGAGTAACTCACATAGTTCCCTGTATCTAGACAATTAAAACCTTGATCTAATTTTTCCAAGGAAGGACAAATATTGTTTCCTACAGTAACACAAGTTTTATCAGTAGGGGTAAAGAAACTTCCTTGTGGACAGATATTCAGAACAATTGAAAATTTATTATCATTATTATTACGTATACAGTGAAAGTAGCCTTGACAATAAGGTGTATTATGATCGGCAAAAAATCCATTATCAGGACACATAAATCCTTCAGATGGTGGCTCTGTTATACAAACACCTGTATCCGAGATAACACACATTCGAATCACATTATCAAAAATCATATTGTTATCGCATTCTAGTAAAACATGAACTAAATCACCAGAGGCATTTCGAGAACAGTGATAATAAGTTTTACAGTTATCAGAGGCAATATTTAAATAAAATCCTTCATCAGGACAATTAAATTCTATTTCTTGTTTACCTAATGGACAATCGTATGTAGCTGCTAGAACACATCCGTATTTAGCTTCATTAAATAAAAATCCATTCGGACAAGTACGTGAAACCACCATAAATTCTAAATCTAGCTTTTTATGGCAAAAAAAGTATTTTGTACAATCTAAAGATGATTTATCAGTAAAATATCCATTCATTTTACAATCATATAAAATATTTGGTGAATTTTTACATGTAAAATCTGAGCGATTAACACAAATTTGTGTTTCACTATTAAAAATGGTTGGAAATGCACAATCATATCGACGATACGATAATGTACGATCTGCATTCCGGAAACAACGAATAAATCCTCTACAGTCTAGGGAATCCGGATCGGCATATCTGCCAACATTTGGGCAGATAAATAACGATGGCTGTAGTGTAGTTGAGGTTGTTAATTCGTTTCCCATTCCAGTATCACATTGTATTCTATCGTCACATTGACCAATTCGTTTATTAAAAACACTTCCAATTGGACACGTCTTAATTTTGAATGTAAAACCAATATTTAAATTTCCCGCACACATAATAAACGATGAACAGTCTGTTACATTAGGATTCGGATAGTTACCACCATGTAAACACGTATATCCATTAATTGTGTCTACACATAACATATGCAGAACAGTCCAAACTATTAATATTTTTAACAACATTTCACATAATCTTATTATTTTCTTGTAATTTTAATTAACTATAAACTAATTGTATCAAATTACAATTAACAACTGAATATTACACAAAGCAGTATTATCTTATATCACCCAAAAATTTTATCTCTTATCAGTTTGTTATTTTAACAATATTAACAATTCATAAATTAATTAAAATAATGAAAAAATAGCAAAAAACATTAATTAAAAGTTTTATTAAAATATTTATTTATGTTTTTTATTAGCTTAAATTGTTTTCTATTTTTATTTACTTCCTTTAAAAATAAAATTTTAATAAAGTAAATAATTTATAAAAATTACAAAACATATATTCTTCTTTTGTTAATTATTAATTAATAATTAAATCATGGAGTACAGGTATTGGTTAAATTTATCCCACAAATTCTGAGGATTGGATTAAAAGTGGTGTTGATGGGACATGTTAACGATACACTTTGAAGAGTTAAATCAATATTTAAGAAACAGAAATAGAATTTTGTACAATCGGTGGATGTTTTATCAACAAAATTTCCTATACCCGGACAACTAAATAACGTTGGATTTGCAATTGAGCATGTGTATGTTGGTGGAAATACACAAATTTTTCGTGTATGATCAAATAAAGTATTTGGTGGACATTGGAGTAATACACTTACTAATGCTAGATTTAAATTTCGATAACAATAATAGAATGAGTTACAATTTATTGCGTCCACGTTTTGATATCTTCCAACATCCGGGCAAGTGAATACTGCTTTTCCTGTTGCTTTTATCAGTGGTGATAATGGACAGGTGTACGTGTTTAAAGGAACACATAAACGAAGGACTTCATTATATATTGTGTTTGTAGGGCATGTATTTGCTGTTGCTGTTAACGATAAATCCAAATTTCTAGAGCAAACATAATAATTTGTACAATCAGTTGATGTGTCGTCAGCAAAATTTCCAATTCCTGGACAATTATATTGATTGTCAAATAGCAAATTACTATTTGGACAAGTGAATAATGTTTTTGGAACACATAAACGAATATCCGGATTAAATACTCTATCAAATGGACATCCTAGTACTGCCACAGTTAAATTACCATCTAGGTTTCGTACGCAAAAATAGTATTTTGTGCAATCTGTTGAATCTACCTTAACGTAGCGACCAACATCTGGACATTCAAAATCAATTGGACTCGTTATTGTTACTTTAGGTAAATCTTGATCTTCTGCTTCAATCAAGTTATTAGGAAACTCTTGTGTAATAAATTCAATAAACTGATTGTCTTCGTCTATTGATATTTCATCGGGACACATATAATCTGTTGTAGCGACACACAATTTAGTATCTGGATTAAAGATTAATAAATCAGTGCATTGCTTTAAAGTGGCATTTAAACCAATTTCAGTACAATTATAATATGTACTACAATTTGTTTCCATAATATTTGGATATAAATCAACACTTTCACAAATAAAAGCTTCACCAGTGCTTATTAAAAATAAGAAATAAAAGCTTATACACAGATTATACTTCATTTTTAATATTATCGTATATTTTAAAACTTTCTTTTACAAAATTTAAAGTGACTATGCTAGAAGTTCTGCTAAACTATTCCCTATTTATACAAAATATTGTATATAGTATATATATAAGTATATATAACATAACTAGAAAAATTTAATTAAATATTAAGAAACTATTTAAAAATTATGTTAAATAAATAAAATTAAAAAAAAAAAATTAGAATGAAATTTCATAAGAAATTATCAAAATAGTTTTTCTAGTCAAATTTATTTTGAATACCCACCTTAATTTTGTTTTTTTTTTTTCATTTCTATATTTATCTGTTTTATTATTTTATTATAATCACAAAATGCGATAAAGTTTTTTTTATTTTTTATCATTATTTTATTATGAATATCCATAAGATATAATTCTTATTTACTTTTTAAAGTAAATTTTGTTTATCATTATTATAAGCAGAATTTATTAATAAATTTTTATCGTTTTTTTTTTTTATCGTTTTTGATTTTTCATTCAATTTCATTTTATTTTTTATTTGATGTTTTACAATAAAATGAAATCAAATGATGCCAAATAATTATAAAAAAAAAAAAAACAATCGAATAAAGAATTCGTATTGATTTAATAAATTAATTAATTTCTATATTTGTAATTAAATGATAAGCATAATTATGTGTAATCGATCAGGTGATTCATGGATAGTAAATTTAATTTTTTACGTGTATTTAATTTTTAATTAAAATCTCTTATTTAACAATTATTAAAGTTTAATCTTAACGTTTAATTAGCATAAATACAGAAAACATTTTTTTTTAACTCTCATATAGGGTAATGAACAGTTGAATAACATAATAACATAAATAATAATAAAAAAAACATATTTCAATAAATTTGCTAAATAATATTTTATTATATTTCTATCAGTTAAATAAAAAAATTATAATCTGATATTTATTAATATATAAAAAAAAACCCAACCCAAGTACAATATTTGTATTTATGAATATTAATATATAAAAAGAATATTACGATTATATAATGTTAAGCATTATTACACTTATAGGAAGTTGCTGAAGCGCATGATCTTTTGACGTTATCAAAAACAGTTGTGGAAGGACAAGTGTATAATGTTGGCTGAAGATTTAAATTAAGATCTCTGGCGCAATACCAATAATTTTTGCATGTTAATGAGGTCTTATCAGCAAAGTATCCTATTGTTGGGCAATCAAAAGGTAACGGCGATGGTGCTACTGGGGTAGAACATTGGTAGTAGAATGGTGTAACACACATTCTTTTAGATGGGTCAAAATACATATTTGTAATACATTTATTTAATGTGTAAACCAATGCACCACTTAAATCTCTGGTGCATGTGTAATATGTACCACAATCAACCGCTGCCTCATGCACAAAATATCCAACTTCTGGACAAGCAAAAGCAACAGGGGCCAGTGGGCATGTATATGTTGATGATAATACGCATAAACGAGTATTTGTATTAAATATTGTATTTTTCGGGCAAGTATATTGTATCGCCGTCAACGATAAATCTAAATTTCTTTTGCAGTAAAAATATTTTGCACAATCTAATGATGATGGATCAGCATAATATCCCAAGCCAGGGCAACTATATAAACTGTCTTCTGGCGTCGTTACATTCGTTGAACAAGTATATAACGTTGTTGCAACGCACAAACGACTTGCAGGGTTAAACGCATAATTTGGTAAACATTTATATGTTGTCTTTTGCAGAGTATTATCTAATTTACGAGTACAACTGATGTAACTGTTGCAATCTGTAGAGCTATCATCAGGATAAAGACCGATTTCTGAACACTGGAACACAGGAGCAGCAGTTGTGGTTGATGTTGAAGTTTCCGTTACTGTTGTTGTATCCACAATCGTTGTTTCAGCACTTGTTGAAACCACTGTAGTTGTTGATGGAACTATGGTTGTTGAAGGCACAGTAGTAGTAATTAAAGCTTCAGTTGTTGTTGTAGTTTCAACTGCTATGGTGGTTGTTGGAGCTTCAGATGTTGTTGTAATTGTTGTGTTTTCAGCTGCTGTGGTAGTTGTTGAAGCAACTGTAGTGGTTGTTGGAGCTTCAGTGGTTGTTGGAGCTTCAGTTGTTGTTGTAATTTCAGAAGCTGTAGTAGTTGTTGGAGCAACAGTTGTTGTTGTGGTTTCAGCTGCTGTCGTAGTTGTTGGAGCTTCAGTAGTGGTTGTTGTTGTTGGAGCATCAGTTGTTGTGGTTTCAGCTGCGGTCGTAGTTGTTGGAGTTTCAGTTGTTGTGGTTGTTTCAACTGCTGTGGTGGTTGTTGGAGCTTCAGATGTTGTTGTAGTTGTTGTGGTTTCAGCTGCTGTGGTAGTTGTTGGAGCCACTGTAGTAGTTGTTGGAGCTTCAGTTGTTGTGGTAGTTTCAACTAATGTGGTGGTTGTTGGAGCTTCAGATGTTGTTGTGGTTTCAGCTGCTGTGGTAGTTGTTGGAGCTACTGTAGTGGTTGTTGGAGCATCAGTTGTTGTGGTTTCAGCTACTGTCGTAGTTGTTGGAGCTTCAGTTGTTGTGGTAGTTTCAACTGCTGTGGTGGTTGTTGGAGCTTCAGTTGTTGTTGTGGTTTCAGAAGCTGTCGTAGTTGTTGAAGCAACAGTTATTGTTGTGGTTTCAGCTGCTGTCGTAGTTGTTGGAGCATCAGTTGTTGTCGTTTCAGCTGCTGTCATAGTTGTTGGAGCGTCAGTTGTTGTGGTAGTTTCAACTGCTGTGGTGGTTGTTGGAGCTTCAGATGTTGTTGTGGTTTCAGCTGCTGTGGTAGTTGTTGAAGCCACTGCAATGGTTGTTGGAGCTTCATTTGTTGTTGTAGTTTCAGAAGCTGCAGTAGTTGTTGGTGCATCAGTTGTTGTGGTTTCAGCTGCTGTCGTAGTTGTTGGAGCTTCAGTTGTTGTGGTAGTTTCAACTGCTGTGGTGGTTGTTGGAGCTTCAGATGTTGTTGTAGTTTCAGAAGCTGTTGTAGTTGTTGGAGCAACAGCTGTTGTGGTTTCAGCTGCGGTCGTAGTTGTTGGAGCTTTAGTAGTGGTTGTTGGAGCTTCAGTTGTTTCAATTGTGTTTGGCGTAGCACCCTCCGTCGTTGTAGTTTCAGCTGATGTGGTGGTTGTAGAAACTTCAGTAGTCGTTGTAGATGGAACTGTTGGCTTAGGGGTGCCTGGAGTAGCACCCGCTATTGTTGTTGTTGCCACAGTTGTTCCAACTGTTGTTGTGATTTCGGCGCTTGTTGAAACTTCTGTTGTCGTAGTCGTAAATGCTGGACATATATAATTGGTTGGTATGTCACACATTTTACTACCCAAATTAAAAACCATCTCCCCAATACAATTGGATGAATTTGGTTCTTCGCCATCAGTTACTGTGCATGCATAGTACAATTTACAATCTGAAGGATTTTCATCAACAACATTATGTACAAGCTCGCAAATAAAAGCTGCTTCCCCATTTACAATCATCAATAATACAAAACTGAGTGATAATATCCGTTTCATTATTTTTATACAAAAGTAAAGACTGACACTTTTAAAGAATTATAATAGAGTGATAATTGTTATGCTTTATACATCCCTTTATATATGATATCAAATTATTAAATAATTTACAATTTAAGTAAACAAATAATTTTGTTTATCAAACAAAAGGAAAAAAATCATAAAAAAGAAAAATTATAATTATAGTACAACTTCTAATAGCATCGTATTTTCGCAAATTGCAGGAAATTTAGTAACAACCACACCTAAATAATAATAATTTTAAATTAGTTTTAGACTTTTCACTTATAAAAATTAACACGTGAATGATAATTGGTATACCAAAAACATCCCATTTATATACAATGCAAAAACCAATAATTTTAATCAAAGCAAACAAAAAAAAAATAAATTTTATTTTTTATCATTAATAATAAAAAAAAAAAAAAATTTTTTAATTAATTTTTACTACATTTTATTAGAACACAACGATAATTTCCTTATTTATTCACATTTCCTAGAAAAACGAAAACAAAAACCCGCACCCAAAATTATATAAATATACATAATAATAATTATTTGCAATAACAACAGTAATTATTTAATACAAAAATAATTAAAATTTCAATATTAAAATAAACAAATAAAATAAAATATTTTCTATAAATATTTGTGAAGTAAACCAAAGTGTAAATTGTTCATATTTATTACTACTTAATGCATTCGCATGAGTGGTAATTAAGGAATTAGAACTATAAATAAAAAAAATTATCTCGTTTAGGGTATATGACATAAGTCTTCCTGTGAATAACTAGGCCACCATTTCGGATTAGATTTGAGTAATTGTCGTTGATTTTAAAGGTATAAATGTTTAACTTCTGAAGAGAATACGATCGACGATAAGACGATTCATTTCATTAATCATTTTGGTATAACGCGGTGCGATTCTAAATAATCGCCATTCTTAATGTAATTTATATTACGTATGACATAGAATGTATTAAGAATGTTTTACCATTCGAATTCACAAATTATCTTCATTCCTCAGACAAACAAAACTTAAGTTTTGTAGGGTTTTGTTAAGTTGAATTAGGGGCGGTCATATTTTTCGAATCTGAATCCATATAACCAATTATTCATTACTCTGCTGTGATACTTCCAAATAATAATTAAAACTAATTAAGAATTACAAACAGTTGAATAAACTTAAAATTAATTTCCAAATAGTTTTCGAGATAGTTTACAACCTTAGATGGATTGCACTTATTTCAGATAGTACGTATACTTTTTTCTTACTACTTACTAACGATTAGATACAGTATTTCAAGACGACCTATATCAAAGAGCACCTGTACATGTTTAAATAAAAAATTATCAAATTATTATAATAAAAACAAAATTCTTATTAATTTCATGCATAATTTATTTAAGAGTTTTATAATTTATTATTTATTAAGCCTCAATTTAGTATAAATATATGTGTATATAAAAATCATGAATATAATATTGGATGTAATGTAATTTAAGAATTGTTACATTCATATAAAGATGATGAGACGCATGCCCTTTTAACATTATCGAAAACAGTTGTGTAAGGGCAAGTGTATAATTTTGGTAGAAGAGTTAAATTTGGTTTTCTGATACAATACCAATAACTTTTGCATGTTACTGAGGTCGTATCAGCGAAGTATCCTACTGCCAAGCATGATATCAAATTATTAAATAATTTACAATTTAAGTAAACAAATAATTTTGTTTATCAAACAAAAGGAAAAAAATCATAAAAAAGAAAAATTATAATTATAGTACAACTTCTAATAGCATCGTATTTTCGCAAATTGCAGGAAATTTAGCAACAACCACACCTAAATAATAATAATAATAATTTTAAATTAGAAACAATTAAATTTTAATATGAGAATCAATAAATATTTTTTAATTAATGCTATCTATTTGGACCATACCTATCATTTATATTTATTTGGTTTTTATAAAGCAGTTTGAAAACAATAATTTCCGCAAATCGTTTATAAGTGATATTAATTCATTGATTAATGCGTAATGCATACGCATACAAGTTTAATTAAGTTATAAATAAAATTAATTGTGTTAATTTTTATTACTTTATTATATGATTAGAAAATTTATTGTGAAAATAAATGTTAAATGTAATTTCTAAAAATATTCTATTATATCTTTCTGGTGTACTATACTTGACATAGTTACTAAATGTTCCAAAAACATTGGTTAAATGCAAATCCATTAACAACCAATAATTCTTACAGCTTCCACATAAAATGAAATAAATGAAACTTTTAAGAAGACAATATAGGTTTAAAACAGGAAAAATTAATCGATTTAATCTGTAATCTGTTAATAAATATTCAAGCAACTTGAGAGATAATAAATTTAATAAAAAAAAAATGCAGAAAAATTCCATGCATAAGATTTGTATATATTTGATAATTTATTAATTGTTAAATTACAACCAAAGTACAGTAATGTTATTTAACGTATTTTTATAGATATTTTATATATTTCTTAATGATTATAATATTTAAGACAATGATTTAAGCATTACTACATTTAAATAAAGATGATGTGACGCATAGTCTTTTGACGTTATCAAAAACAGTTGTTCCAGGACATGTGTATGATGTTGGCTGAAGATTTAAATTAAGATCTCTGGCGCAATACCAATAATTTTTACATGTTAATGAGTTCTTATCAGCAAAGTATCCTATTGTTGGGCAATCAAAAGGTAACGGCGATGGTGCTACTGGGGTAGAACATTGGTAGTAGAATGGTGCAACACACATTCTTTTAGATGGGTCAAAATACATATTTGTAATACATTTATTTAATGTGTAAACCAATGCACCACTTAAATCTCTGGTGCATGTGTAATATGTACCACAATCAGTAGCTGCCTCATTCACAAAATATCCATATTCAGGACAAGTAAAAGCAACAGGGGCCAGTGGACATGTAAATGTTGATGATAATACGCATAAACGAGCATTTGTATTAAATATTGTATTTTTCGGGCAAGTATATTGTATTGCTGTCAACGATAAATCTAAATTTCTTTTGCAGTAAAAGTATTTTGCGCAATCTAATGATGATGGATCAGCATAATATCCTATACCAGGACAACTATATAAGATTGCAGGTGGTGTAGCCGTTGGACAAGTGTATAACGTTGATGCAACGCACAAACGACTTGCTGGGTTAAACACAAAATTTGGCAAACATTTATATGTTGTCTTTTGCAGAGTATTATCTAATTTACGAGTACAACTGATGTAACTGTTGCAATCTTTAGAATTTTCATCAACATACAGACCAACGTCTGGACACTCAAATACAATAGGAGCAGCAGTTGTGGTTGTTGTTATAAGTTCTGTAGTTGTAGTTATTGGTTCAATAGGGGTTATTGTATCTGGCACAGCGGTTGTGGTTATAGATGCTACAGTTGTTGTCGTTATTGGTTCCGTGATAGTTGTTGTTGTTGGTTCAGTTGTGGTTGTTGGTGCAGTTGTAGTTGTTGGTTCAGTTGTAGTTGTTGGTTCAATTGTTGTTGTTGGCTCAGTTGTAGTTGTTGGTTCAGTAGTTGTTGTTGATTCAGTAATTGTTGTTTGTTCAGTAGTTGTAGGTGGAGGGCACGAGACTTTAAAGTTAAGATTACACTTTAATATTTCCGGATCAAAAAGTAACTGGTCACCACAATCTGTTGGTGATACTTCTACACCAATTGCAATACATTGAAAATATGATTTACAATCAATACTATCTGGATTTACAACATTTTGTATGGATGAACACAAATAAGCTTCCCCATCATTGATAAAAATCAATAAAATAAAACTTAGTAAAAAAATTATTTTCATTTTTTTTTTTTTTTTTTTTTTTTTTTTTTTCACTTTTAGACTTTTCACTTATAAAAATTAACACGTGAATGATAATTGGTATACCAAAAACATCCCATTTATATACAATGCAAAAACCAATAATTTTAATCAAAGCAAACAAAAAAAAAATAAATTTTATCATTAATAATAATAAAAAAAAAAAAAAAAATTTAATTAATTTTTACTACATTTTATTAGAACACAACGATAATTTCCTTATTTATTCACATTTCCTAGAAAAACGAAAACAAAAACCCGCACCCAAAATTATATAAATATACATAATAACAATTATTTGCAATAACAACAGTAATTATTTAATACAAAAATAATTAAAATTTCAATATTAAAATAAACAAATAAAATAAAATATTTTCTATAAATATTTGTGAAGTAAACCAAAGTGTAAATTGTTCATATTTATTACTACTTAATGCATTCGCATGAGTGGTAATTAAGGAATTAGAACTATAAATAAAAAAAATTATCTCGTTTAGGGTATATGACATAAGTCTTCCTGTGAATAACTAGGCCACCATTTCGGATTAGATTTGAGTAATTGTCGTTGATTTTAAAGGTATAAATGTTTAACTTCTGAAGAGAATACGATCGACGATAAGACGATTCATTTCATTAATCATTTTGGTATAACGCGGTGCGATTCTAAATAATCGCCATTCTTAATGTAATTTATATTACGTATGACATAGAATGTATTAAGAATGTTTTACCATTCGAATTCACAAATTATCTTCATTCCTCAGACAAACAAAACTTAAGTTTTGTAGGGTTTTGTTAAGTTGAATTAGGGGCGGTCATATTTTTCGAATCTGAATCCATATAACCAATTATTCATTATTCTGCTGTGATACTTCCAAATAATAATTAAAACTAATTAAGAATTACAAACAGTTGAATAAACTTAAAATTAATTTCCAAATAGTTTTCGAGATAGTTTACAACCTTAGATGGATTGCACTTATTTCAGATAGTACGTATACTTTTTTCTTACTACTTACTAACGATTAGATACAGTATTTCAAGACGACCTATATCAAAGAGTACATGTTTAAATAAAAAATTATCAAATTATTATAATAAAAACAAAATTCTTATTAATTTCATGCATAATTTATTTAAGAGTTTTATAATTTATTATTTATTAAGCCTCAATTTAGTATAAATATATGTGTATATAAAAATCATGAATATAATATTGGATGTAATGTAATTTAAGAATTGTTACATTCATATAAAGATGATGAGACGCATGCCCTTTTAACATTATCGAAAACAGTTGTGTAAGGGCAAGTGTATAATTTTGGTAGAAGAGTTAAATTTGGTTTTCTGATACAATACCAATAACTTTTGCATGTTACTGAGGTTGTATCAGCGAAGTATCCTACTGCCGAGCATGCATAAGGCAACTTCGTTGGAGGTAATGTGATTAAACATTGATAATAGAGTGATGTAACACACATCCTTCTATATGGATCAAAAGTCATATTTTTTGGACAACTATTCAATGTGTAAACAAAATTTTCCTTATTATCTCTAGTACATGTGTAATATGAACGGCAATTCTCATCTAAAGTATTCGCAAAATACCCAACTTCTGGACAAGAAAAAGATGCAACATACAATGGACATGAATAAGTTGATGCTAGAACACATGTACGAGTATATTTATTAAATATTTTATTTTTCGAACAAGTGTATGACATTGATTTAAGCGATAAATCTGAATTTCTTGAACAGTAAAAATATTTTGAACAATATTTTGATGATAGATCAGCATAATATCCCACGCCTGGACAACTATACGAATCGCTTACTGGTGGCGTTATTGTCTTTGCACAAGTATAACGCTTTTTTGATACGCACAAACGACTTGCAGGTTGAAACACATAATTTGGCAAACATTTATATTTTATCTTTTTCAATGTTTTGTTTAATTTCCGGACACAACTGATGTAACTGTTGCAGTCTTCAGAGTTAGGATCAGGATAAAGTCCAATGTCTGGACATTCAAATACAGTTTGACCTACAGGTGTGGTTATTGGAAAAGACGTCGTAGACATTATTGTTGGTTCATTAGTAGTTATTGTTGTTTGTTCAGTAGTTATTGATGTTTGTTCAGTAGTAATTGTTCCCGACGATTCAGTGTTCGTTGTAGTTGTTGTTGTTGTAGATTTAGAGCAATTGACTTTAAACTCAAGATTACACTTTAATAATTCCGGATCAAAAAGTAACTGTGCACCACAATCTGTCGGTGATACTTCTACATCAATTTCTTTACATTCAATATATGATTTACAATCAGTACTATCTGGATTAGCAATAATTTTTATTGAGTCACACAAATAAGCATACCCAGAATTGATAATAATCAATAGAATAAAACTTAGTAGAACAATTTTTTTCATTTTTTTTTAGTTTTTCTACTTTTCTACTTTTTTGGTTTTTTTTTTTATTGTAACCAAGACACTTCACATACAAAAATCAACACTCGAATGATATTTAATATAGCAAAAACATTAAAATTTATACACAATCCCAAAATAATAGTTCTAATCAACAATAATAATAACTTTTTGTATCAATAAAAAAAAAAGTTTCTTGTTAATTAAAAATTAATCAATTTGTTACTAAATTTTATTAGAGCACAATAAAATTTTTTGTTTATTATCACTATTTTTTTTTTTTGGCAGGTAAAGAAACATGAAACACTCCAAATAGTAATAAAATAATAATTGCAAAACAATTTCAGTGGAATAAGTATATATATATTTTTATAATTTCTTTATAATTATTTGCTTTATAATGATTATCCTCGTGGCCCAAACCAAAGTTATATACTTTTTTTTAATGATTTTTTTTTCTCTTTCTTTTATTTTTATTTATTAATTATTATCTATATATATATATTATTGTTATTAAACTTCTCTTCTTTTCTTTAATTTTTTTTGTTTACTTTAATAAATATTGAAATAAAATAAATATTATTATTATTATATAATTATAAATAAAAACAAATATAATGTCACAAATGTGTTGTTTTTTCCTTTTTTTATTTTTTTCATTTTTTAAACACAAATTAAGCGCAAATGGCATCAGCAATTGGAACACATGTTAATTGATTAATGTCGAAACCATAATTGCGTGCACACTTTCTGCATTTCTTCTTTATTTTGTCTTTCTTTTTCAAGATACAATCGTAATAACGGTTGCAATTATATGGATCGGGAAATATACCAGCTTCTAAACATTCAAAATCGATGGATTCGTTTGATTTAACATCTTCATCTGATGTATCTGGAGAATCCTTTCTCTCCGTTGTACGATAATTGTCTGTTACTGCATCCTTCTTTTTATCTGTAACTTCAGTATCATCAATTCCAGATGGTGAAATTGTAGATTCTACGATTTTTGGCACACATCTTTGTAAAATTGCATCATAAACGGTGTTTGTAGGACAATTAATGGATAGCTGTGTAAATCCTCCTTCTTTATTAGGGACACACCAGAAATACTTCACATCACTTAATGGATTAGATACGCGTCCTTTTTTAGTGCATATAGGCTCATGCAAATCACACGAAGATAAATCAGATGTACACCGCTCTGACTTGGAATCAAAAGCTAATCCTGACGGACAAGTTTTGTCGAATTTATACAGACCAACCAACGAGTAAACGCACATATAATATTTTGTACAATCATTTTCATCAGCATAAAGTCCGGCTGCTTTACATGTAAAATGTTCAATCAAAGATTCATCTAAAGATGGGCGTAGAGTTTCTGCTATAACCTCAGTGGTTGTTTCTGTAATTATTGACGTGTGTGTAGCATCAGCACTAGTTGCAACAGTGGACTGAGAAGCCACAGATGATAATGCTTCGGTTGTAGAATCTTCGGGTACTAAATCAACTACAGATTGAATATCAATGCCTACATTTGATGTTATTTCTGCAACTACTTCTACTGCTGTTTCGAATAGATTGGTTGTTCCATCAGCAGATGCAATTATTGTGGCATCTGAACTAGGTGAAACTGCAGCTTCTGTTACTACTGATTCTTCTACTGGTGTTTCTGAACTTATACTTGGTGAAATTACTTCAGTTACAGGAGACGATGAAAAAGAAACTTCAGCTGCACTACTCTCAACTACTATCGTTTCTGTTGCAGAAGGGGCAACAACTGGCGATGTGGCGTCAGTATCAACTACAACTGTAGTCACAGACTCTGAAGCTACAGATGACAATGATTCAGTTGCAACTACGTCTGGTGTAGCAACTTCAGGTAATGCCTCCACAGCAGGTTGAATATCGATTTCTACATTTGATGTTACTTCTACTGCTGTTTCGAATAGATTGGTTGTTCCATCAGCAGATGCAATTATTGTGGCATCTGAACTAGGTGAAACTGCAGCTTCTGTTACTACTGATTCTTCTACTGGTGTTTCTGAACTTATACTTGGTGAAACTACTTCAGTTACAGGAGACGATGAAAAAGAAACTTCAGCTGCACTACTCTCAACTACTATCGTTTCTGTTGCAGAAGGGGCAACAACTGGCGATGTGGCGTCAGTATCAACTACAACTGTAGTCACAGACTCTGAAGCTACAGATGACAATGATTCAGTTGCAACTACGTCTGGTGTAGCAACTTCAGGTAATGCCTCCACAGCAGGTTGAATATCGATTTCTACATTTGATGTTACTTCTACTGCTGTTTCTAATAGATTGGTTGTTTCATCAACAGATGCAATTATTGTGGCATCTGAACTAGGTGAAACTGCAGCTTCTGTTACTACTGATTCTTCTATTGGTGTTTCTGAACTTATACTTGGTGAAACTACTTCAGTTACAGGAGACGATGCAACAGAAACTTCAGCTACACTACTCTCAACTACTATCGTTTCTGTTGCAGAACCGGCTTCAACTGGAGATGTGGCGTCAGTACCAACTACAACTGTAGTCACAGACTCTGAAGCTACAGATGACAATGATTCAGTTGCAACTGCTTCTTGTGTAGCAACTTCAGGTAATGCCTCCACAGCAGGTTGAATATCGATTTCTACATTTGATGTTACTTCTACTGCTGTTTCGAATAGATTGGTTGTTCCATCAGCAGATGCAATTATTGTGGCATCTGAACTAGGTGAAACTGCAGCTTCTGTTACTGCTGATACTTCTACTGGTGTTTCTGAACTTATACTTGGTGAAATTACTTCAGATACAGGAGACGATGAAACAGAAACTTCAGCTGCACTACTCTCAACTACTATCGTTTCTGTTGCAGAAGGGGCAACAACTGGCGATGTGGCGTCAGTACCAACTACAACTGTAGTCACAGATTCTGAAGCTACAGATGGCAATGATTCAGTTCCAACTGCTTCTGGTGTAGCAACTTCAGGTAATGCCTCAACAGCCTCGATTCCTACATTTGATGTTACTTCTACTGCTGTTTCGAATAGATTGGTTGTTCCATCAGCAGATGCAATTATTGTGGCATCTGAACTAGGTGAAACTGCAGCTTCTGTTACTACTGATTCTTCTACTGGTGTTTCTGAACTTATACTTGGTGAAATTACTTCAGTTACAGGAGACGATGCAACAGAAACTTCAGCTACACTACTCTCAACTACTATCGATTCTGTTACAGAACCGACTTCAACTGGAGATGTGGCATCAGTACCAATTTCAACTGTAGTCACAGATTCTGAAGCTACAGATGGCAATGATTCAGTTCCAACTGCTTCTGATGTAGCAACTTCAGGTAATGCCTCAACAGCCTCGATTCCTACATTTGATGTTACTTCTACTGCTGTTTCGAATAGATTGGTTGTTCCATCAGCAGATGCAATTATTGTGGCATTTGAACTAGGTGAAACTGCAGCTTCTGTTACTACTGATTCTTCTACTGGTGTTTCTGAACTTATACTTGGTGAAATTACTTCAGTTACAGGAGACGATGCAACAGAAACTTCAGCTACACTACTCTCAACTACTATCGATTCTGTTACAGAACCGACTTCAACTGGAGATGTGGCGTCAGTACCAACTACAACTGTAGTCACAGATTCTGAAGCTACAGATGACAATGATTCAGTTGCAACTGCTTCTGGTGTAGCAACTTCAGGTAATGCCTCCACAGCAGGTTGAATATCGATTTCTACATTTGATGTTACTTCTACTGCTGTTTCGAGTAGATGGGTTGTTTCATCAACAGATGCAATTATTGTGGCATCTGAACTTGATGAAATAACTGTATCAGTTATTGCAAATACTTCTATTGGTGTCTCTGAACTTAAACTAGGTGATATTATAATTTCTGAATCTGTTGAAGATATAATTCCAGATTCTGAAGTACTAGAAACTACGGATATAATTTCAGCTTCAGTTGCAATAGTCGATGAAATCGATTCTGTTACAGAAGCGACATCAACTGGAGAATCTGCGTGTACTACCTCAACTACTGGTTGAATTTCAATGCCTGCATTTGATATTTCCACATTGGGCTGTGATGATAATTCGGTTCCTACTGTAATAAGTGGAGATTCTTCTGGTTTTACTGATTCCGAAACAGCTACTTCACTTGCAGTTAAGTCGCTTAATACTACATCGTCAATAATAGCTTGACCCTCGGCAATACTGCTAGGTGATACTAAAGATTGTGACGCATCTGAAGAAAAATCAGAAACTGTATATATCATTGCAGTTGTTATATATTCATCTGACAAAATTGGTGGTGATGCCGATAAATACGTAAAAAATGAATCAAATGATTGTGTAATTGTCGTGGCTTCAACTTTATTTGAAGATATTTCATAATCCAAATTAAATGTCGTACCTAAGTCAGATGCAGATGAGGATGCGGTTGACACAGTTGTTGTTGCTGTTGAAAATACAACAGCCGGCAACATTGAATCACATTCAAATAAATCATTATTATCACATAATTTTTCTGGTGGACACTCGTATATAAAATCAAAATTCGGTCTCGTCTCTCCACTTACAATACTACTGTTACACAGTACAAAACTTGTCGTATTTATACACAAAAAATATTTCCCTTTACAATCTGATTCCTGACCACTTGTTAAATGAAGCAGTAAAATCTATAAGAAAATTTTATGGAACAAATTAAAAAAAAGTATTTTTTAACTTCACAAACAAAATAGAATTGTGTTTTCACTTATGAAAAAAAAAAAATTAAATTAAATAACTACCAGTAGAGAAGCACTAGATATTCGAAATATTCCCATTATCACTGTTTTAATTTAAATTCGTTACTGAATGAAATACTTTGTTAGAATTTCGTTTTGTATAATTTATCTTGTTTCGAGTTTATAAATGAAATCTATTTTATTTATTTTTTTTTTTTTTTTGAATTATCAAATAAATCCTATATTATTTAGTTTAATAATATTGCAGTATATGATAAATATAATTATTATTTCATTATTTATATAAGAATTTGATGTTATTTAAAAAAAAAAAAAAGATTTCTTTTTAAAGCTATAAACAAATAAAAAATGTTACGGATATTCATATAAATTTAATTATTATTTTCAATAGTATGGATGATTCATATTTATCATACAGAAAAACAACTTAATATTTAATGCTAAACAACTAAATATTATTTATATAATAATAAAACAATATATGGATTAATTATTTATAAGATGAATTAATAAAAAGTGTTTATAACAACATGTTTTCGCATTTTTTATTTAAAAAATATTTTTTAAAAGAAAACACAATTATTTATGATACTGTTAGTAGTTTTTATTATGAAATAGTTTGCTGACGCGTTCTGAAGGGTAAAAACATTTTGATTCATAAATTAAATTTGGAACATTTATAAAATGATGGCACAAATGATCATTGGAGATAATATTTGATAAAAAATAATAATGGATTTCTTGCAATGATTCATTTCATTAAAGAAGTGACAACAAAAAAGTAGAAAAACCCCATTATTCCACCTGTTGTTCCCTAAAAAATAAAAATAAAAATTTAACAACGATTAATTAACGATAATTAAGTAAAAAAGCACAAATATTATTCCATAAAATATGAAAAATATTTATTTAATAAAACAAACAACAAGTTTTTTGTTTTTTAAATAATTATTAATTAATTAATTTCTTAATAATAAATAAAAATTAAAAAAAAAAAATGTTTAATTAAATAAAAGATAAGATAAGAATGAATAAAGATTTTATTTTATTATTATATTTCTTCTTTTTTTTTTTTAATTGAATAAAGCTTCCAGAAATAATATTTCGCCTGTATGACCGTATGTTAATATGTTTTTTACATAAATAATTTTTTTTAAAGAAAAATTTGTTGTAAGAAATTATAATAATGAAAGTGGATAAGAAAAAACAAAAAAGTTTGTCTGGCTGCTTCATGCTTATTTTTGTTTTTTGTTTTTTTTTTTTTTTATAATCGAATGCAAAAATATTTTTATTATTAAAAGCACGTTAAAAGCATTTTTAAAACCGACAAGAAAAAAATGTAAATAAATAAATTATTTGTAAATGTTATCTAAATAAAATTCCTTTTTAAATTTTGGATTTAAGCCAAAATCAATGTATTTCTTTAATTTATGTCTGCTTTAGAATAAAACTTTCCAATCGATTATGAATCATTGATTCACCTGTTTATCAAATATTTATCATCTTGTTACAAATTATGCAATTATTTTAAACTAGAATGGTAATAACATCAACAGTATTAATTTGTAATAATTCACATTAATATAGCATATTTTAGTAATTTAATTTAATTTAATTAAATGCATATTGAATTTTATTTTTACAAACATTTTTGCAAACTTTCTAAAAAGATCAGTTTCGCATCTTTATTAATGGAATTTCTTTCAAAAAATAAATAATTAATTAAAATAGTAGCCATAAATACATTATTTAAATTATAATTTATCAAATTATTATCATTATTATTTAATTAAATATTTAATTCTCTACTAAATTATCGTTGTTATTTGTTATTGATTGTTATGTAAACAAAAAACATAACCTAGTTTGTATATCGTGATATATGGTTAATGAACGTTATACAAACGTTATTTCGCCAAGTGCAAAACCATAATAAACAATACGCCACTGTCAACGATATTACTTTTTTTTTTTTGTTCTCTTTATTATTTTAATTAAAAATGTCAAATTTAGTTTATTTATATATAATTTCTGTTTTATTTATTCATTTTCGTTAGTTTTTAATTAAATAATTTAACATTTAAATCATTTTTAAACATAAATAATAAGTTTTTGTTTTAATCATAATAATAAAAAAAAAGATACGCAACAATGGATAACATAGATACAGATTACAGACAATTAACCAAAGCACAAGCAATACAAAAATATATTGTAAATATAAATATTTTAAAACATTTTGCACAAATAAATAATATAACAAATAATGATTTTAATAATTATATTATTAAATATTTAAAAGAACAACAGAATTCATATTCGAATAAGAAAATATTTATACAAAATTTAATTTATCGAAAAAAACAAATAATTTTGTATATGCTGACAATAATTATATTTGCATTATTATTTTTTTACAAACATGAAACGGCAAGTATTTTATTACGGAACATTCAGAATTTTATTTATCCGGGTATGAAATTATGGAGGAAATTATCATTGCCAGTTATATCAAAATTTCCGTCATTGACTGGTGAGTAAACAAATCCTATTAATGCATTCAAGTTCCTAACTGTTGACTCTTCAATACTTTTTTAGAACTTTACGATGAATCGTGTCTTGTCTCAAACCCGTTCTTTCATATCGAAGACTTAAATTGTGCTCCATGTGCCGAAACAATTAATGTTTTAGATTTAACGAATTTCCATAATGCAAATACCGATTCACCATATATTTTTAAGGTAATAAAAAAAAATGTTTTTATATCATTTGCAGCATTTTAATTAAAATTTATTCTAGACATCAGACTCCTTATTCGATTTGGTTACGTTCAATGAATTATACAAATTAAACGAGCCTATATTTCGAGAGCATGCCTTCAAAATACAATCGACGCACAAAGATATAAAAAATTTAGATGATTTATTTAGTAATTTTCTAAACCGATCGAATCAACAGGAGAGTCATAATTTATGGAAATGTAATCGTATGGCACCCGCACGTTTATTGCGAAAATTATTTCCTAGTTTAAAACGAATACCAACCACCGGAATAAGTCCTGAACGTTATTTGTCTATAGACACTGCAAAAGCTCAACCGTATCCCATTCCGGATACAGAATGCTCAAATGCTTTTATTGTTCAATTGGACGGAACACGCACAGTTGTTTTACGGCCCACAAATGAATGTCGCCATATATGCCGGACAATTTCAATACGTTTACCAAGCTCATATGTTTGTAAGTAATTAATTAAATAAAAAAAACCTCAAATTAATTTAATTGTTTTTAACTTTTTCTGTATTTAACTAGTGATGTACAATTGGTGGTATTGGAAACCGATATCAGTTCCCGAACATTATTCATTAATTCCATCAATAAGTTACATTGGATCATATTGCTAGTCATGAATTTAATATTTTATTTAATATTTAAGGATGGGAAATACTATCTTTTTTTTAATATATTTATATTTATAAATAAAGTAGAATTTATATTATTCTATTATAAAATGAAACCAAACGATGAATATTATTCATTCAAATAATAAAATAAAAATTAATTTTTATATAACTTAAATTTTATTCACACTGTTTTATTTACTAGCTTAAATTTATCCATTAACTGCTTAAAATATTATAATAATAATTATTTCTAAATAAAAATTATTCTATCTTTGATTTAAGCTGCTTTTTGAAAAAGACAGGAATTAATGATAATACAGCGAGTACGCCCAGGATACACATAGATTGTAATGAGAATGCCTCACTAGAACTAGTCATTGTGTGTAATGTTTTACCAGCTTGAATAGCTATTATTGAAGGTGGTGCAACGCCTGAAATAATTGAAAATAAATTAATGCGACTACAAAAGAAAATAAAAAAAAAATTTTTTTTTACCTAAAAATGTTCCAAAAGCAAATGGAAATAATGGCACACCGATGACTGGTGCAACTAAGTTAATAAACCAATTTGGCAAGAACGGTGTCATCCTTAAAAATAAAATATAACTTAAAAGATTATGACGGTGTTTATCAACTTGTAATGACCATTCAGCTGCTTTTTCAGGGAAATAATATCTCACGACACGTCGTCCAACTAATTGCGATAATAAATAACATAATGTAGCACCAATTGCTGAACAACAGCAGACTAATGTTAATGCGACAGGGAAATTAAATAAAAATCCACTTAAAATTGATAAAAATAATGATCCTGGAATTGCAAATGTTTGTAAACTGGGAATGCATTTATTTTGTTAAGGAAAGTAATCTCTGTAGTTTTATGTTTAAAATTAATTAATTTTTTTTTTTTTAAAGGATACAACACATAAACAATAACAATCCCAGCCATCACTTCTAAATAATATAATTCCTTGTATCTATCCAGTACATTTGCTAATAATTTGGCATCTTCAATATCCCATGGTATTTTTAAATTTTCTTTTTCAGATCTAAAATTACAAAGAAAAAAAAAATCGGTTTTTGTTTAATTCAAAATTTGTGTTTATTTTGTTTGTTTAATTCATTAAGTTTTAATTACTCGTCCAGGTGTGGAAATTTATTATAAACATATAGCATTGCACCGAAACTACATAGAAATATTATAATTAAAATAATTATAGAATTCCTAGTTGCTTGCTGCTCACTTTCAGACATTTTATTTTCAATGTTTTTTTTTTCAACATTTTTTGTAGTCATTGTCTACTACTATATATGACTTAATTATTTAATGTTTGTTAATTGTTAATTAATTATATTCGAGAACTTTAATAAAACTATTTTTTTTATTTTTATTTTAATAAAATATTAATGCTGACACTCTTTGGTTATGTATTTTTATTAAAAACTATTTTTTATAAACTTAATCCATAAGTTTTTAACTATTATATTCGGTTACGATGAATAAAGTCCATTCAATTTCGTTACAGTACATTTACTTGATTTCATTTTTTTTATTGTAATTACATTCTCTCAATAAAAATGTGCTAATTAAAATTACAAAAAAAAAAATATATATATATATATATGAACTGTCATAAACAGCTGAGCAAAATAGAGAGTTTATTTAAAAGTGAAATTAAAAAAAAAATTCTTATAATTAATAATATTATTAATAATAAAATAATATTAATTAAATAATTAAATTTGAAATTTATTGTTTTAGAATTATAAAACAAAATTCAAAATAAATACTTTTTTTATATTAAAGCGCCTTTAAATATTTTTAGTACACTTTCGAAAATTCGATATTATTTTGTATAGAAATTTATTAGAATCGCACTACTAGTACTACCACTACTATTGGCATGTTTTTTTTATTTTACTGTCAGATATATAACAACCCTCTTAAAGTGAGGTTAGCAGTTTCATTATTAGTGTTGTTTTAGTTTTTTATTTTTTAAATATTTAATTTAAAGTGATTATAATATATTAATTAATTATTATGAATATATTAAATGAAAATATTATGGTTTGTTGGTTTTTTTATTGTTATATTAAATTTTTTTTTTTGAGAATGTTAAGTGAATTAATAATTCGTGTTGTTTTTATTTATTTTTTTGGTTATCTTAGGACCGGTTTTTGGATATTCTTAATTATCCATTAATACATCGTTGTCCTGAATTGGGTCTTTTAATTGATAGATGCAGTACAAAAGATCTTAAAGATTTTTTTCCTATACTCATCAATTCTATATTTGGTGTAAATGGTGGACCAGGATGGGGATTTCGAACATTAGCGCATCATCTAAATGAATCGGAATTTAGTGTTCTATATAATTTTTTTATACCGGCGGGACCTATTTTTAGACTTCTATATAAATTATTAAATGACGCCCTAAAATTTGAAATTCCACTATTTTATTTACCGGTAAAGATTTATTTGGTTTTCCCTTTGTTTCCTATTGTATCTTTCTAATACTAATTAATTTTTAATTTCCAGGTAAAAATGCGTCAGATGTTAGAAAGCGGTCGATACCCATTATTTTATTCTGATTTACTAAACATTGATCCTTTTAGTAGACAAATAACATCACTTGCTTTAAGTAAGTTTATTATTAATGTTAATTATTTTATGACATAACTAATTACTTTTTAATTACAGATTCATTTGATTATTTTATGTTTCACTTTGCCATACATGGAACTTTACCGTTTCATAAAATTTACCCAGCAGCATTATCAATAAATAATGAAAAATGGAAATCTGTTTATCTTTTGTTAACCGCTGATTATGTTTGTTCATTTATGCCGAGCCATCCAGATGCTGTGGTGATACCAAGAAATATTTGCGGCTCTGTAAAAACTTCACCGACATTATCAATACAACCGATTAAGTGAGTGACACCGGCTTTATATTTTTATTTAATAAATTGAAAATGATTTGAAATTTTTATTCTATTTTAGACAACAACGATCACCAAAGTATTTAACAATGAGTGCATTGACTCACCACTCGTCCAATAAATCTCCCACATCAAGTCAAGTAATTTTTGAGTCTCCGCGAATTAGTTCATGGAGAACCGAGTCTGTATTACATATATTTACTGACACCTGGTTGCGATACGACGGTAATGAACGAGATTTGCCTGGCAATGAATTTATACGCGTTCTTCGTATTCTTGTAAAACAATTACATGCTTTTAGCAATTCAGTGCACTTAGATAACACGCCAATGTCAACACTTCGAAAAATAGCTCAACCTATGATGAACACAAAAATTTATCCACTTTTACGTAATCTTATATCACGATGGCCACTGGATAGTTCGTTTTCAGTCGTTTTAGAACTCTGGCTAAGTTACATTCAACCGTGGCGATACACTTTTAATAGAGAGATTAGAAGCAACGAAGAGATACAAATTCATCAAATCTACGAGTCATTTGTCGCGGAAAATTTAATTGCTTACACACAAATATTCAATCAATTAATCCTTCGTTTGGAACGACTGGATTTGGCTACATATAAAAACGTTTTGATGTTGCATCGCATGCTAAAAGTATTCAACCAACCTCGATTAGCTGATTTAATTAAAAATAATGAATATTTCATGTCAACTAACAACATAATGTCATCAATTCACGATTCTCCAATTCGAAGGAAAAATCACTCACAGAGTTACGATTTTAATACATCGGAAACAGAATATTATTCATTTTATAAATCGGATAATTCAATACATGAAGAGAATTACGGTTTTATGTTCAGCGCCGAGAGAATAAATGAAATTGAGAAATTAATTAGAAAAATGCAATTGGCAAAGTTAATAGCAAATGATCAGCTGCTCACATTGAATAAAGAGCTGAATGAACATTATAAGGGTATTATGAAATACGTCCGTTGGTTTATACCGCACGATGAGGATCCAATTTTAGAACTAAAATTAAGTGAAACAAAACGTATTCCTGATATTTTAGATTTGGCTATACAGACCTTAGCGAATATGTTTAATGTAAGCAGGAATATTCTTAGTAAATAATATTATTCGATATATTAACATTATTTTTTTTTTTTTACTTTCTATTGATTTTAGATTGAGGTTTTGGAAGCACCGATTTTAACACCAGACATAAACGATGTAAGTGATACATATGAATCGTTCAATTATACCGCAACAAATAATAGTGAATTTTCTGATTCAATGCCAATATCACCATCATTCGTAAGTTTTATTTAAAAATAAAAATGTTTTTTGTCGATTAAGATTGTTTTTAAACGTTATTTTAATCATTTTCAGATGAAAAAAAGAGTTAAGGACATTAAATATACAGGTGATCCGACACTAATACCGATTCAAAACAATGAATTTACCTTTTTGGTACGATTTTTACATCAAGTCTCGTGCAAGCTGAATATCATGGTAAGAAATACATTTTTTTTAAATTTCAACTGAAAATTAATGAGAATAATTTTTTTGTTTCAGTTTTCCGGAAATATATACGAGTTTTGGCATCGTAATGATATGTGGGGTCGTATAAGTAGGCAAATCTTAATGCCACCAATGGTTATACAGGAATTTGATAAATCGCATAATATTACGAAATTATATGAGAAGCAAGTAGGACCCAGAATTTCATTACGCCGTTTAGCCTCATTTAAAACATCAATTATATTTTGGTTGTCATTTATTTTTGGATATCTTTGTTTTGGGGTACCTAGTTATGGTTTCTTTATATTATTAATTATAACATTTTTTTACATATTATTGTTATCAGTTTTTTGGAATGTTCCAATCTCTAATTAATTTATTTTTTCTATGTAAATAAATAATTAAAAAATAAAATAAAAGTGAATGTATATGAGGTAACTATTGTTTTGTTATTCTTTTAATTTAATCCCAATTCGTATTTTCTCTGATGGACTCGCTATTAAATTTAAAATCATTTCAACTTTACGTTTGTTTAATGATTCTAAATCGAATTGCTGAAGTATTTTTGTTAAAAATGTGTGGGTTTGTATAAGGGCGATCTTTCTCCCAACACATGAACGACTACCCATTGCAAATGGTATACTGGCATGTGCTTTATTTACATTTTGTAAGGTATTTGTTGAATCACGGATCCAACGTAGAGGTAAGAATTGGTGTGCGTTTGGAAAACTGTCATTATCACGACCGGACGAGTATAAAGAGAGTAAAACCAGTGTCTAAAAATAAATAAAAAAAAACATAAAATAAAAAGAAAAATTAATTTTTAAATTGATCAGCATACATCCTTTGGAATTTTGTAATTTCCCAAGACTGCATCTGTAGCCAAGTATCGTCCAATAAATGGAGCAACAGGGTGCATTCGAAGCGTTTCCCGAAAGATACTTCGCACAATATCACATTCCATATTGTCTTTATTTTGATCAATTTCCTGAAGAGTATTTTGTTGAAGTGTTTTATCCAATGATAAATAATTTAGAGCCCATTCTGTTGACGCAACAGTCTACAATCGATAATGCATTACAATAAATATTCGTATAAAGTATTAGACAAGAAAAACTTACAGTATCACCAGCAGCAATAATTAAATCAGCGAAAATTCTTTGTATCATTTCCAATGGCATATTTGTCGCAATTAATTTTGCCATTAAACCATCACCCTTATCCCTTTTATTAAAAATTATTTTAATAATTTCATTAGCTGAAAATTATGTTATTAAAATAGTATTTTAGTATTTTTTATTTAAATCGGTAAATAATTACCAAGTTGCAATGTATCAGTAACTGATCGATCAAAATCCGTCCAAGTTTTTAATTTTAAAATTTTAGCCAGCATTGGTGGTGTTACAGTTAATTTAGACGTATGCTTAAATACTGTATGGACAGTATTTGCGAATTCCTGTAAAAGGTCTTCCAAATCGGAGGTATATTCTTTATTATAAGCATTACCAATGATAACGCTTATAATAACTAGAAGAGAAAAATAAAATACAAATGTATATACATATAGGGGGATATAAGGATATTTAATTACCATCAATGGACCAACGGTACAAATCGTTTTCCAAATCTGGAATTTCCCAAAATTCAGAAGCGTCAGTAATACTTGATTTCCACTTGTCTAATAATTTATCTGTAGAATGTTGAATCGGCATTCTTGTCCAACTGCAGTCACTCTTCAAAAGCAACGTATTTAATATTTTCCTATGATGCAACCACTCCTCGCCTTCCATAAAAAATAGACCACGTTTGCATTCATTTATTTGATTATATATAATCCAGGATTCAGGAAGTGGATGCTTAGGGTATTTGCCTTCGTAGAAAAATACCGAACGCATCATTTCTGGGGCTGAGATAAAAACGGCTGTTGTTGCCCCTATTTTATCAAGAAATATTGGTCCGAATTGTTGATGTCTTAGGTCTATATATTCATGAAGCCTTTAATAATAAAATACAAATTGATTACAATCCCAAGAACGAAGGAATAATTTTTATAAAACATTATACTTGGGTGCTGAGCCGGCTGCAATCAAATCAAATAAAGTCCCTACAACTGGTAAACCTTTTGGCTTTGGTATCGTATTAAAAGGGAATATTTCATTGTAACCTTCATCATTAACGTCGAGTTTACTTATCGTAGAAATACCATGTTTACACGCTGATCTTGTTGAGGCATTCCGTAATGAATTTTGACATAATGCTTTATTTTTGAACGTAACTAATACCAAACGAGACCACATTGTTGCTTTGGCAATCAAATATTATACTTTCATTCAGATGAACTTGAACTTGAATGCCGCTGTTTCTTATATGCTGTAATACAAAAAAAAATGTAAACAAAACATTAATAAAAGTCTATCTCCTACACTACTGCGGAAGAAACACACTAATAAAAAATACATCAACGTGACAATAAAATTTTAAATTAAATAATAATCAACTTAAGGAAAATTGTTTTAATATAAAAAAACAATAGTTATTTTAATTAAAATAATTATTTATTATTTTGCTATGTATTGATGGCGGTGTATGGCATAATAACTACTACATACTCGGATAACGCGGTGGAATAACACTCTGTATGTAATTCGTAATTAATGAAAATACAACAAACGATATAAATTCAGTTGGATTTTATATTTACTTTTTAATTAATATAGTTTTTTTTTTAATAAATAAAATAACATTACAATTGTCTTGAGACTTCGGTGTCTTATAGGCACGTCCTTCTTACGTTTTTAGCTTAAACTGATTGATTTATAGAAAATTAAAACATTTTTTTTAAAATATATTCTATTTGTTTGTCATTTTCAGCACTATTTTATTAAATAAAAAATAAAATTTATCTTAAAATTGTCTTCTTTGCCTATATATTTTATTTTTTCCTTATCTTAAAATGATTTCGTTTTATTTACATATTTAAATATTTACACTCATCTCGAATAAATTGAAATGTAACAAATGGCAAACATAAACTATATACTTTAAACACATCTTATAAACGAGATAAATATTTTAAATTCATAATTTCTTCTACTTGATTTACATTTTTCTTCCTTAAAATAAATAAAATTAAATTAAAAATATTAATGAATAGAAATAAATAGTAAAAATGTTGTTTAAAAAACGTTATTATTTTTTGTGTGTAAAAGTTCACCTAAAACAAATAAAAATAAAAGAAACATATTAACAAAGTAAGAATTATTATATTTAATACTAAATTTATTAATTATTATTAATTTTAATTAATTTTAGCATACATTTTTTATTTATAAATTAATAATAATTAATTTAAATATAAGATTTAAATGGAGTAAACATAAAGAAAATTCAACACTACAATAAACATTGCCTTATGCAAAACCACTGTAAAAATCTGTAGACCATTATCAACATTTAATTTTTGGAGACTTATAAACGTCAAAAATATTATGTATTTTTTTTTTAGAAATCATTTGTGAGAGTAGCGATTGTTTAATAATTCAGAAGTGTATATTTTGTCATTGAGAGGTTTTTTTTTCATTATTTTATTTTTTATTACAGTAATGTCAAAAAAATAATTAATTATTGGTTATTGAATATAAATAATTAAATAATAATAAAAAAAAAGAAATTAATAAATATATATAAATATGGATATAAAATTATTTTTAATAATTTTTATTGTGATAAAATTGTGTGTTGGAAGAAAACATCATCTTGAAATTCGGGTGACAAATAAAAAAAAACTTCTTTTAATCAATAACTATTTATCAAATAAAATATATAAACTTATTTTCTTTATTATAGGATGACACTCGACCATATATTGAATTAAGTACATTTGGATTCTATCAACGTGGTATTTTAGATTTCACATTAAGCAATTTTCGTGTGCCCAAAGGACAAGAAAACAATTTGGTAAATTTATTCTGCATCCTTTTATATTTAGACATTGATTAACTGATAAAAATATTATTTATTCAGTTCGGACTATCACTGGATAAAACAATGAGTGATGTTATGAATCCGTATTTAGATTCACATCAAGATAAATGCATTTTAGAAGAATCTATTGCATCACTACGCAACGGAGCTATTGTATTATTTACATTGGATTTAAAACAGCATTTGTATTTACCAATAAATATTTATTTGTTTATTTAATTTTAATCTAATCTTTGTATGTTTTTAAATAGAGTACGAGTAAATTGTTCAAGGGAATGGCAGAATAAATACATTTATAAAAATCGTGATGCAGTTCCTGCACGATCAAAAAGACATTCATATGCCGATATTTCAGAAATGGGTTTATTTATGCAACGAAAGAAGAGGGATTGTAAATATTCTTTATAATTTCTTAAATTATAATATTTGTAATATGTTTTACCTTTAATTTAAGTGGCACCATCTGAGGAAATTGATAATAAGCCAGAAGAGAATTGTTATCCTACTACATTAGAATTAAGTTTTATCGAACGTGATGATTTTTATTATTACAATATGAATGTAATAAGATAATATTTATTAGTTATTTAGTTAGTTTATTTACTCGTTTAATGATAATTTTTATTTATTTATTTAGTTTACTATGTTGGTTGCTACTAAAGAGGATGAAGGCTTATATAATTTATATTTTCATAGTTGTCCCAATTATAATCCTAATACACCATTTCTTTTAAATTTTAATGTAAGTTCATTATTGATATAAATTGATAAGGCTGTATAATTTTATAATTTGTTTATTTGAAATTTAAAGGTCGACATCGAGGAGAATAACAGTGGAAATTTTCTATCAGCAAGTGAAATGCCTCTACCAGCTTTATACTTTATGATGTCAATATTATTTTGTTTATCGGGAATGTTTTGGGTTTTTATACTAAAGAAAAGCAAGTGAGTATTTTTGTGTTTATCAATTTTATCAATGATTATTAATTTATTGTTTATTCTCTTAAAAACAGACACCCAGTATTTAAAATACATTACTTGATGGCAGTATTAGTGTTTTTAAAGTCATTATCCTTAATGTTTCATGCAATTAATTATCATTTTATTGAAATCAAAGGCGAACACGTTGCTGCGTGGGCGATTCTATATTATATAACACATTTGTTAGTAGATCTTAATATATCTCTCAGTATCCTTGATTAATAATTATTAATTATATTGTAGACTTAAAGGTGCTTTGCTTTTTATAACAATTGTTTTAATTGGTACCGGTTGGACATTTATTAAACATATTTTGGCTGATAAAGATAAGAAATTATTTATGATCGTCATTCCGCTACAGGTTATTTTTACTTTTACCTATATTTATTTAATAATGATTACTATAATTATGCATTAGGTTTTGGCAAATGTTGCTGAAATAATAATTGAAGAAAGTGAAGAGGGTGACATTGAGCATCGGACATGGCGTGATATATTCCTTTTAGTTGATTTATTATGTTGTGGTGCGATTCTGTTCCCTGTTGTTTGGTTTGTTTTAATATTCCTTTTTATTATAAATAATACATCATATTAATGCCATAATAAATAAATGTATTGTCTAGGTCTATACGTCATTTACAAGAAGCATCGGCAACAGATGGTAAAGCAGCAATTAATTTAAGAAAATTAAAATTATTCCGACAATTTTATATAATGATCGTTTGTTATATATACTTTACAAGGATAATTGTCTGTTTATTAAAAGTATAATAAATTGAAACTTTTATTATTCGAATTAAAAGTAAAAGTAGAAAATAATTTTTGCTTTTTTACTAGATAACTGTTGCGTTCCAGTACGGATGGCTTGATGAAATGTTTAAAGAGCTTGCAACATACGTATTCTTTGTGTTAACTGGCTATAAATTTAGGCCTGTATCACAGAATCCTTATTTCACATTGGATACATATGATGATGATGGTGGAAACGATGATGTGGCGGAAATGTAATTTATTTATTATAAATGTATTGGATTATTCTATTGACTTACTTTTTTTTTTTTTTATTATTTCAATGTTTGTAGATTGACAGAGAGTGGATTAACTGAAGGCATTACCAAAGTAACAAATCGATCTATATTTTCATCATCAACAGTTGAATCACATGAGGAGGAACGTGATAATTTAATAAGCAAAAGAGAATCAAGTCATGAATATGATTAAAATAATTTTTTTTTTCTGTGTCTCTTTTCCATAATTTTTTTTTTTATTATTATATAATTGAAAAAAAGAAGAAAAAATAATTTATATTTATTATTAATATTATTATTATTTTGCTAAATGATTTTTTAATATAATTATTAAATAATTATTATATGTAATATATTTTATAAAAAAAAAAAAAAAAATGAAAAATTCGCTATGTTCTTATTATAATTATAAATAATTTTTTTTTTTTTTTTTTTTTAATTAATTAGTAAACACAATGGAAAATAAAAGTAATTATTTTCTACATAAATTTTCATTATAAATATATATATATATATTTTTTTTTGCGTTGTGCTTTAATAATAATAATAAAGAATATTTAAAACTACTTACTAAAAAATGAATAGAAATAGTTTTTAAACGTTTAAAACACTTTTGAAATGTATATAAATAAGACAGGATAAAAATAAGTTGAAGTAATAAAATAATTTAATTAAATTTGCATTAATTGACAAGTATTTAAAAAAAATTTTACAGTAAATAATAAATGCTGAAGTAATAATAATAATAATAGTAAATCAAAAACACAACATCACTGTCTTTTCTTTTTACTTTCTTTTCTTTACTTTTTTTATGAAAATTACTTTACCATTTTACTAACTAGCTAACTAAAAAAGAAAAAAAGAAAAACACTTTTTGTACTTACATTATTTATGTTTAAATAATTAATTTATATAATTTATGTGTAATCGAAAAGTTTTGTTGCATATATGTGGTTAATATTTTGAGTCTATCTAATTTGCTTTTTATTTATAAAACATTCATGAAGTAAACCAGCATAACACTGAATTATTAAAAAAAATAATGTTAAAAGCACGTTTATTCATTCATTGTATAATCTAAAAATATAAATAAATTTTTATTTTATTTTATTTTTTTCAATATGATGATAATCAATTTTATTTATTACTGAATAATAAATTAAATTAAATTAAATTAAAATTTGTAATTAAAAAAAGAAAATTCTCTTTTTAAAAATGTTTTTTTTTTTTTTTTTATTATGCATAATTAAATTAAAAATGTAGAAGAAGATGATAAATAATTAATTAAATAAAGAATTTTAAATTAAAAAAGAAAAAATAAAAATCTTTGCTTGTTTTAATTATTTCTAACTATGGAGTGTAGGCGGTTCTAATTAGAAATGTTTTTTAGTGGGCTTACGAATGTACGAATTGAAATCGCTTAAGATGTCTGTTTGTAATCTAATAGCTCATCTGCTACTTTCTTATTCAATTAATTAAAAAAAAAAGGTATTTAAGGTAAAAATAATCGCACAAGAAATAATACTTTCTGATCCTTTTTTCACTTCTCGTTAAAACCTTTTTTCTTATTCGGAAAATAAATAATTTAATTTATTAATCGATATTTAATTACAGAAAACATTTCCATTATTAACTTTCCAGTTGTTGTAACATCCACATCAATACGAAACCTTTTAATACAATTTCTTTCCTTAATGCATTAAAATAATTATTAAAAGCAGCAGCAACGTTCGACATTCGACTAAAAGCGATACAATTTTTATAAATATTTAAACCAGCAGCATTAACATTAAATGCATCAGCAGAAGCTACTTCTACTTTTATCCTTTTTTTTTACAAGAATTTTTCAATCTTCGTTGTTTTACATTAAAAAAATTTCCATTTTAATTCAGCAAATAGCTGAAAATTTCTTTCAATAAAAATTATAAAGAATAAAAAAAAAATTTTTTTTTTTTTTTTGATTTTGTTAATTTTTATAAAGAATTTTTATTATAATAAAATATTTTTATTTATTTTTTTTTGTTTAAAAAAATGTTTAACAATTATTTAATTAAAAAAAAAAAAAAAAAAAAAAAAATTATTATTGAAAAATAAAACGAGAAAATTAATTAATAAATAAATTTTTCTTTTCTTTTGTTAAAGAATTTTTTTTATTAAATTTAAGTTTTTTTTTTTTTTTTGATTAATTATGTGCTTTCTATTAAATTTCCCTAACACTTTTGTTATATTTTTTTGTTTGAAAACCTTTTCTGAATGAGTTTGCTACGATCCGTCACCCCGTGGAACCGTAGAAATATTCGATTATTGTCGTTTAACGAATTTTTGTTTTTCTTTACTTTTCATTTATTTTATTTATTTCTTTATTATATAATTTAATTAATTAAATAATTTATAGTTTAATTAAAATTAGTATTATTTAAAATTATATAACGTTTTCATTAACAACACATTTATTATAATTATTATTATTTTATTTAAAAAGAGGCAAATAGCATAATGGACGAAATATTTTTGATTGTTTAACTAATTTAATTATTTAATTTATAAATTAAAATTAAAGATTAAAAAAGAGACAAACAAAACATACAACAACAACAACAACAAAAAAAAAACAATCAAAGAAAAAAGCTAAAATTTGGTTATTAGCTAATTTTACTTAAGTACATAAGCTGCTTATTAAAGTTTTTGTCTTTGCATAGATAATTTTTGATTAAAAATATTCATTTGATTTTTATTTACAGGTTTTTTTTTTTTTTTTTTTTTTTTAGATTAAATATAAATTTAAATTGGTGTTAATTAGATTGTAAATATAATTAAAAATTCAAAATAAAATCATAAACGATGCAAGCTTTTTACAATTAAATAATTGATTGAGTGTATTGTGGTGTTTTTTTTTTATTTATTTTTTTTGGTAGTGTGCAGCCTTGTTAGCAAAAAATAATTTAGGACAAAAACGTTTCTGTAAGTAGCCATACGAGGTTAATATTTATTTAAGAAAAATTCTGACTATAATTGCTTTATAATATGCACTTAGCACCAACAAACAATACTTGTTTCAAGTATAAAATAAAACATTAACTACCCTAGCTGGTGTAATTAATTTAAATGTCTTGTCTTCAACCAAAGTGTATTTAAGTATATAATAATTATTTTAGCTAAAAATATGCTCTGGTTATGTATCAATACCTTCAACATTATTTAACCAAACGAAATTTTACAAACGATTTCATTCGTTTATTTACGGTAAGTAAAAAAAAGAAAAGAAAAATACTTTTAACCTTGTTATCATTTTCATTTAAGAAAATATTTTTCATTATTTCACATTTAGGTTTGCAGTGACATTCATGAGCTTTTAAAATTTTGTTGTTTTTTTTTTTCTCAAATAAAACAGCTTTATGAGTAATTTGTAAAATTTTTAAAGTTATTCAATGAATTATTCGTTTTACTTTGATAAATGTTTTCGTTTGTAAAAAAAAAAAAAAAAAATTTTTCTTGTACTTTATAAAGCTTTAAATGTGTTAAAAGGGATAGAAAAAATATCCTTTAAACGACGTATACGAATAATATAAATCGATAGAAATATTTAATTAATTATTATTCTAATTGCATTTTATGTGGGTAGGTACACTGGTAAAATAATGAAAATTTTAATTAAAAATAATTTTTTTTTTAAAAATAAAACATCGTTTAAACTCATATAAGCTTTTTATAAAATAATCTAAAAAGTAAACACCTACGTATAGATGTTTTTATATACTTTGGCACACTTTCTCAATGATCTCTTTAATCCACTTAAAATTACTTTAATTGTTATTATTCTTATTAAAAGTACATTTACATGAGCATATAATACTTATAGACTTATAACGACTTTTAATGTGCCATAAAATAAAAAATACTTTAAAGCAGGATAAACATCTAAACGAATATTAAATAATTAATTGTGAAATATTATAATATTTAATAAATAAAATAAACAAACAGAAAAATTTAATAAAAATACGAACGAACGAACGAAACATTTTCCCAAGCTACTTCGATGTATGTAAAAGAAATTTTTGAAAGAAATTTAAAAGTAAAAACAGCAGCAGAAAGAAACTCTACCGACTTTAAAAGGTAAAATTAAATTATTATGATTAAAATGCTTGATAACAAATTTATATCCAGAGCACTAATTAAAATAAATAAATAACCTCGATAACGTTTAATGTAAATAAAATTTTTTCTTTAATTTAATTTAAATATTTTCCCAATTTTAATTTGATTACAGGCAAACACATTTCATCCTTGATACAAAACAAAGTGAAAGTGAAAGTTTTTTATTTATTTTTTTTTTTTCAAGTAATTTTTTATTAAGATTTTGCACCATTGAAAACGGATTTTTAATTAATTATTTGTAATTGAAATGGGTGTGGTGGTTAACTGGAAAAAAAATCTTTAATTTTCTGACTCATTCACAATTATTTTTTAATTCTATTTATTGATTTTATTTTGATTAGTTTTTCTTTTTTTTTTTTCCAAATCGAAAATAGTAGACACAGAGAGTATGAGAGAAAATAATATCTATCTTTTAATTATATATATATTGTATATAAAAAAAATAAAAATAAATTTAATTGTTTTGCGTAAAAAAGCGTAAAAAAACCATAAAGAAAAAAACAACTAAAATATAATTAAATTTATTTTTATTTTGAACTCTTTTATTTTTATTAATATATATTTTATTTTTTTTTCATTTATTGCTTTGATTTTTTTTTTATTATTATTATTATTATCATTATTATTATTAAATAACTAATAAACAAATATTTACAGTCTGTGTTGTTCATCATCAAAAACAAATTTTTTTTGAATGTTTTTAAACGGTGGATTCGTTAGTTTATTCTTTTACACAAAAAAAAAACCTCCGCATATATATATTTTTTTTTTTATATATATTATTAAATTTGATTAGCTTGTATTGATTGTACTATTTTTAATGGTTTGTTTTAATTATTAAAAATATAATTTATATAGGAATTATTATTTTGTTTAATTAATTAGTTAGTATATTATAAAATAAAAAAAAAAAAAAATTTTTTTTTTTAATAATTTATTCACCGCCTAAGCTTAATGCTTGTACAATACGTGGATCAGCTTTACTACCTTCACGAAATTCTTCCAATGTTAAACGATCATCATGATTTTTATCCATTTGATCAAATATTTTATCTACTCGTTTTTGTGGTGTGTTTTCCTCTTCTGTTTGTGGCTGTTGACCCTATAAATTGTATTAAAAATATTTTTATAAAAAAAAAAAAAAAAAACAGAAAGGAAAAACTATTTCCTATGTCAAAAGCTCTATATAAAAGAACTTTTTTTTTATTTTTTTGTTACAAAATTAATAGTTTTTTTTTTTTTTTGTATTAAATAAATTTTTTTTTATTTTTTGATGTCATTCAGCTAGCTTATATAAATATATGTCTAACGTATTTAAATATTTTCAATTAAAAAAAATTAAAAAAAATAAACTATTATTTAAAAGCTTATAAAACATTTTCAGTAATGTAAAAGTTTTATTTTCAATAGGGAAAAAAATAGATTTTATTTTTATAGTTTATAAAGGAATTATAATCTCGTTTTCTATTATCATTTCGTTTTTTTTTTTATCCTTCTTTGATTACATGTACAGTAAAACTTTAATTAGGAATTATAATTAAAAATATAAATTAACTGAATAAAAACCATTGTTTTTATTTATTTTTTTTTTCCTTTTTAATAAATAAATAAACTTACCACCATTTGATATATTGCATCAACAATATTATACATTTCTTCTCTTGTTATGAATCCATCATTGTCAACATCATATAAACGAAAAGCCCCTAAACATATAAAAAATATTAACCGAAAAAAAAGAAGAAAAGACAACAAACAAACAAACAAAATATAAATTTAATAATTCATAAAAAAAAAATTTTTGTTATTATTATGATTTACAACAAGCGAAATGACTTTAAAGTTGATTTTATTACGATTTTTTGTTTTTTCTTTGAACAAATTTTTTTGCTGTAAGGCACAACTTACATTAAATCTAATTGAAAGAAAATTTTCTTATTCTCTTTTATCCTCTTTCTACGTTTTACATTCGTTTATATCAATACGATAATGCATTTTTATTATCAAATGATAAACGAATACTTAAATAAATAAATAATTGATTTGTAATCAATAATTATTCGCACATTATTAATTAATTGAAATGTTTCGTGCATATGTATGTTTTTAATTATTTAATGTTGAAATATGAGATATTATTATCTTTGGTCTATAATTTATATAAATTATTTGTTTATTTTATTGTTATATTTTGTTATGTATATTAAAACATTAAAAACCCCTTTTTTTATCTGTAGAAAATTTAACAAAAATATAAAAGATATAACTATAATTAAGTATGCATAACAAGAATGATTTGTAAATAAAAGCGACAACAATTGCCAACCTTTTTATCAGCAATTATTCCTTCAGTAATATATAACAGATTTAAACAAATACGTATTTTGATAACAAACAAACATGAAAAAATTATTTAAATTATTTATACAGAAAATATCGAGAAATAAAATGGTAAAAAAGGTAATTCGTTCTCTGGATTATGATTATGTTTAAAAATTTATGTGTTTTTCTTCTTCTTTTTTTTTTTCTACAAAAATATTATTGTCGGGGCCAGTAAAATTACTGAATAGTAAATGGATTTCTACGAGTATTTATTAAAGTTGATAAAAAGGATATACAAAAGGTACGTTTCATTGGATGTGACATGTTTTTATGCTGTTATTATTATTATTATTATTATTATTATCATTTACTTTCAAGAAGCATTTCCTATTACCATTTTAATTAAGGTGACATTTGACCAAAAAAAAAAAACATCAACCCTTAAGGAAATTGTTTAGGAAATTGCGGTAAGAAAATAAAAGTATTCGTCGTGTACGAAAAAAACAACAAAATGTAAATGTCTTAAACATTCCAACATTGTTAAACGCTCAAGTGATTTAATAATAACAATTAATTCAAACATAATTAAGAATAGAAGAGAAGAAAAAAATAAATAAAATACTCACAATGTAATTTCTCATCTAAGTTCCCTCTTGATGTTATTGATAAAGCTCGGATAAATTCTTCAAACTCAATTGAACCATCCTGTTAATAAATTTTAATTATTATTATTACAAATTACAAATAAAAATAATTATATAAATTAATTAGATTACATTATTCTCATCAAATACACGAAATACAAGTGAGGCAAATTTACTAGGATCTCCTTGTGGGAAAAATTGTTTATAAATTTTTATGAAACCCTATGATAATTAAAAGAAAATAAAATTATTATACAGATAAGATTAAATATTTATTTTAATATTTTAATAAGCAATTAAGCTACTTAATTAATTAAATGAAATTATATTATTAAAATGTTGCTTTTAATTATAAAATTAATGTAACTCATTATATTTATAATTGGACAGACTGGACTACTCTAACGTAAAATATTTCATACATATTAAAATAATTATTATTTACATAATATGAGCATAGGGATGTATAATATAAATTTAGTATTGTTAACAAAATGTATAAAACTTTGTTTAAAATCATATTTACCCAAAGTATTGTGATAAAATGTAACAAACCGTGGATTTTACGTTAAAGGAAAAAAAAACCCAAACGGTCCAATTTTTATATAAAAAAAAAAAATGAGTAAAATCAGTAGAAACAAAAAATGATTAAAAATTGAATAATTAATTACCTGTTCTGTGAGTAAGCCATTCGGACAGTCTTTTAGAAAACCTTTATGCCTGTTTATTTGGTGTTTTTTTTTTTTTTTTAATAATAATAAAAGAAAATATAATTAATTAATTAATTAATTTAAATAGAAAAAAAAAATACAAATATCCATTGTTTTGTATACAAATAAATAACCAAATAAAAAGTTTAATCAAAATTGATAAACAATAAATAAGGAAAAAAAAAAAAGGTAAAACCAAAGAAAAAAGCTTACCATTGTCGAATCTCTTTTTCTGTAACTGAAGAAGAAAAAAAAAATAAAAAAAGTTTAAATAAATAAATAAAATATTTGAAATGTTTTAACAAAGAAAGCTTAAGTAAAGAAAAATGATAAAAACATTTATTATTGATATAAGTTTTTTGTTTGTTTGGTTTGGTTTTTTTTTTTTTTTTCATTATTTAACCCAATAAAACGTGAAATAACTTAAGTAAGTAAATAAAAGAAGAGAAAAAAAAATCACTTACGTCGTTTTCCTTATAAATTTGATTAAAGTAAAGTAAAGTAAAGTAAAGTAAAGTAAAAGTATCATATTTAGAAGTTAAATGTTAAAGACATTCCTCCAACAGTGTTGGAAAAACATGATAAATTGTTTTATGTAAATTGGGGGGTGTAGGAATGCAGAGTCTAATCTTATGTAAAATGACGCAACGGTGTGTTGCGGTGAGATTATTTACGAAAAAAATAAAAATGTTTTTCCTTTTTTTAATTAAAAATATTAAATTTAATTAAATTTATTATCAATTATGTTATTAAATCAATTTATTATTTTTTTTTTTTCATTTCTTTATAATTTTCCTATTAACAATAATTTTGTAAAAAAAAAAAAAATTGAAAAACCGCAACCAGTTTAAAGTGGAATCTTGTGGTTTGTTTTCTATTTTTTAATGAAAAATATTTATTAATTAGATAATTTATTATTTAGTGAACTAGAAAATAAATAAAATGTTTAATTTAACAGGGAAAATGATTGATAATAAATTTTTGCAGCAATGTGTAATCTTGAACATTTTTTTCTACACTTAAACCTTTAAACAAATGTAGCTAAAGAAAAAAAAAAGCTTAGTTCAAGTAATTGAGAGCAATTTAAAAGAAATGAATAATACAGAAAAAAAAATGTACTTAATATACCTAGGCTGTAGCTTATTATGCTTTATACGAAAATAAAAGCATAAATACGAAAACACTTGTTATAACAAAAGCATTAAAATTTTATTTGGTTGTGCTATGAAATTTTTTCTATTTTTTTTCTTCTTTTTATAAAAATTAGTAAATCAAATATAATTATTATTAAAATTCATTATTTATAACAATGGATAATATAACATTTCTTTACTACAAATGTGGTAATTTAATTTAATTGTTTTTTTATTTTTATCCTTTCTTCTATTTAATTCTATTTTCTTTTATTCCTACGAATATATAAATTTCTAATTTTAATTTAATTTAAAAAAAAAAATTCATTCTTTCTTTCTTTCTTTATCTCTTTATATTATAAATAAATTTTCCTTTAACATCTGTTCTTTGGAACGAAAAAAAAACTGAACTATGTTGTTAGTAATACGGTTCGGTTGCATTTTCAACCTTTTTTTTTTTTGTTTTGTTATACAATTTATCTTTAAAGATATTTCTTTTTTCTTTTTGTGTTGTTGGAAAAGAAATGAAAAAGCTCAATGAAATAAAAATGAAAAGCATAGAAGAAAATTTAATAAAAAGGCTAAAACGTAAGTATATATATATATATATATATATATATATGGTATATAAATTTAAAGGTGCGAATAAGCTTGGGAAAAAAAAATAAATAAAAATTACAGGCAGAGGCGAATGTGAGTTTGAGTTGTTAGAATGATATTAAATGTGAAAAATGGCATAATCGTCAGGTATGCGGATGGTACACACATGCCTATGTGGATATATTTTTATACGTTAGTACGAAGTAAGTGTATTAAATGTGTGGCTTTGTCCCCAAGGATTGCCATGAGGTAATTGTACCGAATGGTGATAAAAAGGAATGTGAACTGTATATAACCATATAGAATAATATATATGTACGACGAGTCATGGTAGTATAACCATTAAGTACTAAGCTTTTCTAAAGTGTAGTCTACGCTGTCTAGATAGCATATTCATCAATTCTGACGATCATTTTCTCATAATATTTATTATATAAAAAAATAGTAGATAATTTAATAACATAACTACACATGGTAGTTGTCTATCGAACACATTTGCGACCATAAGTATCTGGACGTTAATTAAATTTGCCTTTTTTTTTTTTTTTTTTTACCTCTTAAAGAAAAATCAACCTGCTATAAACTTTTCAAATAGAAATTATATTTATAGTAAATAACGGTAATGTAGTATTGATGAAATAATTTAAAAGTTCAGTCATGTGTTTAGGCAGCAGTAAGAGTTTTAACAACAAGAACAAGGAACGAAAAGAAAGAAAAAAATTTTTTATAAAGTAAATAAAGGTGTTAAAAGACGGGAAAAATGTTTCTTTTTTTCTTTTTCTGTTTTCATCGTGTTATATGTTTCGTAAAAGATGGTTAATACTCACATACATGAGTACAGAGTTACATTTACAAGTTAAATCAAGGTGGATAATGTTTTATAGAACAATTTACTTCTTTACTTTATTTTTATTATTTTACTTTACTCTACTAAATTTTAATCACGGAAAAACAACAACAACAACAACAACAATAATAATAAAATAATAAAAATAAGCTTTTTCCGTTGCTCTGCTTTTTCTTAGCAGATATAGCAGCTAAACATATATTTTACACCATATAAACCAAAGTTTATTTCTACTGCTATGACTTTTATTATTATATTTTTCGTTTCCATTTAATATTTATGTTTTTTAATTAAATTTAATTAATTTTTTAACTTACAATAAGTAGCCGTTGTTAATCGATCAATTGTCTCCTGCTTCAGTTTTGAATTTTTCTTTCCCATTTTACTATTTTTATTATTAATAAAATTCTAGTTGATTTTTTTTTTATTTATTTATTATTAATCAGATTGTGCTTTTTTTTCTTTTTTCGTTTCTCCTCCTTTTTTTTTGTATCACAAACACAAATTAACTTTATACTTTCCAAGTTTACTTTATTTTCATTTTATTTATACTGCTGAAAGCTGCATCTTTCTACAAGTAAATGAAAAATGAAAAAAAAGTGTAAAACTTAAGTGTAAAAAGTAGGGTAGAAAACATTTCTTTAAGACTAGATAAGTAAAATAATTAATAAGTAATTAAAAAGGCATAAAAATTAGGCAAAATAAGAAATATCCCTTTAGCTTTATTAATAATGTAGCAGCAGCAACAACAGAAAAAAAAGATCAGAAATTTTCTTTGAAGCATATGTTGTTTGCCTGTTTTTCAGCAGTTCAATTTGTAACACATTGTGCTGTGTTTGCGAAAATCCAGTGAATAAAGCCCCGAACAAAAGGAAAAATGAAAAAAAAAATAAATAAATATATTGTCGAAGAGCATTACTAAGCTTAAAATTGCTTAACGAAATGTCCTGATTATTATATTGTATAATCTCCATAAGCTTTCCCTCAAAAGCTTTTAGCTTTTATCATATTTCAATGTGTTGGTTATTTTTCTATATATTTATATTTTTTATTTTAAACAAGAAAATATAAATAAATTTTGAAATAAAGAACAAATAGAAAAATAACCAATTTTCAATGACAAATTAATGTTTTTTGATCACTTCGCATATTATTGTAACCAAAGTAAAATAACAAGGAATACTGGTTAAAAGGGAAAATAAATAAAGAAAGCAACGTAATGAAAAAAAAAAAAAAAAAATAAATAAAAAGGAAGAAAAATGTTAAAAAATTCTTCGAATATTTACATAAAATGTTCAACAAATAATATTTTTCTTTTTTATTTATTTATTTATTTCGTGTGTGTGTGTGTTGTTGGAAACAACCATCCAAGCGATAGAGGGAATTTTTTCTTCTCATGATTTATTTTTATAGGAAAAAACTTTTTTTTTTTTTTTTTTTTTTTTCTTTCGGTTTTCAATTTTATCTTTTAACATTTAATAATGATAAAATAAATAAAATAAAGCCTCGCCTTTCTTCTGATCACTGATTTAAATTAATTTAATTATTAAATTAACTAATTTACCTATTTAATTATGGGGGTGACGTCCTGTTTTTCTCTATTTATTCATTCAACACATAATAAAATTATTTATATTATGAAATATACAAAAAAAAAAAAAAAAAAAAAAACAAATTACACCTAGTCGAGCTTTTTTCTTTTTTTTTTTTATAATTATCGTTCACTGTTACTTATTATTGTTATTCACATTAAAAGTTCATCGGATAAGAAACTAAACGTAAAGATAAAAAAATAAAAGAAAAAAGGGAATTAGATAAAAGAACAAAACAGATGTACAAGGAACAGTTTTTATCCACATGTACGATTAACCCATTTCTTTTCAAAATGTTCTTTGTCACACAAAAAAAAGGCCATCAACAGCAGAATAATAAAATAAAATAAGCAATCAAAGAGCTTTTGTATTAAATTTTTTTTATTTTTTTTTTTGTCTTAACTAAAACGAGATTTTTTTTTTTTTTTTCGTTTTCTTCAAAAACTTAATAGAAGCAATAATAATAATAATAAATATAATAAAAAGCACTTGTTGGACAAGTACCTGTTAAATACTATTTTTATTGCAAAGTGCCAAATACAAAAAAAAAAAAACTTTCCATACAAACTTTTATTCAATTTTTTTTTTTTTAATCGAATTATTTGTTTAATTAAATAAAAATTTTAATTTAAAACGTTAAAAAAATTAAATAAAAAAATTAAAAATAATTTTACTAACCGACATGATAAACGTGTAAACGTGTGTAGTGTTTTTTTAGTACTAAAAAGTAGATAACAGGTGCAAGGAATATTTAATTCGACCGGGCCTCTTCTGTGTATCACATTTTGTCTTAAAAAAAAATAAAAATGATTTTTTTTTTTTGGTATAAACTGGAATCAATAGTGGGAGACTTTATGATTCGATTTTTGTATGCGCAAAATATAAAAGCAAAACCACATATTAAAAAAAAAATGAGAGATGAGATTGCGCACATAATTATTAAGAAAGTTTTTGTTTTGTTGTCTTTGCGATAAGACAACAAAATCATCAGCAATCAGCATCAGCAGTATTAATTGCAGAAACAGTAACAAAAATGATAATGTTATCGAAATCCGCATTATATAATTAAAAATATTTGTATTTTGAAGCAGAGAACATCACAAAGAAGCCCCTTTATTTCTAGATTTTTCTTTTGTTAATAACATCTGAAATTTTCTTGATTTTGATAACACGCATTTCACCACAAAAATCATTCATAAAATTTCTCCTCTTCTGTCCCTAGATGTGCTTCTTATTTTTTAATAAGATGATAATGGTCAAGTTAAGATTTAGCTTTAATAAAAAAAAGATTTGTCAATTGCTCAGCATCCTTTTTTTTTATCTATTTATGTAGGTTTGTTTGTTTGTTTCCTTTTCTCTATTGAATGATTGTCAAATGTCAATACATGATACGCCTAGAAAACACTTAATGTTTATTTACTGCCAGTTAGCACAGAATATAAATTTCTACTTCATTAGACTTTCAAATATATTAAATAAATAAATAAAAATCTCTTTTCTTATTTGTCCTACTAATAAAATTTGGTTTTCGTCTTTTTTAAATTCTTAATTATAATCTTTATGCATATAAAAAATGATAAATGTTGACTGAATAAAAATGTTTAAAATTATAACGGATATTAATTTATTCAAAAGAAAAAAAACTATTTTTGATTTTTTGTTACGAGTTTACATTATTTGTGGAGAGTTATTTTTCTGATTTGACGTTTACGTTATTATTACTGAATTACTCAGTGATATATATTGTCAATCTTTTGTGTTTATTCTTTTATTTTATTTAAATTATTTTTAAAATCGTAATTTTTAATCATTTAGTTTAATTAATAATCATTTTAATAGAGTACAAAGTTTAATAAAATAAAATGTTAAAATATTCAATATTATTTTTATTATTTTTTACAATAAAAGAATCGTAAGACATATGACTAGATTATTACCAGTTATAGATGTAATTAATAACGAAGAAAAAAAAAATTTAATTTACTTTTAGTTGTCTAGAAAAAATATGTGATAAAGCATTAAATATATATTCTCAATCAACAACAGAATTTATACAATGTTATTTGCATTCAAAAACCCAACCAATAAAGCCGTGCATTACATGTGTTAGTTTATATAGAGATGCAAAATTTAATTATGAAACTTTAACGAAAACGGTTTATAATACTGATAAACAGTGCATTGATTTATTTATAAACAATGATAAATATAATATATTATTAACAATTAATGATTTTATTGATACATTATGGAACAAGGGTGACTGCACAGGTAAATTTAATTTTAATTTTAATTATTTTTTTTTAATAATTCTGTAAATATTATATTTATAAAACGTTTTGTTTTTACAGATTGTTTTGATTGGAATGATGATGCAAATATAACGATACCAAATCTATCAAATTTAACATTAGAATTTAATTTAGTTTTAGAAAATACATTAGATTGTATATCGCATACTGTATTATCAGAAATATGCTCACATTGTCTTGATAAATACATAATTTTAAATACATTTTACAATAATTTATCAAAATCAAAACATGATAAAATATGTTTTGATAGTAAATCACAGGTATAACACTAATTTAATTAATATCAATTAATAATTTATCTTATTTATTCTTTTTTTTTTTTTTTTTTTGTAGATGAACAAAACACGTTTACATTGGTCAAAAGATTTAAATTGTTGTAAAGATAAAAATGACTCATTATTAATATTTTCTATAATTGGTGGTATCTTTGTGACACTCTTTTTATTATTTTATGTTTTTAATTTTATTTATACAAAACGTATTGAACGGAATTATTATTTAACTGAAAATTGTAATTATTATTATTATAAATTAAATCATTTCTATGTTTCATTATAAAATTTTATTATTTTTTTTAGCTGAACAGCGACCGCAAGTAATAAATGTGAATGCAAATAATGTTGAAAGAATTATAGAGATACAACAAGAATCATATCCAAGTACATCATCACAAACATCATTACTAAATAAAAGGAATATTCATAAAAAGAATGTAAATCCTTCTGCAAGTGATGATGATGCTGAATAAATAATTTTAAATTATATTAGATAGGAAAAATCAATTAATTTTATTTCTGTTTTTTAATTTTTTTTATTTAATTGATAAAATAATATATAAATTTGTATTTTTTTTTTTATTATGACTAGATATGTTATTATCAATTGAATAATATTTATATTAAAGCTTAAGCTATGTAAAATAATTTATAAATAATAATAGAAACAAAGAAAAGAGAGCAAATAATGAGAATATGCACGATATATATTCAAAGACTTTAAAGAATAAAACATTTATCACATTGAATTTTTATTAATTATTTTTGCTCATATTTGCTGCGTTTAGCTGCCTTATTTCTGGGAATAATTCCAACATTAATATTTCAATCATTTCCTATTATTAAGATAAAAATAAAATAATTAAATAATGTAAAAATGTATGCAGTTGTCATCTATTAACTTACATAAAACAATTGTTTATTATAAATAGGATTTTGTATAGCATCAAAAACTTTACTAGCACCATGTTTAGCGGTTTGTGCCCCAACCAAATTACATAATATCTCCGGTATATTATTTACTAATAATAGTTTTGCTTGTTTTAATGTTTCCTCACACATATCATTTGTACGTTGATTATAATTTGTCGATAATATTCCATCTGGCCAAAATGATTTTAACGTTGCTGTTGCATAATGATGCAGCATTTTCTCCTCGAATAAATAACTTATCGACTCACGGATTTGCCTATTTTTTGAAATAAAAAACATTTTCATATTTTTATTTCAATTAAATATGGATGAGTTCATACCTATTTATTGTCCGGCCATACGTTATCTGCACAAAGGATATTAAACTTTTTCTTATCCACTTAAATACACCGCCCATATCGAATATTTCATCCAATAAACTATACAAGGGTTCAGCTATTGAATCACGAGTATCTGTGTCCTGCACTTGTTGCTTATTATTATTATTATTATTACTATTATTACTACTACTGCTATGAGTATTATTTCCATTGCAATTACTATTCAAATTCTGTTGATTTATTTCTAAATTTAATGTTGTGCCTTCTAAATACGTTGAAATATCATCTTCTGGTTCGCGTGTTCCAATTGGCCCCCAATACGAATCAATACGACTTATATCTGGTTGACTTTAATTACAATTAAAATATTAATTCATATAAAATAAAAATAAAACTCGTAGAAATAACCTTTTAAATAATGTGGAAAAGGAAAATTTCGCTTTTTTTGGTGATGGTTGTACGTTCTTTAAATGCTCGGAACTGGGACTTAAAAATGAATAAACAGCCTCACATTGACATAAATTGTCATCTTCTAGTATGAACTAAAACAAATTTATAACAAAAAATCATAAATATTCAGCAAATAATGGATTGAATTACATTTAAATATTTTTGTATTTGTCCCTTGGCTTTCTCCAACGAAGATTTATCATTTTTCAAAAAGAATAATTTAAAAGTGTTTGTTGGTAGATCTAACGTACGTAATTCAGTACAAACCGGACGTAGATTTTTATGTAATTCCTATAAATTTTAATAGAGAATTAAATTAAATTGAATTGAAATTACTGATAGAATTGAAATTACATGGAATTGTGTAAGAGATCTTAGTACGACCCAACCACTAGAAATTCCTTCTACATCTTTTCTATCGGATTCTGGGATATTCATGCCAATATTTTCATCCACTTTAACTAAGATCATAAATTGCGGTGGTTCCTTTTCGTCAGGTACTTCTACACTTTGGACAATAGCCTGCCATTTGCCCAAGTGATCTCCCCAAATTTCGGTTCGTTGTAAATGTGCTTCCAGTTGACGTTTTTCAGATCGTAAATAATCAACTTCTTTCTCTAATATCTTCAAAATTTTAGACTCTGGCTTTAATGATGACTTAAGGGCGTCTAACGCCTGATTTTTATTATTTAATCTTTCATATAATTGCTCCAATTTATTTCTAGCGTACGTTGAATGATTCGGCAGATCCATTGTGTATTCATCCATATTTAATTCATCAATTATAAGATTATCAGTTAATTGCTCTGTATGATTCAATTTGGATGTTTGTTGATTTAATTGCTGATTCAATGAATTTATTAATGATAAATCTTTAATATCATCGGTTGTTGCTAAAATATTCTTTAATATTTTATATTCATTGCTCAATAGAAACGATTGCAAATATTTCTCTTCTAATTTCTTTAACACATCCTTTTGGGCATCGTAAAAAATTTCAGGCCCTATATCACCTAATAGAAATGCTTCCATTTTTTTCCGCATTACCTAAAAATAATAAAATTACCTAAAATCTACACCGATAGTAATGATTAAACTTACTTTATCAACACATGGCTCTAAAGAAGGTGCCCTCACGTAAGTATAAAATATTTCAGCGCCCAATTGATGCCACGACGCTTTAGAGGAGTGTTTCAACTCCTCAACAGACGTATAGAATCCAACTAACGAGGTTGCTTTAAACGATTCCAAGAACTTGTATAAATACTTTCTTCCGACAACCGTTGATAATATATCCAGCATTGATAAATTCTAAAAAGAAAATAAATGAAAAAATAATTTCAGAAGAAAAAACATTTTTTTTTTTAAAACCTCACAATATTATTTGTGAAATTTCCCTCCCATCCTAATTTCGTTAATAATTTTTCGCATTGTACTTTTGCATATGACAATTGTTGCAAATAACGTTTTAGTTTAATTGCCGCTTGCATTTCTGATTTTGTTAAATTATTATCATCGCAATCAGGATCAAGACCTTTGGCCCGTTGTATATTCTCCATTGTTGTCGCCTGCATTATATCATTCACAATACTTGTACGGATTTTCAATAATTCATCATAATTAGTTGTATTGTTTATTATTTTTAAGAAATCCTCATAACTAGCCGCATACTCATAGCTTCTTTTACTTATTTCCAATACAGCTAATTTTGTTTCAATAAATTGTACTATTTTTTGATTTATATAATCAGGATTTGTTATCATATTTATAGTCGGATAAAATACTAAAAAAAACCATAATAACAAAACATTATTATTATATCTATTATTTATTAATCAATCAACTCACTTTTATATGATAAAATTTCGCTTAGAAAATGTTTTAATGGAGATAGTGAATAGCCACGGGGTAATAGAAATATAACTAGGATTTCACTTATTTTACGTAAAAATTCCAATTCTTTTTCCTCTGAATTTAAATAGTTAGATGTTGAAAATACTGTTTCTGTATTACCATCAGAGCTATATTAAATAATTTAAATAGAAAAAAATATTTAATAAATTTGCTAACAAAATCCACCCATATGTTATATAAAATATTAATTTAAATCGCCGAAAAGTATACTATTTATGAATTAAATGAGGAAAAAAAATTGTTTAAAAACACACTTTTCATAGTATTTTCTTATGAATAAATTAAAATAATTAATTAATTAATTAATAATTATTATTATTATTACGCTCTAGCTTCAGCAATTCGTATTTTTTCTAAATGTACAGTCGTTCTAACAACAATATCGACAGCAATTAATTTTGATGCATCAATTTTATTAGCACGTTCATACAATTTTTCAATACCAAACCATAAATCTTCTCTTAAAACATCTAATAAATTCTTCGGTTTTCTTACAATGTATCTACGGTTCAAGAAAACATTAATTACTTTTGTTTCAATATGAAACTTTTGTAAAAAAAAAAAATACTTAAGCCATGGATCAATAAAGTCTCTTAATGTATATTCAATAATTTGGTGTAATAACCCATCAACCGTACGGCCAAAAATCAATGGTAAATTATTAATCTTGTCAATCGTTTTCCTTTCATCAAATAAGCTCGACCTGTAATCAACCAAAATAGATTATTATTCAATAAATAGAAAAAAAAAAGCATTTATTTTACTTGGTAATATTATACAAGGTGTTTGTTTCAGCATAATTACTCTGGACCTGTTTCTTCGATGTTATTAATATATGAATGTAAATTGTCCCATAAATAGCTTTACCAAAATATAATTAATAAAGCACAGGTAAGTTAATTACACAGTAAGATGATTATAATTACCTAATGCAATTAAAATGACGGAATACAATAGAAATAGCATCAAGTAGAAAAATGTTGGATAATAATAAATCGTTGATATAACAAGTGTCAATATACCGCCAGACCACATAAGAAACTTCATTTTGTTTTTTCCCCGATTCTTTTCGCTTCCACAACTAATTTTTTTTATTTTTGTATTAAATTATCAATAACAAGAACTTTATTAAAATGTAATCAATTGATTTTTTTATTATTCTGCTATCAAAACAAACAATTGTTGATATTAAAAAAAAAAAAATTAAATTATAATAATTTATTGAAGAACATATTGAAAGAGCAAATAACTACATGTGCGATAAAAAGACAATAATAAAAATAAAAACAAAACGAACAAAAACCAAACTTATCTCCACAAATAATTCTTTTCTAATAAAAAAAAAAATGTTGCTTTCAATAATTATTCATATGAGAAATTGAGTGTGATTTGGAGAGGGGCTTTAAAGTGGGGACATATAAAAAAAATCAAATCAAATAATTAAGAAGCGGCATTAATAAACAATATTTTTTTGACGTTTATAAAACCACATTGAATACATATTGAATACAGCATACATTAAATACTAAAAGTAACTGTATTGAAACGGTATAAAAATTAAATAAATAATAAAAAATAATAATAAAAAAAAAAAACATTTATTTTGTGTCCTCCAAACAATTTTAAAATTTATTTAAATTAGTAATAAAAAAAAAAAAAATAATAACGCAATATTAGTAACTACATTTATTAATTATAAATCAGAATCGACACCACTGTCCAAGAAGTCCTTCATTAAATCCGCAGCTTTGCATGGAAACAATCTGTGAAATTTTGTTAGTTAATAAATGCGTGATAATAATTTTTTACTAACAAATATAATAATTACCTAGTAAATGCATTTAAGTAAATTGTATATTTTGGTACAGAGACTTCTATTTGTCCTGTTCTTTGTGCGGTTATTATAGCAGCAGCAACTTTATCAGGTTTTACCAGACCCATGAATTCAGGGAAACGCATATGCGGTTTTTTACAAAGTCCTGTATCACACATATACGGAAAAACTGTCGTAAATTTAATCTAAAAATAATAATCAAAATAGTCAGTTTTGAAGAAATTTTTTTGTACAGAAAACTATCGTCAAATTTCTTACGTCCGGCTTTCGTGGATCATTTCTTATTTCTTCGTGTAGTGCTTCCATAATACCACGAACAGCGAATTTTGAACCACAATAGGGTACCAAATTGTTTAAACCAACTAATCCAGCAACTGAGGACAAAGCAACA